>JAGKPW010002328.1:0-600000 GCA_019926035.1 Melaleuca alternifolia
GCACGCCGTCCCCTGGGCGTCCCGAAAAGTTGCTCATCGTGGCCTGGGCATCGGCCATGAGGTAATGGCTCGTGAAGCCAGCCAAGCCGCATCCATTTGAACCTCAAGTTGGGCCTGAGCCAGCATCTAGGCTTCGAATAAAGATTAACGATCATAAAAGACTTGTGGATTCAACATATTTCATAAGAAAGATGTACAAATGTTATTAACTACAAGAAAGAGTTAACAATTTTTATAAAAGTGTTATTAAGTTACTGATAATTGATCGAGCAATCGGGTTATCTGAAAATTTCTTTTATTACCAATAGTGCTTTGAACTTATTACCTTTCTTATGAATAGTAACAAATCCATCCTTTTGAAAACAGAACGGCATGACAGTCCCTCGCATCATTCCCAAAAAAGACAGTTCGATCCTCTAGTTCCATCTTAGCTAGACTTTAATCACGCTGGTCCCAAAGTTAGCCACTTTAGCAACCGCCAATTGCCACAAGAATTCCTTGATCTTGGTCCACACCCTGATTTGATTCATAGCTTTCTCCATATGTTCAGCTGCTCGTTTCTTCAATTGATTATGTCGGCCGTTACCAGTTTTGGTAATAGCACCGAGTGACAGGTGAGAAGAAAGGGTCGTCAAGATGACTCGGTACAAATGCTCTTGCTCATTTGAGTTTTCCACCTTGTAGAATGAACAAATTGGGTCCCCAGATGGACATTTTTTAAAAGCCTAAGTGACTTATCTCGCAAGAAACCTCACAATGACCGACAGACCTCTGTCTGCACTGCGAAAAGACAATATCTAGCTTCGTGTCTTCCTGCATTAGCTTAGAACAGCTTTCTCGATTTCAATTCATGCCTAAAAAAGACCACTGTTGCCGTACTGTCAATGTCATAGAGTCTTGAAGTCAAAGTTTCCTTTAAGGAAAAAAATGGCATATCGATTTATGATGTATAAATAAACTGTATCTAAATGTCATCTACTACACTGCCTATATCACAAGCCTAATGAAGTATGAATCTACAGTGACTGAATGAATAAATATGCTGATCCTCGAGATGAAGAACTGCAAAACTATGGTACACCGGTGCAGCAAAATGGCTGCAAAAGAAGTGATCAGTCTGTCTCGCTTGCCATTGCATGTATGAAATGAGCAGCATAAATATACTATGATGCAATGAACGCAGATCCCTTCCTTCGATGGTTGCTATAGGAACAAGAGAATGCTGAGCATTAATAACACGATCGGTGGTAATGATTGGTGAGGCATGCTTCTAGGTGAGCTATTATCACTCAGCTGTCCTGCGTTAACGATCTCGTTTGTACCGGTGTTGCTAGTTGTTGACACATTCACGGACAGTGAACCTAAAAAACAGAGCATACGTCAGGTCAAGCAATACTAAGTAAAAATGTAACGCATGGTCAGAATTAAATGCAAGCATGTCATGTAAAATGACCCCGTCAATGAGTTATTCCGACTATGGTTCTTCCAACTTATGTGCATGCATCAAAAGTACAAACGTATCTATCACATGCTGTGAGACACTTCCATCTATTGAGTTCTAAGAAGTTTCGGTTTGGGGAAAAAAAGTACTTTGATACTAAGCATGTTTGCTACCTTCTCTAGAACTAAAGCTAAGAGTAACTGATGAGGGTACAATAATTGATCAAGGAACGGTTAGAAACTTACAATCGTAATTGGCCCATCCAATCCGTTGCCCAGCCAGATCATAGACAACGATTTTGTTCTGCAGAACAAGATCTGAAAATCGCAATATTGGCTTTATCATTAGATTGGTCTGCCAGGTTGAAATAAATTACACAGTTTGACAGTAAAGACAAGTAAGAGTTGCACAAAGCTACAGTAGACCTGACTTTATATCAGGGAGATTAATAAACAATGATAAAAGCGAGGCATTAGTCGTCTTTAGGTGATCAGACGTAAAGAGTCCAATGAGCATAGGGAAAAAAAAATCCATCAAGCAATATCATGGCTAAATAAAGAGGACCATTTTCCATTTCATGTAAATTACACAAGAAAAGTGATTCTCATGATAACTAGTCTCTTCTTCAGCTTTTTGGGAATTGACAAACTGACTGTGCAGTTGGAAAGTCGTCATTTCATGGACCATTATGTAGGCTTTTATTCAACAGAATGAAGCTCGTGACTTTTAAATGTGTGACCACATGAGAACGGGCAAAATTATGATCTTCACAACAGAAGCAGAGCTCTCCTTATTCCTGACTTTCTACAAGATTGCATGTCAGTCGTCATATTGCACACTAATTAGCAATCCATTTGAATAATATAACCCACAATCTAAAACTTGTGTAGCTAATAAGTAAGAGCAGGGTTCTGTACCTCCTAAGATTGTAATATCTTGCCCCTGAACCTTTGAAATGCCGATGCACCATATTTCAGTACCGCCCTGAAAGAAAGCAAGAGAAAAAGAAAAGAATTCAGCCAAAACGAGGAGAATAAAGAATAGAGAAACAAGAAAGACATGTTAATGTTGCACCTTCCAACCGCATTAATGTCAAATCGTGCCAATTTGGAAAAGTAAATTTAAGCAAATAATAAAAACTTTCCGAGATAGCAACCACCATTGTCTTTATCTCAAGGAAACTATATAATCACTTAACATGTGATTCTTCAGAAGTAGAAGCTCTTAAAAATCTTTGGACCTTTGCAAACAGAAACTGTGACATATACTGAGACTTTGATGTTTGCTAAAGCAAACTTTCCTCAATAGGAAATAACATTGTAGAATGTTGACATTTGCGAAGGAATAGCATATGCAAAGATATGCTAAGATCTTTGCTTGTATCGAGGTGTAGTTAGGAAAAACAACTTTTTTCATCACAAAAGTAAATAGGGATGCATGACAGGTCAAATGACTGCAGTTATTAGCAGGATTTTCATTTGACTGAAGTGGCAGACTAGCTGACCAATCCATCACCAATTGGCACTTACAACTTTGCTGCGGAAAAGACAATATTGAGAAAGTATCAAAAACTTCAAAAAGCATAAGAGATATTTTTCATATTCACTTACCCCAGATTGCTGCTTTAACATATAATCCTGAGCACTTAGTACCATGGAAGCCCCTCCCTCAAAATTCAAGCTAATTTGAGGGAATGCATCCGTGACACTAGACATGACCAAACACCATGTATTAGTCCACAGAAACCGATTGAAAAGTCATAGAGAGTTATAAGAAAACAAACCTTGATGTGATGAGGTAACATTGAGCTCCTTGGGCAGGATAACTTTGAGCAGTCTGAGAAACAGTATTTGCAATCTGAGCCAAAAAATTTACACAGCTATATGAATTCGTGGTCATAGTCATTCTAAGTAAGGGCAGTCTAGATCAGTTGCTGGAGACTTCCTAATTAAGAAATTTGTTGATTCAGTCAGTCTTTATTTATTTTGTCTTTGGATAGATCTAGTTCTGTTGTAAACTTATTGTTGCTTTGAATCTTACGGCAGTAGCAAAAGTGTCATAAGCTCCTTCGGCAAGGTATGCCAGTGTTGTCCCTGAGTCTATTATAGTCCCTTGGCTGCTTGATGTTGAAAATACTGATGAGTCAATGGCCAATTGCTGCCCACTCACGGAAATGCTTTGCAGATTCAAATTGTAATGTGGCCTGCAATAGAGAACTTGGGTTAAGTGATTATGAGTAGATGATAAGATCTCGCATGTCAGGGAGCCGTTACTGTTATCAAAGCACTTGGTTTCCAACTTCTTAATAAGATAAGAGATGGATTTTTCTTTTTTCTTTTTTGATCATCAGATAACTTTCATGAGGCAGCAGCAACAACAGAAACATAACATGCATTTACCCCATAAAATGCCATCATCCTCATTCCGCAATGGTTCTTCAAACATATGAAGAATTGTCTTGTTGCTGAAACCGCAAAATCAGTTGAAGAGAAAGTTCTAAAAGACCGCGACCAATTCCGCAAATTCAAACAACTATGATGTGTAAGCCTGATTGTTATCACCATCATAAAAGGCCATTTACATCCAATAATCACAGACCCAAGAAGTTTCAGAAGTTATCAGTTAAGACTGTCTTACATATGTCTGAAGTTCATAACTCAACATTTATCACTTCATGACTCAGGTTTCACTTCTACATGAGAAAAGTTTAGCTCACAGAAGTGCTAACCTAGATATAGTTTACAAGTTTCAGGGAGAAAAGGAAAGAGTGCATTGTGCTACTGAAATATGGTAAGCAAATTTACTCCTCTTCCTTCCTTTTCACTTAATAGTAAACTTATATGCTCTGCTTCACATTAGCTGTATAATTACTAAAGCCGTTAAAGCATATACTAAATTATATTAACAAGACAATAAGCAATCAGAGTGAACCACGAAAATGCGCAGATATTTGAAAATTTTCTACTTCAAAATGTCTGAAGACTTCGAATTTAATTTGTAATGATGGTTCAATTTGTTCCTCTAATTTCGCTATGCTGTCGATTAGCTACATAACAGGTACCTCAAGCGCTGAATTCATCAAATCCAGAAATTTACCTTATTGAGTTACATCATGATGAACTTCCGAGATACAATCTATTGAGCTTTCATATACGGCATCGCAACCAAAAAAATTCTAGAGAAAGGATGCTTGAAAGTTGAATATAACAATTTTGAAGTGAGTGGACATACTGTGACTGGACGAGTGGACTATAGACTATATTTGGCTCAACAATTTCGCCAAGGACTAATATGCCCCCTCCGTTCCCATCTCCACTCAAGCAATGTGAGAACACTTTGGGTGTTACGCCCTGTGAAGCCAGCTGAGAAATAACAGACATACTCTGCTGCCCGAACCCAAAAATCCCAGCAACTGCCCTATCTGTTTTTGTCAATTCCCCATTTACTGCTGTGCCACACCTGTTTCATAATTCACTATATATAATTGGAAATAAGAAGAAAAATGAAACAAATTCCCGGGGAATTTGACAAGCAATAACACAATGCTGCATCTTAAATTCATAATTACCCAAAGACAACAGAAGCGGAGGAATTGGCAGCCTGAGAGTTCCCCAATATAGTGTTGAAATGCAACTGGTCAGACACATAGTAACCTGACGCTCCACTACCATCTCCATATTGGAATGAGAAACTGCAAGCGTTTTTCTTTGAAGAGCAGATCGAGTCAGCCGAATTAATCCCTTGGATGCAAAGTTTGTCCGAGCAAGAGACAACCGAAGCTGTCTTTGAGCTCGACGGATCGAAGAAATTGAGCTGAATCTGTAGAGACATGCTTAAATCGTCAATGCCTAGTGGCTGCCTTGCATATTATGTATGTGAAGAGGTAGGTGTAAATCGTACTTACAGGAAGTCCACTTTTATCAGGACAGCCACTACAGGAGCTACAACTAACCCACAGAACATCACTTCCTGTATCAATCTGTACATAGTAATCTTTTGCAGGGTTACCCAGTTGTACTTTTGTGTAATAAAGCCTGCACATAATCCACCAAAAACAGAACAACGTCCATGATCAGTATGACCAGAATAAACAATTCCAACAATTGCTAAGCTTAAATGGAATGGGGAAAGAACAGACCAAAGGGAGAGAATAGCGGAATTCCCAAAGTTGCCAATGCCCGGACAGCAAAACAATTAACACAATGAAGAAAGCGAATGCAAGCGAAACGCACCGATCATTGGATTCATTCACTAAGAAGGAAAAACAAAAACAGAAACTTTCAAACAAGAAAAAGGACCACTTGTATCCCGAGAAACCAAATCAAAAGCCGGGAACTTCTCGACACATGATCAACATCAAGAAAAACAGAGAGATTGAAATTTTTTGAAGAGACGGATTTCACGTACCCAACAATGAAAGGATTAAAAGTGCCATCGACGGGAAAATCAACGACCCCGGTGGTCGACTGCAGCATCCGGCCGTGCCTGGCTCTGTCCCGAGCAATGAGTTCGCTCATCTCCGCGCGACCCCTCACCGGAAAAGCCCGCTCCAGCGTCATCGTCGCCGGAAACCCGCCGCACACCGCAGCCGCAGCCGCCGACGCCAGCGCCACGACGGCGATCAGGAACCCGGCCGCCGGCGCCATTATAGCCGCTTTTCTCTCCCTCTCTCGACGAACCCAACGAGACAAACAAATCCACAAAATCTCGACGACCCTCGTTCCCGGTGGCCCAGGCGACGAGAATTCGGATTGGGGGAGCGCGAATTCGAGGCCGGCGTGGCCGGCGTGGGATCTGTAAAGAGAGAAGAAAACGGCAAAACACCGAAGAGACAGAGAGAGAGAGAGAGGAAAGAATGTGACAGAGTAACAGAAGCTTCGGAGATGTGAGATCAAGTTACGTTGGCTGGTGACATTATTTATACTTTTCAATCCATCAACGTTCCTTACGCGAGCTCGCGCGAATTCTTTAATGTTTTCCTTCTTGTGATCTTCTTTGAAATCTTCCTCCCTCGATCCTCTTTGGTGAGCCACCACGCGCTCCTGCTTTGCCAACTCTGGCACACCGGGAAAGAAACAAAGAACAAAAAAACAAAAACAAACCTCGGTTGGTGTCGTCCCATGTGGTAACAAACGATATTTAATTATTTTTCAAACAATAAAATTAATGTCTCGAACTTTTTTCTTACGTCATAAAAAAATCTTAAAATTGCTCATTGTAATATAAATATTTTCGAAAAATTTTATTGCATGACAAAAAAATCCAAACTTATATATCTACAATACATATATATATGTATATGTGTGTTGTTTGATTTAATTTCATTCGGGATATGTTAGTCATTATTGATATAATGAAAAAAAACTTGAAGTGTTCATTTTACAATAGATTAGCTCAAGGTAACACGAAAATAAAGTTCGGAATAGTTGTTTTACATGTGACATAATTTGGATTTTTTTGAATTACTAACCGCTATTTTGTATTATTTACGTGGTGTACTCTTTTAAGATTGAAAAGGAGAGAGAGAGAGGGGGGGGGGGGGGGGGAATTTAACCATCCACAATTTATTTGTTCGTGCGTATAAAAGTTACTAATCGTGAGGGTGAATTATTAATTAAGAGTATGAGAGAAATTATTTTTCCTTTTCTGAGAATTATTAATCAAATGAGGGATTTTTGGTTGTTGTTAGATAAATAGTTGCTTTTAATTTCCATTGAAATCGACGGATTAAAGAGAATAGAATAGGTCTCTCTTCAGGAAGAGATTTAAATATATTTTCAGGAGCACCTAATAATTTGTTTCCTCGATAAATTATCATAAGAAAGTCGTTGCCTTTAAGTCAAATTATATCTACCAGTGATCTATTGGTCAATCACTATCATTCTAACTTTGCAATGGCAACTCAACTAAGCCTCGATCGTTTAATTAATTAAGAAGAGCAGTGCTTAATTAAGAAGGAAACTTTAATGAAAAAAAGGTTGGGGGTACCCACTTACCATCTTACAAAGTTGAATCAAATTAGTCTTATCATGGATCTTATAATGTGCGTATCAAAAATTATAATTGAGATATTAATTTAACCTAATTTCCCTTTAGTGAATTTATTATATGTTTAGAATTTCCCTCAAAAAAAGAAAACGTTCTTGTTTGGGTAATTTCCTAGAAAACTTCCAACTTTATGTACCATTCCAATTCTATCCTCGACTTTTTTATCTAATTTTTTTTTTCAAATTTTCACTTTAATCTCAAATTTGTCGATACGTCCAACAATCGCCATCGCTTATTTTTTTTTTAAAATTCAAAAGGAGGAGGCTATTGTGATTTATACGAGGTGAGAGTATGGATGAAGATGCGAGTTCCGACAATAAACCTCAAATCGGTTTGGATAATGATAATTTTGAAGAAATTAGAGGCAATTTTCGTTAGATGGGTAAACATATTTGAAGTAAAAGCGAAAGTCGAGATTTTTTTAATCGAAAGTAATCCAAGATACAATTAGAATTGAACCTAAAGTTACAATTATTTTTTTAGGGAGTTAGGTTGTTTTTTTTTTCATTGCTCGCGTTTTACTTCCTCGGTTGGATTTTGGTTGGCCCTACCAAATCACTTTCTGTTAAATTATTAAGTAAATGTCTCTCTTTTTTTTTCAAAAATCTCATGGCAAGGAGATGATGAGTGGCCCATTGAACACTAACACCACCATCTCCTCACCCAAAAAGCCACGTCTTCCAAGTCTTCCTTCGACTTTTCTTTCTCTTCGAGTGCTTTTGCTACCTCTTTAACGAAGCCCAATGCAATTATTCACACTTTGGTCGGCTTTTACGAGAGAGACAGAGAGCCTCACCCTCCACAAATTATCTTTTTGTTTTTGTTTTGCATCCAATTATTGTCCTTAGCAGCTACGGAAGCTTGGGCTGACCTCCTCCCAATGAATAGTTAAATATATTCTTCCCAAAGTTTTATAAGAAGCTCAATAATTAAAAGAAAAATTAAGGGGGAAAGAAAGAGAGTTCGTGGTTGATGACTCCGATTATAGCCTTCACCACATATTATATGATGCAGAAGTTGGCTCCAAGACGCAGGCAAATGATTCCACAAGATAGCTTCGTTGTCCAGCCGGCCCCGAGACAAATTTGATCTTAACAGGTCAAATTTGATACATTAAGCTCCTCATCTAATACCCCAAAAAAAAAATCATTCCGAATTTTTACTTCGAAATTCACGCATCATAATGGACCCCTTCCCTTAAAATACGTGGATTCGATGTTTCCAAATACATTGACCATTGCGTATGACGGCAACTCTTCGGGCATTAAGAAAATGTCGCGCACATATATGACTTTTGTATTTGGTAAAGACAAATTGTTCACCAAATTTTTTTTTTCACCTCGAAAAAACCGTGTCGGTATAAATGAAGTCATCGCATTTTTGCCTCCACACTACTGATTAAAAACAACTATTTCCAAAGTCGATAAGATGTGATTAGTTTTTGTCGTCCTTAACGTCATGTTATATTAGCGACCTATATTATACATATTATATAAAAGACAAACTTTCTTCCTTGTTACAAATTATAATCTGCAAAGATAGTTCCGCCGGAGGTTGAAAAACTATGTAAACATCGCCATTCGGAGACTTACGTCGTTACGATTCCTGACGATCTCCCCTTGAATTATTTGGTTATTTTTTTCTTCATCTCGTTCACCTAAAACATGGCCGGGGCCTCTCCCAACCGAAGTCAACGGGCCACGGGATGACGCCACGTCGGATAGGACGGCGTCGCATCATTGCGTATATTGCCATCGCTGCAGCGTCACTGCTTGTGTAATTGGGTGCAAATTTTCTACGGCCACGTACTCGGTTCACAACTTCACATATCGTTCTAAGGAAACACAACGCGAAAGGGACATACATTTTCTATAGAGAAATTATGGATACAAATTCAATTCTAAATTTTGTAATTTTATTTTAAATTTTTGTGTGAAACTCCGATATTGCTATTCTGGTCAAATTTTGTGAGAAAACTACCGGCGTTATTGTGTTGTAAATAAAATAGCTGTCAACGACCGAATTGCTCGCTAGTATCTCCCTGCAAAAGTTAATTGGAAGTATAATATTGAAATTTCGGCACAAATACTTAGGACTGATATTAATTAATTGAAAAGTTTTATAACTGAAACGGCGTTCGTACGGTATATTCAAAACCGATCGATTAATTTTTCTGGCAGAGACTTCATTCGATTTATGCTGCTTTAGCGGTTTGCGTTGAATGCATGTCTACAATTAGATTGACCCAGCAATACCAGAATCTTCCAGCTACTTAAGGCTCGGAGTAGGCATTTATCTAACATCGAAAGGTCAACGACGCATTTTCTTGGTATAACTCGGCTTCTCAAGGGACGCGTTCATATCTTCTAGAGGACAAAGACGTGCACAAAATCAAAGATCTTATGAAAAAGATATCTTCGATCTCTTGTCACATTACAAGATAATATCAACGTGGCATACATAAAATGACCAATCTTGTAGATAATTAATCACCATCTTTATTATTGATTATTTGTTAATCTCGAGATGTTGGAGAACATTCCACCAAGTTTGGCTGCGATATTAACACGAAACGACGGATCTCATGAATAATTAATCACCTTCTTTATTATTGATTATTCGTTAATCTCGAGATGTTGGAGAACATTATACCAAAATGTTGCTGCGGTATCAGAATCACTGAGTCGGGGCAGAAAACGAGGCACGTGGATTTACGCCATAACAAAAGCAGACGAGCTTGGGGGAAATGGTTTCTAGTGTCATTATTTACGGCCACACTCTAATCACCGCCTAATTAGTCTGATTGAAAAGACACTTAAATCTCTTTTACATCATTAATGTCGCAGAGTTAATGATCTTGGGTGAGACTTAGTCACAAGGGACATATATGAGGCGGGACAATTCAAGCGACGGAACTCGTCGAGCGAACTGAATTCTCGTTGGTTAAAGCGATAATGTGTATATGAAGAGTGGACGCTAGTCCAAATTTGCACGTCACGACGTGTGAATAAGTCATATCTTTCGCCGTCGATGGGGCTCAAATTTCATGTGTTCGACGTCCATCTAATACGTAGTCAAGGTGAAGTTTTCTTTCCATGAGTAGGTATTGCACCAGAAAGATCAGTTTCGCGTTTGGGCAAGCGAGGGCTACATGGTCCGATCCTTGGAGCTTTTTCTCCGGTTGTCTCGTCCAAAGTTACGTCTGATCTTTGGTCAAAAGCGAGCGTGGTCGAGATGAAATTCCCACTGGATAGCTGCTGTCGTGCTTCATCCTCCCTCGAATGCTTGAAGCTTTGTCAGAGTTGGGAGTTTGATCGAGTAAAAATGGTCGTTCGACGGTATGAACCCTTGACTGAACATGGTGATGCCACTTCGCACCAGGACGGCACAAGTCAAGCTCCTTTGCAAATGGTTTGACTCCACCGAGGGATAATTACCGAAAGAAAAAAGCCAAAAGCCTATCAATTTATTCTTAAACCTTTCGACGTGTCAATTAAATTCTAAACATTTTCATATTTTATCAATTGAGTCTATTTGACCAATTTTCATTAGAAATTATTGGTATGAATATTAGCCGTCTTACGTAGCACGGTATCGTGATGTGAACATTTTTATAATATTGAATATGTTATTCTTTTTTATTTTTTCCCTTCTTTAATTTTTTTTTTGTTGAGGGTCAACAAGACCCAGGGTGCTCTCGCTGTGGTTGGTAAGGGCCTAGGTGATGGCCACTACGCCCTCTTGAAATCTTGCTTAAGTGAGGAGCCGTGATGCCTAGATCTAACGAGGGTCCAACCCTCGCCAGGCTCAATTAAAAAAAAGTAAAGAAAATAAAATAAAAATATAAATAAAAATGAAACCAAAAACATAATCTATAAAAAAATCGTTAAAAAATATCTAGAATAGCGTTAATCGTGCAACATAGGACGGTTGATATCCATATTAGTGATTTTCGACTAAAATTGATCGGACGATTTAATTAGTAAAATATGAAAAGATCCAAAATTCAATTGACACTGATTGGTAATTTCCCTCTCGATTGAGATAGATTCATCTCATTCAAGTTCAATTCGAGCTCAAGCTACTCCTATATTTTGTCAAGTGGACATGAGCTTTGCCAATTCCCAAGCTCAATAGGGTCATGAGTCTGATCGAGCCAATTCGAGTTATTGTTATATTAGCTAAAAATTCCATAGATATCCTCCAAACTATATAATGTGAGCACATGATTCTAGCTCTTTTAAGATAGACCTCGAGCTTCAGTTTATTCATAAAATTGATTGTACTAGAATAGAGGTAAAGTATCTTAGATTTTCTACTTGAGTCGAGCTCGAGCAAAGACTTTAATACTTGATCAGGCTCCAGTTGAGTTTCGAGCATTAGACGTTCGAGTTGAGTCGAGTCGACTCAAGTCAAGCTTGAGCAGGATGAAGCCATGTTTATCGACATTGAGAAATCTATGCATAAATAGAATCTTGTGAATGATTTAATTTTCTTATATACTTGCAAAGTTTTTGTTTCATGACAACTCCATTCTCTAGAATCTGACATAGATAAATTGATTCACAAGATTTCCTTGTGCAAAATCACGGATTTGAAAAAGATTTTCTTAACTTTAATCATTCGTAATTGGCATAAGATTGAGAACAAGTGTACAAAGGAGGAGAGGCTGGGGACGTCCAAGACGAGACCTTGGACAGCATCCTCCCACTCTATTGGGCCACACGGTTTTGTTCCTCGGAGGCCCAAGCCCAAGCCCAACGAAAGAGAAGGTCTATCGTTCTCGTTACTCTGGCATAGACAGGGGGACAGAGAAAAACTTTCGATGTATCGTCTGCTCTCTGATGTTTTTGTTTTTGATAAATTATTTCGTTCTTTTTTTTGGGAAATATATCGTTGACTGTAAATAGTAAAATCATAAACGTTTTTTTTTATTGATTTCGTAAAGTAAATAGGTAGATTATTAAAGTAAGAAGAGGTGAAGATGCAATGTATTGGAGAGAAATTCGTGTAGTTTCGTGACGAATAATGTGACATTCGAGACAAGTTTGCTCAAGACAGTATAAAACATTTGTTATTTACATTTCTGACTGTAATAGCTTTACTCTTGGCCTATATTCTCTCATCATATCAATTAAATGTAAAGCGAAAGAGAGAGAACTTTATGTATTCTAACTAGTATATATATGTACATACATCAAAGTAAGGGATACGTGAACCTATTTATAGGCTTTACATGTTGACTGTCTATAGTAATAAATCATAAAGATACTCAAGAATATCATAAATATCTAAAATATCATCAAGATATTGAGAATATCATAAGTATCTATAATATCGTTAAAGATATCTAGAATATTTTAAATGTATATCTAACAATATCACCGTTATCTTATTTTCGTTACCAACTTGTATGATATCAATTCTCGAAAGCACGGAATTCCACACTGTAGGTGACGAGCCACTCTTTCATAATCTCAACCTCAGTTTTGCACTGCTCGACCAGCCAACTTGGATCACTCCTTTTAGCTCCATGTATTCCCAGACAATGAAAACTTACGTACACAATATTTCGCAAATTAAATTGAGAAATTAATTTCTATTAGTCCAAAGACAGTATATATAACCCTAAGTTCAGAATTGATCTTCATCTTGATTCTGAACTAAACTGATAAAAGACAAGCCACTGAAACGTCAAACTCCTGCAGAGACATAATATATTGCAAGATTATGTCGAGCCAACTTTTACCTAAAAAGAAGAAGAAGAAGATCTTTTCCACCATTTTCTCTGTGAATCTCTAATTTGAAAACTAGCGCCCTGATGTAATAATGTAATTCATCAGGATACGATTTGGTAGACCTTTGAAAAATTTAGGAAGTGTCCGAAAAAACTACCGGTAAAAAAGTTGCCGTCAATCACTTCATTTCTTATCAACTTCTTGGTGACTTGCCGGTTGTTGACATCTAAATTTTGGTCACATAATCAAAAAATCTTTAGGGAGATATGTGCATCAATTTGGTGGATTTTTTCGGCCAAGATTATACGTGAGTTGATTGCGTGTGGATTTTGGCAAATAGATAATATTGGAAGGAACATCTTGAACAAAGCCATAAAATTGAGCCAGATTCGGTGAAAACGGGGGCAGGAAAATTTGATAATATTCACACAATATTGAAGAAATAAGAAAAGGAAAATCAAATGGATTGAGAGATTTGTCGAATTGGCACGATCACATAAAATTGGAAAGGAAATCCCCTCCTTTCCTTGGAGAGGGCTATTTCTTTTGCTCTTGGCCATTTGAAAGGAAGAGGGGGGGGGGGGGGGGGGGGAAATCATAGAGGGAAATAGAGGGAAATTAGAGAGAGTGTGTGAGAAATTGTGAGTGGCGCAAGAAGGACTCATCTTCGAAGCAAAGGGGGTTCCAAATCCAAAAAAAAGGAGAAGAAAGAAGACTACACCAAAATTGAAGGAGAGAAAGTTGCTCGAGAGATTGCTGTGTCGATCACCACTGCAAGTCCAGATTTTGGTTACCAACTTGCACCCTCTCTATCAAGCATTACCGCTAGCTGTCCTGTCTCATCGTCCGCCATTGGTTTGAGCTTGGAAATATTATCCAAAGAATAGGTAAATATCTTATCTTAAGTTTTCTTGAATATTTGTTTACTTGAAATTGATGAGATTTCTCGTGCCTAACATAATCCCCTTGGATGATGAGTTTGATCAATTGGAATTAATTTTCCAATTCGCAACCACAATATCAATTTTTTTTAATCCCGTCTATAAGGCTTTAGATGGAATAATTAATTGCGCGGGAATAAAATTGATAGTTTGATTTTTAAGGCTTAAGATCAATTTATCGATTCTATCTGCGAATTTCTTTGTTGAGCTTAGATATTTATTCTATTTGATCAGTCTTATTTTATGTGATGTGCCTTCATTAATAAAAAAATAAAAAAATCGCATTCCATGTCTAGATTGAATATTAGATAACAAATCGCATTCCATGTTTACATTGCATATTAGATGAAATTACATTCCACTTAAATTAGATTCACATTAGATAATATTATATTGCATAGTAGATATTATTGCTTGTCTTAGCATGAATCTTTGCATCTTAGTTTGCATTATTAACTTTTGCTTAATATTTAGATTAGGTATATCAAATATCGTGTCATTTAGGAATTAACAAAAATTCACATCATGGTTGAACATCGCATTTAGAAACTTAGGAATCATGTTAGATTTGATTTTCCTATTTCATTAGTTTATTTAATTTCGAATTTCATTAGATAAATAAGAAAATGCCTAAAAAAATCATTTTTGCACTTCATTTAATTACTTTAGTTAAATGCGAGGTTAACTTAGGATTCGCATATTTCACAGCATGTTAGGTTGTGTCACATTTAGAGTTAGATTTTCCATGCATCACATATTAAAATAGTCTTTGCATTTTGACTATTATCCATAGTTGAGATTAGATTTTAGTTTAAATTAGGGATTAAGGTAGTTTAGTTCCTAGTTTAAATTAGGTGTTATTTAACTATAGATAATTAGTTTCATTTAATAATATAAAAATTCATAAAAATTGCATTTAGGGTTGCATTAAGATAGTCGTATATATGATTAGTTTTCCATTACATGCATTGTATATATATATAAAACCCCCAAAAAGATCTTTTTGTTGATTTGCTTCATCTTTGTTGATTGTTTTGTTTATTGTTCTGTTTCTTTGGGCTTTTAAATAACTATTTGTGCACCCGCGTGATCACTGTGTATGTTAGGGAATAAAGTTAAAAATCAATTCAAGCTGTCTGCAAATTATTTTTGAAATAAAAGAAAAATGGTTCTCAAGTCCCCGAATTTATAATCTCTAGTTCGTAGGGGTGAAGTACAACTCCCGGTACTTTGCGTGGGTTTCTAATCGACCCATTATAAATAGATTAGTGGCGACTCCATTTGAAATCAATTTGGCATGTTAAGAGGTGAAATCTAAGTCGTAAATTGGTATGAGCTTGGGAGAACTCGAGCTAGGCTAGACTTATTAATCCATTAGCCTAACCCTAGGTGGCGCACCTTTGGGGAGGTCGCGACACCAATAAAATTATTAGCTCAGTTTTACAGTTTACAATTATCAACTTTTCTCATTTGTTTTACTAAATGTTATGTGCCTCTCTTACCAACATTTTGAATTCATCAGCTCGTGTATAAATTTACCATTGTTTCTTTCATTGACTTATCGACTTTTTTTGGGATTAAATTAACAAATGATAGCGGATTAGCCACTTTTATTTGGGTTAATTGCATACATTTATCTGGTTTCTTTGTTTTTAATTTGTCAAAACTTGTTATCGTTTACCATCTTTAGATGTTCTTTTGTTTTTAATTTTCCTCACTGATGTTTATTTGATTTTTAAATTTATCAAATTCTTAATTAAATCATCAACTTTTATTTGCCTTTCTTACAAACATATTTCCTAGAAATTACCAACATCATTTGGATTAGTGACCAACTTTTATTCGATTAATATTATTATCAACATCTCTTAAGCTCTAAAAAAAAATCGTTATCACTTACAAACTTTTCTTTTCAATTCTTACAAATGGCCTGAATTGACAAAGATATTATACGAGATATCAACAATTGCTTGTTTGAATTACATAATTTTCTCTGACTGAATTGTCAACTAGTTTTGAGTTACTAATTCTCACTTTGAGTTGCTTATGGACATTTATTTGAGTCTTCATAAATTTACTTACTTATTATCGAGGAGCTACTTTTATTTGCCTTACATACTAACTCTTTAATTTATTACGCTCCTTAAAAATTACTAACTTCAATTAGAGTGATTACCAAATGTTCTTCAATCAATTTATCAATTCTTGCTTGCGCTAATTACCAACGTTTAACTTCTCTTTATATTTTTCTTCTCTTATGTAAATTCTGGGCCAAATCATGTAGCCATAAAGATATACGACATTGAAACATGTTATCTATCTCAAATTGTAGATGCGAGATGTGATCGATCGAGATTATTCAATAGTTTTTCTTTTCACAATCAACATAATGTAAATGCATATGCCATAGGTATTGCCAAGGGGAGGGGAAGTAGAACTATAATCCTAAGCTTTAGCATGAAATGTGGGTCTATAAACCCATGACGCAGAATATCATAGTCGATGCTTGATCATTGAAAAAGTTCAGCAGTTTCAAATGTTAAGTTGGAGTTCAAAAATTAATTGGAAGCTCGTCATGAATTACATGACTTAGATATTAAAATTGGGTGAAGTCATTTTGCTTTCCTGGATTGAAAGCTTATTCTAATGGAGCCAAGAAATACAAGGATAACTTTATGATATGGAAGATAGGTCTCAGTCTTTTGTTCTCATTTTATTGAAATGGCCTTCCTGAATCAATTCATCATGTCATTGTTTGAAGGCAAGAAGATCGGCATAATATTGGGCCATCCACCCTTTTATGATCTCAACTTCGGTTTTTCGTTGCATGATCAACCAGTCTGGATCGGTTGGACTCTTTGCAAGTATATCTAAACAATGGGAACCTGCAAAGCATATATACTCGCAAATTAAAGAACTCAAGATCCAGAGAAAAACTTATGTTCCATGCATCAACGTTATTATGTTTTTCTCTTGTGTGATTCGCAAGTATGTGAGACGATTCACAAACAACACGTATGTCACTTTATTGTGTACCTTTCTCTGTATAGACAGCAACAATACTATCCGAAATGTTCTTCAGGACCCTGAAATTGAAAAAGAGAAAAAAAATAGCATGATCCAGTAATGTAAAATTTAAACTATTCATATTTATGAAGATAAGCGTATAATTTCTGATACCCAGCACTACTCCAAGGATCTTGAAGTCCATTTGAGAAAATAATGTTGCTGCCGAATTTACGAAGTATTAACTCTACATCCTGCAAATAAAATAAAATTTTGGATGATGGCGATGGTATGGTTTGCTTTGGACTTTATGCATGGAAATTAGTTTAAATTTACCGATAGAAAGTACTTTGTAAGAGTCATCAGAAATCATACATGACCACCGTAGTAGGTAGTGACCCAATGTGGTCGAGGGGTGACGCCATACAAGGAATTGCATTCATCGATGAAGTCACTCAAGATGAAAGGGTCTGGTTGGAACATAGAATTGTTTGTGATACCTATGGGGATTACCATTTCGCTGCAGTGCTGCAAGTAGATCTCCGTTTTAGTTCACTAGAGCTGTAACATTTCTTAAATGCTACACTGTCTTACGAGGAAGATTCAAGAACGGGATGGTTCAATTAAAATAGCCTAGGTTAGGGGCGTGCTTGGATCGGCATGAGCAGAGACCATATGATGTAGGGTAAGCGTACCTGCCACCTCCAACCCCACGCAGTTTGAGATACGTTAGCCGGAGGATTGACGTAGCATGGGGAGCTGCTGTTATAGGCCACAACGCCTGCAGCTATTTTGCCAAGAATGCCATTTTCAGTAGTATTTGCTCCATCAATGCCGTTGCATATCATTGTCACTGGATATCCTGGGGGATCATTATATTGAGCTGCGCTCCTATACAGAGATATCAAGTAGTACTTCAGCTCATCCCCGTTCGCTAAGGGCCTGACAATTTACACCAGAAAAAAATGCAGTAGTTAACTTATGATTGATTGAGTCTCCTTAGTAAATTAACATTCATGCACATTCTTAAAGGCTTGATTTAGCCTCGAAGAGCATGAAGCATCACGCCGAACCAAAGAGTGTGTGGCTTCAGGTTTTTTTTTTTTTGATAATCGAGATGTCCGGGCCAGCTTGCGCGCACCTCGACTATTTCTTGGGAAAGACTAGCACAGCAACCCACCGCCATGGCCCATCACTTAAATCACAGGCGCTTTCCTAGGGAATCGAACCCAAGACCTCAACGAAGTCCGAGTTCGCCCTAACCAGCTGGGCTACCCATGGGTGGGTTGTGTGTGGCTTGAGGTTCATGATCTCAAAATGTAAAATTAATAAATTCAGCTCCCTTAATTGATAAATTGGATTGAGGATGCGCATTCCACTCATTTAGGAATTAAGACATGTGATAGACGACATATCGGAACACATACATGCAAGTCTTGAACATCTTGCTCAAGTATGCACTGCCGTTAGGCTCATGAGCAACTCGATCGATCTCTGACCACGAGCCCGCTATAGTCTGATAGCAAGTCTCGCTGGCTTCCTGTGCAAAACAACCAAGATTCAACCCAAACTATGGAAAGGAAGAAGCCATATTAAGATTTCCAGAATTTTTCAATGGAGTGATAAGCTTGCACGTCTTTCTCGCTGGAGGTGTGGTTTCTAATTATCACACTCTTAATTCTCGTAAAGCTACACCCTAGGAGCAAGAATATAGGGATCCTGCGTCAACTAATGGACATCCTTTGGATACTCGGAAAGGTGCGGCACAAGCCATCCTCAGAACAAAAAAGAAGAGAATTTACTAGTATGATTACCTTAAAATCCCTCGTGACCACTGAATAGTACGCATCCTGCGGGGTAATATCAACGAAGTAGAGTATCGGAGCTGATGAGGCCAGAGCTCCGAGGGCCACATGTGGATACTTTAGCCGGAACCATGAAGCAAGCACTGAAATCCGCTTTAACTATTAGGATATGATAACTTAAGATGACAAATGATATATCTTTCTGGCATAAAAGTGAAAGTGAAATCTTCAATTTCTTTAAGTTGAACTTCTTCATATTCGAATTAGAAGGTGGCGCAGACCGTGAGAAAAATAGAAGATTCCGCGGTTGATGCTCATAGATATTGATAGGATAATATACACATTGCACTTACTTCCTCCATATGATCCTCCCACCACCATAACTGGAGAGTATCTGGCTTTTTGTTCCTTCTTCACATGCATGATAATGGTTGCATAATCGGCCAGAGCTTGGGCTGAGCTAAAGTACCCACGAACATTTGCATCTTTGAGAGCTTCTTCGAAGCTCATCCCAAGTGGAATTGACTCACCATAATGCCGATGCTGTCAGAATTTTTTCCACAAGAATAGAAAATTTTAATTCCGTAGTTAGAAGCTTAAATCAGACAAGAACATTCACGCATGGACACAGAAGGAAATGGTAGAACTCGTATGTACTACCTCAATGTAAACTAATAAAGCTTTGAATTGAGCAGCGTTATCGGTAAGAAACCCGACCCGTGTCGGGGCTCCGTCTATTGGTGATTCGGCACCGAGGTAAACGAAGATTGGCGCACTGGAATTTGCGCCGGCCCAGTAGTTGGAGTTGATGAAGTATCTTTGTTTGAAGGTGGTGTAGCTCTCCGGTCTGTAGTTGAAATGATCGAGCGTTTGGTTGAAGAAGAAGGTTCCGAAGTCGTTTGTTATGGATGCTGAAACTGCATGTTCAGGATGTCGGAGGATGTCTTCGCGGTATAGACTCAGTGTTGGAGTGTAAGTTTTCTGCCCAGAAGTTGAAGTGGTGGATAAAACGAAGGAGATGATCAAGGAGAGCCAAGGAAGAGTCATGGTGCGTAGTGTGTCTAAGAAGGATGTTCCCGAAGAACTGCAAATTTAGAACGACAATGGAAGGAGAAACTTTCATAAGCATATATTAGCAGTTGCCGTCCTGGGCCACGGTTTGAAGTGAACTGAGCACTTATTCCATGGCTTCTGTGCTCTGGACTTTACTTGCACTAGGAATACGTTCAATTACATCATCAAGCCAATTCTATACATTTGGCCAAAAAGTGAAGTCGATCTTTTGTCTTAAGTCTTTGGTCTGGAGACTTCTTATTGCTGAAGCGTTTGATGTGTTAATGAAAGTAATTAACAACTGGCGAGGTCAAGAAAATTTCGAGAACCTCTTGATAAAAAGGACTAGCTCAGGGCAAGTAGAACCCAAGCCGGCATATGATTCATTGGCTACATTTTAATGCATCGTCATTTCAATTTCTAGACTACGAAATTGGACAAGAAAATTCAAAGAGGATTCTTTTGTTGGTATGGCGATGAGTAATTGAGGGTCTCTTTCGCTGCTTTCCTCGAACTAGACGTCTTAATGCATTTTATTTTGTCCCTTGCACGTTGTGGGCTTCCATGAGGATATGGACGATCGACCTTCTGTAATTTCAATGAATGGAGCTTCCGTTGACTGGTTCAACACAATTGGATGTTTTGTTCCTATCGCTTGGGGAAAACACGAGGGACGTGTCATAGTTTATGTCGATACATTCATGGGTGGAGTATAGCATCGATTCGTTTTGCCAAGAGATGAACCTTCGATGTTTGGCTGTGGGTGAGATGGGAAAATTCTATTCTCGTGAAAATAATTATGTCGTTGTCTTAGCCAGAACGAGAAATATAGTCATTTCGCTACAAAAACAGTGATTAGTTAACATATGACCTGTAGAATGTAGTATTCGTTCTTAGTGCGTTTGAACATTTTTTGTTCTCTAGAACTAGACGTAGGAAGTTTCCTCTGTTTCTTGAATAAGATTTGCCGTTTAATTGATCCAACAGATTCAACGAACATACGTGTCCTCTTTAATATTCATCAAGTTTCTAAATATAATAATCTATCGTTTCTTTGGCATAAAAAAGAGGGATAAGGATTTTATAAAAAAGAAGAAGATTGATCTTAGACATTTGGAGGGGAATGACAATAAAGAAAGAAAGGAAAATTCACTACCACTCACGTTAGATGAGCTGATGACATGATATGTAATAATTATCATTAATAAACCTATTCATCTTTTCCGTTTTATGAAATATGTCATCCTTTACAAAGAAGATACTCATGGATTTTTTTTTTGGGTTCATGGGATAAACTAAATAGATAGATGATCTAGGTAAGTATCAATTACAAGCAGTGCATCCTCGAGAAAAGCCTACGGCATTCATCGTGGCGAATAATATAATCTTCCAGGCCAAAATAATCGAGATGGTCTAGAACTTTTGTATTTATTTTATTGCGGACGGGAAGAGCTTTATTCTTGGCCTTTATTCACTCATCTTATTACCATTATGGTTCATTCCTTTTTCATACGATATCAATTTCCGAACGCGCGGAGATCTGAATAGTATGTGGCGAGCCACTTTTTGATTATCTCAACCTCCGTTTTCCGCTGCTCGACCAACCAATCTGGATCGCCCTTCTGAGCTCCGAGTATGTCCAAACGGTGAGAACCTACGAAGAAAACATTTTACAATGTCCAGAAACAGTATATACACCTCCACTATGAAACGAATCAAGTCGAGCATATACCTTTGGTTGTATAGACCGCGACAACGGTGCCAGAAATATTCTTCAGGACCCTATAACATAATTGATGAATGTGAATTATCATTAAGCTTGATGAAGTAAACGGTACTTTCTTAGAAAATTTATAAGTTTTGATGTTAAATATACCCGCCGCTGCTATAAGGATCTTGAAGTCCATTGGAGAAAATTATGTTGCTAGCGAACCTCTGCAGAATAAGTTTTATGTCCTGCAATTTTTCATGGATGATGAAGAAACCAATGAAAATTTAATTAACATTTGGGTATGTCGAGATTCGAAGCCATTCCTTCTGGTTTTGGACAGAAACTAATCAACAATATGTAGGGAAAAAGAGCAGCAAAATTTATTTGATTTGCAGAGTGACATACGTGACCGCCAAAATAGGAGGTGACCCAATGCGGCCGAGCTGCGACGCCAAACCTGCTTTTGCAAGCGTTGCTGAAGCTTTTTAGATTGAAAGGCATTGGGGGAAACATGGTGTTTCTGGTAATGCCTTTCGGGATCACCATCTCACTGCATGTCTGCACAAACCCCAATGAGCTCTCTTTAGTCCAACAAAGGGAACAGGAACTTAACACCAAGTGTACAGTATTATGTGATTGCTCTTCTAAACAGAACTAGACTCAAATAATGGAAAAATTGCACAGGTCACTCTTACTATGTGGCGTAAATGAGTCAAAGCCGCTCAGGGCAGTGTGTTCCAGCTCAAATATATTATGGAGTACCTAACCAAACTTAGCTCGATTCTTTTCGAGTCCAAGTGTAATCTGAGGGTGCGTTTGGTAACCATTCTCGTCCCAGAAATAGTTTTTTTTTAGAATGGGTTTTTTTTTTGGAAATGATTCTCTGATGAGTTTTTGGGAAGAGAAATATGTTTTATAATTGTACAAAATTTCTGTCAACGGAATAGAAAAAAAAACAGAAATGCATTTGGTAGTTGCACAAAATTTCTGCCCCTGAAATAGAAAAAATAGAAAAAATGTGGTGGCGGCAATAAGAGATAAAGACAGCATTTTAACAAATTAGCTTATTTATTAGTACTATTCATTCGTCCTAGAAATAGAAAATTAATTTTTTTTTGTTCTTATTTCTCGTCCCAAACCCATCCCCAGCTATTTTTTTATCTCGGGAACAGAATGAGAATGAGAATTTGCCAAACAAGTTTCTCATCTCAAACTCTCCGGAAACGAGAAATTGAGAATGAGAATGACTACCAAACGCATCTTGAATAGCTTGAAAACATGATTAATTTTTAGGTACTTTGGACATCTTTATCCATTTAGAACATCTTTATCCATTTAGAACGTCAGAGAATGAGATTACTCCAAAAGATTGGAGACAGACATTAGAAGCACGCATCCGATCCTTTCCTTTCCAGCCTCGAGCTTAGTTTTAATAACTCTATCTTAAACAAAAACTTAGCTTTTCGATGATATCGGGTGTGCCTTGAGCCTTAAAAGACTTCCTTTTGGGCAAGCTCGAGCCTAAAAAATCGAGCCCAGTCGCTATCGGGCGTTAGAGGTGAGGAGAGAATAGACAATACTGTAAAGACAGTTCAGGGTTTGTAGTCATAATTGCCCAAGATAGAGCATGTATGCGACGGAAGGGTTTGTGTTTCTGATTTTTCCGATCATTCTGCTAGTTCAGGCCTTTAAATACCCCCTTTTTTATATCGTTTCACATAAGGATTCCAAATCATGAGAACGAGCGGCTTGGCTCAAAGTCAAGTCGGATTTGGTAAGGAGACAAAACTGACTTAAAAACAGAATGAGATAGGTTGTCTTGATCACTTGGTTGCATCAGACAACCTCGCAAGTAAAGATAGACGGGTAATTTAACGTGTGCAGACCGACACGCACGAATACTCGGATTTGAATCCTTGATTGCTTCTCTCACTGCGCCTATAAATCTAAACCACTGATTCATGGAAATGGGATTTTTCTTATTATTTTGGTCGATCGTTGGAACTCGTTAAGACACTGATGAATGGATTAGTGCTCAGCATAAAGGATCTTCCCCTCCTAACATCCTGAGTTCACTGATAATTAAATGTGTTAGTAGCTCAGGCTTGCTCAGTCCTTGGAAACGCCAAAGTGGCGAGTAATAATTATGATGATTTATGGCGCGTATAATAACGTCTCTATTTTAGAGAATAATTTTTTTTATAAATGATTTTTTTTCTTTATATTTGTATTCGATGGACAAGATCTTTACAAAAGAACGCATTTGATAACTGTTATTCTCGAAATAGAAGAAAAGAACAAAAGTGTGTTTAGTACAACATCAAATTTCTAACGTTTTATAATTTTTATAATTTTTTTATAATTTTGTCTTCCTCCTCGACCTTGGCTATGATTAGGTGAGGTGCGACCTCCCTAGATCTAGATGAGGTTGAACTCCCCTAACTACGGCATGGCCGAGCTTCGTCGACTCAAATCCTGGACAAGAGCTAGCCATCATCGAGACTCGGCAAGTTAGAGGAAGAAGAAGGAAGAAGAAAAGGAAAGAGAGCTTATTTTGAGAAATTAATTTTATGAATAAGAAATATTTTTTTTACTTATGGTTCTGTTCCAAATCTATTCCCAAACCAATTTTATTTATTCCGGAAAACAGAAAAAGTAATTGATGTACATAAACCAATTTGTATTATTTTTCTTTTTTGAGGAATAACAGAACAAAATATAAATGTTAGTAAACGCGTCTTTAGAATAATAACATGACATGATCACAGAAACTTCCAAACTAGTCCTGCGTGTTGCATCAGAGTCACCTTAGAAAAGTCACTCTAATCTAGACAGGAGAACATAAAAAGTTCGTGGAATAATCTTTCCACGAAGCTTCAATTGATTTCTAACCAGTCGAACACGTCTCCAAGTTAAAGAGCCAGTCAGGACGATGAGGGATTTATCTACCGCTCGCTTAAACATCAGAGGTTGACAAAAGTGAATTGGTATGTGATTATCGTGTGGCTACAAGAATCTATGCTGTATGCATTGGGTGGATGGACCGAAGACTAAGACTTTAGCCCACCAAACATCGATTTAGACCGCAAACATGTGTCACCCTTTGACTGATCGATTCCCACAATCCCTCTTGCTTGGAAAAAAATCGTCCAAAAAATCCTAATTTTATTGTATGACAGAGAGGCTGACAACAGTGAATTGATACGGGATTATCAGTGAATTGATGCGGGATTATCGAGTGGCTACAAGAATCTAAGCTGTATGCACTAGGCGGATGGACCAAAGACTAAGACTTTAGCCCACAAAACATTGATTTAGACTGCAAACACACGTTGTCCTTTGACTATTCGATTCCCACAATCCCTCTTGCTTGGAAAAAAATCGTCCAAAAAATCCTAATTTTATTGTATGACAGAGAGGCTGACAACAGTGAATTGATACGGGATAATCGAGTGGCTACAAAATCTAAGCTGTATGCACTAAGCGGATGGACCAAAGACTACGACTTTAGCCCACAAAACATTGATTTAGACTGCAAACACACGTTGTCCTTTGACTATTCGATTCCCACAATCCCTCTCTCTTGGAAAAAAATCATCTAAAAAGTTTTTAACTTATTATATGACAATTAATTTAATCATAAATCTGTCGATTATACCAATTTAGTCATAAATAATTTGACAATTTATCAATAGAGGGAAAAAAAAACATTTGAATTGTACTAATTTAGTTACAAATATTTTGAAACTTTTTCAATTTAGTTCTAAGCTTATTATTTGAATAATTAGCCGAAAGGATTATATATATTGAGGATTAAGTTAATACAATTAAAAGATTTATAATTAGATTGGCAAACTGCTAAAAAGAAAAAGTTCATGTTGGCATGCTGGTTATGTCACCCATGCACGCGAGGCACAAGCAAGTACATGTATCCAATATTTCTTCACTAGATTATATAAAGTATGAAGCATGAAATAAACTATCTATGCCTGATGTTGCGTAGAATTGACCGTGCATCATGCTAGATCGTCCAACCAACAGAGTCCTGCACTAAATTAACCTTATAGATAAATTTGACCAAAGGTAAAAGATTAAAATTGCTGAGGCAAAAGCGGGGGTCGAACGTCCTTATGTTTGTCGAGAGCTTGCTAAAATAGAAGAAGCAACAACATTTAGGGCTAAAAACACTCAAGCATATTCTTCCAACAATGATAAGTCGGACGAAATCTTCGACTTACTTTCGTAGGATGTCTTAATGGAATTAATTGAGACCAAGTTATTCCACGTAAGGAAGATCGGTAGACAATAACAAAAATTGTAAGTGGCGCCATCAATAAAACCATATCACAATTATTTCTATTGTTTTCGGGGGAAAAACTATTCGAGAAGATATTTGTCAAGGAAAAACAAAATTTACCAATGACAAGGGGCACATGATGACATTTGATTATTTAATTTAAAAGAATCAAATGATTGATAAATCATTTCTTTCTTTTAAAATGGGGGCACATTTGAACGTCGGACACAATTTGAGATTTAATATATCAAGCATTATTGGTTGTAAAGACCAAGAAAATAGACAAAGGAAGGGAACAAAGATTTTGGAGTTTAGTGGGTCGGGTCATGCGGACGAGTTATAGTTTAGGCGAGGCCAGCCAGAGGGTGGCGAGCCCTGGTCGGCCTCTGGCAAGGGCTTCGCCGCCCTCTGGTAATGGCTGGCAAGCTCCGACGGCCGGTGGGTCGGCGGCTAGCTCACCAGCAAAGGTTTTTTTTTTTTTTATGGACAAAATGAAAAAAAAAATTATGGGGTAGATGTGTCACAGATAATAAAATTTGGCGTTTTTTGTGATACAAAAAAGTTTGAGGTAAATGTTTCCTATGGAGTATAGTTTGAGATTTTTCATGGTATTAACCCAAGAAATAATTGCTTGTTGGGTTTCAAGCCTTCTCGGCTCGAGTAAGCTTAGTATGACCTAATAAGCCGATAACTCCTGGTCAGATCCAATACTGGATGTTATTTCAAGTTCTATCTAGCAATCCGCGTATGTCATGTCGAAAGAATCGTATAGTATGGTTATTACTAATCTGAAAAATAAAAAATGTCTATATCGACATGAACATGACACGTCAGATACGGCACACATGAATAACGTGATTTTTGAATATGTCCACATATTCGGTGCCGACATATGTTAAGTTGTTTATGAATATAAATTAACTAATATGCACAGCAAACATGTAAAACCTGTACACACGGTAAGTTACGATAACACTTCCAACATGTTTCCCGGCACGTCTGGTCTTTATTCTCAATACTATTGAACTTATTCAATGTAATGACATTCCCATGTTTGTACATTGATTATTTTCCAAAAGCACGAAGATCGGCATAATATCTGGTAATCCATTTTCTTATAATCTCAAACTCCCTTTTTCGCTGCTTGACCAACCAGATAGGATCTTTTTCCGTATTTGGACCTAAGTCCAAACAATGAGAACCTGCATGTAAGAATAATTTTTACAGCGTTAATTAAAGCAATTCAATCAGCTTCTATAAATCCAAAAAATGGAAATATAATCCCATTCCATTTGACTTTCTCCAACACAAATTGAGACGATGGATACCTTTAACTGTGTAGACCGCAACGATGGTATCTGAAATATTCTTCAAGATCCTATAATTAATGATATATAAGATTGAAATCTCATCAAACTCATTAATGTTTTCACATAAATCTATGAGGTTTGATGTAACACGTACCCGCCCCTACTAAAAGGATCTTGAAGCCCATTGGAGAAAATAATGTTGCTGGCGAACTTGTGCAGAACAAGTTTTATGTCCTGCAATTTTCCATAGTCAATGGAGAAACTAAAGAATGTCATAGTTGTTTGGTCATAAGGAATATCATATATATACATGATTTTATTTTTCCGATCGTACATGACCACCGTAATAAGTAGTGGCCCAGTGTGGCCGAGGCGCGACGCCGAACTGTCTCTTGCAATCATTCACGAACTCACTTAGGTTGAAGTGTTGTGGTTGAAACATAGTATTGTTGATGGTGTCATCAGGAGTCAGCTACATGTCTGCAGAGCCAAACAACCTCCATTTTCTTAGGACAATGCAAAACTCGAAGGCTGACTAATTATGGCCAAAAAGTTGGAAATTGAGTTCACGACTCTCAATCTACCAAGCACATCACCGTTCGCGAGCTACTCTTGCTCGACCATTAGACTACACAAACTCTGCTCAGAATAAATAAGACGCATGTAATGCCGACTCTTAGAGTTGTTCGTTCATCACTTTGGTTTCTTTTCTCATAATCAATCCAAGTCGATTTCAACTGATAGTAGTAAACTAAAATCCTTTTGTAGTGTGTACCTGCCAAGCCCAACCCAAATCAGTTTGAGATGGAGGTTGAGAAGGATTGACGTAGCACGTCAAATTTCCGGCGGAAGCGACGAGGCCTGCGAAAATCTTCCTGAGAACGTCATTTTTTGGAGAAGCTCCATCAATGGCATTGCATATCGCTTGCACTGGACGTGTGAATGGATCATTGTACTGAGCAGCATCTATGTAGGCAACTATCAATTGGTCCTTGAGCTCTGAAGAGCTTTGCAATGGTCTAAAAAGAGACAAATATATGCATAATTAATCGTAAATTCGTCTATAAAGCATATCTTTTCTACTTTTAGACTAACACTAGAGCTTGAAAGCATTATATCTTGTTAGACACATTCACTTTGTTTAGTGAAAGTTCCTGCTCCTATGGAATAGATTGTCAGTATAAAAAAAGAAGAAGCTTTTCACAGACGTCTTATCCGTCCTAAATTTGATGGTAAGTAAGGGACTGGATAGCTGAAACTCTCAAATCAAGAATGGATAAGTCGCTTGTGTAAAAATTCTTTTCACCGTTAGCGTATGTTATCAATATCAATCTTCAATTAGATATATCCGACACCTTTTATTTTCTAAGAATTATTTATACTACAGAACATACGGAATAGTCTCCAAAATACAAAATGATGCATGATCTCAATTTCATCATCCACACACCTGCAAGTTTTGAAAAGTTTGCTCAGTTTTGTGAGACCATGAGGCTCAGAAGCAACCCTATCAATTTCCTCCCAGGATCGTCTAATGGTATGGTGGCAAGAAACACTAGCTTCCTGAAAAATTACCCAAACAAAGCGATCGATTTTATGATAGAAAATGCAGGATACAGGAAAAAAGGTATAAATCCAGCAAATCAAGATTACCAAAAAATCTTTTGCGACTACTCCGTAGTAGGTCCCGAGGCATGACGTCGTGAAAGTACCGAATTGGAGCAGATGATGCCAAAGCTCCGAGTGCCACATGAGGGTACTTCAATCGGAACCATGAAGCTAGCGCTGAAAGTTAAGTATATTAAGATTGAAAGACAGTATATGCTGTTAGATGTTTTCCTCTTAACCTGACGGTAAGAACCTTCTCCAATGCCATTCGGGGAAAGCTATCCAACTTTATATGGATTTTTGTTGTCAATATGACTAGCGCTCCTTAGGAAAAGCTCTATCCACGATATATTTAAGAACACTGACCTAAGACAGATTGCGTGAGCTCATTACATTAGAATTGTCCTCTTCAATGTAAGTAGCGGGCTATTTTCTTTACTTTAGATTTATAGAAGTAGTCATGTTGCTGATATCTGGGATAGAAAAAAAAATTCACTTACTTCCTCCATATGATGCTCCAATGACAATTATCGGAGAATGCTTTGCATTTAATTTCTGTTTCAAGTACACAAGGATTTCTGCATAGTCGGCAAGAGCTTGTGCAGAGCTGAAATATCCCCGAGTGTTAGCGTCATTTAGTGCTTTCTCGAGTGTCCACCCGTACGGGATTGATTCACCATAAAACCGATGCTGCAAGATTTCATCTTTACGTTCGTAAGTTGTAAGTTGTGTGAATATGTACATATGCATGCCAAACATAAGGAAAAGAGAACATACGACCAGGCAAATATGGGGCATTTTCATCACCTCTAGAAAGACCACAAGCGCTCTGAACTGAGCCGCGTTATCCGTTAGGAAGCCGATACTGGCTATGTCGTTGTCCATGGATTGTTCGTCGCCGAGATAAACGAAGATTGGGGCACTTGCTTTGGCGCCACCCCAGTATTTGGAATTGATGGCATATCTTTGTTTAAAAGCAGTGTAACTCTCCGGTCTGTAATTGAAATGATCGAGGGTCTGGTTGTAAGAGAAAGTCTGTAAGTCCTTTGACGAGACGGAAGCACGAACCGTCCATGTAGAATCTCGAGTAAATGTTCCGCGGAATACGCCCAGCTTCGGAATATGGTAAGCACCTAAGTTCTTCTCGGTAGCAACACAAGCTGAGAAGAGCATCAGAATGATCAAAAGGCTATAGAGTGATGAAGACATGTTAGGATGTGTGGAATAAAGCACGCATGCGAAGAGGAGGATTCTCGAGATGTTTTATGGCTTCTAGTAGTTCACATTTATATAGAGTAATTAACCCACGTTCCCAATTTGTACTATGACTTTTTATGCGAAATCACATTAAAACTATTAAATTATCTCTCGAGCTCCAGCTTGTGTACAAGACCTGATTTGACTGGAGTATGTAGATCGGTTCATTGAATCAAAGTATATTGGAAAAAGAAAGAGGAATCCCAATGGACTGCTCCAACTAACGATTTCTTTCCTATTGGAGAAAAACTATCCTAGGTTGCCACAACAAAGAATTTAAATTCTTGGCTGGATGGTGGATATCATTCTTTATATGTGAGCCATGTCAATGAGAGTTAATTTGGAACAAAGAAAACAAAGAGAACTTTTTAGTAAGAATATTGGCATATATTCAGCTATCCACACTTCGATGCTTTGCTGCATGACCAACCAGTGAAGATCGGTTTTTGTCTTTGGTAATAAATTCGGGAACTTGCAAAACATATAATTAGTGCCAAGAATTTATATTGAGTTTGAGCTCGTGATGTAAATCCGATCCAAATAAAAAATCGAAATCCAAATAGAGTACGTAGTTTGACGCCCAAATAAGTATGGAACTACAAAAATGCGCCAATTTAGAACAGAGGATTATTTGTTTCGCCCCAGGGAATACCATTTTGCTGTAGGGCTGCAGGCAACGCCTGCAAATATTTTGCCGAGAATGCCAATTTCAATAGTATTTGCGCCATCTATTGGTGGATCATCATTTTGAGCTGCTTTCATGTACGACGATATTAGCTAGTTCTTCAGCGTCAATCACACTTTCTAAAGGCCCAACACATCCACATCCACATCCACATCCACATCCACAAACACACATACACACACAATACAAATTGCTCACACTTCTCACATAACATGAACGGAACAACAACTCTGGTCTTATTTACTAAACCATCAACATTATACCATGTGATGGCTTTCCCATGTGATATGTATTAATTACTTTCCCAAAGCACGAAGATCGGCACAGTACGTAGCGATCCACTTCCTTATAATCTCAACCTCGACTTTCCGCTGCTTGACCAACCAGTCAGGATCGGCTTCCGCAGCTGGAAGTAAGTCCAAACAATGAGAACCTACATAGTAGGAATTATCTCTACAAAATTAGTTTCGTTAATACAATTATCTTCCATAAATCCAATGATGAAAATGTAATCCATTTTATCTGACTTTGATTCGACATTAATTTAGTCAACACATACCTTTGGCTGTGTAGACCGCGGTGACCGTATCTCAAATATTCTTCAAGACCCTATGGTTGATGATATGTATGAATTATTTTGGAATTTGATTTTATTCACAGTTATCTATAGTTTTGGGTGCTACACGAACCGCCGCTGCTATAAGGATCTTGAAGCCCATTGGAGAAATCGATGTTGCTAGTGAACCCGTGTAGAACAAGTTTTATATCCTGCACTTTTCGAAAGTCAATGAAGAAATCAAAGAGTGCGATACTTTGTTTGCTAAAAGAAAAATGTCATATAAATAACAATAGAAAAATAGAGAAGTATCCTAAATATATGATTAAATTCATGTGACAATACATGACCATTGTAATAAGTAGTGACCCAGTGAGGCCGAGGAGCAATGCCGAAGATACTCTTGCAGACATTGGTGAAGCTATTGAGGTCAAAGGGTTCTGGTTAAAACATAGTGTTCTCGGTGATGCCGATAGGAATCACCATCTCACTACATGTCTGCAAAACCAAACGACCTCATTTTGTTAGTCCAATGACAACCGGAAGATTAACTAAATTATGGCGAGAATGTTCGAAATTGTGTTCATTGACTCTTAATCTGCTGAACACATCACTATTAGGTAGAGCTAATTAGGATATAAATGAGTCGAACTATTCACGAGCCACTCTCCTCGATCATTAGACAACACAGGCTCTCTGCTCAGAAATATAAGATACACATAATGCCGAATCTTGGAGTTGTTCGTTCATCACTCGAGTCTGAAATTATCTGGTCTTTTCATGATCAATTTGAGTCGATTTCAACTGAAAGTAGTAAACTAAAATCCCTTCATGATGTCGGACTATAGCGTCAACCTGCCAATCCCAACCCAAATCAGTTTGAGATGGACGTTGAGGATAGATCTGATTATAGAAAATGCATGTGAAAGAATAAAGTGTAAATCAAACAAATTAAGATTACCAAAAAAATCTTTTGCGACTACTGAAAAATACGCGCCCTGAGATGTGACACCGGGAAAGTAGAGAATTGGAGCGGATGATGCCAAAGCTCCAAGCGCCACATGGGATACTTCAATCGGAACCATGAAGCAAGCACTAAAAATCAATTATAAGAAGATTGAAAAACGTACTAATAAGTTATATGTGTGTTGATACCTAATTTTTGCCGATTTGATAATTCACTTTTTACTTAATTTTAATTATATTTTCATCAATTAGAAATTAGAAGTTTTATTTTATTTTATTTAAGAAATGAAATGGGTAAAAGATATTTAAAAAAATGGGAATGAAGTGGACGTCGATCGGGCCTGATCGACCCAGTCCACGCCTGCTTGCCCGCGCCCACCTCCCCTTTTTTAGCCCATTTTTCCTTGGGCCCATCCCCCTCTATTCTTTTCCCAGGTCCACGCACAGCTCCACCTCTTCTCTGCCCGGTCAACTCTGAAGAAGCAAAAAAAAAAAAAAAAAGGAAAGTCAAAGAGTCAAAAAAGTGGAAGGGACGGGAGACTGAAGGGAGTTTTCTTCGGCCAAAGAAGCAGAAGGCAAAGGAGGAAGCACAAAAAGGATAAAAGAAAAAGAAAAAGGGGGAGACAGGGGGAGAGCGGGGACGAAGGAGGCGAGAAGGATTCGGTGGAGGGATTTCCTTAGGGGCTCTCTCTGAGTTCCCCGGTTCCCATTTTTTTTTTTTTCTCTGAAATCATCTCCCAGCTCGAGGTTTTTTCTCTGAGAGCTCCAAACTCGTCCATTTTTCTTCTGGGATTTGGTACTTCAGCTCGCTCCCGCTCACGCGGAGCTTGCCCTCACTCTCGTCTCCCTCAATTCTGCCTCGCTCAACTTACCCTCAGCTCCCTCTCAACCTTAGCTCGCCTACATCTCAGCTCCCTCTCGCGGCCCCCCTCAGCTCGCCCACTCTCTCCTGTCGTAGCTGCCTCTCGCGGACGCCTTCAGCTCCCTCTCTCCCAACACACAGCCTACACATCTCCCAGCTCACCCTCGCAGAAGGGCAGAAACCTTCAGCTCGCGTCCCCCCAAAACTCTCCAGCTCGCAACTCTCTTTCTCGGCTTTCAGTTCGTCTCCTGGATCTCTCTCTCTCTTTCTCCGAAGCTTTCTCTCCCGAGCTCGGATTGTGAAGTTGTGTCATCGCCGATTGAAGTTCTTGGCTCAGACGAAGATTTCTTCACGGCTTCCGATTGTTGATTGACGAGTCGGGTTTTCGTTCCTCATTTCGCAGGTAAGTCTCTTTTGATCACATCTAGAAATCTCAAGCTCGTTGTTGTTCATGAACTCGCTGCGCTTCTTTCAATTTCTTTCCCTGGTAGGTGCAATGCTGTGATTTTTGTGGATTTGATGCCGAATGTTGTTTAGTTGACTTCCGAACTACTGCAATGCTTATTTGACGTTGATATGTCTTCCTTGTTCATGTATTGCCGAATAATGATTTGGATTAAAACTGATTTCGGTATTGGAATTTGTTTGTCATCGTTGAGCTCCATATGTTTGATGGAATGCCGAGATGAAAATCTGAATGTTTTTTCGTCGATTTTTAGCTTAGTTGAAGGGTTTAATAGCTTTAATAGGTTTTAATAGTTGGTTAGAAATCATAGAATCGTTAGCTGTTCCCTTCGGTGGTGCAAATCTCGATCTCGGTTGGTGTTGAATGTGAACGTGGGTGAATGAAGAGGATGAACTGCAGGGAGAGCTGGTAGTTCGTAGTTCGTTGGTTTAATGGGCTTGGAATAAAATAAGCTGTTTAGAAATGATAAAAAAATGGGCCAAACGAAAGAAAGAGGGCTGAAACAAAGAAATTAAAGAAAGTGGGCCGGCGTGAATAAAAGAAAAAGAATAAAAAACTAAAGAGAAAAGCTTGGCTAAAAATGAAAAAGGCTAAATCAAGGAAATAGAAAAGATGGGCCGAAATTTAGGTTTTAAAGTTTGTTTTTTTAAAATAAGAATGGACTGGGCCTTACGCCCAGCCCATTCTCGGAACAAACCCGGACCATTAAGGTCCGGGTCGTCTTCGGGCCGAGTTCCCGGTCCGAAGTTTTTCCTTTTGCAAAAATATAATAGTTAGAAAATAATAAAGAAAATTAGAAAATAATAAGAAAATAGAAATTAAATAAAAAATCCGAAAAATGATAAAAAATGATAAAAAAATTCGAAAGATAATAAAAAAATCTAAACATAAAAAATCTAAAAAAATCATAAATAATAAACAATTAATAAAAAAATCATAAAATCATAAAAAAATCAGAAAATGATAAAAATAATAAAATATAAAAAGTAAAAATAAAATAAAATAAAATAAAAAATTTCTAAAATGAATTCAATTGAATAAGCTACTAGGGCTTGGCATTAAAACATTAGTGGACCGGTCTTTTAGGTGATGTAAGTCTGTATGAAAACATTTTGGTAAACCAAAAAATCAATTTTAGGTACTGAGAGGGCATTAACTATATAGTTAATGTAATCAAGTCCCTGTGTCCTAGAATCTCTAGTTACGTAAGAATCAAGACGATACTCCCGCGTCTTGATTGGTTTCTAGCCGACCTTAATAGGCTAATGGCGGTTCCTAAAAAAATATTTTAGATTATTAAAGAACTTTTAAAATGAAAATGCCTAAATGTCACGCGAGATAAGAATTTGGGAGAATTCGAGCTCGAGATCGTGGAATCAAGAGCAAATACCTCTAAACCTATCTTTCTCCCCCTAACGGGCTAAGGTTAGGTCGCTACAGTGGAATAAATGCGGTTGATCTTTTCTTTTTAACATGACGATTGGAACTTTCTTCAATGCCATTCATGGCAAGCAATCGAATTTTGTATGGATTGTCGTTGTCAATATGACTAAAGCTCTTTAGGAAAAGCTCTATACATGAAATGTTCAAGAGCAATGACCTTCGGCAGATTAAAGTGGTTCCCTTCAATGTAAGTAGTGAACTATTTTCTTCAATTTCGATTTGTAGAGGTAGTCATATTGCTGCTATATGAAAATATTTTCACTTACTTCCCCCATATGTTCCTGCACATTTTGAGAATTTAATTAATCTAATCAATATCTCACTAAGTAGAATTTACTCGATCAATCTTCCGAACCCTCCAAATGTTCTCCCAAAAAAAAAAAGAACAAACAAAAAAACTGGATGAAAAAATTGACTTTTAGACCTTTTACTCATTCATGATGAGCAAAATCCGTGAAGACCATACGTCGTACGAAATGTGTGAATCCACTAATTATAAATACCGAAATGAGGACATAAATGAAATAGCATTTGGGAATTTAAGCAAGTATTTTTTTTTGTCTAAAACACTTCTAAAACAGACAAAAATATATATGAGGTACTGAAGATATTATAGGATATTACATGTCGTTGATTTTACAATATGTTAATTTCTTTTCAAGTTAAATAAATAGAAGTCAAATTTCGGTTGTTACAAAGAAGAAGGTGTAAAGAACAAAACCTCCGTGACTAGTCTGCTTAAATTAGGAAACACATAACGCATAAATCACCCAATAATGAAATTGAAAGCTTAGACGGGGTTTGAAGATATGTTATACCAAACTTAAGACGTTACACTGTTGAAATGACTACACACACCACAATTACTATGGCCGAATATTGTTCTTTGTATTGAATTCATATGAGACTACGAACGAACCGTATCCACTAAGCCAGGGCTCACAAAGAGAAGTTCCAAATGAAGCGTTCTCTAGTGGAGACTATAGCAATCTAAATCCTTTTGAAAACTAAAACCAGCCATGCGGATTTAGTTTGATATCGGAGTGAAATTGCATTTTCATCTGTCTCAAAGTTTAGATGTGATTGAGAACAATCCATAAGTTCTCATTGCGCATGAGGCATAATGTCAATGGAAATGTCAAGACGTATTGCCATGGTTCGCAAAAATAGAATTGTCACAACCTACCCGAAGTTTCCCCTTGGAAGGGGGACTGTACAAAGGTAGATTTAGAGGTATTCACTCTTGATTCTTCAAATTCGAGCTTAAACTCTCTCAAGTCCATACCTTGCATGACGTTTAGGCGTTTTCATTTTTAAGGTTTTTTAAGAACCTAACACATTTCTAAGAGCTGTCAAGCTAGCCTGATGGGGTCACCTAGAAATTGATCGAGACGTGAGAATGTCGTCCCGATCCATATGGAACTAGGAATCCTAAGATCGGAGACTTGTTTATGTTAACATTTTTTTCAGCACCCTTTCGGTACCTAACTAAATGATTGTTTAATTTAAAATGATTATGCAATATTTCTCTTCTTTTAAAGTCCTAAAATGTCATTTAAAGTCTCTAAGTGGCCATGCAATTATTTTTGTAGGATCGTTTTTATGCGAATCTAAACCAGCACTAAACTAACTTAGAAAAGAAATTAACATGCAATGTATTGAGGACAATCCAGAAAATATTCAAAGTATTGAAATGTGCTGTGGTAGATAAACACTCAAATAATTAAACGTGATTATTTAATGACGATAATGTAAAACCCATAACTCGTTGAGTATTTAAAAATACAAGATTTATTTATAAACCATTACAAGATTAAGACCGGAATGGGCATTAGCCTAATGACATCAACTTCGCTTGGGCCACCTCTTTGGTCATTGCCGCGAGTCATAACCCAATGGAACTCGATTTCAACATTTAAACAATTATTAAACGCATTCAGTCAATCAAATCATCAGTAATTCACATATCAAGTTCAATAAATAGCCCCATGGTTGACATGAAAATTTCTCATGCAAATCGACTACCTTGAGTCATTCCAATAAACTATCCATCAAATTATTCATCTAAACATTCAAAGAGGACTGATAGGGCATACAATTTAGACTAAGAAACACCAATAAACACTAAAGCAACTTCTTCAATTTCAAAAAGGGGTTGATTAATAAGCCAATTCTAATGTTAGAATTTGACTTTTCAAGCAAGATTGGCTATTTTAAACCAAATTTCAATTTTTTATTTTCGGAATTTTTAATAAAAATGTTAAATTTTTATTTTTAAAAAATACTATTTGCATTATATTATTTATATTACAACCGGGTCGGGTCTGACCCAAGTGCAGAGGCTTAGATCCGAAGCCTCGGGTCCGGGTCAACCCTGGGCTCCACTCTCCTGATTTCACTCCACTGGCCTAGTGTACTAACCTCTCTGGGCTGAAAGCTCAAGCAAAACCCCTCCAACTCGCTAGGCCTGACTTGGCCAGCCCACTATAGGGCCCGAAGTGCCTTGAACACGGGCCCGAACCGACTTCCCTATTTCCACGGTGTCACGCGCCACCGAGACGGACGACGACACCCATGCGCAGCGGGAAGAAACTCACGCCACGACGATGCTCTTCCCCGCCACCCCGACTTGTGACGAAAACGCAGGCGGCGACCAGACGTTCGAAACAGAAACAAGCACAAATTGAATCCAACTAAACATTTTATCGAGCAGATGGCGTGCAAGAGGAAATTACAAGTTTCGGGGTCGAGGGGGAGACTGAACTTCGCCTAAGACAGTGAGCATGGCAGGGCATTTAGGCAACACGAATGAGCTACAAATAGAGATCAGGACTCGAGCAGATCTACGATGAGCATGGCAAAAACAGAGGCTTCGGAGCATGGGGTTTCACCGATCGGGGGAGGAATTCAAGCTCATTCAAGACCCACACTCAGGCCACAACTTATACTATAGGGAGGAAAACATCAGGGTATCTCAGAATGCATAAAAATGGGGCTGAAACTCGCGTGAATACAAGGACACCGAGTTGAAAGTGATCAAACGCCTACCTGGCATTCACCGAACATCGTCAACGAACCTCTCTTTCTATCTTTAAGGAAAGTCCATGATGGTGTGAACCCATTCGCTTGAAGACGGAACCTCCAGACGCCTTCTTCTTCTTCTTCATGGACCTCTTTTTTTTTAGTTCTTTGCTTCTTTCTTTTTTCCGAAGCTCTCTCCCCCCCCCCACCTCTCTTTTTCTCTTTCCCCACCTTCTGCCGTTCACCCCTACTCTCTTGTCTTCTCCCTCTTTGACCCTTTTGCTTCGCCTTTGACCTTTCCCTCTTTTCTCTATTTCTTCGCAACCCCCCTGCCTCGCTTCCTTTCTGCCTTCCTTCTCTTGGTCTCTCTCTCTCTCTCTCTCTCTCTCTCTCTCTCTATATATATATATATATATATATATATATATATATCGTAACCTCCCTCCGCTTTTTTTCTTGTTTCTTTTCTCTTCCCCCCTGAACCTCGAACTCGCTCCTCCTCCTCCGTTCTTCTTTTTCTCAGCCCCCTCTTTCGTCTCTCTAAACGATGCCTTCGCTCCTCTCTCTCTCTCTCTTCACGTCCCTTCGCTCAGTCCTTCTTGCGTGTGTCAGGATCCCTTCGCCCTCTCCAGAGTCTTAAGATTTTTTGTTCAGATTTCCCGTGACAACTATGTAGCACCGACACGGACACGCGACACATGTCACGACACGACACGCTGACACGTCATTTCTTAAAAAGTAAAAAATTCGACACGTTATATATTAAATTAATATTTTTATATATAAATACATAAATAATTAAATAATAATAATAATAAGAGTCTAGAATTAATCTATACTAAAAACATTAATCCTACATTTGTTAATATCATTCATTGTTTTAATTTGACAAATTCAACTATATTTTATTGTAACAATCAATAAGATTTGGAGGAAAAAACAAATAATCCACATTCTACTATTAAATTTAAAATTTAACAATAAGAAAAAAAATCAATATTTCGTCATCAAATATAACAAAAAATTATTCATCCACTAAATCCTCTTCTTCTGAAAAAAAAAAACAGACTCCATCTCCGGCTCATCAAGTGAAAGATTTGCAACTTCAAGCACCCTAACATCTTCAAACGAGTCAAATGCATCTCCGCCAATATCCCACATCTTGGTCTCTCCTTTTGCATATTGTGGGCTTTTTCTTGATAGAAGATGAAGGTTGCTATGAATAAAAACCAAATCTTCTGCACGTTTTGGGGTCATTTTATTTCTTCTCACTGAGTGTACAAATGAGTAAGTACTCCAATTTCTCTCAGCACATGAAGAAGAAGAAGGCGTGCAAGAAGCTTTAATGCTATGCTTTGAAGCATCGGTGCACATGCACCATGATTAACCCACCAAGCCTTAGGATCCATAGAATATCGATTTGGAATGGAATCAAAAACTCTAAAATCCCCATTTTTACTTGCAAAATCGACATACTCCAAATTCACCTTGTTGCGCTCATCCAAGTTAGGAAAATATTTCTTAAAGCATTTCAGTCTTTCTTGGTTGATCTCTTTATTCTTGTATGGAGAAATTCGAGTAGAATCTTCATCAAGCCATTGATCACTATAGTATCTTTATTTAATAAAATAAAATAAAATTAGAAAACAATAATAAATAAGATGAGTATTATATTATCATGTTAAAGAAAGAATAACTACAAAAGTAATAATCTCATAAATTTTTAGAACTTACATGGGATTTAAGGCATGTGCCAAGCAATGAAGTGGAGTGTTGTTCTTTGTCCAACGATCTACAAGAATTGTATGAACCACCTCATAAAATGTTGACTTCTCATCTAACCTCTTGCATAAATAGCCTTTTTCACTTTCTCGATCATCGAACGCCACATATCATAAACTAAGTGTAGACAAGGCTTGTCGGTGTCACAAATTCTAAGCATGTCATAAATAGGAGCCGTGAAGAAAAGTATATTATCAATCGAATCCCACCAAAAATCATCCAACACCTTCTCCTTGACAAACTTAGCTTTCCCTTGATTATCATCTCGATATTCCATTTGTCACAAATTACCATGTTTTGAAGATCACTTTTTATTAACTTGAATCTCATAAGCATCACAATCATCGAAGCAAAACGCGTATCCGCTACAGAAAGCAACTTCAAGCTAACAAACTCATTGTATATTGCTAATCTCATAGAATGGTTCATGATGAAATGTTTGATCTGCATAACTTCCTTAACAATATCTGAAATCCAACTACATTCCTCATAAACTATTTGATTGGTCTCCGTATTTTTTGCAGCACAAATGTTCTTCAAAGCTAGATTAAGAGTGTGCACCACACAAGGTGTCCACATAATGGATGGAAATTCTTGCTCAATGAGTTGTCCCGCGCCCTTACAATTTGAAGCATTATCCGTAATTACTTGGACCACATTCTCATGCCCAATTTCATTGATAATTTCTTTTATCAAGATAAAAATATAATTCATATCCTTTGTTTCTCCCGAACAATCAACTGATTTTATGAACATTGGTACTCCATCCGATACCGCCATAAAATTAATAAGTGGTCTTCTTTGTGAGTCACTCTATCCATCACTTACAATACTTACACCATTCTCCTTCCATGTATTTTTGATAGGTGCACACAACCTATCAATATTTGCCTTCTCTTTTTGCAACAAAGTGGTCCTCAACAAATTATATTTCGGTGGTCCATAACCCGCAATATTATGATTAGCTGCATAACTGAAAGCAGATTGAAAATAAGGGTTCCTTATTAGGTTAAACGGCAAGCCCGCCGAATAAAACATCCTAGCAATCTCACAATCTAGACGTTCTCGTTGAGTCATATTAAATGCATCTTCAAGTGATTTTCCACTCCCACTTCCAACTTTCCTTTTTTTGGAGTTAAATGATAAATTCATTTCGTCACCACCACCACCACTAAGTGAAAAATTAGAAATAGGCAAAGGTACATTTCTAGGTGAAATACCCATAAATTTGGTATTGACCGCTTCCTCTAATCTTTCCATCTCCAAAAGATCTTTTTTCTCTACTTTTGTCCACTTTCCAATTCCTTTTCCACTTATCATCAACAAATGACCCCTCACTCTTGTGTATGAACTCTTAAAATCTCTTTGACAAAAGTTGCATCTGCAAGACAAATTTCCCCTCGCATTAGTATGATTAACTAACTTAGTAACATACATCCATAATGGTTGTTTTACAACTTCATTGCTAGAGGTAGGTGGTTGTGTACTTGAAGTACTACTAGCCATGCTTGAACTTGAAGACATTCTGTAAAAAAATAATAATAACAAGAACTATAAGTTTAATATATATACTACAAATCTACAAGTAAATGTAATGGCCAAAAAGAAAAAATAATTCGGAGCAAATAGAACGATGTAAAAATTCAATAACTTGGATGTACTAAAAAAATAAACATGTTATTATCAAATGCTATAAGGTTTCTTAGTTAAAGTTAATTAAGGAAAATTGGTACCAATCGGAAGCACGTTGCGGGAAGCAACTAGAATGATGTGCCAACAATGACCAGCAACAAATAATAGAGATGACGTAGCAGGCTTGTAGCAGCAGTAGCAAATGGTAGTAAAATAGCAATGAACAACAATAAATGACAGCAAGCTACAGTAGACAGCAGCCAGCTGCTGTGAACAACAGCCAACAACAACAATACATCAGCAACATCAACAATAAAGCAGCGAACAACAGCAATATGGCATCGAATAGCAGCAATACAGCAGTGAACATCAGTAGCAAAATTTTCATCATTCATACCCGGCCATCACACATACATGACTAAAGCCATTATGAGTAATCGCAAAACAAAAGTGGAAAGGAAATAAAAATAGAGAGAAATCATAGCAAAATCGAATATACAAATAACGATTTGAAATTTGACTAGATGACAATATGCAAAAGCTTTAGACGTGATCTTCTTTCTCCTCAGCAGTGAAGATGAGGACTAGATAGAGCATGAAAATTCAGGATCGATATTGAAGAAAAGAGTATATAGGAAAATTCATGTACATCATCTCACTCTCATCATCTTTCATCAATTAAACAACCCAAAGCCCCCTTTCCTCGAGGGTTTGCAAAAAAAATCTCAAATCGCATTATAAAGAAATCCAATATGCTGTATTGAAAAAAAAAAACAGAATAACACAACTTGCTAACCTGATTTGAGCAAAAAGATGAAATCTGAAGAGCAAAAGGTGAAGCAACACCGGCGAGAGACTCACGGTGAAAGAAGAGAACGAGAGTGCGTGCGACTAAGAAGAATCCATAAGTATTGAAAATTTGTTTTAGCTTATATTATTATATATTTATATTTAGACCCCATAAGTATTGAAAATTTGTAAATATAATCCCATGCGTGTCGGAGTTACGTGTCGAAATTTTCGACTCGCATGTCAAAAACAGTTGATCGCATGTCGGATTTTTCGACACGTGTTGACCGCGTGTCGGAGAGTGTCGGAGTGTCGGACACAACATGAAGGGTCCCGGAGAGTGTTGGTGCTTCTTAGGCGACAAGAGCTGGAGATCTGGAGGTTGGGAAACGTCGCGCGTGGAGAGACTGCTGGGTGCCTATGCTGGGCTGAGAAAAGAAAAAGAGGAATTAGGCTTGCAAATTGGGCCCGCGTACGTGAGGATGCTAGGCTGTGGAAGAAAATAAGTGACAAAGGGCAAGGAGATCGGCCCACAAGGAAAAGAAAAGCAGGCCAGGCTTGTGCACCACGCGGGTCGATTTCTTGGCCCAATTTCCGCCCTTTCCATTTTTTTTCTTTTTATATTATTTTTTTCTTTCTTCTTTTCTTCTATTTATACATATATATATATATATATAATACAACAAAAGAAAACTTTTAATTTTTAATTACTAACAATTTTCTCAAACACTAAATTAAAACAAATTACCCAAATCGTTAAAAATTAAGCGTCAACAAGAACTAATCCTAAGCTCGGCTAATGAATGTTTCTTTATAAACCCATGCCAAAAGATTATGAACTTCAAAATAAATGAAAATCTATGCTTAATCATATCATCATCTCAAAGTAAGAAGATGAAGAGAATATTTGGCTGTCCATCCTCTTGTAATTTCAACCACGGTTTTTCGCTGCATGACCAACTAGTCTGAATTGGTTCGCTTCTCTAGGAATAAATCCAAATAATTGGAAACTGCAATGCATATAATCATTATTGAGAATACCTCTCACGTTTGAATAAACTTGACTAGAGTACAAAATTCAAATCCAAACGAGACTTGTGGTTGGCCACCCTAGCAATCATGAATATATCAAAACACTCCATGTTGGAGTTGGATCCCTTAAGTGGATTTCCTTCTGTTAATTAATTCACGAGCACGTGAGACAAATCACAGACAACAAATATGATTGCTCATTTATGCACCTTTCTTCCTATAGACAGTAAGGATACTGTTTGAAATGTTCTTGAGGACCCTAAGATAAAAAGAGAGATTAAATTATTAAGCACGATCAAGTAATGTAAATTTTAATACTTTAAATATATGGAGAAAAGCACGTACTTTGTATACCCCCAGCTAATATGAGGATCTCAAAGACCATGAGAAAATAATATTGCTGCCAAACCTACGAAGACTTAGCTCTATGTCCCTACCAAAAAAAGAATAGAGAAAGTCGAGGACGAAGAATGATAAGGTTTTCTTTTGAACTTATGGATAGAAATCAATTTAATTTAGTGATAGAAATAAGAACCGAACATATATTTTCTACGAATTACTAGAAATCTTATATGACCACTGGAGTGAACAACGACCAACGAGCAATGACCTAATGCGGGCATGATATGACCAATTTTAACGTATGTGTAAATTTTCTTTGATTGATTAGTCATTTTTTATGAACTAAATGGGTAAAAATTTTGAAAAATACTTTCCCTTAAATAAGCGCACCCTTAAAATGACTTGACTTTACATGCCCACTATAATTATTGCCCAATTAGTTTTGTGTTTGAGGTAGGCTATCGTTTGAAAATTTTAAATAAAAGATACTTAGTCATAAGTTTCGTAACATCACATAGTCAATACTAATCGTATGTGTTGACACCTGTTTTTCTTCCCCCCATCCCATCTCACTCACTCTCCTCTCTCCCTTCCCCATGCGCCGTTGCTCCCCCCCTCTTTTTCCCCCCTTTTCTTTTCTTTTTTTTCTCCCCTGCCACACGCATCCCCCCGGTAGGATTTCTGCCCCCTGTCCCTTCCATCTCTTCCTTCCTCTCTTTTCTTGGGTTCACCTTGTTCTCTTAGCCCCCGAGGCGCCGGGCAGAGGGGGGACTCTTTCTCTCCTCTTCCTCTCCGCAGACGGACGGAGGGCTTCACGCCCACAGCTCGAGCTCTCTCTCCCTCAGCTCCAGCGCACACGGCTCATCCCCCTCAGCTCCGCGCCTCCCCTGGTCTCCGTTCCCTCAGCTCGCGGAGCTCCCCGCCGCCAGCTCGTCGCCCGCAGCTCGCCCTCGCCGCGAGCTCCCTCCAGCTCGGTCGCCGTCGTCTTCCTCAGCTCGTCCCCGAAGCTCAGGGCCTGACGCCCACAGCTCGAGCTCTCTCTCCCCTCAGCTCCAGCGCACACGGCTCATCCCCCTCAGCTCCGCGCCTCCCCTGGTCTCCGTTCCCTCAGCTCGCGGAGCTCCCCGCCACCAGCTCGTCGCTCGTAGCTCGCCCTCGCCGCGAGCTCCCTCCAGCTCGGTCGCCGTCGTCTTCCTCAGCTCGTCCCCGAAGCTCAAGGCCTGGGCATCTCGAGCTCTCTCTCCCCTCAGCTCCAGCGCACACGGCTCATCCCCCTCAGCTCCGCGCCTCCCCTGGTCTCCGTTCCCTCAGCTCGCCGAGCTCCCCGCCGCCAGCTCGTCGCCCGCAGCTCGCCCTCACCGCGAGCTCCCTCCAGCTCGGTCGCCGTCGTCTCCCTCAGCTCGTCCTCGAAGCTCACGGCCGCCCCCTCAGCTCTCCGTTCTCCCTCAGCTCCGCGGCTCGCCCTTGCCACAGCTCACTCTCTCTCTCTCAGTCGCGGTCATCCTTCAGCTCGCGGACAACGGCCCTTCAGCTCGCCGTCGCTTCTCCCAGCTCGCGCAGCTCGGCCCCTGCTTCCGCCTGCATCTTCAGCTCGCCTCCGCCGTCGTTTCTCCCAGCTCCCGTACCTCCAGCTCGCGGTTCCCTCAGCGCCGTGCCTCCCCGGACTCCATGACCCTCCAGCTCGTCCGCGCCTCCCCTGGCCTCCAGCTCGCGGCTCGTCGCTCCTCTAAGCTCGCGGATGCCCATAGCTCGTCCCCTACAGCTCGCGCGCCTCCCCGCTTCTCCGAGCTCGCGATTTTTTCAGCTTCGCCCGCGATTTCATCTACATAGGTAAGCATCGGTCCTGTTCTTTTCATTTTGTTTAGGAGGTTGCTGCTTTGCCCTTGTTCATGTGTTCTATGCATCTAAACTTAACTTAGTTTTGCTGCAAATAGGTTGATTCCATGCTAGGGAAACTTGGTTTCTTGGTTTCGATGGTTTGCTGTTTAGATTGAAGCTGGTTTAGGTTGATTTAGGCATTAAAATTAACTTAGTTTTGTTGCAAATAGGTTGATTCCATGCTAGGGAAACTTGGTTTCTTGGTTTCGATGGTTTGCTGTTTAGATTGAAGCTGGTTTAGGTTGATTTAGGCATTAAAACTTGCTGATCAATGTTGAGTTCCACATGTTTGATGAAATGCTCAGGTGAAAATCCGAGTTGTATTCTTAGCTTAGTCATATAATTTTAGTTGATTACACAAGTCTCTAGTTAAAGTGGTGATGGTTAGAAATCTTGGAATCGCCAGTTATTCTTCGGTTGTTCAAATCTTGACCTTGGTTGATGTTGAATGTGAGTGTAGGTGAATGGAGAGGATGAATTACATAGAGAGTCTCATTGGTTTAATGGGCTTAGAAAGAAGTTGGTTTAGAAATGATAAAATGGGCCGAATTAAACAAATAGAAGAGATGGGCCGGCGAAATTAAGGGATAAGTGGGCTGCGAAACTAAAGGTAAAAAATGGGCTAAAGATTGGATTGGGCCTAGGAAATTCGTTTTAATTTGGGGCCTATTCTGATGTTGGGCCTTTTCCTTAGTTTTGGGTCAGGTTTAATAGTTTAAAATCATTTCTTTTAAAAATTGAGTTGGGCCTTATGGCCAGCCCATTTCGTAAAACCAAACCCAGAAGGTAAATAAAAATTCGAAATTCAAAATATTATAACAAGAAAAATAGTAAAGAAAGTCGGAAAATAATATTAAAATAATATATCTTTTTTTTCAAAAAAAAGTTTAAAGAAAAACTATTTAAGATTCGGGCTGTCATTTAATATTACCATATCATTATAATATTTAATATTTTAATATCAAAGTATATATATATATATATATATTTTCATGAAAATTGAGAAAGTCAGGATGTTGCTTAGGAAGGCTAGTCTTGTTTTGAATTCTTCTTCTTAACACTAGAATTATGCCTAGCTTAATTAAGCGGCACCAGTTTTCAAAGAAAATTGATGAGGCTGTTTTCGATGGGCAATTAAGTGTCTTGTGGTTCTCAATGCTTCGTAACGTAACTACGTGCCTTATTTAACTTTGCATATGAATAGCTTGATGCATGTTTAGGATTGTTTGACATATATCATGGGTTGCTTAAATGAATGCTAGAATATCGATATCATGACATGTTTAGTTTAGCATGGCAATGGCGATCGCGACATGGCGTGCGTGGAGCTGGTGGTATTTAGGCCGATGTCCGTTTCGGTCTTAAACTTGTAAAAATTTGTGAAGAGACATTGTATTCTTAATTACCCGACGAGTTTCGGGTTTTACTTTTCAGCCATTAGATAGTCGCACCTAATTGTTTTGAGTGCTTATTTATCGCACCGCATTTCAATACTTTGAGTGTTTGCTTTTGTCACATTGTCTTTTGATAGTTTACGTGTTAATTTCTTTCATAGACTAATTTGTCATTAGTTTAGATTGGCATAAAATTGATCTCACAAAAACAATTGCATGAACAAATAGTGAATTTGAATGACTTTTAGAGTTTAAAAAAAAACAAGCAAGAGTGCATGATCACGTTAGATTAAACAACCAACCAATTAGGTACCGAAAGGGCGTTAATAGAAATGTTAGCGTAAACAAGTTCCCGACCTTAAAATCTTTGGTTACGTAGGGATCGAGACGACACTCCCGCGTTTCGATTGGTTTCTAGCCGACCCCAATAGGCTAGTGGCGACTCCTAGAAATATATTTAGGTTGTTAAAGGACCTTAAAAAATGAAAACGCCTTAATGTCACGCGAGGTATGGGCTTGGGAGAGTCCGAGCTTGAGATTGAGGAATCGAGAGCAAATACCTCTAAATCTACCTTAATCATTCCCTGACTAGTCGGGGAAAGTTTCGGTAGGTCGCGATAGTATGGCTTTTTATAATATGACCTTATGAAAGATTTGGAGTTGATTGAGTAAAAGATCGTTTAACAATTTGAGCATTTGACTCAACATTCTCATGCCGCTTTCCACTAGGATGACACGGACTCAAGCTACTCTGCGGATAGCTTGGGCTCGGTCGAAATCAGTTCAGCCGATTAGATTAGAGCACAAGCTATTTGGGCATCTTGTCAGTTTGAACTTGAGCTTGCCAATTCTTACCTCGATAGGTTCGCAAGTCTAATTGAGCCCATTCAAGTTGCTATTCTTTTTATCAAATATATTTTCAAATTAAAAGTTTCCTAGATATCCTCCAAATTATATAATGTACTCGCATTATTCGAGCCTTTTTAGATCAAGCCCAAGCCCTAGTTCCTTTTGACAGCAGTCAAGCGAGCTTAGGGACAATTACCAAATAAGTCATAAACATTTTGCTACTTTGTCGATTCAGTCTTAAACCTTTTTTTTATGCCAAATAAGTCCTAAACATATTGCATCTTTGCCGATTAAGTCATTCCGACGGATTTTGGCCGGAAAATGCTTACGTGGTGATGATGTAGCGCTACCGGCCATCGCCGGTGACGACGTGGCGATGACGTGACGACAAACTTTTATTTCAAAACTTTTATTTTATTTTCTCTTCTTTTTCTGAAAAAGACTTGGCCGGCAAGCTCCATCGACCGTCGGAGCTCGCCAGCCACTCCAAAGGGCTTCGAAGCCCTTGTCGGCCGCGGGCAAGGGTGATGGGGGCTAGGGAGGCCGCCGCGACCCTTGCTCACAGCGAGCGAGGCTGGCCCTTGCCTACCGTGAGCGAGAGCTACGGTGGCCTCCCCAGCCCCCATTGCCTCACCCGCGGCTGGCGAGGCCTCCCTTTCTCTACCTTGGCCGCCTCCACCATGGCCGTCAAGTATTCGAACAGCGACTAGGGTTTCTAGGGGCTCACATGAAGGGGGAAGGAGGAAGATGATGAATAGTGTCGGGAGAAAATGAATTTTTAGTTAAAACGATGTTGTTTTGCCACGTCATTGCCACGTTGTTGCTGGCGACGGTTGGTAGCGCCACATCGTCGCCACCTAAGTATTTTCCGGTCAAAATCATTCAGAATGACTTAATCAGCAAAGTTGCAAAAGATTTAAAACTTATTTGGCAAATGTCCCAGCAAATTCAAGTAGCTTTTTCCTTGAGCAGCAATGATTCATGTAATACCAGTCCTCTGTAAGTGAAAGGTTACATTTCTTCTAGGCATATGCGCGTGCGCACGCATATATAAAGCTCACCACCATATAAAAAAGGACAATTTACATAGGACAAAAAAGAAGAAGATATAACTTCTTGACCTTTATTCCCTTTCTATATTACCATTTTATTTTCACTAGTTTCCTATATGATCTTAATTTCCAAAAGCGTAAAGATCAGCATAGTACGTGGTGAGCCACTTTCCAATAATCTCAACCTCAGTCTTGCGCTGCTCGACCAGCCAATCTGGATCACTCTTCTTAGCTTTGAGGATATCCAAAACATGAGAACCTATGAACAAAATATTTTGCGAATTAAATTGAGAGATTAATTTCTATAAGTCCAAAGAGAGTAGATATAACTCTGGTTCAAGACAAATCAAGTTGAGAATATACCTTTGGCTGTGTAGACCGCGACAACGGTGCTATAAATATTCTCCAAGACCCTATAATATGATCGAAGTATATAATCATTGTTAAGCTTGACTTAGTTAGTGATATTTTCATAGAAAATCTATAGATCTCGATGCTACACATACCCGGCACTGCTGAAAGGATTTTGAAGTCCATTGGAGAAAATAATGTTGCTAGCGAACCTGTGCAGAACAAGTTTTATGTCCTGCAAATTTTCATCGTCAGTGCAGAAACTAATGAGACTATAAAGAACATTTGGAATGTAGATGTCTGAAGCCACTCCCTCGGCTTTTGCACAGAACTTAGTCAACGATAGGTAGGAACAGAAGCAGCGAAATATGTTTGATTTGCAGAGTAACATACATGACCGTCGAAATAGGTAGTGACCCAGTTCGGCCGAGGTGCAACGCCAAAAATTCTTTTGCAGTCTTTGCTGAAGCTATCTAGATTGAAAGGACATGGTGGAAACATACTGTTTCTGGTGATGCCCAAAGGTATCACTATCTCACTGCAAACCTGCAAGAACCCACAAGAGCTCTCTTTAGTTCAACAAGAAGAACTTGAAGATTGACATATACTATACAGTTTTACTTGATTGTTCCTCTAAAAGAAGTAAACTTGAATGACGGCAAATGGTACGGATTACTCAGTTTATGAAGTATCACCTAACAGAGTCAATCTGCTATTCATGTCGTATTCAAGTTCAAATATATTGTGGGCTGCTAGAGAGCATAGCAAAAAATCCGATACTAGAGGTGGTTAAGAGAGAGCCAAAGTCCCATCACCATCAACATATCGAATTCAACCTATTTTCATTCAAAAGCTAAATCAATGAGTATGTCCTAATTAGTATTATTAACTGTTCAACATCATACAAATTATATGATATGAGACTTTTCAAACACAATTTACGCTTGCATCTCGACATGATATCAAATTGGATCCACCTTTACTCAAAAGCTTAACCCAATGAATCATAGGCCATTTTGTATTATCAATTTCTTCATACTATTAACTTTTTGAAATTAAGACTTTTCTAACACGATGAAGACTATGTAATCAAACTCAGCTTGATTTTTTTTAGTCCTAAGTGTAGTCTGAATAGTTAAGAGTGCAGGATCGATTGCTAAGTACTTTACTCATGTTTGTACATTTATAACATTAGAGAATCACATCGTAACAAAAGAGGGGAGAAAAACAATAGGTGCACACATCTGATGCTTTCTATCAACCTTTGAACTCAGTTTTACTAATGCAAAGTCATACTGAAACTTGCTTACAATAAGCGGATGACATTGGGTTTGCCTCGAGCCTAAAAACACTTACATTGAGTAGAACTTGAGCCTAAAAAATGAAGCTCGCCATTAAAATTTGTTAGCACATAATTGAGAACAGCCAGGCTCTAGCAGTATAAAAGCATATGGATCCGACTCGACTTGACTGCACAACACTCCAATTAATTGTCTATAACGAAACATAAAAAATAAAGAGATGACAATGGAAGATAAGTCGCATATATAGGTGGTGAATACATATTACACACCTGCCAAGACCAACCCAAAAGAACTTCAGCTAATGCACCAGAAGGGGTTGGATTGACGTAGCATGTTAAGTTGCCATTGATGGCTACAACGCCTGCAAAGATTTTCTGAAGAAGGCCGTTTCTCGGAGAAGCTCCATTAATGGCGTCGCACATAAGTTTCACAGGTTGTGTGGATGGAGCGTTCAACTTAGCAGCCTCTGCGTACAATTCTCCCAGGTAAATCTGGAGCTCCATTGAACTTTGCAACGGACTAAACAAAAAAAACAAAAACAGAGTTACAGCTTTTATTATTAAATTCAGCGTCTGCTAAATGGAAAAAAAAAAGTAAGTATTTTCACCTGCAAGTTTTGAAAGTGTTGCTTTAACTTCGCCAGACCATTAGGCTCAGAAGCAACTCTATCGATTTCTGCCCAGGATTGTCTTATCGTTTGGTGGCAAGAAGAACTTGTGTCCTGAAAAAAAATACCCAAACGATTGTTCAGGGGATCGATTTGACTACAGAAAATGCATTCAAAAGGAAAAAAGGTATAAATTGAGCAAATTAAGATTACCCAAAAATCTTTTGCCACGACCGAGAAGAATGCGTCCTGGGGAATGATGTCGTCAAAGAAGAGAACTGGAGCAGACGACGCCAAAGCTCCAAGCGCCACATGAGGGTACTTCAATCGGAACCATGACGCTAGCACTAAAGTTAAATATATAAGAAGATTGAAACATTTTAAGTCATGTAGAATGTACGGTAATAATTATTCCTCTTAATCTGACTGGTAGGAAATTTCTTCAATGCCTTTAAGGGCGAGCTATCAACACTTAGATGATTATCGTTGTCGATATGACTGGCGCTCATTAGGGAAAGCTCTATCCAGGAAATGTTCCAGAACAAGAACCTACGGCAGATTATATATGATTATTACATCCTACTATGATAACTGGGTCAACGTAATGCTAGGTTTAACGTAAATAGCGAGCGATATTCTTTATGTTTCGATTTATAGCGGTATTCATATTGCTCCCATGGGAGGATATATTCACTTACTGCCCCCATATGATCCTCCAATGACAATTATAGGAGATTGTTTGGCATGCAACTTCTGCTTCAGGTATATGAGGATTTCTGCGTAATCGGCAAGAGCTTGCTCCGAGCTGAAATATCCACGAGTGTTAGCATCGCTCAGGGCTTCCTTAAATGCCAACCCATACGGGATTGATTCACCATAAAATCGATGCTGCAAGATTACAACTTTACGTTCTTAAATGCACGAACACATATGCAGGCCAAACAGAAGAGAAAAAGAACACACGACCGAGCAAATAATCTGGATCAGTTTTATTACCACTATGTAGACCACAAGCGCTCTAAATTTGATCCGCGTTCTCCGTGGGGAACCCGACAAAAGCTATGTCGAATTCGATGGGTGCTTCTGCACCAAGATAAACGAAGATCGGGGCACGTGAATTTGCGCCACCCCAGTACTTGAAATTGATCAGGTATCTTTGTTTGAAGGTGGTGTAACTTTCAGGCCTATAGTTGAAATGATCGAGTGTTTGATTGTAAAAGAAAGTTTGGAAGTCCTTTGTCGACAAGGAAGCTGGAACTGCCAGTGCAGGATCTTGAATAAATGTTCGGCGGAGTACGCCCAGCTTCGGAATATTGTAATCATCTAGGTTCACTCCGGTAGCAGAACAAGCTAAGCTCAGTATCAGAATGACCAAAAGACTATAATGGGATGAAGACATGGTATGGTTTCTGGTCAATGCCTAGGCTAAAAAAGCGTGCATGCGGAGGGAAGGGTTTCTGTGATGTTCCTTGGCGTCAACAAGTTCACCTTTATATAGCAACCCAGGATCCCATTTTTTACTATTATTTTCTATGTGAAATTACGTTGGAACAATTCAGCACCCGGATAATGACCATACGTGACATAGCTCGAAAACCATATGGATAAAGAATAACAGGTGGTAATGATCAATTGGAGTCAGTGGTTTCACATCTGCTTAACATGTAATTTATGTAATGTTCAACCTTCGACATTATGGGAGACTAGTAGTCAACCAGTTATTTGTATATTTGGATTGCCTTCAAAACCGATTGCGTCGTTAGCTGATTTGTGTTGTTGCCGTCAGAGTAAGTCCTTTCAAACGCCCTAGTGGAATATAATTGCGATTAATAACAAAAGTAAACAAGACAAGAATGGGATTGATCAAATGATGAGGTGTGAATACGAGGATAACTGATTGTGACCAAGTCTTCGATAGACTTTGTCGAATATTCAGAGTATTTTTTTTCCCATAAGGTGCCGAAGACTTGCCATTTAATTAATGAGTTTGGAAGTTTCCTGTTGAATACCGTGAAATTGAAATGGAGAATATAATATCCCATCGGCTTAAATAATATAATCCTGGAGTATAATTAAGACCAGTACACTGTTTGGCAAAACAAAGATGTAGACACAAATTATATGTTTAAAAAACACTAAGAAAATGGGAAAACAGGTGTCCCAAGTGATTACTAAGTTTATTGGCCGATGAGTGCTTATTCCAATTCTTAGAACTCGCAATATCTTATGTTTGTGCTCTTTTCATGAACTTTTTGGTTTCCGATGTATAGTATGATCATAGAAACCCATGAACATTTTGGTAATATATTCATTGGCTCTTTGCCACATCAATTCATAAATGGCATATCATATTGCACTAGAACTAACAATGCAATGCTTAGAATGAATATCATTGTTAGATAATTGGCTTTTGCAAAAAAAATTAAATTATTGAAAGGGCGAAGACTTTATATATGGCATATTATTTAACACTCCACTTCATTGTTTAAGCTTGTTCCTTACACAGAATGTTACTAAAGATGATCACCAGGGACAAGGTAGACTTGCAGGGTATTAGGAATAACATGCAAGAGAAAATCGAGAGGACCGTTAGGATTTGAATCATTGATATATGTTCTAGTATCATACTAGATAAAATATTATTTCCAAAATTTGTCTAAACTGCTAGGAACCGGAAAAAACAATGTAAAGTATATTCCTCTACAATTGTGATGATATAAACTGAGTTCACGTCTTTCGTCTCAGAAAAATGCACAGGAAATAATGTAAAATTTAGTAGACTATGTTATATTTATAAGGATATTATCAATAATACGTTGACTCAATTATGAATCTTGTAATTAAAATATGAAAAACCAAAACTCTCCGACTTAAAAATTGTATTTACTTTATCTATATCACACTATAAAGAATTCACTTGGTCGGCTTTTACGAAAGAGGGGGGGGGGGGGGGGGGGGGGAGGGAGGGAGCCTCACCCTCCACAAATTATTATTATTTTGTTTAGTATCGAATTATTGTCCTTAGCAACCACGGAAGCTTGGGCTGACCTCCTCCCAATGAATAATTAAACGTATTTTTCCCAAATTTTAATAAGAAATTCAATAATTAAAGAAGAATTAAGGGGAAAAAAGAGAGAGTTTGTGGTTGATGACTACGAGAGCTTCGTTGGTTCAGGACGCAGGCAAATGATTCCACAAGATAGCTTCGTTGACCAGCCGGCCGCCAGACAAATTTGATCTTAAGAGGTATCAAATTTGATACATTAAGGTCCTCATTCAACCCCCCCCCCTCCCAAAAAAAAAAATCATTCCGAATGTTTACTTCGAAATTCACGGATAAAAATGGACCCCTTCTCTTAAAATACGCCGATTCGATGTTTCCAAATACATTGAATGTCGCGTATGACGGCAACTCTTCGGACATTTAAGAAAATGTCGCGCACAAATGTGACTTTTATATTCAGTAAAGACAAATTGTTCACTTTGAAAAAAACTTGTTATAAATGAAGTTATTGCATTTTTGCCTCCACGCAACCAACTAACAACAACTATTTCCAAAACCGATAAGATGTGCATAGTTTTTGGTCATTCTTAACGTCATGTTATATTAGCGGTGTATATTATACAAATTATATAAAAGACAAACTTTCTTCCTTGTTATAAATTATAATATGCAAATATAGTTCAGTTGAAAAACTATGTAAATATCGCCATCCGGTACTTTTATCGTTACGATTCCGACTATCTCCCCATTATTTATTTGGTTATTTCTCTCCTCATCTCGTTCACGTAAACATGCTGGATCGATGAAATGAAATTCTAAAAGTACGAAATGTCTCGACGATCCATGAACAAAAAAAAAATCGTTCCTAATTGGGATCAAATTCGGAAACGTGAAGAAATTTTTACTAACCTCCAGCCATTGGTGAAATTCGATTGGTAACTTGATTCCCAAAGTGTCGAACGTTTAGAGAACGGATTCTCTAGCCAATTGCACTCTTAAAATTGATGGTGTGTTATTCTGAATGAATCCGGAAATGAATAAATTCAATTTTTTATGATTTAGAGGGTTTGGCTTAGAAGACCCCTATATAAACTCGTGTGCACACCCCTTCGCTTATAATTTCTCCCATCAAGAAGTCGTACATTTTGGGCGATTATCACATAATATAAGGTGGATAATATATGTTAATGAATTAATACGAGCAACCCAATGTCGAATCACATTATTTTATAACATACTCCCAATTGATCCCAACATTACATCAACAAATATCAAACTGAATCCACAAAACTACATATTGAAGACAAAATACATGAATCATGGCGATAGGTCCTCTTAGAACGAGTATTATCTTCTATGTATCACATGCATTCTATCTTTTCAAATTAGCTCGTATGTGATAACATTATTTAATGAATAAACCCTATGTTAATTATGAGTCAAAAGTGATTGGTATTCTCACAATAAATGAACGTGTACACCTGAATTAAGAAAACATCACAACTGAATAAGAGTTTCACAAATTTGTCCATATGACAAAAGTCTACATGATAAGACCAATTCTCATCCTAACTATATGATACTTATAACTTTAATTAAAGGATCGTCAATTTAGTGTGAACGTGTTCAATGACCACTTTCTTCTCTTTAACATGCTCTCTTATAGCTAAATACTTACTGTCGATGTGTTTGTTTTGACTACCACTATTGTGGTTTTAGCCATGAAAAATTGTAGTTGAAATGTCATAAAATATTCTTAATGGCCTAGCAAAAGAATCCATAATTCTAAGCCTTGAAATGAAACTTTTCAACCACACAACATGTAAAGTATATTCCTTTACAATTGTGAAGATATAAACAGAGTTTAAATCTTTCGTCTCAGAAAAAATGCATTGGAAATAATATCAAATTTAGTTGACTATGTTATATTTATAAGGATATTATCAGTTATAAGTTGACTCGATTATGAATCATGCAATTAAAATATGAAAAGCCCGAACTCTCATTAGGGGTGATCGGTTCCCGGGCGGTTCCCGGTTCCCCTAGGAACCGGGAACCGGACCGGTGGAACCGGTTCCCTATTTCTTGGAACCGGGAACCGGACCGGATAGGATTGGGCGGTCCGGTCCGGTTCCCGTTCGGTCCGGTCCGGTTCTCGGGCGGGTAATTAAAAAAAAAACAAGAGAAGAAAAATACAAAACATGCACGGCTCTACAAAATACTTGAATATACATGCATATAAAGTTTGCACTCTTTCAAGATGAAGCATGTATTCACCATTTAATTATATATTCCATATAATGTAGAAGATACTCATCCAAAGAAACAAATTTATATAAAAATTTCTGTTTTTAATAATTTTTTTACAATTCTTTTAATAAAAAGTGTCGGTCCGGTTCCGGGCGGGCGGTTCCACCCCCGGAACCGGGAACCGGACCGAAAATTCCCGGTTCCATATAAATGGAACCGGGAACCGGACCGGTTAGTTTTAGAACCGCCCGGAACCGACCGGTCCGGGCGGTTCCGGGCGGTTCCCGGGCGGGCGGTTTAGTTTGCTCACCCCTAACTCTCATGACTTGAATAACTTGAAAATTGAATTTACTTTTTCAATATCACACTATAAAGAATTCACTTAATCTAATATCTTCAAGAAAAATTGTCCAAAAAGCCTTACACTTATTGCACTTTTGCTAATTCAATCCTAAACATTTCAATTTTGCTAAATGAATCGTCAATATTTTTATATTTTGTTAATTGAGTCAATCTGACTAGCTTTGGCTGGAATCACTAATGTAGATATTGACAGTCTTACGTAGCATGATCATCACTAAGGTTGATAATTTTAAATAATATTGTTTGCAATTTTAAATTATTTTCCTTTTTTTCTTTTTTCCTTATTTTTTGTTTCTTTTCTTTTTCTTCTTCTTTTTTCTCTTTTTCCCTCCGTTGAGCTCTGTGAATAGCCAATAAAGGCCGTTGGCCTCAAATGAACAACCCTTAGGCCTAGGCTGGCGAGAGCAATCATCCTATGTGGCATGATCAGTATTGAAGTAGATCTTTAATAATAATATTTTATTAGATTTTTAATTTATTTTTTTTGCTAGATTTAGAGATGGAAAGGGAACCAACCGATATTTGTGAAGGTATTGCAATCCTTACTTGCTCTAAGTGAGGGTTCCGATACCCTTGCTAAATTTGGCCAAGTGAGGGCATCACAGCCCTAAGTCCAGGGGAAAAAGAAAAACTTATTAAAGATGCAAAATATTATTAAGAGAGTATTAAAATGTTCATATCAATGCCGGATGTCCATGTCAATACTTTCTAATAAAAATTGATCAAATGGTTTGAATTGCCACAAATGGAAAACGTTTAGGACTCAATTAGCAAAAAAAACAAAAGGATTTGAAATTGAATTGGCACAATTTCAACAAGTTAAGAACTAATTTCCGTATATTTCTCTTTCAAAAGTATTATGTCACCGTCTTATATATTTGGATCACCTTCACATTTGAATATGTAGTTAGCTTATTTGCGCTATATGTGTTAGGTTTAAGTCCTTCCAAACACACAGGTGAAATATAATTACAGTTAAGAACAAAAACAAGCCTGGCGTGAAAGGAGAATGATCAAATGGTGAGGCGGGAGCAGGTGGATAATTGTTTGTTTGAGATGAAGCCTTTGATAGACATTGTTTATGACTTCGATAGTCAGCTATTTCGTAAGTTGCAAAGAAAGCAACATTGAATTGGAAGATCAATTAAATTAGGATCTATCCTGTTTACTACCGTGAAAATGAAAGGCGAATACAATTTGCCACCGGCATAAATAAAATCATCCTTGAGTTTAAGACCAGGACACAGTTTAGCAAAACAAAGTAATGGTAAACAAATATCAAAACTCTTACAAAAATGGGGAAAAAGGTTTCCCAAGTGCTTATTGATTTCTTTCTTTTTTTTACATGAAAAAAGTGCTTGTTATATGAATAATTAAGTATTAAGCCACCTTATAATCTAACAGCTTAAAGAATTAAAAAAAAAGTTTGAGACACTAAAGATATTTAACATGTTAGTATTGTCTATTTAGATATTTCAGTTTTTCAACGTTAAATAGATAGAAGTCAAATTTCAAATGTTACCAAAAAAAAAAAAAAGCCGTAAAAAGCAGAACCTCAATAAGTAGTCAGCTTAGACTCATGATGCGTATATATCACGCCATAAGATTGAACTTAGCCATTGAACAATTCAAAAGACAAGGCACACTGCAATTACTATCGCCAAACATTATTTTGTGTTTTGAATTCAATTATTTACCAATTGTACTATTCTAGGAGAAAGTTACAATGAGTGTTCGCAAATGAATTAAGTGGAGCATCTCGATCACTTTGTCAACAAAATGGACCATGTGGGTTTAGATTGTTACTGGAATTAAGTGCATATGCTTCTTCTTTTGATGATGGAAATGTCCACCTGAATCAATAAATTTTACGTCGAACCATTTAGCTAGAAAGATAGATGACACTAAAGTGTGCTATCCGATTTCAAAGTTTAGATGCAAAAGATGAGCTATCGAGGACGTTGAATATGTTTGGTTTAGCACGAGGTATAATTTAAACAAATTTTCCAGGAGGTAATGCCATGGAGGGGGGAGCTAGTACTAAGCCTAAGCTCTCATGTTGACTGTGGGTCCACAAACTTACGCCACAAAATATGTATTAGAGAACACTTTATTATTATTTTGAAGATGAAAAAACTCGGATATCATCAAAAAGGGAGAGATTGTCAAAACGTGCATTGTCTAGATAAGTCATTTGCACAGTCTGGGAAGATATCAAAACATGTATCTTCTATATCCATATCGTCTGGAAGACGGAAATTGTACCGTCTGGAAGACATCACAATATGCATCGTATGTAACTATATCGTCTGGAAGAAGACAGACTGAGCATCGTCTATGACCATCCGCATCGTATGATACGATAGCTGTCTTTGCAACCTTGTCGGTCATATCCAAAGATAATATCAGATAAAGATATCACCTTTGGGGTGAGATTAACTTACGCCACAAAATATGTGTTAGAGAACACTCTATTATTATTTTGAATGTGAAAAAACTCGGACATCATCAAAAAGGGAGAAATTGTCAGAACGTGCATCGTCTGGATAAGTCATTCGCACAGTCTGGGAAGATATCAAAACATGCATCTTCTATATCTATATCGTCTGGAAGACAGAAACTGTACTGTCTGGAAGACGTCAGAATATGCATCGTATGTAACTGTATCGTCTGGAAGACGGAAACTGTACCGTCTGGAAGACGTCACAATATGCATCGTATGTAACTGTATCGTCTGGAAGAAGACAGACTGAGCATCGTCTATGACCATCCGCATCGTATGATATGATAGTTGTCTTTGCAACCTTGTCGGTCATATCCAAAGAGAATTTTATATAAAGATATCACCTTTGTGGGTGAGATTAACTTGGATTTTGGACAGCTTATTGGTTTGGTTTTGTGGTTGATTATCTTTACATTTATGGGAATAATTGATCAACCGAAGAACAAGTATTTTAAGTAAGTATTCAGTTTTGGAAATTGAAGATCATGATTGTATGGGCGACCATAATTAACGGACTCTCTACATGATCTTCTAATTGCTCGAGATCTCCTTGATTGATTCTGTCCAACGGGTAGATTGGAAGAATTCCTTTGGAAAGTGCCAACGGTCGTATTGGCATGAAGGAGTATATAATGGAGGTACCTCAAGCCTTTAGGAGTAAGACGTGCAAGAGAGATAAATTTCCAAAGTCTGAAGCTGATCATTGCCTTCGTCATTTACTAAGCTTATATTATAAACAAAAGAATTATACTCATACTAGCTTCATGAAAGCTGAAGATCTACACACTGTAACTCTTTTGATTCATAGTGGAATCCAGTCAATAGGCTATCAAACCGAGAGTGGACGTAGGCTTAATTAAAACCGAACCACTATAACTATTGTATTCAATTCTCTTTTCTTAATTTCCATTTAGTTTATCTTGCAAATTTAATTTCTGCGCACAATTGTAAGAACACCTATTCAACCTTTATTCTAGGTGTTTGCACTAGCACTTTCAATACGGAAGTCGGGATAAAAAATGAAAGCTCCATTTGTTTAGCCAAAAATAAAAATGATCATATATCGTTTATAAATATTAATGAACGAAAATTATGTTCATTGTTTGTGAAAATATTTAGATATATATCATTGTCGATAATGAAATTTTTTCCATTGACTAATTTCAAGCTATACAAAGCAACCATTGTTAGAAAAATATTTTTCAAATAATTCATTTTTTACCAAACAAATGGAACCGAAAATCTATGCTTAATCAATAAAAAAGACCAGAAGCTTTAAATGTTTTATCGGAGTCTTACAATTAATTGGAAGCTTGCTGTAAACTACATAACATAAATATAAAATCGGATGAAGTCATGTTGCTTTCCTTGTTTAAGAGCTCGTTCTAATGGAGCAAAGAAATACGATAATAAATTTACTGGTGAAATACATGGGCCTTATTCTTTTGTTCTCACTTATTGAAATGGCCTTCCCAAGTCAATTCATCATCCATATTTATGGCAATAACAGTTCATCGTATCATTATTTGAAAGCATGAAGATCGGCATAATATTCGGCTATCCATCCTTTTATAATCTCAACTTCGGTTTTCCGCTGCATGATCAACCAGTTTGGATCGGTTTGCTACTGTGCAATTATCTCTTCTGTGATTCACGGGTATGAGAGAAAAATAGCAAACAACAAATCAATTGCCTACTTACGTACCTTTCTCTGTAAAGACAGCAACGATACCCTCTGAAATGTTCTTGAAGACCCTAAATTTGAAAAAGAGATCAATTTGTCAAGTGTGATTAAGTGACATAAAATTTTAATCCTTCGGATATATATGATATAAGCATAAAAAAAAAAAATTGTACCCGGCACTGCTCTAGGGGTCCTGAAGTCCATTTGAGAAAATAATGTTGCTACCAAACCTTCAAAGAATTAGTTCTATATCTTGCGACGACGACAACAAAAACAAAAACAATAAAAAGTAGATGGCGATGATGGCACCATTTGCTTTAACTTTCATGCGAAGGAACAAGTCTAATCTACTGATTAATTTAAGAGCCAAACATATATTTCCTAAGAGTCACTTGAACTCATACATGACCACCGTAGTATGTAGTGACCCAATGTGGGCGAGGCACGATCCCATAAAAGTAGTTGCATCTGTCAATGAAGTTGCTCAAGATGAAAGGGCTTGGTTGGAACATAGGATTGTTTGTGATGCCTATGGGCATTGCCATTTCGCTGCATCTGCAATCAAATCTCGCTTTTAGTAGTGCAACTTTTACTTATACTCTACGCAGTTTTACGAGGAAGCTTTCAAGAGAGGGATGGCGCAAGTAAAATAGACCCGCCTAGACCTGTTGATCTCCCTATTGGGACAAAAGGCCATTGCCCAAGTCGGCTGGAGTTGTAGGATCATCCCGACCCGAAAAGGAAACGGTTTTCCTAATCCTGTCCACTCTGAAGTATATTTAATTGTTTGTTTAGAGACGAAGTCTTTGACAGACGTTGTCTACGACTTCCACATTCGGCTTTCATTCCGGAAGTTGCTGAGAAGCAGCACTGGAATTCATATCTTTAGCTGACTTGTGTTATAAGTGTAAGATCGTCCTCTTCAAACACCCAAATGGATTATAAGTACAATTAACAGCAAAACGCGCATGACATAAAAGGGAATGATCAAATGGCGAGGTGGGGGTACGCGGATAATTGATTGTTTTGAGAGGAAGTCTTTGACAGACGTTGACGAAGACTATGATATTTAGCTTTTATTCCTTACGTGGTAAGAAAGCAACGTTAAATTGGAATATCGATTAACATAGGAACTGACCAGTTTAAAACCGTATAAAATGAAATCGAGAATGTGATTTGTCTGTTCAAGAGGTTAGGACCAATTCACAGTTCGGCAAAACAATGAAACAGAAACAAATCGGAAGAAATGTTTAGCAGAGGGAGAATAGGCTTCCCAAGCACTTACATTTGAATGTGCTAGTTGAATATACGGCAGGGTCACACACTACAAAAAAAAAACAGAATTTAGCTACAGACTTAGCGACGGATTTCTTGGAAAAAGTCGTCGCTAAAATTAATTTGCGACGACAATAGCAACCAACAAAATTTCGTCGCTATGAATTCGTCGCTAAATTCAGCGACGAAAAAGTACGTAGTTGTCGACAATTAGCTACGAAAGATTTCTCGTCGCTAAAATCGTCGCCGATAAGTCGTCACTAAACTCGTCGCCAATCAGCGACGAGTATATTTCATCACTAAAATTGTCGCTAAATATTCGTCACTATACTCGTCGCTTCCAGTGACGACATATACTTTGTCGTTAAGGTTGTCGCCAAGAATTCGTAACTAAACTCGTCGCAAAATTCAAATGTTTACCCCATTAAGTAGTAATCGTCTCCAATTTGCAATGTACATGTCTGTCGCTAATAGCGACTGATAGCCGTTAGTATCTGTCGCTATGTTGCTACGGGTGGTGGTTTTTCGTCGCTAATTAGCGACGTCTTGCTGTACTGTTCGTCGCTATTTGGCGATGGGACGATTATGGCCATCGCTAATTAGCGACATTGTTTTATATTGTACGTCGCTGATTGGTGATGGGACTGTTATGTCCGTCGCTGATTAGCGACGGACATAGTGTCGGTCGCTGATTAGCGACGGTCATAGTTTCGGTCGCTGACAACCCGTCGCCAATCAGCGACGGACGTCGTTGTCCATCGCTGATTAGCAACGAACATCAATATGTCCCTCGCTGAATTGCTACGGAAGTATGTGTGTCTGTCACTAATTAGCGAGGGACAATGCATGTCCGTCGCTAATTAGCAAAACCATCACTCCACAATATGGACCGAAGTACGCTGCGAGTTATAGAGAAAATATATTAACTAGAAAATTTACATTCAAAACTAATAGTAATTCATTGTCTCATAAAGTTTGAGGAAGTGTTACATTACAAGCCCACCAACATAGTATACAAGTTCAGAACATCCATCACCCTTGGTTTGGGCCTTCATACTGTAATACACTAAATAAAAACCACCTGAGATTTACAATGACCATTCAAAAAGCCTTTATGATCCCCAATACTACAAAACAGCAGCACATGAAATCATCATTATCCATGCTCCCCATTCATGGTTCAATGTACTCAAGCCAGATGAACCACACAAGTGTGCAGCTTCCGTTGTATTGGAGACGAACCACTCTAAGCACCTAATATAACTGTGTCCTGCCATTTATGAGGAAAAGAGAACCAATTGATCACCCTAAAGTAAATACGACCAAACGAAATAAAATGTCACAAGAAAATACTTCAAGTGCCCCTCACTAGGAAAACTACACTATAACATCTCTCATTCATTCGAAAACAGAATGCACATTTAATAAAACACATCTAACATTTAAGTATTGATAATCTATAACTCAACTTTGTTACTCATATCAGTTAGATATATAACTGATCGCACTTAAACGTGAGGCAGACACATTGGGAGAAAGCAACTGCAGTCAACTGAACACCTGACCCAAGTAGTTGACAGTACATATAGATCTAGCATAATCAACCGATGTCTTTTCAACCACGGACCAACCCACAAATCTGTCACACTATTCTAAGCTATACTCGGCATCCAATACACACATAGAGACATTCATCAGCATGCACACGTACACAAAAACAGTGGTATATCCATATTTACATACATCATTCCCTTAAAAAAATGAATAGATTGGAACCTCATCGTGCTGGACTCTGTAGTGTCGCAATGAAATCTCCAGATTCATCTTCTTCACCAGCTAACTCATCATCATTGTGCTCCTCACCCTCGGGATTACTAGGAGGCAAATCAAGGTCCTCATCATCCTCATCATCCTCTATGTCCAGGTGTCGCATTACACGTTGCAATTTTCGTTCAAGTCTCAATATTTTTTTTTATCTTTTTGTACAAGTGTTGTAAACGTGTCATTCGTTCTTCCATGGCAGCATCCTATCGACCCCTCCTTCCACCAGTCATAGATGATGAGGATGTCGTGGTAGAAACCTTTCTTGCACATTCCCTTGACAAGGATCCCAATCCAAAAATTTTGCCTCTTCTTACCCCACCCGATGCCTCCACCCATAAAGCCGTCTGATCAACAGACGGCTCAGACGGTGAAGCACCATCAGCACTACTGCTAGTAGCCATGGCGAGTTCATCAAAATTTTCCTACATTAGCAATATGGAAGAAAATAAAATAATTGTAATCAACTATATTCAGCAATATCAATTCTATCAATAGTGTTTACACAGTCTGAATGATGCATGGAAAAACAAACCTTTACAGCTCTTGCTCGCCCACTAACAAATGTCTTATCTTTTTTCATGAAGGCACGTTCAAATGTTTGAGAATATGTGGGTTCCCTCCCCAATTCCTTGGCCTACAATACATTAACATACATCAGCCATTGAATGACAATGTGTGAAGCTACTTATAGAAATTACTGACCATTCTTCGACTATGCTCCCCAATGTTGATAGAACCCCCAGCATAGGTGGCTGACCCTTCCGTTGAATTAGCAACTCGATTTAGCTTATTCCGTTCACTCGCTTTCTTATGCTCCTCAGTTTCCCAAATTCTCAGCATCTCCGTCCATACGTCATTTGAAATATACATCGGCTTGGCTTGGCTAGACTTCACTTTGTTCATCACATTCCTCATGTGATCACCGGTCTTTTTGTTGAAAATTCTTCTAATTTCATTATTCTCCGTGTCAGCCTACCGAAAAAGCCGTTGCAACAACATGAAATTTTGTAATAAAATTCACCAACTTACACGGAGATGCATACAGATTTTCTTCTCTTAATAACACTTACCTTGAACTCACTCCACCACAAGTTCTTCACCTCTTCTGGAGCACTGTTATACGTGGTGTAGGGCCCCCTCCAATGATCGTTCACTATTTTGGAAAGAGCCCTCACAACTTGCGTAGCATCTGTGAATCTGAAAAAATGTAATTTTTCCCGTCTTAAATTGACATTCCATATATAACAACCTAAATTAAGTAGAATTGAAGTCTGATACGATGAGGTACTTACGAATCCCCATATGGTCCTATCAATTTTCTCCCATTTGAATTGTCTGCTTCGACTCCCTCATTGTTGCTTTGGTCCACTGAAGAAGGTGTCCCTACATTACTTTGAAATTCCGTTCGCCTTTGATAGACTTGCCCGGACATTGCAAGGTGTATAGGGTTGGCTGACATGGGTGAGTTCTCTGGTGGTTGAGTTTCAGAGTTGACATAGCCGTAGCTATGTCCATGCTGTCCAGCAGCCTGGACAGAGCCAATCTGTCCATGCTGTCTAGCAGCCTGGACAGAGCCAATCTGTCCATGTTGTCCAGCAGCATGGACAACTCCTTCAGGATTACTTGTAAGGGCGGGGGAAGTCCAAAGAGTCGGGGACGGGGACGAGGGCGATGAAGGGGATGGGGAGTCTGCAGCTATCCTTACTCCACCACCATGGCGAACACGACCACCACCACGACCTCCACGTCCATACTGTCATATGTACAAAGGTTATTAGATAACTTACGTCACTTATATGCAAGGCACACCCTATTTTGGCAATACCTAAAGACATTGCTAAATGAAACTTACCATTTTTTGATAAATTGTTGTAAGCAACTACAGGCCACTGCGAACGAGCGGACCAAGGCCGTTGAAGATGTTCCAAAGTCAAGTAGTTGAACACAGCCTAGAGATCAAATATAACATACAAGAGTGAAGACTAACTTGCATAATTCCAAAAAGGTAGAATCAATTCAAGCTTAATTTTAAATAACTAAAAAAAAATGCTAGAGTGAACAAAAGCTAAGGACGTCACATCTTGAAGGTGCAGAATCTAAGTGATACAAAATGCAAAAATCATATCTTCTCTAAACATCCATCCTTAATAGCATGGCTACAAGTCTTGATTGCCAAAAAACACTATTATGTCGACATATACTTATAAGCAAAAATTCTTCTAAGGCAGTCCAATAGGGAGGCCAAAGATCAACAGCCTGTAAAAACAATACCAAAAATCCAAGGGGGCCTTTATACACCCTTTCATATCCTGTATGCAGAGTCAAGTTCCATAAAATGGAAACGTTTTTAATTTCCAAAGCTCAATTGGCAATGCTTAACAAGTGTATTGAGGACGCTCTACAACATTTTTCTTGATATATTACATGCTAATTTTGAACTCAAGAACAAATGGCATCTATGCATCTAAATCACTCAAATAATGACTAAAGAAAGGGCACTTTCAGGGACTAGCCTACTTCCCATGAGTCAATAGGGGAATACCAAGGGAGATATCCTCAAGATTCAGCCTTAACTTAGCTACCTTCAGCATATATATATAGCTTAAGGGAAATTAATTTATGAATGAGTGGGCATCCAATTTACAAAATATAGCTTAAAGGAAATTAATGTATGAATGAGTGTGATCCAATTTAGAAAATAAGAATCTACCTAATCAGAGCTAGTTCAAAACAGCGACCACGCCCTTTTCAGGTGTTGAACCAAATACGGACTATGGGGAAAACTACAATGGACCCTGCAGGGGGGATTTGTCGCTTCCCTTCCTAGTAATCGGCGTAGCCGTCCATCGCTTTTTTTCCCACAAAGAAAAAGTCACACACTTTTCCCGAATCCCATCGGTCCCACCCCCGGACCCGCGACACCAATCAATAAGGACAACACATATAAAGCAGAGAAAGAGACAAAGGAATTGTCGATTCATCAATATACTTTAGCTAGTGCGAATGGTGATCCACGTGCTGTTGTCTAATAGCGAGGGACGTCGATACTTACCGCAAACAATCGATTTGGACTGTACGCGTGGAAGTCGGACGTCGCTGTCTCTCTCTTTGTTGACCCCGACCGGATGAGAGCTGCAATAGAAGAGGAGTAGTAGCGGACAGGATGGCTGCGTGGATCGGTGCACCGAAGGAAGACCGTCGAACCCTAACCCTAGCGGAGAGAATATCACGTATGTTTCAACAGAGAGAGTGAGGGGAGATAATAATCTGAGTAAAAAAAGTCAGAATTTAGCGACAAACATAGAACGTTCGTCTCTAAATAGCGACGAACAAAAAAAGTTCGTCGCTGAATAGCGACGAAACAAAAAAGTTCGTCGCTAAGTAGCGACAAACAAGAAACATTCGTCGCTGAATAGCGACGAACAACAAATGTTCGTCGCTATATAGCGACGATTTATTGAACAACCGTTGCTAAATAGCGACGGACAAACCGTTGCTACTAGCGATGAACAGACACAATTCGATGCTAAATAGCGATGGCCATCCGTCGCCAAATGCACGTCGCTGAATAGCGACTGCTACGTCAACCGTGGCAATTTAGCGACGACGATGGCTGTCACCAATAACGACTATAGCGGACCTATCCGTCACAAAGTTTAGCGACGGACAAGTAATTGGTCGCTAAAAGCGACGGCACGGTCCGTCGCCAATAGCGATGACTGCAGAATGTTCGTCGCAAACAGCGACGGAACGATAATCCGTCACTTTTAGCGACAGAGTGTTTTCGCCGCTAAAAGCGACGCATTCGCAAACCATCGCCAAATAGCGACGATAAAAGCATATCCGTCGCCGCATAGCGACGAGTTTTCTTCCGTCTCGAACAGCGATAAGTTGGCAGGGTGTCTCAAATAGCGACGAGAACTGTGTTCGTTGCTAATTGGAGACGACAAAGATAGCTCCGTCGCTAATTAGCAATTTAGCGAATGACCAGTATGCGTTGTGTCGCCAATTAGTGACGATTTAGAGTCTGTACGTCGCTAATTAGCGATAAGTTATGGGGTGTCTCCAATTGCGACGAAGCCGCCTGTTCGTCGCTAATTGGCGATGGCGGCCGTCGCGAATTAGCGACAACCTTGTTGTATGTCGCAAATGTGGCGACGGACTGTTAGACGATGTGTCGCTAATTAGCGACAACTCTGTTGTCCGTCACAATTTAGCGACGGACTACTATTCGATGTGTCGCAAATTAGTGACGATATCAAGTCTGTCCGTCGCTAATTAGTGACGATATGAAGCCTGTGTATGAAGCCTGTGCGTCGCAAATGTTTGACGATGGAACTATTCAACATGTAAAATTGTCAATGTCATGTCCGACTCAAATTTGTCTTTCTGCCAAGATCAATACAACTTCTAATAATTCAATAACAATCAATACCAATAACAAACCATATATCCTGATTTCTAAAATTACAACACATTTATATTCCAAATACATCAGGTGTAGTTGATCCATGTGTCTCAAAAATCTTCACTTTCGTCTTCGTCGACTTGAGCATCAGCGTTTTCATATCCCGATTTGTCTTCTTCTACTGAATCATTTTCATTGTCATATTCGTCTTCACTCGAACTCTCAACTTGTTCGGCTTCAATAATTTCAGTTGCATCCACCTCTATAACTACTCCATTCGGATCTCGTAAAGTTGAAATGTTATATTCTTCAGTATCAATAGTGTTTCGAGCTTCGTCTTCTTGATATGCAGTGTCTTTCCAGTATTCCTCGATTTTTCTTCGTGCTTTGATTTTACATACGGCCCACCAATCAGTTTTGTCCCGTTTCAAACTAGGATATGATGCATAATATACTTGAATTGCTTGTTGTGCCAAGATAAATGGTTCATATTTCATATAGATTTTCTTGTGATTTATTTCAACCAAATTATACTTCTGATGCACCATCATTCCTTTTACGGGATCGAGCCACGTGCACTTAAATAACACAACGCGCAATGATGGTCCAGGGTACTCTATCTCGAGAATTTCATCTAACAAGCCATAAAAATCAGTGCTCAAAGTAGAATCATTTGATGATTGCACACACACACCACTGTTCATTGTGGCTTTACCCATTGCATAGTCTTGAGTATGAAAATTATACCCGTTTATGAAATATGCTGGCCAACTGCGTGCTCTGGATTTAGGACCCATGGACAGATGATGGAGAACTTCGTGATTTGTAACTTGATCATGATGGATGTGAATCTAATACGGATAATCAACACAAAGTCAATCATAACATATACATCAATAACGTGTAAGGTGTAATTTCAAATACTTGGCTATGTCAGCGTATAAGGCGACTTACATATGACTTCAACCATGTTGCAAAATTCTGATTTATCTGACAATCAATTTCATTTGGCGGTAGTCCAGAAATAGAATTTTCAAATATCCTGTAAAAAGTACAAATGTATTATATAAACAGATTGTCTATATATATATATTGGGCATTTACACATACTCGAAGTATGGCTCGACGTCTGGACAATTCAATAAAATGTATGTATGCGTTGCCTACCATTCTTCGCCTGTTAAGTAACGATAATGACTTTGACCGCTTGCTCGACTAAGATAATTGAAAATAGAGAATGACTTGTTGTTTGCATCAATGGGACCCTCATCGTTTCGTCCGGCTCTCCGCCTCTTACACTGCACATGAGGCTCAAAATAATATGATGCAAATGTAGTCACTTCTTCCACAATATATGCATTACAAATTGAAGTTTCAACGCATGCCTTGTTCTTCACTTTCTTCTTCAAATGAAATAAGAACCTATATAATGACATTACATAAGATTGTCGCCACATAAGATATAATGTAAATAAAATTTAAAAACAAGAATTCAGTTGAAAATATTAACCTCTCAAATGGATACATCCATCGAAATTGTACGGGCCCTGCAACTTTGGCCTCATAAGGCAAGTGAACTAATAGATGTTCCATGGAATCAAAAAATGATGGAGGAAATATCCTTTCTAAGTTGCAAAGGATAATTGGAATATTTCTCTCTAGTTTCTCCATGTGTGAAGCTTTTAACATTGTCAAGTAAATATCACGAAGGAAATTACTTAAATCTGTAATGGCGCCCCATACAAAGTTTGGTAGAAATTCCTTCGTCGCTATGGGGAGCAGTCGCTCCATCAATATGTGACAATCATGACTCTTTAAATCCGTCAACTTACATTCATTCATATCGACACATCAACCGAGATTGGAAGCATATCCATCAGGGAAGCGTATTGATTTCAACCATTGACAAACACAACGTCTTTGCTCCTTGTTCAATGTATACACTACTTTCGGTTTTGGTCCCCTGCTACAAGCATCCACATCTAGTGTTGGCCGATCACAAATATCTTCCATGTCTTTTCTTGCATTCAAGTTGTCTTTTGTTTTTCCAGTGACATCCATCACCGTATTAATGACATTATCAAACACATTCTTCTTTATGTGCATGACGTCAAGATTATGATGAATAAAAATGGACTTCCAATACGGTAGATCCCACAGTGTACAACGTTTAGTCCATTTATGCGTACTTCCATATGCATAAGTTGTGCCATGGGGGTTTTCAACAACAGTTGGAAAGAATTGAACTCGCTCCCACATTTCTTCACTTGTACACCTCAATGGTGGAGGTGTTCTTTCAACCCTATTCTTGACAAACTCTTTCTTGTTCCTTTTGAAGGCATGATTTATCGGCAAAAATTGTCTGTGACAATCAAAATAGCATGGCTTCCTACCATGTTTCAATCTGAATGACTTTGATCTCTCCATACATATTGGACATCCTAAGAGCCCAGCTGTACTCCATCCAGATAACATTCCATACGCAGGGAAGTCATTTATCGTCCAAATAAGAGCAGCCTTCATTATAAATCTTTTATCAGTACAAATATCATACGTAAGGGCACCTTCATTCCATAGTAGTTGTAACTCTTCAATCAATGGTTGCATATAAACATCTAGTAACTTTTTTGGGTTTTGCGACCCAGGCACGATTAGAGCCAAAAACATGTAAGGCGTCTTCATGCACATACCAGGTGGAAGATTATACGGAGTTAAGATAACTGACCAACATGAGTAACTTTTGCCTGTTTTTCCAAATGGAGCAAAACCGTCGGCACATAGACCCAGCCTGATATTTCGAGGCTCCACAGCAAACTCGGGGTATGTTCTGTCGAAATGTTTCCAAGCGGCTACATCGGAAGGATGACACATTAGATCTTCTTCTGTTTGATGATTTGCATGCCAAGTCATGTGTTGAGCAGTGGCTGGCGACGCATAAAGCCTTTGCAACCTGGAGATTAATGGCAGATGAAACAGTTGCTTGCATGGTCTCCGTTTTTTATTACGACCGTGCATATTCGCAGCAACCTTGTACCTAGGGTCGCCGCAAAATTTTCAACACTCGGCATTTTCGTCATCTCTCCAATATAACATACACCCGTTGCTACATACGTCAATCCTCACATATGGAAGACCTAAGTTATGCACTAGCTTCTTCATATCATAAAAATCACTAGGCATGATGTTATCTCGGGGCAATGTTTCTCGCATTACGTCAACAAAAGAGTTGAAACAATTCTCAGACACATTATGCTCTGCCTTGATATTTAACATTCTTGCCGTCACTGATAACTTAGTGTGGTTCTCACAACCAGCCCATAAAGGTTCATCAGCTGCTCTCAACACTTCTTGAAATTGATTACAGACGTGCTCATCAAATCTTATTTATTCCATCCCATGCAAGTGTGATGCATGACTTATACACCCTTCGTCAAGTTTAGGATTAAAACATGAAGTTGTAGGGTTCGATTCCTATCCCAAATTCTGAGTAGCTGCATTCATCACCATCATCTGGTATGGATTCAATTGTTGATCAAATGTAGGTTCTCCCCTAACACGTGATTGGTTGCTTGACCCAGCAGGTTCATCAGATATAAATGGTTCACCATGACAAGTCCAATTATAGTAGTTCGGAGTAAAACCAAATCTACAAAGATGCTCATCAACTTTATTGACTAAATGAAATTTACCATTGCTGTACTTTCTACACGGGCACCTTAACTTAGGTCCGTCCATGAACTCAACTTTGCTAGTAGCAAAGTCCAAAAATAATTCCACACCGGCACGAAACTCATTGGTCAATCCATGACGATTAGGTAAGTTTTTATTATACATCCAAGATCTGTCTCTTTGCATTGTATCTGTATGAAAATTAATAAATTAGTATTATATTTGTTAGATATACTGTTTCATATTATAAACCACTTGGGGTACACTTAAATCTGATGTCAGTGATTTCTTCTGTGATCTTAAGAAACAATTACTTTGACATTCGATAAATCGAGAATGTCCCAATCAGCAAGAATACTTAATTACTTGTATACGTAGGAGTGAATCAATCAATTTCTCTATGCCTTATCCAGACAAATTTATGTATAATGTTTGGTCACTTGAATTGCGATAATTAACAACCACATGGAGACGTACGAAGTCGTAAAAAAGAAAAGTTGTTGCTTCAGTGATCAAATTTAGTAAGACGAAAGATGGACACGTATAATCTCATTATATTACCACATAATTTCTAATAGGAGTACATCAAATATTCATAAAAATAAGGTGAATACACAGTTAGATTATCACGTCCTATAACATTTATGAATATAGCTATGAATATACTTCATCAAGACAATATCATAATGACTTATAGCCAAAGTTCGAACTTTCTTATTTATATATTTTCCCCTTGCAATCTTGCAAAACCAAAGGCGTATATACATGGCCGGCCATCAAGGCTGAAATCAATCGATCTCTCGCCTTGGACGACCACCACTATAAAATAAATTAAACACACGTCCATATGGGGAGCAGGTCGAGCAGATCTAGTCGCGTCCGCCGGTTCTCCACTTAATGGCATAAATCCATCACGCAGCACAAAACTCAACGTACGCACACAATAATACCGACACCAAGACCACACGAAACCATTTATGACAAATAATCGTTGTTTTTGTCTATATAGAAGAAGAAATTAAAAGAGAAACGCACATACCAGACTTAGGGTTTCTGCTGGGCGTAGCGGCGGAGGAAGAGCGAAAAGCATTCGGGGAATAAGACGACTGCTGCGAGAGTTGCTTTATGATTAGGTTTATATTCGATAAATAGCGACGAACTTAGCGACGAAAATGGCAACCGTAGCAAACTGGCGACGAATTTTGAGACAATGTCACTGTTCGTAGCTAATTTGGCGACAGGATACTCAACCGTGGAAAAATCTGCGGCAAATTAGCGACAACAAAACGCAGTTTGTCGCCAATTCGCTACTAACGTAGCGACAGATGGAAAAAATCGTCGCTAATTTGCGACACCTTAGAGTATTCGTTGCAAATTAGCCACACTGAATTGATTGTAGCAAAGTTCGTCGCAATTTAGCGACAAACTAATACGATCGTCTCTAAATGGCCACGAATTTTGCGATGACAACTTTATGTCGTCGCTAATTTGCGACACCTTAGGTTATTCGTCGCAAATTAGCACACTGACTTGATTGTAGCAAAGTTCGTCGCAATTTAGCGACGAACTAATACGATCGTCTCTAAATGGCCATGAATTTTGCGATGACAACTTTATGTCGTCGCTAATTTGTGACTCCTTGTTCTGTGTCGTCGCAACAATCGTCGCAAATAGTGACCACATTTTGTGCGTTGCTATTTAGGGACGAATTTGTGGTTGTCGTCGCAAGTTAGCGACAGGATTCTGTTTTCGTCGCTATTTTTGTCTCGAATAGCGACGGTTTGTTTTCCGTAGCTGAATAACCGTAGCTAAATTACAGTTTTTTTGTAGTGACAGTAACGCAATGATCGGAGGACAAGAAAACTAATAGGATATTAGAAAAGAATATGGAGGAGAAAATTGAGAGGGGATATCAAGATTCGAATAATTTATTTGTGCTCTAATACCATACTAAAGAATCGGGCAAACAATGATTATAGCATATTCCTTCACAGTCGTGATGATAAAGACATAATACAAATCTTTCATCTGAAACAATGAACGTAAAATAATATCAAATTTAGTATACTCTCTAATATTTCGTAAGGATAAAGATCAATTATTCTTCCACTCATTCTTAAATCTTGTAACTATAAATATGAAAAGACAAAACTCCCATGACTCCTGCACATTTTGAGAATTGAATTAATCTAATAAATATCTCACTAAGTAGAATTTACTCGATCAATCTTCCGAACCCCCCAAATGTTCTCCCAAAAAAAAAAAGAACAAACAAAAAAAGTGGATGAAAAAATTGACTTTTACACCTTTTACTCTTACTCATACATGATGAGCAAAATCCGTGAAGACCGTACATTGTACGAAATGTGTGAATCAACTAATTATAAGTACCAAAATGAGAACATGAATGAGATGGCATCTGGGAATTTAAGCAAGTATTATTTTGTCCAAAACACTTCTAAAACAGAAAAAAAAATATATACATGAGGTACTGAAGATATTAGAGGATATTACATGTCATCGATTTTACAATATGTTAATTTTTTTTTCAAGTTAAATAAATAGAAGTCAAATTTCGGTTGTTACAAAGAAGAAGGTGTAAAGAGCAAAACCTCCGTAACTAGTCTGCTTAAAATTGGGAAGCACATAACGCATAAATCACTAAATAAGATTGAAATTGAAAGCTTAGACGGGGTTCGAAGATATGTTATACCAAACTTAAGACGTTACACTGTTAAAATGACTATACACAGTGCAATTACTATGGCAGAATATTGTTCTTTGTATTGAATTCATATGACACCACAGAAGGACCATATACACTGAGCTAGGGAAATTCACGATGAGAATTCCAAATGAAGCGTTCTTAAGTGGAGATTACAGCAATCTAAATCACTTTAACTAAAACTAGCCATGCGGATTTAGTATGATATCGGGGTGCGATTGCATTTTCATCTGTCTCAAAGTTTAGATGTGATCGAGAACAATCCATAGGTTCTCATTGCGCATGAGGCATAATGTCAATGGAAATGACAGGAGGTATTGCCATGGTTAGCAGAAATAGAACTAATCCTAACCTCGGCTAATGAATGTTTCTCCATAAGCCCATGCCAAAAGAATATGAACTTAGAAATAAATGAAAATCTATGCTTAATCATATCATCATCTCAAAGTAAGAAGATGGGGACAATATTTGGCAATCCATCCTCTTGTAATTTCAACCTCGGTTTTTCGCTGCATGACCAACTAGTCTGAATTGGTTCGCTTCTCTGGGGAATAAATCCAAATAATGGAAACCCGCAATGCATATAATCATAATTGAGAATAACTCTCATGTTTTAATAAACTTAACCGAAGTACAAAATTTAAATCCAAAAGAGTCTTGTAGTTTGCCACCTGAGCAATCAAGAATATATTAAAATACTCTCCATGTTGGAGTTAGATCCCCTGAGTAGATTTCCTTATGTTAAGTGATTTATGAGACGCAAGACAAGTCACAAACAACGAATATTGTAATGGCCCCTTTTTTGGTACTTTTGGGTACTTGAATTTGGAGACAATTGCACTCAATTTGGCTTTGAGGAATTAAGTTTGGACTTAGAGGAAAGTATATAATTTTCCTTTCCCAATTTTGAATTTTCCCTTATTTTTTCTTATTTTATCTATTTTCTTTCTTTTCTTCCTATTTCCCCTATTTCTTCCTTCTCTCTTGCGCGTGGGCCGGCCCAGCTCTTTTTCCCCCTTCTTCATTCTTCTCCCGGCCCATTTTCCCTTCATTCCCCGCGTCGACTCCAGCCACGCGCATGGCCCAGCTCGGAGTCTTCTTCTCCTTCTTCACGTGCGCAACCGCCCTTTCCCCAGAAACCCTAGCATTGTTCGTCGTCTTCTCTAATGAGTCGACGCGTCACGTGACCGAGAAACCACACGAAAACTGACCTAGAAACCTCGCTTGGAACGCCGGAGCTCGTCGCCACTGCCTTGGACGCCGCCATGCCGTGTCTCACCCCCAAATCAGTAACCCGAGCCCCTGTTCTTGTCGTCGCTGGTTTTGGTTCTTCACCGCACAGGAGCCCGTGACCCTTGCCCGGGCCTCGTCGTGGCCCAGCCTCGCCACGTCGTCGCCGCGCTTCAACCAGCTCCGTCCCAGCTGTCGAACGGCGGAAACCCAGCTCACCGACCGCCCTGCCCGTTCCCCCTACTCAATCTCCAGCCACAACGCCCCAGCTCGCTTCCTTGGCCCCGAACGGCCTTGGTTGGCCACGGGTGGCCCTAACCGGACCGTTCCGTGCACCGGACGTCCCAGCCACCTAGCCCCAGCCATCCGGTCAGCTCGCTGGAGCGCCTGGCCAGCTCGTCGGAGCTGAATTGATTGTCAATTTGGCAATTAGGTGCAAGTCTGGTGACTTTTAGGCTATTCATGGGCAATTTGGTAATTTTTGCCAATTAGGGTAAATAGGCAAAATTGAAACATTGGTTAGTAGTAATTTATTGGTATTAGCTACATTGGTTAGTAGTAAGTGAGGATTAAGTTATCAATTTTGAGGGATTGGAGACAATTTGCTAAGTTTGGCCAATTATGGCCTAATTAGGGCTTTTAAGGGTAAATTGATGAAATCGGATGGCTAGAGCGGTAATTGATAATTTAAATAGCTTTAGTAATTATCAAATTAGATAGTTGGAGTTAAATTGAAAAAATTGGAAAAATTGGAAGTGATTTATTAATTTTGCTCAAATAGGGGCAAAATGGAAAGTTATTGCTACAATTAATTTGAATATTAGCTGGGTGAGATAGAATTGACAATTCAAGCAATTAGAATCAATAAACTCAATTTTTTCTTAATTAGGGGCAAATTATTTAATTTTAGATATTTTATGATATTTTAGTATAATTTACAAAAATTGTGTGGTTGGCCAAATGATTGGCAATTAAGGTGATGACATCCGTAGTTTATCGAATGAGAGACTCTGGATTGAAAATAGGAACCCAAGCAAATCCCTAATTGGTGGCCCAAACGGTTGACTTTTAGGATTTTTGGTGACTTATTCTAGAAATCGATTGTGCCATATTGTATTTAATTATTTATTCTTGATTGAACAATTGATTGTGGATTGTTTATAGTTTACGATTGGTTTGTGGTGAAAATTGAATGAGTTATATTTATTATTTAATGGTGTTGATTGTGATTGATTTATTGATTGGGGGTAGGTGTGGAGTAAGTACTAGTGAGTTAACGAAATAAAAGGGCCTAGAAGCCCGTGAAGCTCGAGAATTAGATTACTTAGGTGGATAGAGACCTTAGAGTGAGTGCCCTCCTAATTCAGAATTAGGCGTAGACTCATAGAGTTTTATCTCATCCGCTGTTTAAACCATTTTTTACAGGTCCTAACCATGGAGTTCCTCCTCGAGGGCCAAGTGAGGCTGGAGGCGTCACTAATACTAGATAGTTGGTTTTTATTAACGTATTTGACTGGGAGTATTTTTGAAAGACATGAAATCATTTTCAATTAATAATTTTTATAGAATAAGTATATAGGTTTGACTCTTTCGTGGGTCCGTGGTAAACATTGAACCGATTTATTTGAATTGAGGTAAGTTTTTAAATACCCCAGGTTTTGTCAATGATTAATCTACTACTTCCGTCGTGTTCAATTGTTTATTCATTTAATTTATTTTATTTGATCGGCGATAACTCCTGGGATTGTCATGAATTCATCGACCAACGAGGAATATATTCAAGGACTGATACGTGCACAGATGCTGAGCGTGACAAATATAATTGCTCATTTATGTACCCTTCTTTGTATAGACAATGAGGATATTGTTTGAAACGTTTTTTAGATCCTAAGATAACAAGGGAGATCAAATTATTAAGCGTTTTGTAGATTTTAATACTTCGAATATGGAGATAAGCACGTACTTTTTATACCCTCAGCTGATATAAGGATTTGGAAGACCATTTGAGAAAATAATGTTGATGCCAGATGATAAGGTTTTCTTTGAATTTATGGATAGAAACCAGTTTAATTTAGTGATAGAAATAAGAACCAAACATATATATTCTAAGAATTACTAGAAATCTTACATGACCACTGGAGTGGACAGTAACCAACGGACAATGACTTAATGCAGGCAAGATGTGACCAATCTTAATAGAAGTGTAAATTTTCTTCGATTAACTAATCATTTTTGATGTACTAAATGGGTAAAAATTTGAAAAATACTTTCTCCTAAATAAGCGCACCTTTAATATGACTTGACTTTACATGCCCACCATAATTATCGCCCAATTAGTTTGATGTTTGAGGTAGGCTATAGTTTGAAAAGTTTAAATAAAAGATATTTAGTCCTTCGTTGTATAACATCACATAGTCAATACTAATCGTATGGCTTTTATAGTATGACCATATGAGAGAGTTGGAGTTGATCGAGTAAAAGTTCGTACTCTACGGATAGCTTGGGCTCGATCGAGAGCAATTCCGCTGATTCAATCTAAGCACAAGCTATTTAGGCATCTTGTCAGTTTGAACTCGAGCTTGCCAATTCTTACCTCAACGGCTTCGCGAGTCTAATTGAGCTCAATCGAGTTGCTATTTTTTTTTTTGATAAAAAAATATTTTCAGATTAAAAGTTTCGTAGAAATCCTCCAAATTATATAATGTACCCGCATTATTCGAGCCTTTTTATATCAAGCCCGAGCTCGAGTTCCTTTCCTTTCACAAATTGACACCAGTCAAGCGAGCTCAAGTAGCTTTTTCCTTGAGCAGCATTGATACATGTAATACCAGTTCGCTGTAAATGAAAGGTTACATTTTATTATAGACAAATGCGCGTGCGCACGCATATATAAAGCTCACCACGATGTGGAAAAGGACAATTTACACGGAACAAAAAAAGAAGAAGAAGATATAACTTCTTGGCCTTTATTCCCTCACTATATTACCATTTTATTTTCACTAGTTTCCTATATGATATTAATTTCCGAAAGCGCGAAGATCAGCATAGTACGTGGTGAGCCACTCTCTGATAATCTCAACCTCGGTCTTGCGCTGCTCGACCAGCCAATCTGGATCACTCTTCTTAGCTTTGAGGATATCCAAAACATGAGAACCTATGAACAAAATATTTTGCTAATTAAATTGAGAGATTAATTTCTATAAGTCCAAAGAGAGTAGGTATAACTCTGCTTCAAGACAAATCCAGTCGAGAATATACCTTTGGTTGTGTAGACCGCGACAACAGTGCTAGAAATATTCTTCAACACCCTATAATATGATTGAAGTACATAAATTATTGTTAAGCTTGATTAAGTTAGTGCTATTTTCATGGACAGTGTATAGGTCTCCGATGCTACACATACCCGACGCTGCTGAAAGGATCTTGAAGTCCATTAGAGAAAATAATGTTGCTAGCGAACCTGTGCAGAACAAGTTTCATGTCCTGCAAAATTTCATCGTCAATGCAGAAACTAATGAGACTATAAATAACATTTGGGAATGTAAATGTCTGAAGCCACTCCCTCGGCTTTTGCACAGAACTTAGTCAACGATAGGTAGGAAAAGAAGCAGCGAAATTATTTGAATTGCAGATTGACTTACATGACCACCGAAATAGGTAGTGACCCAATTTGGCCGAGGCGCAACACCAAACTTTCTTTTGCAGTCTTTGCTGAAGTCCTCCAGATTGAAAGGATATGGTGGAAACATACTGTTTCTGGTGATGCCCATACGCATCACTATCTCACTGCAAGTCTGCAAAAACCCACAGGAGCTCTCTTTAGTTCAATAAAAAGAACAGGAAGATTGACATATATTATACAGTTTTAATTGATTATTCCTCTAAAAGAAGTAAACTTGAATGACGGCAAATGTTACGGATCACTCAGTGTATGAAGCATCACCTAACAGAGTCAATTTGCTATTCATGTTGTATTCGAGTTCAAATAATTGTGGGCTGCTAGAGCGCATAGCAAAAAATCCAATACTAGAGGTGGTTAAGAGAGAGCCAAAGTTCATCACTGTCAACGTATCGAATTCAACCTATTTTCTTTCAAAAGTTAAGTCGATGAGCATGTCCTAACTAGCATTATTAATTGTTCAACATCATACAAATTATGTGTGAGACTTTTCTAACAGAATTCACACTTGCATCTCAACTTGATATCAAATTGGATCCACCTTCACTCATAAGCTTAATTCAATGAATCATAGGCCATTATGTATTATTAATAACATTATACTGCATCAAATTATTGGTGAAGGACTTTTCTAACACAAGGTAGACTATATAACTAAACTCAGCTTGATTCTTTTTTAGTCCTAAGTCAGTCTGAATAGTTAGAGTGCAGGATCGATTTCTAAGTACTTTAATCATGTTTGTACATTTATAACATTAGAGAATCACATCCTAACAAAGAAGGGAGAAAAACAATAGGTGCACACATCTAATACTTTCTTTCAAACCTTCGAACTCAGTTTTACTAATGCAAAGTCACTCTGAAACTTGCTTAAAATAGGCCGGTGACATCAGGTATGCCTCGAGCCTAAAAACACTTCATTTAGTAGAACTTGAGCCTCAAAATCAAGCTCCCCATTAAGATTTGTTAGCATATGATTGAGAACAGCCAAGCTCTAGCAGTATAAAAGCATATGGATTTGACTCGACTCGACTCAACTGCACAACACTCCAATTAATTGTCTATAACGAAGCATGAAAAGTAAAGTGATAAAAATGCAAGATAAGTCGCATATATAGGTGGTGAATACATATTACACACCTGCCAAGACCAACCCAAAATAACTTCAGCTGATGCACCAGAAAGGGGTGGATTGACGTAGCATGTTGAGTTGCCATTGATGGCTACAACGCCTGCAAAGATTTTCCGAAGAAGGCCGTTTCTTGGAGAAGCTCCATTAATGGCGTCGCACATAAGTTCCACAGGTTTTGTGGCCGGATCGTTCGATGCAGCAACAACTGTGTACAATTCTCCCAGGTAAAGCTGGAGCTCCAGTGAACTCTGCAACGGACTAAACCAAAGGAAAATAACAGAGTTAGAGCTTTAATTATTAAATTCAGCGTCTGCTAAATGAAATGAAATGAAAAAAAGAGACTATTTCCACCTGCAAGTTTTGAAAGTGTTGCTCAACTTAGCCAGACCATGAGGCTCAGAAGCAACTCTATCGATTTCTGCCCAGGATCGTCTTATCGTTTGGTGGCAAGAAGAACTTGTATCCTGAAAAAACAAACGATTGTTCAAGATTTGACTACAGAAAATGCATTCAAAAGGAAAAAGGTATAAATTTAGCAAATTAAGATTACCCAAAAATCTTTTGCTACGACTGAGAAGAATGCGTCCTGGGGAATGATGTCGTCAAAGGAGAGAACTGGAGCAGACGATGCCAAAGCTCCAAGCGCCACATGAGGGTACTTCAATCGGAACCATGACGCTAGCACTAAAATCAAATATATGAAAATTGAAACATATATTTTTGTGTCGTGTAGTATGTATGGTAATAATTTTTCTACTTAATCTGACGGTAGGAAATTTCTCCAATGCCTTCAGGGCAAGCTATCAACACTTAGGTTATTATCGTTGTCTATATGACTGGCTCTCACTAGGGAAAGCTCTATCCAGGATGTTCCAACACAAGAACCTACGGCAGATTATATATGATTATTACATCCTACTAGAATAACTGGGCCAACGTAATGCTAGGTTTAACGTAAATCGAGGGAGATAATATTTATGTTTCGATTTACAGCGGTAGTCATATTGCTCCTAAGGGAAAATAAATTCACTTACTGCCCCCATATGATCCTCCAATGACAATTATCGGAGATCGTTTGGCATGCAACTTCTGCTTCAGGAATATGAGGATTTCTGCGTAATCGGCAAGAGCTTGCTCTGAGCTGAAATATCCGCGAGTGTTAGCGTCGCTCAGGGCTTCCTTCAATGTCAAGCCATACGGGATTGATTCACCGTAAAATCGATGCTGCAAGATTACAACTTTACATTCTTACATGCACGAACATTATGCACGCCAAACAGAAGGGAAAAAGAACACACGACCAAGCAAATAATATGGATTAGCTTTATTACCTCTATGTAGACCACAAGCGCTCTAAACTGAGCCGCGTTCTCCGTGAGGAACCCGACAGCAGCTATGGCGAAATCGATAGGTGCTACTGCACCAAGATAAACGAAGATCGGGGCACGTGAATTTGCGCCACCCCAGTACTTGAAATTGATCAGGTATCTTTGTTTGAAGGTGGTGTAACTTTCAGGCCTATAGTTGAAATGATCGAGCGTTTGGTTGTAAAAGAAAGTTTGCAAGTCCTTTGTCGACACGGAAGCTGGAACTGCCAGTGCAGGATCTTGAATTAATGTTCGGCGGAGTACGCCCAGCTTCGGAATATTGTAATCATCTGGGGTCACTCCGGTAGCAGCACAAGCTAAGCTCAGTATCAGAATGACCAAAAGACTATAATGGGATGAAGACATGGTATCGTTTCTGGTCAATGCTTAGACTATAGCATGCATGCGAAGGGAAGGTTTTTTGTGATGTTCCTTGGCGTCAACAAGTTCACCTTTATATAGCAACCCAGGATCCCATTTTGCACTATTATCTTCTATGTGAAATTACGTTGGAACAATTCAGCACCCGGATAGTGACCATAAGTGACATAGCTCGAAAACCATAAGGATTTCTTTAAAATATTGAGAAAAGAAAGAACAACTGGTGGTAACGATCAACTGGAGTCAATGGTTTCGCATCTGCTTAACATGTTATTTACGTAATGTACAACCTTCGACATTATGAGAGACTAGTAGTCGACCAGTATTTATATATTTGGATTGGCTTCAAAACCGATTGCGTCGTTAGCTGATTTATGCTGTTGCCGTCGGAGTAAGTCCTTTCAAACGCCCTAGTGGAATATAATTGCAATTATCAACAAAAGTAAGCAAGACAAGAATAGGTGTGAGTACGAGGATAACTGATTGTTTGTGACCAAGTCTTCGATAGACTTGTCGAATATCTAGTGTATTTTTTTTTCCCAAAAGGTGCCAAAGACGCGCCATTTAATTAATGATTTTGGAACTTTCCTGTTGAATACCGTCAAATTGAAATGGAGACTGTAATATCCCATCGGCTTAAATAATGTAATCCTGGAGTATAAGACCAGTACACTGTTTGGAAAAACAAAGATGTAGACACAAATTATTTAAAAAAAACACTAAGAAAATGGGAAAATGGGTTTCCCAAGTGATTACTAAGTTTATTGGCCAAGAGTGCTTATTAAATTCATATAACTCGCGATATCTTATATTTGCGCTCTGCAATGAACTTTTTGGTTTTCGATGTACATTATGATCATAGAAACCCATTAATGTTTTGGTAATACTATTCATTGGCTCTTTGTCACATTAATTAGTAAATGGCATATCATATTGCACTAGAACTAACCTAATGCAATGCTTAGAATGAATGTTATTGTTAGACTAGTTGGCTTTTGCAAAAAGTTTAAACTATTGAAAGGGCGAAGACTTTATGTATGGCATATTATTTAACACTCCACCTGATTGTTTAAGCTCATTCCTTGCACAGAACGTCACTCATGATGATCACCGGGGAGTAGGTGGACTTGCTAGGACCGTCGGGATTTGAATCATCGATACATGTTCTATTATCATACTTAATTAAATATTGTTTCCAAAAATTGTCTAAACTGCTAGGAACCGGAACAAACAACGTGTAAAGGATATTCCTCTACAATTGTGATGATATAAACGGAGTTTAAATCTTTCATCTCAGAGAAATGCACAGGTAAATAATATCAAATTTAGTAGACTATGTTATGTTTATAAGGGTATTATCAATTATAAGTTGACTCGATTATGAATTATGTAATTAAAATATGAAAAGCCAAAATTGTCATGACTTGAATAACTAGAAAATTGAATTTACTTTTTCCATATCACACTATAAAGAATTCACTTAATCTAATATCTTCAAAAAAAATTGTCCAAAAAGCCCTAAAGTTATTGTGCTTTTGCTAATTCAATGCTAAACATTTAATTTTGCTGAATAAATCTTAAATATTTTTATAATTTGCTAATTAATTCAATATGACTAACTTTGGCTGGAATCGCTAATGTAGATATTGACAATCTTACGTGGCATAATCATCACCAAAGTTGATAATTTTTAATAAAATTTTTTTTGCATTTTTTTATTTCTTCTTTTTCCGTTTTTTCTCTATCTTTTCCTTCTTTCTTTTTCTCTTTTTTCCTCTATTGAGCCTTCTCAATGGCCAATAGAGGTCACTGGCCTCAAGTGAAGGACCCATTGGCCTGGGCTAGTGAGAGCAGTCATTCTATGCGGCACGATCAATATTGAAGTGGACCTTTATTAATAATATTTTAGTAAATTTTTAATTTTTTTATACCTAAACTTAGGGATGGCAAGGGAACCAACCAATATTTGTGAAGGTATTGTAGTCCTTACTCGCTCTAGGTGAGGGTTGTGATGCCCTTGCTAAATTTGGCCAAGTGAGGACATCAGAGCCTTAAGTCCTAGAAGTGAGCATGAAGGACCGCCCAACCTCGGAATCTCTCGGACCAGATCGGCCGAGTTGGTTTGATTCTTCAAACTTGTGATTCGGTCCACGATTCCAAAAAATGGAACCGGTTCCCGGTTCCTAAGAGGGCGGGACTGAACCAAACCACTGGACTGGACTCTTCTTTCTAGTTTATATCTCACGCCTTTTTTGTCTTTCCTCCAGTCGCTCAGCGACTCCTTCGTTCGACTCTAGACCAGCAACTCCTCCGTCTTCAATATCTTCCTTCATCGCTCGTTAGTTGTTTCCCTTTCGGAGAAGAGAACTCTCTTCATCGCTTGTTTCCCTTCCTCCATTCAAGCTCGTTTCCTCCGTCCAGTGGAGGATCAAGCTATGCATGTTCAAACCAGTTCCGCAGTGGCAGCTCCCTCGGTGTCTTCGTGAATTCGTCAGGTTTGCAGCTCCACTAACTCACCGAACCAATTTGGATATCCCTCGGTGAGAACCTTAATTTGATATGTATTTTTTTCTAGTCGTTTTGGCCCTTAGAACGATGTCTCGATGGTGTTTCTCGGGTTGATTCCTCGGTTTATGGCTTGGACTTGTAACGGCCGAGTCGGTCCGCGATTTTAGCCTACTGGGACTTTAGGGAAAATTGGCAATTTCCCTTTTTATTTCGCGAAAATTTGGAAAGGCTTGGAAATTAATGAAAATTTAAGTTTAAATTTATTTTGGGCCCAAAATGTCATGAAATTCGATATTTGATTTTTCGGGATTTTTCCTGAATTTTTAGGAAATTTTAAAGCATTTTTCCGATTTTCGGAAATTAAAATACATTATTTTATTAAAAGTCCTAGACCGGCCAGCGAACCGGCCGGCCAGACCGTGCGCACCGCCGGTCCTACCGGGTCGGACCGGGCGGCACGTGCGCAGCACGCGCACGAGCTCTCCCCCTCTCCCTCTCTCCTCTCTCTCTCGGGCTTTCTGTCGAGCAGGTAGAATGCACTGTGCATTCCACCGCTCGACGTCGCCTCAGCCACGCCACCCCCTGCAGCCACCCACCCCTGACTTGGAAGTGACCGTCGGAGGGGACGGTGGCCATGGGGGAGGCGCCGCGTGGCCCTGGGAAGCCGAGTTCTCGGCCTCCCCCACCTGCTCCCACTCGGTATAAACCGAGTGGGCAAGGGTTTTTGCGCGGGGATTTCTCGGAGCTCCGGCCTCCTCTTCGTGCGTTCTTGGTGTCCCCGTGTAGCTTGAGTCGCCCTCTTCCCGAAGCCGTTGTCAGCCAGCCAAGACTCGCCGTGGTCTGTCACCGGCAACCAGTTGCAGGGAGCTTCGCGGCCAGCCGTTTCTGGAAATTTTTCAGAAAAGTCGTGGCTTCAAGAGGTGAGTTCACCCCTCCTCCGACCATCTTGGCTCGATTGGTTGATACCAATCGCTTCCTTGGCTTTCCTAGTCCTTAGATGTGGTGTAAATTTGTCTGTTTTTGGCCTAGACTCGTTGGATTCGAGCTTGAAGCTCGGACCTCTTTTCTCGGGAAACCCTAGATGAACCGCCGACTTCGTGACCATCTCCCCGCCAGCTCCGACCACCTCGGGCCAAGCCGTGACCACCAATCGACGCGCCGGAGGCTCAGCTTCTTCTCCCAGCCGGTTTCGAGCTTCGATTTGACCGGAGAACGGTGAACGGCGGCCAAACCCGAGAAAACCTCCTGATCCGACACACGACCCGACTCACGACCCGGAGTTGGGGTTCGCCGGATAAGACGACCGTTGCCGTCGCCGTCGCCGGAGACAGAAGACAGCCGACGGGCTAGGTTGCCAACCCAATAGCCCAGCCCAGTTAGCCGGCCCAGTCAACGGCCCAGCCGACCCGGCCTAGCCAGCCAGCCAATCAGCCGACCGACCCAGGCCCAGTCAGCCGGCTCGGCTCAGGTCCAGCCAGCGCGAAAAAAAAAAGAGTAAAAGAGAAAAATTTTAAATTTTTCTTGGGTTCAACCAGAAGTACAGCAAGGGGGATTTAGCCTAGAAAACTCACAAGTGAGTGGATTCTAAACCTTTATTAGGCGCATTTGCTGTTTTAGTAGGAAATGGGTAGAAATGGCTAGAAATGGCTAGGGCGAGTAGAACGGCTAGGACTCCTTGTTTACTCGTAAATTTCATTGATTAGTTAGATTGGTTAGCAGTATTGGACAATGGTAAACTGTTGACCACTTAGGTGGTATAGTTCGACTTGTGTCGACCTAAGGACTGGCATCCCACGTTTTACGAGAAGTGCCCTCGCACGTTTACTTATGCTCGAGCGTGGTCAGAGTTGGGACCCCTCGAGGAGAAAGAAGGGTTGGCTTGACACCTCTGTTAAAATCTTAGAGTTGTTTATTTCATTTATTTCTACAATTTAATTTAATTAGTCATTTATCATTAAATGTCCTTCCGCATAGCATTTGATTAATTTAGTTAAGAGCCCTATTTGCTTTTCAATTTCATTAAATTATTATTATATTTAGTCGATTCGAGTACTACTTTATGTATTTAAATTTTGCGCCGCTTTAATTTAATCAGTTGTGCCTAGATAAATTCCTTATAACCGCAATTAGGTTCTCGTTAGTAGACCTGCCCTACCCTGTAAATTGTTTAGACCCCCATGACGTTCGTTAGACTACCTTTAGGTTAGAGATCTAGAGGTGGGGAGTTCTTCGATTTGGGTTAGTAATGAGTGTTTCTGCGCGGAGCATGGGGACCTTGGGATGAGAGACTTACAGCTAGGCTTGCCTAGAGTCGACTGACAGACCAACGGAAGCCGAGAGTTGGGAGGGTCGATTTAGGGACCCTAGGGCAGGGGTGTTCCTAATTTAGGATTAGGGTTCGTTCACTGGGATACCAAGTATCTCATTCCACCACCCCACCATCCCAGGACCCCCGTATGGACCCGGTTCAGGACCTATCAGACTTGGAGGACCAGTCAGAGGAAGAGGAGCTTATGGAGGAGGACCCTCACGAGGAGGAAGCTTGGGATCTACTGGAGCTGGAACCTCTGGATCCGGAGGACTGGGAGCAGCAGCTGGAGCTGGAGCTGGAGTGGGATCCTCAGGAGGAGGAGGATCAGGAGGAGGGGGATCTGGAGCCGGATATCCCTTTCAACTTGGATGAAGAAGAAGAGGAAGACGAAGGGAACGGTATGGCGGCAGCCCCCGCTCCCCCTAGAGACATGGGAGAGGTCATAGACATAGAAGTAAAGGAAGATGGATTAATCCAAGAATCCCACAGCACGACAGGTTGGATTTGGAGCGCCACGAAGCACATCTGGTACCCACATCAACACATTTGCGTGTTTACGGGTTTCCATGAGGCCGAACTAGAGTTATTGGTCGAGGAGTGCAAGGTACCTCAGGGAGGCTACGAGTCCGGCTTCGAAGACCCTGATGGGGCAGATGACTCAGAGGATGGCACCGTGGATAACCCGAAGCCTTCGTGTGTGCGAGATTGGCCCAAGCCGGTGGAGGCAACTTAGGATTAGTACTCTCCCTTCTCTTTTCCCCGCGACTTTTGATTGTATAGCTGGGCGGCGACCGTGACTCTAGGCTTTTGTTATGTCTCCTCTTGTTCTCTTCCCTTTTTGTATTTTGACCTGACTTATCCTTGTATCTATGGGAAGTAAGTTTCTTGATCAAAATGGATTGTGGTGTTATACCTTGGGAACAAATTGACTAAGAACTAGATTCGTTTGCAAATCTTAGAGTAAGGTAGGATCCTGGAAATATTGCTACGACCCCGAGGAACCGGGGCGTGACAGGACTTGTCAAGAGAGCTCATAGTTTATGGTTTGGACTCACCAAGAGAGCTCATGTTTGTTTGGGTTGGGTTTGTTAATGGCATTCAGGGTGGGGTGAAGTCATTGGAGGCAGCGGTTCATCGATCTCTTCCTAGGGAATTTTTGTTGAATCAAATAGACAAAACGCATGAATCGGTCAAGAAACCTTTGCATCCTGGTCTTCACCTTGGGTTTCTAGCCTTGTTCTCTTTTTTTATTGGTTAGTGTTGTAACTTCTTATATATGGGCGAACTTCCTTTTATTCCATTCTCTACGTGTGTAGGGCTATGGCCATAGATTAAAAGCAGTGAATTTCTCGATCCTGATCCCATTGGAACACTCAAGAACCAAATCAGACCGATTGGTCCGATTCGATCCTAGGTTTAATTGGTTCGGTCCTTGGTCCTAAAAATCGAGAACCAGTCACGTCGGTCTGATTCTCGATTCTAAGGGGAAATTGGACCGCTCAAGAAACCGATCACCCCTACTAAGTCCGGGGAAAAAAGAAAAGAATTATTAAAAATTCAAAATGTTATTAAAAGAGTATTAAAAGTGTCCATATCAACACCGGATGTCCGTGTCAATACTTTCCAATCAAAATTGATCGAATGGTCTTAATTAGCACAAACGGAAAAAATTTAGCCCTCAATCAGCCAAAAAAAGATTGGAATTGAATTGGCCCAATTTCAACAGATTAAGAACTTTTTTCCGTAAATTTCCCTTTCAAAAGTATTATGTCACCGTCTTATATATTTGGATCACCTTCACATTTGAATATTTAGTCAGCTTATTTGCGCTATGAGTGTTAAGTTTAAGTCCTTCCAAACACACAGGTGAAATATAATTATAGTTAAGAACAAAAAAAAGCCTGGCGTGAAAAGGGAATGATCAAATGGTGAGGCGGGAGCAGGTGGATAATTGTTTGTTTGAGACGAAGTCCTTGATAGACATTGTTAACGACTTCGATAGTCGGCTTTTATTTCGTCAATTGCGGAGAAAGCAACATTGAATTGGAAGATTAATTCAATTAGGAACTATCCTGTTTACTACCGTGAAAATGAAAGGCGAATACAATTTGCCACCGGCATAAATAAAATCGTCCTGGAGTTTAAGACCAGGACACAGTTTAAAAAAAAAACAAAGTAATGGTAAACAAATTAGAAAAACTCTTACAAAAAATTGGGGAAAAAGGCTTCCCAAGTGCTTATCACTTTCTTTCTTTTTACATGAAAAAAGTGCTTATTACAAGAATAATTGAATATTAATGCTCTGTTTGTTTCACGGAAAATAATTTTCATAAAAATATTTTTCGAATTTTCCGGCGTTCGTTTCACGAAAAACAAGATAGTCAAGGAAAATATTTTCCACCAATGAAAAAAAACACCTTCAAAAGTGAGGAAAATGTTTTCCGCTTTTTTTGAAAGAGGAAAATATTTTCCGTCTTCTTTGTTTACCTTTAAATATCGCGCCCTCTAACAGCGTGTCTCTACCTCGCCCGAGGCAGGCGAGCCGGCGAGTTTTGACAGCTAGCTCGTAGCCTCTACAGGCGAGCTCGAGGCTTGCCTTGGATTGACAAGTTCATGGCCTCTAGTAGCAAGTCAAGAGCTCGTGATAGCCTGATGAGACTTGTAGCCAGCAACGTGCCAATGTATAACAAAAAAAAGGAAATTATTTAAAAATATTTCTTATAATTCTCCTTAAGTTTCAAACGAATACCCAAAAATATTATCATTTTTCAAGAAAATACTTTCTTGGAAAGTATTTTCCAGAAAAGCTATAGTTTCCATAAAACGAACGAACGCTGAACCACCTTATAATGCAATAGCTCAACAATTAAAATAAAAAAAAATAAAGTTTGAGACACTAAAGATAGTATATGATTTAACATGTTAGTATTGTCTATTTGGATATTTCAGTTTTTTGAAGTTAAATAGATAAAAGTCAAATATTGAATGTTTCAAAAAAAAAAACTGTAAAAAGCAGAACCTCAATTAGATCATGATGCACGTATATATCAGGCCATGAGATTGAGACTAAATGCTTACATACTAATTTTTTATACTAAACTTAGCCATTGAACTGTTCAAAAGACAAAGCACACTGCAATTACTATCGCCAAACATTCTTTCCTGTTTTGAATTCAAACATTTACCAATTGTGCGCGCTACGAACAGGTCAAATACACTGTTCTAGGAGAAAGTTACAATGAGTATTCGCAAATGAATTAAGTGGAGATGATAGCAATCCATCACTTTGTCAACAAAATGGACCATGTGGATTTAGATTGATACTGCAACTACAGTGCATATGCTTCTTCATTTAATGATGGAAATGTCCACCTGAATCAGTTAATTTTACGTCGAATCGTTTAGCCAAAAAGATAGATGACACTAAAGTGTGCTATCCATGGAGGGGGGAGATAGTACTAAGCCTAAGCTCTCATGTTGACTGTGGGTCCACAAACCCACGCCTCAAAATATGGAAGTCACGATAGAAAACTGAAAGCTGCATTTATTTAGCAAAAAATAAAAATGATTATATATCGCTTATAAATATGAATGAACGAAAATTATGTTAATTGTTTATGAAAATATTTAGATATATATCATTGTTGATAATAAAAATTTTTCCATTGACTAATTTCAAGCTATACAAAGCAACCACTGTTAGAAAAATATTTTCCAAATAATTCATTTTTTTGCCAAACAAACGGAACCGAAAATCTATGCTTATTCAATAAAAAAGACCAGAAGTTTAAATGTTTTATCAGTCTTACACTTAATTGGAAGCTTGCTGTAAACTACATAACATAATTATGAAATCGGATGAAGTCATGTTGCTTTCCTTGTTTAAGAGCTCGTTCTAATGGAGCAAAGAAGTACAATAATAAATTTACTGGTGAAATACATAGGCCTTGTTCTTTTGTTCTCACTTATTGAAATGGCCTTCCCAAGTCAATTCATCATCCATATTTATGGCAATAACAATTCATCGTAGCTTTATTTGAAAGCATGAAGATCGGCATAATATTCGGCAATCCATCCTTTTATAATCTCAACTTCGGTTTTCCACTGCATGATCAACCAGTTTGGATCGGTTTTCTTCCGTGCAATTATATCCAAACAATGGGAACCTGCAATGCATATAAGAATTCAAGACCTAGCGATACTTTTCTTTTATCATGCATCAACATTGTTCTTTTCTTGTGTGATTGACGGGTATGAGAGAAAAATCGCAAACAACAAATCAATTGCCCACAATGATACTCTCTGAAATGTTCTTCAAGACCCTAAATTTGAAAAAGAGATCAAATTGTCAAGTGTGATTAAGTGACATAAAATTTTAATCCTTCAGATATATGATACAAGCATAAAAAAAATTATACCCGGCACTGCTCCAAGGATCTCAAAGTCCATTTGAGAAAATAATATTGCTACCGAACCTTCGAAGAATTAGTTCTATATCCTGTGACGACAACAACAACAAAAAAAAAAAGTAGAGGACAATGATGGCACCGTTTGCTATGACTTTCATGCGAAGGAACCAGTCTAATTTACTGATTAATTTAAGAGTCGAACATATATTTGTCACTTGAAATCATACATGACCACTGTAGTATGTAGTGACCCAATGGGGACGAGGCACGGTCCCATACAAGTAGTTGCATCTGTCAATGAAGTTGCTCAAGATGAAAGGGCTTGGTTGGAACATAGGATCGTTTGTGATGCCTATGGGCATTGCCATTTCGCTGCATCTCTGCAATCAAATCTCGCTTTTAGTAGTGCAAGTTTACTTATACTCTACGCAGTTTTTCGAGGAAGCTTTCAAGAGAGGGGTGGCGCAAGTAAAATAGACCCGCCTAGTGGCGATTGACACGAACATAGACCTGATGATCTCCCTATTGGGACAAAAGGCCATTGCCCAAGTCGGCCGTAATTGTAGGATCATTCGGACCCGAAAAGGAAACGGTTTTCCTAATCCTGTCCGCTCTGAAGTATATTTAACTCAGCAAGGTCCCCATATATCGGTGAGATCGCAATGAATTACCCAAACCCGTCCAAGTAATCCAAACCCCTCGAGACTCCTTTCATGCCTAGAGATGACGGTATAGAGTATTGTACCTGCCACCTCCAGCCCAAAGTAGTTTGAGATGCATTAGTGGTGGGATTGACGTAGCATGCGGCGTTCGCGTTATAGGCGACAACTCCTGCAAATATTTTGCCAAGAATGCCATTTTCACTAGTATTTGCTCCATTAATGCCGTTGCATATCTTTGTCACTGGATTCCTATAAGGATCATCATACTGAGCTGCTCTGCCATACAACGATATCAAGTAGCTCTTCAGCTCATCCACACTGTCTAAAGGCCTAAAGCACCCACGCACAGAAAAGTAGTAGTTAATACATGATCGATTGAATCTCCTTAGTAAATTAACATTCACACACATTCTTAAAGGGTCAATTTAGCCTCAAAGATCACGAAACTTTGCACGGAATAAAAGAGTGAGTGCGGATTAGTCTCCTGATCTCCAAAGGTCAAATTGAGTCGATTCAACTCCCTTAAGTTGAGAAATAGAATGGGAATACTCTAAACATTTCATTCATTCTGGAGATTAAGACACAAAATAGATGATGCATCCGATCACATACTCGCAAGTCTTGAACATATTGATTAAGTTTGAAGTGCCATTAGGCTCTTGAGCAACTTGATCGATCTCTGACCACGAGTCTGCTATAGCTTGGTAGCAAGTCTCACTAATTTCCTGTGCAAAACTACCAAGTTTCAAGACAAATTATGAAAAAAATGTTAAGATTCTAAAAGATTGTCCAGATCGTAAGCTTGTGTCCCTTTCTCAATCATGATTTGTTTCGAATAACTACACCCTGATTCTCTTGATGCCATGCCGTAGGATCATGAATATGGGCACTCATGCGCTTACCTTGTGCGAATAAAATGGAAAATAGGCTACGGTTCAGATGCTCCAAAAGTGTCGCCCACTCCACTATAAGAACCAAAATAACAAGAGAAATTATAGACGTAGTTACCTTAAAATCCTTGGTGACCACAGAATAGTATGCATCTTGCGGGGTAATATCATCAAAGTAGAGTATCGGAGCAGATGAGGCCAGAGCTCCGAGGGCCACATGTGAATATTTCAGCCGAAACCACGAAGCAAGCACTACAAATTCGCACTAGCTATTAGAATTTAATAACTTGATACGGCGATATGATATATCTGGTTTCGCTTTAACAAAGGAATTAGTAATTCAACTCAAAAATAAAGGTGAAACTCATAGTATTCCAACACAATCATGCGATTGGCTTTTTTCGTAATCAGATCAGATATCCAAACCTCGTATACTTCTCATGGACCCTTTCTGTATCATTACTTTCTGGAATACACATGCGCGGTAAGTTTGAAACGAGATTGGACTTTTATTTCTCACCATACACAAATATTGATAGCATAAACACCCATTGCACTTACTTCCTCCGTATGATCCTCCCACGACAATAACTGGAGAATCTCTGGCTTTCACCTTCTGCTTCACGTGCATGACAATGGCTGCATAATCGGCCAAAGCTTGGGCGGAGCTAAAATACCCACGGATGTTTGCATCTTTGAGAGCTTCTTCAAAGCTCATCCCAGGTGGAATTGACTCGCCATAAAACCGATGCTGATAAGAAAGATTTCCGCAAGAAAAGAAGAATATAACTACGTAGTTAGAAGCAGAAACTAGACAAAAAGAAGATTCATGCATGGACCCCCCCCCCTCCCAAGAAAAAAAAAAGAGGACATAATTCAAATGTATCACCTCAATATAAACTAATAAAGCCTTCAATTGATCGGCATTATCAATCAGAAACCCGACCGCAGTCGAGACATTATCGATTGGTGATTCGGCGCCAAGGTAAACAAAGATTGGCGCGCTAGCGTTTGCGCTGCCCCAATAGTTGGAGTTGAACAAGTATCTTTTGCTTGAAGGTGGTGTAGCTCTCGGGTCTGTAGTTGAAATGATCGAGTGTTTGGTTGAAGAAGAAGGTTTCAAGATCGTTTGTCATGGATGCCGCAACTGCACGCGCTGGATCTCGCAGGACATCTTCGTGTTGTAGACTCAATGACGGAGCGTCAAATTTCTGTCCATAAACAGAAGCTGTGGATAAAATGAAGGAGATGATCAAAGAGAGCCGAGAAAGAGCCATGGTATGTAGTGGGTACAAGAAAGTGAAATTATGAATAATTCCAAACTTAGGAAAACAATGAAATGAGACACCTTCATAAGCATATATAGGCATCTCCCGTCGTAGGCCATGGTGTGAAGGGAATTGAACGCTTATTCCGCAAAGATTTTTATATACAAATGATGCACTTTATGCCATATGAATTAAATCTTTAAATCATATTAATCTCACATAAGACCTACCTAATGTAACGCAATTTATGTGCTCTAAACATTATCTACACTAGGAGCCCAGTCTGCTTATTTGAAAGAAAACTGTTTTCAGGAAATTATTTTTCGACTTTTCAATATTTGAATGACAAAAAATTATTGATCTATGAAAAAAATTTCATGGACTGGAAATAATAAGCTTGAATTGAGGAAAAAATGACTTCCTATTCTAATTAGAAAGAAATCACTTTTCCTAAATCATAATAAAAAAAATAAAAACTAATCATTTTCCTTGAAAATAATTTCCATGAGAAAAACTTTATCATGAAGCTGTCAATGAAACAAACACAACATAGAAGTAGAAGTATGTTTAATTGCAAAATCAAGTCAATTATATTAAAGTGACCACAAGTAGGTTTTATTCTATTTTAGAAAAGTAAACGGTCGTGGTATAATATTTCTATCCTAAGTCTATGCTGATTAGATATCTTTTGGCTAAAGCATATCATGTATCAGTATCAGTAATTAACAACTGTTGAGATCATGAAACATTCAAGAGCCTCCTAATAAAAAGGCTAGCTCAAGACAAGGCGCTAGCTGCTCCATTGTTTATTAATTTGGATATAAAAAAATCCAACAGCCTTTTATTTTTATCTTTGTTTTGTCGATACGTTGCGGGTTTCAATAAGGATGAGGAGAATTGACTTTTTGTAATTTCATTGAATTTGGGCTTCCATTGACTAGCTCAACACGACCGGCTGCTTTGCTTATGTCGCTTAGGAAAAACGCGAGGGATGTGTAATATTTTATGTGAACAGATACGTGGCGGTGAGTATAGCAACAGTTTCGTTTAGCCAATATGCGAATTAGTGTAGTGTTAATTATACCAAGTTTCACCAAAGAAGTAAAATGTCTCAGGTGCATATGCGTCTCTCAAGAGAGGGGCCAAGAGATTAACCTTGAATGTGGGGCTGTGAGTGAGATTGGGATTAAGTTATTCTTATTAAAATAATTATGTCATTGCCTTAATTAGCCAAAAAGAAGACTAGATTAATTTGGCTACAAAGATACTCCTTAGTTAACAAAATATTGAAGTTGAATAAGAGATGGGATAAACTTCATTCGATTCGCCACCTACGCATACTCGCATATTTGGAGGTATGACTTGAGCATTCATTCATAGTGTGTTTGAACAGTCCTTTCCAGATCTGTTTGCTCGTTTCCGTGCGCTTACTCCGCTTGACAATGGGGGAATAATGGCGAAAAGTACAAAGGACCTCATACTTTCAGAAGTCACTGCTGGGTTCATGGATGATGGAGAATGTGTTTCGAAGCAATGAAGCAATTGACTTCTTCAGAATGAACATCACAGTCCAAGCCCGTCGCATTCCTTTGCAACTTGTTTAGTATTCTTAACCGGGTATCAAGGATTTATTTCAGAAACACATTGATGTTGTGACTAGATCATTACTCAGAATGATTTGATAATAAGAAATTTGTTATTGTTGACATCATTCGAAGTTATCCCAAGCATACATACACATATACATTTGATTGATCAAAAGTCAATCTTATATGTGATACCTTGCATCCAACAATTCTGCTGTAATGAGATGTACTAAATACAAATTGGTCAAATTGAAAATTTTTAGCACTGAATTAGCTACTACATAATAATTTTTAGGATTTTGTGCATACACATATTCTTCAAGTCAATCAAAATAGTTTCGTTGATCCTACTAAAAGTCTTCATAAAGTAGATATCACTTGAAACACAAACAATTCTACATTCAATCGTAATTCCAAGTCCAAGAGTGCAAGCCATATAAGATTGTTAGCTCATAAGTAGACACTTACAATAACAAGCACATGGCTTTGATAACAGTTGAAATGGCTAACAATATCACATAGAGAGAAGTGAATAAGTGATTTCAAAGAACTTGACAAAATGATGTGGAAGTAAAAGTGTCGAATGTGATATCAATGCAATAGCATAAAATAGAGAGTTGATATGAGTAAGTTCTGATAATATCCTGTGAGCATGTAGATAAAGAATTGTGCAAATAGAGTTTATAATTGTTTGACTTAGGTTCTGTTCGTTTTGTGAAAAATACAGCATTTCCAGAAAATATTTTTCAAGAAACCATTTTCCCAGAAAATGACAATATTTTCTGGTGTTCGCTTAAACTTAAAAATAGACCGAAAAATATTTTTCGTTGTTCAGTAAAGAAAATATTTTCCAGACTTCCTTTCCAAAACGGGGCTGGTCGGGTTCTTGTGGCATCGTGCTCGTCAAGTTGCGGAGGGGGTGAGAGTCGGGAGGCAACTATGTAACGGCCCATTTTTGGGCAATTTTGGAGAATTTGGGGAAAATTGTACTCAAGTTGGCGTTGAGGAATTTAATTTGGACTTAGGACAAAATATATAATTTTCCTTCTCCAATTTTGGATTTTCCCTATTTTCCTTCATTTTTCTTTCTTTTTCTATCTATTTTTTTATTTTCCCTTCCTTCCTCACGCGTGGGCCGGCCCAGGCTAGCCCAGCCCAGCCGTGCGCCCTCCCTCCTTCACGCATGGGCCCAGCCCGGCCCAGCTCCTCTTTTCCTTCTTTTTCTTTTTCTTTTTCTTTTTCTCTTTTCTCTTTTCTCTTCCCCAACTATTCACCGTCTTCAACCTTGAGCTCGCGAAACCCTAGCCACTCACTTGTGGATGCCGCTTGACTGGAGAACGGCGCGAGAGGGACCGTGAGACTCGTCTGGTCGTCTTCGTTGCCAACGAAGATCTCCCCCCCCCCCCCCCCCCGCCGTGTCGTCCAACCTGCGAGCCGAAGCTTCCCCTGTTCTGCCGTTCGCCGAACTAGGGTGCTCGGGGCGAGCTGTGGCCCTCGCCGTCACCTCGCCGTCGCCCTGGTGAAGCCAGCGCTTTCCCCAGCCTGAACCAGACAGACCCCAGATCGCCGGCGACCTTCCTGCTTGGTTTTCCAGCGCCGGACGCCTCTTACCCTGATTTCCGGCCACGTTGTTCCCAGCGAGTCGTGCCGTGGGACTTTTGGACCAATCCTACGTTCCAAGCGCAAATTGAGCATATTAAATTGACTCATCGCGGACTATCGCCATCAATTTGACCTAAAAGCTTGAAATTAACTGTGAATTTACCTCCTAATTATGGCGGTTATTTTCCCTATTAGGGAATATTTGACTTGTTTAAATTAAATTGATTGTCAATTTGATGATTAGGTGTCAATTGGGTGACTTTTGAGCAAGTTGGGGGCAATTTGATAATTTTGGTTAATTATGAGTAAATTGAAAAAATTAAAGGGTAAATTGACAATTTATTGGATTTAATTATTTGGATTATCAACAGTGGGAGTCAAGCTAGTAATTTTGAGAAATTATTAATAATTGAGAATAACTCTCAAGTTTTAATAAACTTGAGCGAAGTACAAAATTTAAATCGTGCCACTTGAACAATCAAGAAAATACTCTCCATGTCCGAGTTAGATCCTAAGTAGATTTCTTTCTAATAAGCGATTCACGGGATGTGAGACAAGTCACAAATAATGAATATGATTGCTCGTTTATATAACCTCATTTGTATAGACAGTAAGGATATTGTATGAAACGTTCTTTAGGATCCCAAGATAAAAAGGGAGATCAAATCATTAAACATTATCAAGTAATGTAGGTTTTAATACTTCGAATATATGGAGATAAGCACATACTTTTTATATCCTCAATTGATGTAAGGATCTCGAAGTCCATTTGAGAAACTAGTGTTGCTACCAAACCTAGGAAGACTTAGCTCTAAAAGAGAGAGTCAAGGATGATGAAGATAAGGTTTTCTTTGAATTTATGTATAGAAATCAGTTTAATTTAGTGATAGAAATAAGAACCAAATATATATTTTCTAAGAATTACTAGAAATTTTACATGACCATTGGAGTGGACAGTGACCAACAAACAATGACCTAATGGGGGCAAGATGTGACCAATTTTAATAGTAAGTGTAAATTGTTTTCGATTGACCAATCATTTTCGATGAGGTAAATAGGTAAAAACTTGAAAAATACTTTCCCTAAGTAAGCGCGCCTTTAATATGACTTTACTTTACATGCCCACTATAATTATCGTCCAATTAGTTTTATGTTTGAGGCAGGCTATTAGATAGTCAATACTAATCGTATGGCTTTTATAATATGACCTTATGAGGGAGTTGGAGTTGATCGAGTAGAAGGCCGTTGTGTGATCGATCCTGGGCCATTCGATTTTAGATCAAACGGTTTCTATGAAATAGGGGTTTTATATTTTCTTTTTATTTACGAAAAAGCGGGCAAAAGTTGGTCAGCATGCGCTGCGTACGGCCTCTATTTTCCCTCTCTCTCTCTATTCTCTTTCCCCTCCCCTCCCCTCCCCTCATCTCTCTGCTCTCTCTCTGTCTCTCTCCTTTCTCCTTTTTCTCTTCGCCATGCACTGACATTTCCATTTTTTCTCTCCTCCCATTTTCCCTCTTTCCTTCATTCTCTCTCCTCTCTCCTCCCCTTCCTCCGCCGAAGCCCCTGCCATTTCCTCTCTTTTCTTCCTTTTCCCTGTTTTTCTGTTGACTCCCTCTCTTCTTTGACTCTCTCTCTCGTGCGAAGGGGCCCCACCCCGTGAATGGTCCAATCGGGGCAGCAGCCCCTGCACGTATTCTCTCTCTCTCTCTCTCTCTCTCTCTCTCTCTCTGGGCAGCAGCCCCTGCACGTATTCTCTCTCTCTCTCTCTCTCTCCCTTCCTTCTTGGCCGCGACTTCCTCTTCTTCGTGGTCTTCTTCTTCGCGCCTTGGTTGCAGCTTCACGGAGCGTCTTCTTCGTCCTTGGCGTCTTCAAGCTTGGCTTCTCCCTAGCCGGCGCGACTTGGCTGCTCCTCCACGCCGCGTCTGCTTCTTCGCCCACCTCCACCAGCTGTCTCCGACGCCACTGGAGCTCCGCCCAGCTCAACCGCGACGCCGTCCCTCTGCGGGCTCGGCTTCCGGCTTCAGCTTGCTCGGACTCGGCTCGGACCAACTCCTCCACCTCCCTTTCAGCTCACCGAGCCTCCTCCACGCCGGGTTCTGCTCCTTCGTGCAGCCACCAGCCGCCGCCGCTGTTTCCGCCATCTTCCAGCCTTCACCGACGAGCGAGGGGCCACCCGGAGCCGCCGACCAGCCTCCCTTTCACTTGCTTCAAGTTCCTAGCCGCCATTTCCTCGTCGTAGGACCGATCCGGCCAGGGTTCAGCCCTTTCCAGCAGGAACCCGCCGCCGTGTTTCCATTTTTGGTCGCCGGAGACTCGCCGGAACAGTGTCTCAGGAACAGTACCTCGTCCGAAAAGTGTCGCCACCGCGCCGCACCAAGCCGTGCCAGCCCGTGCCGAATTGTTTGTGCCCTCATTGCGCAAATTATGCAACTCACGGGCTTGCCGCAAATCGTCCTCGCCAATTTGCCTAGGACACACGGACCCGAAAAGTTAGTTTACGTCCTAATTTTTTGTTAGTAACGTTACCCTCTTTAGTAGGATTGAATAATTGAGTGTATTGATAATATATGTAAACTGTCATTTAGGACCGGGCTAGAGCCAGTAATTAATTGTGTACTATTTTGTGAGTAAATTGGATTGGGTAGGAAATTATCGGCCAAATGATGGCCAATCAAGGTAATCATGCCCGTAGATCATCGAATAAAGATTTACCGTTCGAATTAGGAAGCCGGGCAATCCCTAATTGGCGGACCGATGCGGTTGGCATTGTAGAGAAATTGAAGTTAATTTGATTGTTGAGTACTTCATGATTTGAGTGATTGGTTGTGGACCGCCTTGTGTTGTTTGATTGGCGCATGGGTTTAACGTTGTGTTTGGTGCGTGTTCAATATTGATGTGCCCAATGGGGTATCTCAAGCCTGCACCCAGTCATGGACCGGGGAGCCGTGAGTTAAGAGGTTTAAAAGGACAAACGCGCTAAGATGGTAAACTGGAGACCCGTGTACCGAGGTGCAAAGTTAGGTATTGATTTGGCCAAAGAGCCGATGTGGCCACCAGGGTGGCAAGAGAGTTAACATACGTGAATTAGCGATGTTGACTGATTGAATGATGTAGTATCGTTAGCACTCATGTCAAAGGTGGATGACCTATGAGAGATGGTACTACTGATTAGGGACCATAGGGCGAGTGCTTTCCTAGTTGAGGCTTGGGGCGTAAACTTACTAAAATTAATATCTCATACGTTATTGTTAATCACTTTTCACAAGTACCGGTCATGGACTTCTTCTTGGAGGGCCGAGTGAGATCGAAAACGCCCACTGAGGGTGCGTGGTCATTTAATGCGATGATACCCGAGTATGGGCATGCAATCAAGTAGCATGAGACAACCCTTAAGGTAGGACACCCCTAGGCCTACTCTACCTTTTTTACTAGACCTAGTCATGTATAGAGAGATTAGGTAGATTTTCCTATCTATTCTTTTGGGTTATATGTACATGGGTTTATTTCTCCTAGGTCTATTTTGTAAAGACATTGCTCATTCTATTTATGAGATGAGGAGCTTTTATTATCTCGAAAATTGTCGGGGGTTATTTCTAGATCTTCCGTTGTGCATTTGATTTTTGTGATTATTGGGTTGGTGACGAGACTTGGGATATTGCGAGTATCGATTGAGATTGAGGAACAATGAGGATTGCTGCGCTCTCTAGAGCGGGGCGCGATAGTCGTACTCTGCGAATAACTTGGGCTCGGTCAAGATAAATTCGGCTAATTTGATCCGGGCACGAGCTATTTAGGCATCTTGTTAGTTTGAACTCGAGATTGCCAATTCTTATCTCGACAAGTTAGCGAGTTTAATCGAGCCCGGTCGAGTTGCTATTCTTTTTTATAAAAGATATTTTCAGATTAAAAGTTTGGTAGATACCTCCAAATTATATAATCTACCCACATTATTCGAGCCTTTTTAGATCGAGCTCGAGCTCGAGTTCCTTTCCTTTCACAAATTGACATCAGTCACGCGAGCTCGAGTAGCTTTTTCCTTACGCAGCATTGATACATGTAATACCAGTCCTCTGTTAAGTGAAAGGTTACATTTCTTATACACAAATGCACGTGCGCACGCATATATATAGCTCACCACGTTGTAAAAGAGAACAATTTACACAGGAAAAGAAGAAGAAGAAGAAGAAGATATAACTTCTTGGCCTTCATTCCCTCACTATATTACCATTTTATATTCACTATTTTCCTATATGATCTTAATTTCCGAAAGCGTGAAGATCAGCATAGTACGAGGTGAGCCACTTTCTAATAATCTCAACCTCGGTCTTGCGCTGCTCGACCAGCCAATCTGGATCATTCTTCTTAGCTTTGACTATATCCAAACCATGGGAACCTATGAACAAAATATTTTGCATATTAAATTGAGAGATTAATTTCTCTAAGTCCAAAGAGACTAGATATGAGTCTGGTTCAAGACAAATCGAGTCGAGAATATACCTTTGGTTGTGTAGACCGCGACAATAGTGCTAGAAATATTCTTCAAGACCCTACAATATGATTGCAGTATATGAATCATTGTTAAGCTTGATTAAGGTAGTGATATTTTCATAGAAAATGTATAGGTCTCGATGCTACACATACCCAACGCTGCTGAAAGGATCTTGAAGTCCATTGGAGAAAATAATGTTGCTAGCGAACCTGTGCAGAACAAGTTTAATGTCCTGCAAATTTTCATCGTCAGTGCAGAAACTAATGAGACTATAAATAGCATTTGGGAATGTAGATGTCTGAAGCCACTCCCTCGGCTTTTGTATAGAACTTAGTCAACGAAAGATAAGAAAAGGAGCAGCGAAATATGTTTGATTTGCAAAGTAACATACATGACCACCGAAATAGGTAGTGACCCAATTTGGCCGAGGCGCAACGCCAAACTTTCTTTTGCAGTCTTTGCTGATGCTATCTAGATTGAAAGGATATGGTGGAAACATACTATTTCTGGTGATGCCCAAAGGCATCACTATCTCACTGCAAGTCTGCAAAAACCCACAAGAGCTCTCTTTAGTTCAACAAGAAGAACAGGAAGATTAACATACAATATACAGTTTTACTTTATTATTCCTCTAAAAGAAGTAAACTCGAATGACGGCAAATGGTACGGATCTCTCAGTGTTTGAAGTATCACCTGACAGAGTCAATGTGCTATTCATGTCTATTTGAGTTCAAATATACTGTGGGCTGCTAGAGCGCATAGCAAAAAAATCCAATACTAGATGTGGTTAAGAGAAAGCCAAAGTCCATCACCGTCAACATATCAAATTCAACCTATTTTCATTCAAAACCTAAGTCGATGAGTATGTCCTAATTAGTATTATTAATTATTTAACATCATACAAATTATCTGATGTGAGATTTTTCTAACACAATTCACACTTGCATCTCAACATGATATTAAATTGGACCCGCCTTCACTCAGAAGCTTAACTAAATGAATCATACGCCATTTTTTATTATCAATTACTGCAATAATTTTTTGGTGTAAGACTTTTCTAACATAATGTAGACTATGTAATCAAACTCAGCTTGATTTTTTCTTTCAGTCCTAAGTCTAGTCTGAATAGTTAGAGTGCAGGATCGATTTCTAAGTACTTTGCTCATGTTTATACATTTATAAAATTAGAGAATCACATCGTAACAAAAGAGGGGAGAAAAACAATAGGTGCACACATCTAATACTTTCTTTCAACCTTTGAACTCAGTTTTACTAATGCAAAGTCATACTGAAACTTGCTTACAATAAGCGGATGACATTGGGTTTGCCTCGAGCCTAAAAACACTTCATTTAGTAGAACTTGAGCCTCAAAAATCAAGCTCCCAATTAAAATTTGTTAGCACATAATCGAGAACAGCCAGGCTCTAGCAGTATCAAAGCATATGGATTCGACTTGACTTGACTGCACAACACTCCAATTAATTGTCTATAATGAAGCATAAAAAGTAAAGAGATAAAAATGCAAGATAAGTCGCATAAATAGGTGGTGAATACACATTACACACCTGCCAAGACCAACCCAAAAGAACTTCAGCTAATGCACCAGAAGGGGGTGTATTGACGTAGCATGTTAAGTTGCCATTGATGGCTGCAACGCCTGCAAAGATTTTCCGAAGAAAGCCATTTCTTGGAGAAGCTCCATTAATGGCGTCGCACATAAGTTTCACAGGTTGTGTGGATGGATCGTTCAACTTAGCAACATCTGCGTACAATCCTCCCAGGTAAAGCTGGAGCTCCAATGAACTTTGCAACGGACTAAAAAAAAAAACAGAGTTAGACCTTTTATTATTAAATTCAGCGTCTGCTAAATGAAAAAAAAACTAGCTCCACCTGCAAGTTTTGAAAGTGTTGCTCAACTTCGCCAGACCATGAGGCTCAGAAGCAACTCTATCGATTTCTGCCCAGGATCGTCTTATCGTTTGGTGGCAAGAAGAACTAGTATCCTGAAAAAATACCCGAACGATTGTTCAAGTGATCGATTTGAATACATTTTATGTATTCAAAAGGAAAAAGGTATAAATTGAGCAAATTAAGATTACCCAAAAATCTTTTGCTACGACTGAGAAGAATGCGTCCTGGGGAATGATGTCGTCAAAGAAGAGAATTGGAGCAGACGATGCCAAAGCTCCAAGCGCCACATGAGGGTACTTCAATCGAAACCATGACGCTAGCACTAAAATTAAATATATGAAGATCGAAACATATATTGTTAAGTCATGTGTAGAATGTATGGTAATGATTTTTCCTCTTAATCTGACGGAAGGAAATTTCTTCAATGCCTTCAAGGCAAGCTATCAACAGTTATGTGATTATCGCTGTCGATGTGAGTGGCGCTCATGAGGGAAAGCTCTATCCAGGAAATGTTCCCGAACAAGAACCTAAGGCAGATTATATATGATTATTACATCCTAGTATAATACCTGGGTCAACGTAATGCTAGGTTTAACGTAAATAGTGGGCGATATTCTTTGTTTCGATTTATAGCGGTAGTCATATTGCTCCTATGGGAAGATATATTCACTTACTGCCCCCATATGATACTCCAATGACAATTATCGGAGATCGTTTGGCATGCAACTTCTGCTTCAGGTATATGAGGATTTCTGCGTAATCGGCAAGAGCTTGCTCCGAGCTGAAATATCCACGAGTGTTAGCGTCGCTCAGGGCTTCCTTAATTGTCAACCCATACGGGATTGACTCACCATAAAATCGATGCTGCAAGATAACAACTTCACGTTCTTAAACAAGCGAACATATACATATGCACGCCAAACAGAAGGGAAAAAGAACACACGACCAAGCAAATAATATGGATAAGCTTTATTACCTCTATGTAAACCACAAGCGCTCTAAATTGAGCCGCGTTCTCCGTAAGGAACCCGACAGCAGCTATGTCGAAATCGATGGGTGCTTCTGCACCAAGATAAACGAAGATCGGGGCACGTGAATTTGCGCCCCCCCCAGTATTTGAAATTGATCAGGTATCTTTGTTTGAAGGTGGTGTAACTTTCCGGCCTATAGTTGAAATGATCGAGCGTTTGGTTGTAAAAGAAAGTTTGGAGGTACTTTGACGACACGGAAGCTGGAACTGCCAGTGCAGGATCTTGAATTAATGTTCGGCGGAGTATGCCCAGCTTCGGAATATTGTAATCATCTAGGGTCACTCCGGTAGCAGCACAAGCTAAGCTCAGTGTCAGAATGACCAAAAGGCTATAATGGGATGAAGACATGGTATGGTTTCTGGTCAATGCTTAGGCTCAAGCATGCATGCGAAGGGAAGGGTTTTTGCGATGTTCCTTGGCGTCAACAAGTTCACCTTTATATAGCAACCCGGGAACCCATTTTGTACTATTATCTTCTATGCGAAATTACGTTGGAACAATTCAGCACCCGGATAGTGACCATAAGTGACATAGCTCGAAAACCATATGGATTTCTCTAAAATATTGAAAAAAGAAAGAATAAAAGGTGGTAACGATCAATCGGAGTAAATGGTTTTGCATCTAAAAAACATGTTACTTATGCAATGTACAACCTTCGACATTATGAGAGACTAGTAGTCAACCAGTATTTGTATATTAGGATTGGCTTCAAATTAAACCGATTGCGTCGTTAGCTGATTTATGCTGTTGCCGTCGGAGTAAGTCCTTTCAAACGCCCTAGTGGAATATAATTGCGATTAACAACAAAAGTAAGCAAGACAAGAATGGGAATGATCAAGTGATGAGGTGTGAATACGAGGATAATTGATTGTTTGTGACCATGTCTTCGATGGACTTTGTCGAATATTCAAAGTATTTGTTTCCCCAGAAGTAGTCAAAGACGTGCCTTTTAATTAATGAGTTTGGAACTTTCCTGTTGAATACCGTGAAATTGAAATGGAGACTTTAATATCCCTTGCTTAAATAATATAATCCTGGAGTATCAGACCAGTACGCTGTTTGGCAAAACAAAGACGTAGAAAAAAATCATATAAAAAACACAAAGAAAATGGGAAAATGGGTTTCCCAAGTGATTACTAAGTTTATTGGCCAATGAGTGCTTATTTGAATTTATAAAACTTGCGATATTTTATGCTTGCGCTAGCAATGAATTTTTTTGTTTCCGATGTACGGTATGATCATAGAAACCCATTAATGGTTTAGTAATATATTCATTGGCTCTTTGCCACTTTAATTCATAGATGGCATATCATATTGCACTAGAACTAACCTAATGCAATGCTTAGAATGAATGTCATTGTTAGACTAGTTGACTTTTGCAAAAAGTTTAAATTATTGAAAGGGCGAAGACTTTATATATGGCGTATTACTTAACGCTCCACCTCATTGTTTAAGCTCATTCCTTACCCACTGAAGATAATCACCGGGGAGTAGGTAGAGTTGCAGGGTATTAGGAATAACATGCGAGAGAAAATTGAGAGGACCGTCAGGATTTGAATAATCGATATATGTCCTAATATCATTCTAAATTAAATATTATTTCCAAAATTTGTCTAAACTGCTAGGAACCGGAAAAAACAATGTAAAGTATATTCCTCTACAATTGTGATGATATAAACAGAGTTTAAATCTTTCATCTCAGAAAAGTGCACAGGAAATATCAAATTTAGTAGACAATGTTATATTTATAAGGATGTTATCAGCTATGAGTTGACTCAATTATGAATCATGCAATTAAAATATGAAAAGCCAAAAGTCTCATGACTTGAATACCTCAAAAGTTGAATTTACTTTTTAAATATCACACTATAAAGAATTCACTTAATCTAATATCTTCAAGCAAAATTGTCCAAAAAGCCCTAAAATTATTACACTTTTACTAATTCAATCCTAAACATTTCAATTTTGCAAAACAAATCTTAAACATTTTTATATTTTGCTAATTAAGTCAATCCGACTAACTTTGGTTGGAATCACTAACGTAGATATTGACAGTCTTATGTGGCATGATCATCATTAAAGTTGAAGTTTTACGATATTTTTTCGCATTTTTATTCTTTTTCCTTTTTTATTTTCTTCTTTTTTCTGTGTTTCCTCTTTCTTTTCTTTTTCTTTTTTCATTTTTTTCTCTTTTTCCCTCTGTCGAGCCTCGTCAATAGTCAGTAGAGGTCACCGGCCTCAAGTGAAGGACCCTTAGGCCTGGGCTGGCGAGAGTAGTTATACTATGTGGCACATTCAGTATTGAAGTGGACCTTTATTAATAATATTTTAGTAACTTTTTAATTTTCTTTTTTCCCTAGACTTAGGGATGGCAAGGGAACCAACCAATATTTGTGAAGGTAGTGCAGTCCTTACTTGCCCTAGGTGAGGGTTGCAATGCCCTTGCTAAATTTGGTCAAGTGAGGGAATCACAACCCTAAGTCCAAGGAAAAAAGAAAAGAAAAGAAAAGATTATTAAAAATTCAAAATGTTATTAAAAGTGTGCATATGAATGCCAGGCGTCCATGTCACACTACAAAAAAACTGTAATTTAGTTACGGACAATTAGTGACGAAAAAAAATCCGTCGCTAATTTCGACGGAATTTGCTATGAAAAAAAATATCCGTAGCTAATTAGTGATGAAAAAAAAATCCGTCGTAAATTTGTAACGAAAAAAATTCGTCGCAAAATTCGTCGCTAATTAGCGACGGTTTTATTTTCCATCCCTAATTAGGGACGGATTTTATTTCCGCCGCAAAATGCGTGGCTAATTAGCCACGGAAATAGTGACGGAAAAATAATTCTGTCGCAAATTTGTGATGGAAAAAATCCGTCGCCAATTATCTACGGATTTTCTCCCGTCGCACAATCCGTGACTAATTAGCGACGGTTTTTTTGCCGTCGCAAAATCCGTGACTAATTATCTGCGGATTTTTACCCGTCGCAAAATCCGTGGCTAATTAGCGACGGTCCGTGACTAATTAGCGACGGTTTTTTTGCCGTCGCAAAATCCGTGGCTAATTAGCTACGGTTTTTTTCCGTCACAAAATCCGTCGCTGTTGTCACCTATTTATTTATTTTTATTTTTTTACACTTTTTTTCTCTCTCCTCTCCCTTCCCTATGCGCCGAGCCCCCCCTTTTTTTCCCCTTCTCCTTTGACTTTTCCCGCCCTTTTTCCTTTTCTCTTCTGCACACGTTTCCCCCCTGCAGACCTGCTCCCATCCCATCTCCCTTTCTCTGATCTCTTGATTTGGATCTCTTCATTTTGGATTCTCTTTTGTTCTGGGGGGAAAAGGGGGAAGCGGCAGGGCTTCTTCTTCACGGCACACGCAAAAAGGGCAGAGGAGGAGGGGGGAGCTCGTCGGACGCGGGCATCATCACCGCTCTCAGCTCAGCTCACCGTCTCTGCCCTCGCCGGCCTCCCCGAAGCTCGCCCATTCAGCCCCCAGCTGAGCTCTCTCTCTCTCTCTCTCTGCTCCTCCCTCTCTCTGCGTGTGCATGCTTCAATGGCAACGATGACGGGCAACCAGCACTCACTGATCTTCACGTACGGCACGCTGAAACGGGGCTTCCCGAACCACCCCCTCATGGAAGACCTCATTGTCTCCAGCGACGCCGTCTTCCTCGGCCCGCACGTCACCCACCTCCCTCACCCTCTCGTCCTCGGCCCCTTGGGTATCCCCTTCCTAATCAACCTCCCCGGCCAGGGCCACCGTGTCAGGGGTGAGCTCTTCTCCGTCTTGCCACGCGGGCTCGCCCGAGTCGACGAGCTGGAGGGCGTCGGGCGCGGCTACTACGAGCGGTTGCCGATGAAGGTAGAGAGCGACGGTGACTTGGTGGAGGCCGAGGCCTATTTCGCGCATGCTAGCTTCGGGGAGCGGCTGTGGCGGAGGAGAGGGGAAGTGGGTCTAAGCGAGTACACGAGCGAGTGCACGGGCGAGTACGTGAAGAGGTCAGATAGGCCCAAAGGTTGGAGCTTTGTGGATGGCGTGACAGAGTTCGTGTCTTCTTCTTCTTCTGATTGAGGTCTGACTTCGATGACTATGTTCTGTTTATTCTTTTTTATTATAGATATTTCTCATTTTGTGAAGTCTTACATGCTGATTTGTTCCCTTCTTTGTTCTCTTGGCAATACGTGCATAGGAATGGGTTTACGTTAGTTTGTATGTTTGCTGCTTGATAAATCGAGCCCTGCAAGGTTGAACTCTGTAATTTGTGGTACTCTGATCTTGAGGTTGAAAAGAAAAAAATTGCTGAGTAACTAACAAATCGAGAATCATGTTTAGTGCAGAGCAGCTTCTTTCTGTGAGGTCAAGAGGGCCTGAAAGTGGTCTGGGACAAGCCCAGATGCTTTGAGCTCATGGGCACTGAAATCATGCTATCAATTTTCTTCTATTGACATTCGAGATGCAATGTGATAGCAGAGATTCCAGATTATCGTCTGACTTAAAACAAAGTGGAAAAGAAACATTAAACGGCACGTTTGGATCAATGGTGACTGGTTATGTCATTTGATAAGCAGTATTTCCATGGAACGTAGGTCTATTCTTAAATGTTTCTCCTCTAAATGAATTATGACTGCGTTCAGTTTTTGTTTCCTTCCTCACAATCCAAGGAGTGAAAGGAGAATGAGTATGGAAGGGAATCATGGAGAGTTTCCTCGCCTCATTACTCCATATCATATATCACTTTAATTGAGTAGTCTAGGCACACTTAATCTGGAAAAGCTATTTTGTTTGGCTTCTTTGTTCGATATCACCAAGCATCGGACGTTCATCTTCGTTGCCATGACATGTCTCAATGCTCATACTGATGACTTCTCGAGAAAGACCTTAAACCTTCATCAGAAGCTGTTTGATGCACCTTGTGGCCTATGGCATTTGAATTAATCTAGACCTCTAGAATTTTGGCTGCCGTAGCAGAAATTTCCGTTGCAGTTAGAGTTGAATCGTATTGACTCTAATTGTTTCCTTTGACTGATCAATGTGCTCGCTATGGGTATCATCAGATTCTCACGGTGCGTTCGGGCGTGTCTATGGAATTCAGGTTTCCATATTTAATTTGTTGAGGTGGGTATCTGATCATATTTGATAGCATTTATGCTCAATATTCATCTAATAAATGGAATCTTTATGGCCCAAAGGGCTTTTAAATGAAGGAAAGGTTTCAAGCAAGTAATTTGTTTCTGTCATGTTGAACTTTGCAGGTGAACTATGTGATGAATGTATTGCTTTCGATGCACATGGTAATTGCATTTTTTGTGGCTGTTATTCTAGACAACATTGTTCCTAGTAGCAAGCAAGAACATGGTGTTTATGTGTGGTCTAAACGGGAGGCTGCGAGGAGGGAGCCTACAGTTACTAAGGACTATGAGCTTCCATTTAGAGTCAGCAAGTTCTTTAGATGGGTTAATGGGTTGGGTTTTGAGCACTAGCGCCACCAAGTGGCTAGATCATTACATTGAAGCAGCTGTCCATTCAAGTTGAGTGTAACAACACTTGGGTTCGGCTGCGTTGTTCAACATCATATTGAAGGGGAGCAATACTACGGTATGTACTTTTCTTGCAAAGTAGCACAAAATGAGCCAACAGATTTTGGATGAGTTGCAATGTACATTTGAGGTCTCTAGAGATCTTGTTGTGTTTGTAATTTTTTGAATTGTTAGAGTTAGTTACTGAAATGTCTAGATACAGCTTCTGGCAAGCTAGAAGCTCTGTTGTGTAAATTCTGTTTGGATCATCTTTTTCTTAGGCGAATTTTGCTCTAATTTCAAATGAAAATGAGTTCTATTCGGAAATATTGATTACAGCCTTGATGAATCCTCTTACTCCTAATTTTTATGTTTCATGTGATCTAAAAAAATAGTCCCCAAATAATTGTTATCGACAAATTTCAGCGACGAAGTTAGCGACGAAAGCAATTTTGCGATGAAAATTTAGTGCAGAAAAAATTGCATAGCTAATTAGCAACGAATTTAGCGACAGAAAAAAAATTCCGTAGCTAGTTAGCGATGAATGTAGCAACGGGAAAAAAATCCGTAGCTAATTAGCTATGGATTTAGCGACGGAAACAAATGTGTAGCTAATTAGCGATGAATTTTGTGATGAAAATTTTGTGACGAATTTTGCGACGAAATATATCCATCGCAATTTAGCGACGGGAAAAAAATCCGTAGCTAATTTAGCGACGGAAAAATTATCCGTAGCTAATTTAGCGACGGATTTTGCTACGAAATTTTTGCGACGAATTTTGCGACGAAATATATCCGTCGCAAATTAGCGACGGAAAATCAATTTTTCGTCACTAAATTTCGCGACGCCTATGTAGCGACAGAAATATTTCCGTGACAAATTTCGTCGCAGAAAGGTTTAGCGACGGATTTTGCCAAATTTTCCGTCGCTAAATCCGTGGCGAAATGGTAGTTTTTTTGTAGTGTCAATACTTTCCAATCAAAATTGATTGAATGATTTGAGTTAGCACAAATGGAAAAAGTTTTTTTTTTTTTGTAAATGGTAAGATCTTATATTAACTTTTGCCAATGCAAGGTTTATAAAGAGAGTGACCCAATACCACAAAACTTACGCTCTTCATGACAAAATTCATCAAACGAAAAAAGTTTAGCACTCAATTAGTAAAAAAAGAAAGAAAGATGGAATTGAATTGACACAATTTCAACAAGTTAGGAACTTTTTCCGTAAATTTCCCTTCAAAAGTATTATGCCACCGTCTTATATATTTGGATCACCTTCACATTTGAATATGTAGTTAGCTTATTTTCCCTATATGTGTTAGGTTTAAGTCCTTCCAAACACACAGGTGAATTATAATTACAGTTAAAAACAAAAACAAGCCTGGCGTGAAAAGGGAATGATCAAATGGTGAGGCGGGAGCAGGTGGATAATTGTTTGTTTGAGATGAAGTTTTTGATAGACATTGTTTACGACTTGGATAGTCAGCTTTCATTTCATAAGTTGCAAAGAAAGCAACATTGAATTGGAAGATCTATCCTGTTTACTACTGTGAAAATGAAAAGCGAATACAATTTGCCACCGGCATAAATAAAATCATCCTTGAGTTTAAGACCAGGACACAGTTTGGCAAAACAAAGTAATGGTAAGCAAATATAAAAACTCTTACAAAAATGGGGAAAAAGGCTTCCCAAGTGCTTATTGCTTTCTTTCTTTTTTTACATGAAAAAAGTGCTTTTTATAAGAATAATTAAGTATTAGACCACCTTATAATCTAACAACTTAAGAATTAAAAAGAAAATTTGAGACACTAAAGATAATACATGTCATGCCCCGGACCCGAGCACGTGAAAATCCCCAAAAATAGTCCTCAATGGTCGATAAAATACGCAACAATCCCAAGACTTATCATTGACTGATAAAATAAAAAATTAGTATTTAAATGCATACACAGAAGGAATAAATAAATAAACCCTGATAATTTCCAAGGTGTCTGAAAAACTCCTCAATTCAAATAAACAAGTTCAATATTTACAAAAGACCCATAAGGAGGTGAAACCCATTTATAATACAATCAAAATCATGGGTAGGGGTAGCGTAATGTCTCTCAAAAGTACCTCTGCTCGGATACGACAAAATAAACTAACTTCCCAGCATCCATGGGCGCCTCCAGCCTCACCCGGCCCTTGAGGAGGAACTCCATGGTCAGAACTTGTAAAAATAGTTTAAACAACAAATGAGATAAATCTCAGTGAAATTAAACCCTAATTCCTAATTAAGAGAGCACTCAATTTGGGATCCATATCCATCTAGGTAATCTAGTTCTCGCGTCTCACGAGCTTCTCCAAGCCCGATTATCTATTTAATTCGTTAATCCTCACTCTACACCAACCCCCAATCAACTAATCAATCACAATCAATATAATTAAGTAACAACCACATCTCAATCAATTTATCAACCACAATCAATCACAAATTATTAACAAATAACAATCAATTGCGCAATCGGCAATATTAAACAATCACATAAAATAGGGCACAATTAATTTCTATAATAAATTCCCAAAATTTTTAAAAGTCAATCGCATTGACGTGTCAATAAGGGATTCGTTGATGTCCCTATTTCCAATTCAAAATCTCTCATTCGATAAATTACAAGCGTCATCACCTTAATTGGCAGCCATTTGGCCAACCACTCAATTTCCACAATTCTTACTAAAATATCTTAAAACACCTAAAATTAAAAGATTCGTTTATAATTAGGCAAAAACTTAATTAATAGATCCAAATTGCGCAAATTACCAACTCAATCACTCCCAGCTAATTATCAAAATTAACCATCGCCCCTGCACACCCAATTTTACCATTTTGTCGCTAAATGTCCTAATTAGGTCCTAATTCATCAAATTAGTATTTCACATCTAATTTCTCAAATTTCTAATCTACTTCTCAACAGCTAATTATCATATTAGCTAAGCTAATAAATTATCAATTTGCCCCTAACTATTCAATTTTATTAATACCCCTCATTGGGCAAAATTACCAATTCGCCCCTAATTCGCCCAAAAATCACCAAATTACACTTAATCATCTAATTGACAACCAATTTAGTTCAATCGAGTCAATAATTAACTACTAAAGTGAATAACTGCCATAATCGAGGATTAAGAGATAAACTCACAATCTGATCCAAGCTTTTGGGTCCGATTAGTGGCGACGGTCCACAACGAGCCTAATTAGTCCACAAATTTCACGCTATGAACGCATGATTTGGACTAAAACTCCATGGTACGACGCAACGGAGACAATGATAGCTTTTCCGACGAAATTTCGGCAAGGCGACCAAGCTCTACGGCAAGGTGGTAGGGGCGTCTGGTGCTCGGGACGGTCCGGTCAGGGCCACGCCAGCCAAGGCTGTTTGTGGCCAAGCAAACGAGCTGGGGAGCAAGTCCATGGCCAGAGACAAAGCAGGGAACAAGCTAGAGGTCCAGCGAGCTAGGGCTCAAGTTAGGGGAGGAGCTGGGTTGACCTGGGCCATGCCGGAGGCAACGGGGAGCTCCATGGACGGTGTGTGGAGCTAGGGAGGAGTTCGGTGAGGCCACGGCTCACTCGAGCAACGCTAATTTGGCGATGACCAAAAATAGGGGAGATTAAGGTTCCGGACTTAGAGCGTTGGAGGACATGATAGCTTCCACGGCAGCAGGGGTGAGCTCCGGTGGTCCCAACTGTGCTCCTCGATTAAGCCGATACAATTTCCTAGTCAAACGGCATCGAGGGAAGTGGCGAACACGGCTAGGGTTTATGGGGAGTTCACGTGCGCAAGAGAGAGAGGAAGATGACGCTAAGCTGGCATGAGTGGGGCTGCCGCGTGGCCATAGCTTGCATCTGCGTGTGCCACGTGGCCCCGGGCGAGCTGAGGTGGTGGTCAGGGCGCGTTGACTCGCGCGCATAAAAGGCCAAATGGGCCAAAAGAAGAAAAAGAAATAGGAGAGAAAGGCTAGGTTGGGCCGGTTAAAGGATCTAGGCCGACCCACGCGCAAAAGGGAGAAGTCAAGGCTGACCGGGGGCGTAATTGGGCCTAATTGAAAAATTCTCAGGGACTAAATTGAAATTTTTTAAGAAATCATAGGATCTTTTTGAGATTTTAGAAAGTTTGGGGAACCGCTCGGAAACAAATTTTTGCAATTTCATCCATGAGATTCTCGAGGTCCACAGGGTACAAATAAAAGTCCAAAATTATCAAATTAGAGTCTCCAAAAGTCCCAAAAACGAACCATTACAGGCAACAAGCAAAACAGAAGCACGAAAGTAGAACAGCGGCAATAAGTAGAACATAAGCACGGTAGCAAGGTTCCTGAGGAGTTAGGTGTGCAATTTTTAGCTAGGGTTATTGAAGAGTTGGGCATGCGATTTTCAATTTGGGGCAAGAATAGGACAATTTCAAAGCATAAAACTATGTCGTTTTGATATCCGGCTACCACATCAGCGTTGGCAACCTATGGGTCCAGCCACGTAAGATAAACAATGCTGACCAGACATCCACGTAAGTATTTTCCTAGACAAAGTCACTAAAATGACTTAAATGACAAAGTTTCAAAAGGTTTATGACTGAATTGGCAAACTTACAAAAGATTTATGACTTTTTGGACAATTATTCTCTATTTGTGTTATAAAATTTTGATTGAGTCCTTTCAAACACCCAGATGGGATATCATTGTAATTAATATTTAAAAAAGGGGGGAAAAGGAGAGATATCGTTATCAAAAAGAAAAGGAAATATATAATATGGAATGATCAAATGATGAGTTGGGAACACAAGGATTATTAATTGTCAGAGACGTAAGTCTTTGATGGACTGTATAGGACATTGAACTTATATTCCGTTCGCTGCGAACAAATCAACATTTGATTGGAAGAATGAATAAGTTAGGAACCACCCGGTTAAAAACCGTGAAATTGAAATGGAGAATAGAATTGCCACCGACATAAATAAAGTAATCCTAGACTTTAAGACCAGGTGCCTATTTTGGCAAAACATAGAGGCGGAAATAAGCTTCTTAAATGCTTATTATTCAAATATCTAAATATTAAACTAAGCAATAATCTAAAATTTTAATTTTTTGTGGCAGTGATCCCATAAAATTTTAGTATGGTACTGGAGTATGAGGTACTGTATTTAAATATATTTCTAGGCTTAGTCTTCAGCCAATTCCATTTAAAATCTTTCTTGTATGTATTTTCATGCTTATTCTTAAGCTAAGGAAAATGGAAAATTGGCATGATATCAGGGATTTTGATATTGGAAATGGGTGTATTTTTTTTCTTCATTTAATGACAAGAAAGCCGATCTAAATAGGTGAATTTAAGGCCAAAATGTTTGGCCACTATAGTAAATGACGCCGAAACATGCGATTGGATCTCAAAGTTAGATGCAAGAGATGGGAGATGGAGAAATTCGATGATTTTCGTTGTGCAAGAGCAAGAAAGCAAATGGGTCTGCCAGGAGGTAATGAACTCATGCCACAAAATATGAAACTCGAAATAGAATTATAGATCTATGCTTAATCAATAAAAAAGACGGGCAGTTTTAAATGTGGGTGGATCAACTGGAGGCTTGCTATGAACTTACGTACTTGGCTTAAATATAATATTAGGTGGAGTCATTTTGATCTCCTGGATTAAGAGCTCAATCTAATGGAGCAAAGAAATACAAGGATAACTCGACTCTACGATGAGATACATAGGCCTTATTCTTGTGTTCTCGACTGTTACTGAAATGGCCTTCCCCAATCAATCCACCGTCCATATTTATGGTAATAACGACTCATCGTATCATTGTTTGAAAGCAAGAAGGTCCGCATAATACTTGGCTATCCACCCTTTTATAATCTCAACTTCGGTTTTTCGCTGCATGACCAACCAATCTGGATCGGTTTGCTTCTCTGCTAGTATATCCAAACAATGGGAACCTGCAAGGCATATATACTCACAGATGAAAGAATTCAAGATCCGATGAAAAATGAAATCGAACATGCATCAACTTGTTCTTCTACTGTGTGATTCACGGGTGTATAAGACACGTCGCGAACGACACACATATTGCTTGAGTACGTACCTTTCTCTGTGTAAACGGCGATGATGTTGTCAGAGATGTTCTTCAAGACCCTAAGGTTGAAAAGAAATAGAATGGTTGAGCGCGATTAAGTAATGTAAAACTTTAATTCTTCAAATGTGTGGAGATAGGTACGTAATGTTACATACCCTGCACTGCTGTAAGGATCTCGGAGTCCATTTGAGAAAATAATGTTGCTGCCGAACCTGAGAAGATTTAGCTCTATATCCTGCAGCAACGGGAAAAAAAAAGGTAAGGGACGATGATGGTGAAATTTACTTTGAATTTAATGCATAGGAAACAATTTAATTTATTGATCGAAATAAGAGCCCAACATATATTTTCTAAGAGTCAACGGAAATCATACATGACCACCATAGTACGTAGTGACCCAATGCGGGCGAGGCATGACGCCATACTGATCGTTGCAATCATCAATGAAGCTGCTCAAGATGAAAGGCTCCGGTTGAAACATCGAATTGTTTGTGATGCCTATGGGCATGACCATTTCGCTGCATCTCTGCAAGCAGATCTCCCTTTTCAGTATTGCAAGTTTTCTTAGACGCTACGCAATTGTACGAGGCAATTTTCAAGGGAGCGATTGTGTAAGTTAAAGTAGACTCGATGGGTGGGCATGCTTGGATCAGCATGAACATAGACCCGATGATCCCCTTCATGGGACATAAGGCTATTGCCCAAGTCCGCCGTGATTGGAAATTCATTCGGATCCGAAAAGGAGAAGTAACACTCAACTCAGCCACGCCCCAATTCATCCTTGTGATCGAAATGTTTTGTCCAGACCCGCCCAAACGATCGGGTCACGATGTCTAGAGATGACGTAGATTATTATACCTGCCAGCTCCAACCCAAGTCAGTTTGAGATACATTAGTGGGAGGATTGACGTAGCATGCGGAGTTCACTTTAGAGGCGACGACGCCTGCAAATATTTTGCCAAGAGTGCCATTCTCAGTAGCATTTGCTCCATCGATGCCGTTGCATATCACTGTCACCGGATATCTTGGCGGATCATCATATTGAGCTGCCTCCGTGTACAACATCATCAAGTAGCTCTTCAGCTCATCCCCGCTCTCTAAAGGCCTACACACACACACAAACAAAATGCAGTAGTTAGTCTATGATTGATTATACACACAAACAAAATGCAGTAGTTAACATTTTGCACGAATTCTTAAAGACTCAATTCAGCCTCGAAGATCATGAAACTTCATGCCGAACAGAAGAGGTGAAGGCGGATTAGGTTCGTGATCCCAGGAGGTAAATCGAGTCAACTCAACTCCCTTAAATTGAGAGACTGGATGGGAGTAACCTATAGCACTTCGGTATTAAGACAGAAAGTAGATGACGCATCAGACCACATACTTGCAAGTCTTGAACATCTTGCTTAAGTTTGCAATGCCGTCGGGCTCGCGGGCAACTCTATCGATCTCTGACCACGAATCTCCTATAGTTTGGTAGCAAGTCTCGCTAGCTTCCTGTGCAAAACGACCATGGTCCAACACAAGTTATGAAAAACAAAGAACAGGCATCAAGATCCTAAAGATCATTCAGGTTACGAATAGCTATGCCCTTGAATTTCATCTATGACATCCCCAAGGAGCAAGAATATGTGTACTCAGTACTCACCTTGTGTGGGCAAAATGGGAGAATAGGAATATCGCATCAATTTATGCTTGAAAAGCGCCGCACGCTCCATTGTCAGAACTAAAAGAAGAAGAGAAATTACGGGTGCAATCACCTTGAAATCCTTGGTGACGACGGAATAGTATGCATCTTGCGGGGTGATATCATCAAAGTATAGTATTGGAGCCGATGAGGCTAGAGCTCCGACAGTCAAGTGTGGATACTTTAGCCGGAACCACGAAGCAAGCTCTGAAATTCGCACTGACTATTAGAATTCAATAACTTAATATAGAAAAAATAAAATTTCTTCTTCGCGTAGAAAAGGGGTTAGCATTTTTTGTTCAAAATAAACGACAATCACAACTCATCGTTTTCACATAATGGTTTCCTTACAAAGTCAACAGAGAACGGATATCAGAAGCCGACAAACTTCTCGTGGACCCTTTTCTTTTTCTATTACCATAAGCAATTATTGATAGAATAGACAGCCACTGCACTTACTTCCTCCATATGATCCTCCCACCACAATAACTGGAGAATCTCTGGCTTCCAACTCCTGCTTCACGTGCACGATGATGGCTGCATAGTCGGCCATAGCTTGGGCCGAGCTGAAATACCCACGGATATTTGCATCTTTGAGAGCTTCTTGGAAGCTCATCCCAAGTGGAATTGACTTACCATAAAACCGATGCTGACAAGAAAAAATAATTCCACAAGAAAAGAAGAACATAATTACGTGGCTAGAATCAGAAGCTAGACAAATAGAATATTCATGTATGGACCCAAAAACAAAAAGGTTAGAATCCAAATGTCTTACCTCAATATAAACTAATAAAGCCTTGAATTGAGCTGCGTTGTCGGCCAGAAACCCGATCCCAGTCGGGGCATCATCGATTGGCGATTCGGCGCCAAGGTAAACGAAGATGGGCGCGCTAGAGTTTGCGCCGCCCCAATAGTTGGAGTTGATCAAGTATCTTTGCTTGAAGGTAGTGTAGCTCTCGGGCCTGTAGTTGAAATGATCGAGCGTTTGGTTGAAGAAGAAGGTCTGGATATCGTTTGTTATGGATGCGGAAACTTCAAGTTCCGGATCACGGAAGATGCCTCGGCGCTGTAGACTCAGCGTCGGAGTGTAAAGTTTCTGTCCAGAAATCGAAGCTGTGGATAAAATGAAGGAGATGATGAAAGAGAGCCAAGAAAGAGTCATGGTATTGTTTATTGTTCCGGAGGTGTGTTTATGAAGAATTCCAAACTTGTATGGAGGATGAACTGATTAATCCTAGGGCGGAGTGTTGAGGAACGAGACACCTTCACGAGCATATATAGGCATATTGCGTCATGGGCCACGATTTGAATTGAACTGACCACTTATTTCCCGAAATAATCGTACATATAACCCCACTTACTTAGTATAAGAAAATTCAGTAACCTTTGATCTGGTCGATCTCAAATGGTGGGCTTCATCAGCAAGGACGAGGACTATTAACTTTTCGTAATTTCCGTGAATTGAGCCTTCCACTGACTGGCTCAGCACTGTCGAGAGTTCTCCCTATGTCGCTCAGGAAAAACACGAGGGACGTGGACATTAAAATGCTGGTTAAGACATCTTTTAAACTTTTCACACGTTACGTGATTGTTTTATATGCTCTTCTTGATCCAACATATGACTTGATATTCCTTCCTGGTGCATGTGAAAGCTTTTCTTCTGTATCTTTAATAAGATTTTAGACGTAATCGATCCTACAAGAATCCACGTAAAAACATGCCCTCTCATCAAAAGAAATTTAAGAATTCTTTTTAATTTTTTTAAGAATTTTGAATGCTCATCTTTTCAACTACTTTGGATCATAGCTTCTGTGGTACAATAGGCATACTCTTCAATTATTTGACCATAGAATAGTCCAACTTTCTCCATCAAAGTCAAGCTCATCAGGATCTTCAAAGAACCTTTAGAGTAGTGCACGTTCGTGCGCTAGCCCGGCGTGATCATGAGGGCAAAAATTGCAAAAGAATAAAGTGGTTCGCACTGGCGAAAGTCATTATCGGGTTCATGGATATGTTCCGAAGCACTGAAGCAATGGACCTGTTTGAAATTATCATCACAGTCCAAGTAAAATATCTAATTTCATGAAACCCTGCAGAATGGATTTATTCTAAGAACACAACCCATGATGTAACTTTTTCGTTAGTGATAAATTTTACGATCAAGACACTGGTTTGCCGGACATTATCATGTATTCATCCAGCACATGTGCCCACATATTAAATTTGGTTCATCATAAGTGGGATGCCATATGAGACTCACCGAGTCCGATGACTATAATGCAATGGAATATTGTAAATTCAAATTGAAATGTTTCCATGCTTTCGTGTTCATGGGGATCCTTCATCGTGGAAGAAATTGTCTAACCAATCCGAAACATATTTTATGAATTCCAATTCAATTTTAAACTTTTCAATTTATCTAATTTAATCCATTACATTTGGGCAAACAAATAACCAATATAATCATTCTAACTAATTTTTGTCAAAAATCGTTGTCATGATGGTGTGCCAAGTAGGATGACGGATAGTAATTGGACCGCCACATCCAAGCGAATTATCGGAATGTTGAGAAAAGATTTATGATTACATTGACAAAACTGAAAAAGTTTTTGATTAACTTAACATCCATACAAACATGTAAGATTGATGAGGCAATTGTCCCTTCATCCCAATCAAACCTCTTATTTTCTCACAAACGAGAAAATCTTCATTTTTCTTTCCTTCTTTTGGCTAACTAAAATAACAAATAAGTGATGTGATTTCGATACATAACTCCAATTTGAAGCAGTAAGTCATTTGATGTTAACACGTGAATCATGTCACCATGAATAGGAGAATCCTTATGTTTACGATCCACTTTTCTTTTCGCTGGGCGTAGAATTTAGGGTCAATGTTGCTTTTCTAAACATTATTGGATACTTCGAGTTCCATTTCTAATAGGGGTGAGCAAAAACAGGATGGGTAGGTTCCAGACCTAGACCCTGTATCCGACCATGTTATAACCAGTTCTCCTTTTTTGGACCACGTACCCTACCCTATTTGCATTAAACTCTGTACCCGACCCACTCTGTTTTTTCGGTCCAGTTCCAAGATTAACCATGTTTTATATTAGAACATGTTTTGCAACCACTCATCCTATACGACTTTTCATTTGTCTAAGCAAAAATCATAACATTACATATATTAGTCTCATTCACACAATACTACATGAAATTTTTAATTTGTCTAAAATGGTTAACAAATCTTTGGTGAGTGAAATCAACATAACTTATCCTCCAAAAGTGAAATTAGGCGAGCCAATTAATGTGTACAAGATCTCTAACAAAAACTTAAAATTTATATATAAAGAAAAATGAATAAGAAATCATGTTCTAAAGACATATACAAAAATTATGATTTAATAAAGTATATTTACTTACAAAATCAGAAACTAAATGAAGTTTATTTTTTTAATAATCGGGTTCAGGGTTCAGAGTAGGTTCCAGATTTGGACCCTGTACCCGATCTTGTTTGTATTGGACCATGTTTCCGATCCTATTTTCAGGGTGGGCCAAACATGGAACCAGATTTACCCGATCCGCGGTTGCACACCCCTAATTTCTAGTCCAAAACATACGGCAGGGTCAACGTCATCTAGATGAGTCCTCGTGTTTTGTTTCCAGACCACCTACTGCCTTATTTTGTCCGAAATGAAAAGAACGAGTACTTTCCCGGAAAAAATGGGCCATTGAGGAATCTTCATCGAAAAGTTATAACTCCATTCAAATTGATGTGAAGTACACACAAAGCATTCCGAGGCCCACATCGTCTGCTACAAGCCTTGTTGAGGAACTCATAAGTTACCACCTACTCTCAAATGATCAATTTCTTGAATAGTTATTCAGAGTACTTCTTTTTGAAAGCTGACCCAAATAAACCAGACCGGGTATTTATAAATGGTATCAAACAGATAGTAAATATGCAGTTCATCAGTGGACTAAACCCGTACCTGATCTGATGAGGATGGAGTGTTATCGACAATGCGAGAGGGCTCAAATAAAGTGCGGCCCTTGGCCTTCTTTAAGTATTTCAAAAGTTGACATACGCCTTAAATGATCAGTACCTTACTTGTTTACTGAGAATATTCCTTACGAGGGCATAACTCAAATGGTTCGGACCAATTTCTATAACATCACACGGACGTGGTCTCGCATCATTTTGCACTAAGACTAGGTCTACTCGTCGTCGAGTGTGCATCTCCACTTACTTTTTTTGCACAGGAATCACCACATTGGTTAGCACAGGTGTTGATGTGCATCACGGGCATGCTAGAAAAATCACTACATTCTAGATGAGAGCATGAAGCACATGGAGTCGACTGGTCCAATAACGTCCAATCATGGAAATTTAGGACCACCCATAATGTTCATGAACGGGACAAATAAATCAAATCTATCCAAAGGAATATACCTTAGCTCGCTCATTCTAGAATTGCATAATGCCTCGTCTGAAATTGATTTAAGATTCGATTTGGCAGATAGCTGTGGTTGACCGCTAACTCCATCATGTCGATTCTGTGTTGTTAAGTGTTGCAATTTGTACATTGACAATTCATATTTTAGAGCTGCATGCCATAAAAGTCAGATGAGATTATTTCTTAAAAGCTTGTGTAAATTGCCATCTATGTGTTGTTAAACTAAGCTAGCGTTTAACCAACACGAGCAAACGACAGAAACTGGGAAAGTGCTTTGAATGAGAAAATAAATAATGATGTGGTCAAAGGAATACTTTTGGGACCATTTCCGATGGCATGATTGTAATCCACTCCAACTTAAGAGCTCCAAAGGGGTTTTTGCTTGGTATAGCCATGAAAAATTCGTCTTACGCTGATGTCTATCAGTTAGTAATATCACCGATGGCCTAACCAGACAAGCTCAAGTGGATGTGCAGATCAGGACGAGACGGCACAGATTTAGTCAAGAGATGTATATTTTAGAAAATTACTCATAAACCTATAATACGGATATCACAGTCATGCACTTTATAATTTTGACAATTAAATCCTAAACATTTGCATGAAATCTCAGTACAATCCTCCCAGTCAATATTTATCGAAATCTCAATACAATCCTCCCAGTCAATATTGATCGGAAATTCCTAATGTAGTGGTCCGCCGTCCTCGTGCACATTGACACATCAGTAATTTCCAAAAAAATAAATTAAATAGAAAGACTATAGTGAAATTTTGCGCAAAGGTTTAGGACTAAAACTGACAAAGATGAAAAATCTATGGCTAAATTGACATATTTATAACAGCTTTAGGACTGATCGGGCAATATTCCTTAGATATTGAGATGACAGAGCTTTGCACAATATATTTATTAGAATGTGGATATCCCTGAAGATCCCCATGAAAGAAAAGAAAAATCACCTCATCTCTTCTTCAAAGAATTATAGATGTTTCTAAGGGTAGTGAACCACTAACCTCTTGAGTGATCTGGGGGGATGAAACACCAAACTTCAGAATTGTTATAAGGCGTAGACCACCAATTCCTAGAGTGATCTATGGGGAGCGAACCATTCGCTTGTGAAATTTCTCATTGGTGCTTGTGTGCAAGAAGCTCTCGGAACAAATATCATGAAGAGAATGCCTCTGTGAACGAATATTACAAAGTGGGTTCGCTAATCAGTGAGATGGTTGGATTTCCGTGGCATGAGAAGTGTGGGCCTTTAACCAGGAAATCGATCGAAAAGGGCCATTTTCAAATGACGGTCTTAATGGGCAAAAAAATGATTCCAACTGATTCCAAACCACATTCGGCCCAACTCTTGAATTCCAACCGACAGTCTTAATGGGCAAAAAATGATTGACAAGCCCGGAAGCTTCACGGCCACGTCGTGTATCTCCAGAGGCTAATTGAAACCGTCGTGTCTTAATTTGAACCGCGGCATTGGCTATATACCTATACGTACTAGACAAAGAAAGAAGACAGTAAAAAACATTGGGACTACAATAACAAGCTTTAGCTATTCATGGATTTGTTGTGGCTTTCATCATTCTTTCCGTAGCAGTCGTTGCCTCGCGTCCGGCATAACAGGTGGGAATTCATGGAAAGCCAATGGCAGAGATATTGCGATCCGTTCACAAAATTGATTTATTAAACCGCGTAGAACCGTATGAGCAATTTTTAAGCTTGTGAGCACGTTTCGAAGAGTAAAATTTCCTTATGTTGATTTGAACAATATCGATTTATAAGTTAACGATTATAGCTCTCATTCCTAAAACTGCTAATGCCTCTACAGTGTCGGACTTCAGACCAATTGCTTGTTATAATACCATTTATAAGTACATCACTAAGTTAATGGCGAACATATTGGCCTCTGTACTACCTACCATTGTTAGTGTGTCACAGAATGCCTTTGTTCGTGGTCGTCGTATCAACGACGATATTTTACTGGCACAGGAACTTTTATGCGGGTTCCACTTGGATCCTTCGTCACATAAATGTGCTATTATGGTGGATTTTAGGAAAGCCTATGACACGGTTGACTGGCAGTTCCTTAAGTTAACATTATTAGCTTTTGGCTTTCCTAAGAAGTTGATTGAACGCATCATGATATGTGTACGCACTCCCAGATTCTCTATTTCCATCAATGGGGATCTTCATGATTTTTTCCCGAGTGGGAGGGGGCTTAGACAGGGGGATCCATTATCGCCTTATTTATTCACTTTGGTCATGGAGGTCTTTACTGGCCTTATTCATCAACAGACTTGTAGGCCAGGTTTCAAACACTATTGGAGATGTAAGTCTACTAACCTTAGCCATCTCTTCTTCGCGGATGACGTACTACTCTTCAATGAAGCAGATGAGACTTCAGTTTCTATGTTGAAAACGGCACTGCAGTCTTTTTCGGATTGGTCCGACTTGGAACCGAATATGGACAAGAGTGAGGTGTTCTTGGTAGGTGGTACTGATGATCTTCGTAACAATATTCGTGAGATGTTTGGTTTTAGTGAAGGATCTCTTCCAGTTCGGTACCTTGGTGTACCTATCATAGCTTCCGACTTAGGAAGACGGACTGTGAGTCTCTTGTGATGGCGATTACTAAAAGAGCACAATCGTGGACGCAACGATTCTTTTCATTTGCGGGTCGACTCCAACTCATAAGGTCAGTTCTTCATGCTATACAGACTTACTGGGCTTGTCATTTCATCTTGCCTAGGTCAGTTCTTGACAGGATCGAGCGGATACTTAGACAGTTCCTTTGGAAGGGTCCAGGACTAGGGACAGGAGGAGTCAAGGTTGCTTGGGAAGATGTATGCCTTCCAAAAGAAGAAGGGGGCCTTAGTATCCGCAGACTCCGAGAAAATAATAGGGCTGCCATGTTAAAACATATTTGGGCCTTATTCACTGACAAAGAGTCATTGTGGTGTCAATGGATACACTCTATATTTTTTAGCAGAACTAGTTTTTGGGTTGTTAGGAAGCCTAAGTTTTGTTCTTGGGCTTGGAGGAAGATTCTGGATCTTAGACAAGAGTTCCGTCATTCATTCAAGTGGATAATTGGGAATGGGCGTTCAGTTTCCCTTTGGTTTGATTTTTGGTCCCCCTTGGGCCATCTTCATCTCCTATTTACTGATCGTAATATTTATCGCTCAGGTTTCTCCAGACAAGCGTCGGTTGCTGATTCTCTTGCCAGGTTGGACCAGTCATCTACGCTTAAAGAATTTTTTGAATCCTGGGGAGTATCTCTTCCTCCTCCTCGGGATATTCCAGACACTTGCTGGTGGACAAGTCATTCATTTGGGACTTTTTCCATTGCTTCTGCTTGGAATACTATCCGATCTAAAGACCGGCCGGTAGCCTGGCACCGTTTCATTTGGGATAAGGCAATCATCCCTCGACACCAATTTCTTCTTTGGTTGATAACTAGGAAGAGATTACCGACCTAGGTATTCTTATTATCTTGCCGCATGATAGTGGATACCAACTGTATATTTTGCAATCGGCAACCAGATTCTATCGATCATCTGTATTTTGAGTGCCAACCATTGGCACATTTGGCTTTTTTTTGGGCTACCAAATGTAACTTGGCTTGGTACAATAGCACATGGACTACGGATCTTAACTAAGTGATTAAAACTATTTCTGGGAAGGACTTCCACAGTAGATTAGCTCGATCGGGTTTTGGAGCCTTATGCCACATAATATGGATGGAGCGGAACAATGTTATTTTTCGCAATCATCATTTCTTCCTACCAGCCATGGAAAAACATCTCGAGAAGTTCATCAAGGATAAGGCTAGGGCTTTCACGCATGTCCCAGACACTCCGAGAAATAGGCATATGCAACACAGTTGGAACATCAGTCCATCTATTTTTGACTAGGGGGCTCGGTTTAAGCTAGCCTTGTGTTTCTTTTCTTTTTTCTGAATTTACTCTACCAGGTACCACGACACTCTTGCAATCATCTTGACATTTTGTCTTCATGAGTGCATGCTACTTGTGGTATCGGTTCCCTCTATTGTAAGTTGGCAAAGTTCTATTATTATCCTTACCTTTACCAAAAAAAAAAAAACAATATCGATTTATATCCAAATAAGTTAAGTAGGTCACTGTGTAAATATCTATATACGACTCTAGCCCATGTGTGCCAAATTCAAACTTATTATAATTGTGTTGTGCCGTGCAGTTGAGCTGTCAAAGAATTGCGATCCCATTCGCAATTACATTATCAAAATGCGATCTCAATGAAACCGATGTATTATAAACGAAGTCTCATTAATTGAGCGAGGTGTTGACATGACAATTATGTGATACTTGACATGTACCCTTTATGAAGTAAAAAATTATCCTAAACAAACAAGACGTAGGCTTTTCAATTTTAGGAAAATTAATGTTTTACGAGCCTTTATGAAGTAAATAATCACAATTTGGGAGGATTAAGGAAGAAAAGACATTGCCGCATCATTTATTGGTGTGATTGGGTCCAACCAAAATTTCGATCATGACCGGTGGTAGGTGGCAGTTGGCATTATTTGATAGGAAACGTCAAACCGCTTTGGCAAAGACGACACTTTGGCTAATCAATCACAAGTTGCCTTCATTTCTCCTGCTATTCACTCTACGCGTTGTAATCGCACCATTCACTTACGCTATTAACCATCTCAATCATACATGCTACTTGCTATGAAACTAAAATTCTAAAGATAATGTTTTTATGTGCCATAGTCACCTACATGCTACACCATCCTTTTGCCAAGTCTCCCGGGAAATTATCATGTCAAAACTCACAAATATAAATAATCAGAAGTTTATTTATCATCACAGACGATAACGTAACTCCTTTTGAAAGACAGTTCGATGGGATAAGGTCCAGCCAACCTATTTTGATAAAAATATGAAATGAGATTGACTAGATTCGGATAATAATGATCGATGACGGACCTAAAATGTCTCTCGGTCTCTCCGGCCGCCGGGCTGATTTTTTTATTATTATTGTTATTATTATTCATGTTTACTGAAAAGTAGGCCGCGGTTCCCTCCCGGTCAGAGCTCGAGGAGGAAAAGTACGACATTTGAGAGCTTTGTATCATTTGCGAGTAGTTTCTGACACGAATTTCGTACACTGCAACGTATTTGGCTGGTTATGTCCGCTGGTCCACGAATATCCTAGGATTCCCCACCTAGCATCTTTCCACCCCAATTTCTTCTTTCTTTTCTCTTCTACGTCCTTGGTCATGAACACAAAGGTTTGAAGCTTTTCTCTCTCTTTTTCTGCAATTTCACGCTGGTGTCGTTTTGTATAATGTGCTCATGCAAACCATTGATTACAGAAAGGGAAGTACATATCGTGCGAGAGAGATCTGGGAGGAATTATCTAATTTACTGTCGATGTGCAGAGAAAAGTTTGCAAAGGATAATAGAAGTTGATAGAAAAACCTAATAAATGTCGGTAACGAACTTAAGTAAAAATTGGTAATGTGAAAATAGTTGGTAGCTTAAGAGGAGAAATATCGGTAAACACTCTAGTTAGGGTTGATAATTTCTGAAAAGAGTCAATGAATGTGAAGACTCAGTAAGTAAGACATGTAAAAGTTGGTACATGTTGGCAAAAGAGTCAAATGAAGCCAAAACTAGTTGTTAAGCCAATGGGAGAAAATCTCATAAATCACATAAGCATAGATTGGTAAATAGATAAAGGCATTTGTAAGAAAGACAAGCAAAATTAACTGAGATATCAAAAAGGCCCAAATAAATGCGGATAAGCAGCTCAAATAAGAGCATGTTACCCAAGACCAGTTCATCATTTAATCGAAAAAACAGTTAGTTGGTCACTCTAAACGATCGAGGACCTAATTCAAGAACTAGAATACCATAGTATTCGACAGAAGCTGTACAGTAACATCTTTTGTAACTAAGTTCTGTGTATCTGTGCTTGTAGAAAGAGGAGGAAGCTTGGGGAAGAAGCACAAGGAAGCAGCCAAAAATGTGGGAATTTCGCGCCCGTGCAAAACCAGGAACAATTTCTTCCTATTAACTTTGGTTCATAACGGCATATACTTCCAACTTTCGACTATTCACATCTTTTGTTTGATACATGATAAAAGATTTTCACGAGATCATTTCCCAAACTTTCACGTGTTTGGTTCACAAAAAGTGGGCAATCGATGGAAAAGATCTTGCGGTCGAGGAAACTGACATCACGGGAAACATTGTTGAAATAGTTTTACGAGAAGGTCTGTAGGTTTAAATCCTACTCGAAGATATTCGATTCTTCAGTTATCAAAATGATTGAACAAGGGAACAATTAACTTGTAACAACACTTAAAATCGTAGAAAATGATTTCTTCATAGTAAGAAGAAGAAATCATTCTCGGAAGCCCGTTTTCCGCAGGCACGCTCACGTAGAGCTTCAATCTGTGTACTCTCTCACTTCTCTTCATTATCTTATGTTTGGATGCTTGTTGTGGCATCACTCACTAATTATTTTGTTGGAATGGAGAACTATTCTCGCGTGATGTTTTATAAACACTGAGAAATTATTATTTTTTCTTTTTTTTCCTTAATTTTTTGGCATCCTTTTTTACGTTGCTTTGTTATGATGATAGAAGAACATAAAACTTGTCATTCTTATATTGGTAATATCTTAGACATGCATTTGGTTATCATCTTAATATCGTATTTAGGAATAAATTACAAGTATAATGGGGAGAATTATTATTTTAAAGTAAGATCTGAACATCAAAAATACTTTTCCATCTCACTTTCAAGAATAACCCTCCCCCCCGGAAAATGACTTTTACAAACAATATTTTCCTCGATTAAGAAATTTCTGTGGAACAAATAAACCCCTAATTTCCATCGGAGGTTCATTCTCTTTTTACCACATCGCATCATATCATTGATAAACCGTGGTAAAGTTATGGAAATTGTGACATCACTGTCCCACATCGCTTAGGGAGGGAGTCTTGGGAGAGTTTATATAGTGAGGTCCATCCTTAACCATTGACAACACGTTTTCTCAGGTTGCGCGCTCGTGAGTTGCCGCAGAGGGCCGCGAGGATGATGGACCCGAGGAATAACAAAGCCATGAGGACGGGGCTCAAAGCGAACAATATTGTCAGTGATGAGGTCGAGGAGGATGTTATAAAATGGTATTAGAGCCGACTTCTGACAACATGTGGTGACTGCAGTGGGCGCTCGCTGGTGCCGAGGGTACAGTGAGAACGTTGTGCCATATAGGGGGAAAGTATGTGACATCTCTGTCCCACATCGCTTAGGGAGAGAGTCCTAGGAGAGCTTATATAGCAAGGTCCATCCTTAACCATCGGCAATGCATTTTCCCAAGTTGCCGCAAAGGGCCGCAAGGATGGTGAATCCGAGGAAAAACAAAGCCGTGAGGGTAGGACCCAAAGCGGACAATTTTGTCGGTGATGAGGCCGAGGAGGACATTATAGAAATTACTTTAAAACCAAAAGGCCCAGTAATATCGTGATATTTAAAGATGTAGTTAGCATAAAAATTTTCACTAAAAGTGATCAAGCATTGTGCCCAAAGTAAAACGAAATCCTAAATCTTTCATTGGATTACGTAATTAGTTGTAAACTTTTTTTAAAATTAGATGTGTGGAGAGTATTTATGCAAATATTCATATTTCTTAGCTAAAAATTGCTTTAAATGGCATTCATTTGGGAAAATTACCAAAAAAGTCATAAACTTATTTATACGGATGGCAATTAAGTTCTAAATTTTTCAATTTGGTTGATTTCATTCCACACATTTTGATGATTTATCAATATGGTCTTTCTGGCCAATATTGACCTGAAATTGCTGATGTGAACATCAATCGTCCTATGTGGCACGGTTGCCCATAGCTAGCGATGACATGTACAATTTTTGCAAATGTAAATATAAGTCTAAATTTTTCTTCTTTTTTTGTGGTTGGTAAAAGTCGTTGAGGCCTTCACAATGGCGAGCGACCTTGCTAGCAATCAACAAGGTTCGTCCATTGTAGAATGCCTTTCAACCTCACTTGCAACCTGCAAGGTCACGAAGGCCCTAATCACACGCAATGGCAAGCAAGGGTCGACGATACCAATTACAATGAAATGATTAAAATTAAACTAAATTAAAAATACATTTTAAAAAATCCATGATATTGAAATTTTATAAAAATTATCCACGTCGATGTTGTTTTATGTGTCGTCCATGCCACGTAGGACGGATGGCCAATGTCCACGTGAACACTTTCTAGTCATAATCAGTCAAAAAGTTACATTAAGCTAAATTGGTGATCGTTAAATGATTTAAGACTGAATTGGCATATATACTATGACTTTTTTTGTAATTATCTTGCCATATTGACACTTCGGAGATCAATTGCCTTTGATCTTTTTTAAAAAAAAAACATCTATTTGGTGTAGTACTCTGAGTTTTATGGCTCTTAACGCACTTTATTGATACAAGCACATAAATATTGGTATGAATAGTACAACACACAGCGCATGTAAGATACAACGATGCAACCTCTCCACCCATAAAACAGGAACAGACATGTTGATGCTAGGCCTACAAATAACATATGTTTGTTTTATAATTTTGCACGTGCAAATGCAATGCATTCCGCTATAACTTTCTCGCCTCCCGGACAGTCGATTTACCTGCCATCAACAGGAGAGGTCATGAGAACACCAAAATAGTCTAAAACTAGGGTTTCCTCACGTCCGCACAATGTTTGGTAAATTGCGTCAGGAAAATGCCAAGGATGTGTGTGACGGAGTAGCGAGAGAGAGAGAGAGAGAGAGAGAGAGAGAGAGAGAGAGAGAATAATTTATTACTTTCACGGACAAGGAGGAGGGGTATCCAATGCAGCGTCGTTGTAGTGTAGAGACAAGGAGTAGAGAGTGGGGGATAGGGATGGTGAAGTGACAGGTGATGGGATGATGATAAAATCTCTGTGTCTGTGTCCTTTGTGCTTATTCTGCATGGGATTCCCCAAGTAGGTCATGACTATTTTTTCTTTGGTTCATGTTCATCTCTCTCTCTCTCTTTCTCTCTCTCTCTCTCTCTCTCTCTCTCTCTCTCTCTCAACATTTATGTGTTCTCTGAAATCATTCATATGGAGACGGGATAGATACATGTGACTTATACCGAGAACTAATTACTCCGGAGTCAATTTGTCATGAGTTGAAATCGTTCTTCCTTTCAAGATAAGACGGAAAATGCATCGAAGCTGTCTTAATGGGAGGATGCTCCAATCCATGAGTTTGAGGAATGGGGAGAGCAAACATCTGTCATCTACTATAGAACAGGTCCTGGATGTCAAGCACCAGAAATTTCCTTCTGTACAATCTTACATGATGAAGTCCAAGGACGGGAAGAACATGAATTGGGAAAGCTAATACAAGTACTTGGGCGGCTTAGCCTATGTGTAGCACATAGCTCTTAAGTTAGCTTTGAATCTCTCGTCAAAGTAAAACCCAAAATATAACATGTAAAGGGAGCGAGCTAAGAAAAACATAGTTTATAGGTATACCTACAAGTGTCTAAGAGTTTCCAGGGTTGAAAGATTACACACATTTCATACCATAGCCAAAAGCCAAAAGTCTAACCCAAGACTAACGAAAAAAAATGGCGCCATATATACTAAAATATATATTCTTTGTAATGTATTTGACGGTACTCTACCTATATACAGCCTCATCAATTTCGAAGGGATCAATTCTTAAACGAAGTACAAGTCTAAGTCTTGGTTTAAGGGTCAATTAATTTATACGCAGACGTTGCTTATGGAATACGTCTCGATTTTCTTGTGTACCCATTTTTCCATAATGACTCACCCACTTGCCACTGATTTTCAACCCCACTCTCTCTCCTCCAAGCATAGTCACAAGGAATAGAATATTCGAAAATAAAACTGGTAATGTAACGACACGGAGAGATAACAAGGGGGAAGAAGGTTCAAGACTAAATTGTAGACATAGCTTTCAAGATAAGAAAGGATACGGAGCTCTCTCTCTCTCTCTCTCTCTCTCTCTCTCTCTCATAGAACTAGCCCTTTCATCTCCTCCACCATGCCTAAAGATCACAATTCCTCGATTCAAACGCCATTAAAGGCCCAAGAATTGCCTCGATGTCTCGGAACCAACGCAGAAGAAGGCGAGAGTGAAACCACTGACTTTGATCGGCCATCGAAAGATGATTTTCACGGCGACGATCCGTGTCGAACCCCGACCTCGGAACACCACAAGATCCCCACAATCCGGAGCTGCCCGCCAACACCTCACAAGCCGGTGCATGTACTTCCCTTGAGCTATCAGAACAAGAGAAAATTGCACTTCTTCGAATCAACGAGCAAGGGTCGGGAGGAGATCGACTTGTTCTTCCAGACAAGCTTCGAGCTATCTCCGGCCGTGAAGAAACGGTGCATGAGTGTGTGACTTTCGATTTATTTCCAAGAACTTAGGCTTTAAATTCCCTGTAAATGTTCTCATATCGTGTTTCTAGTCACTATTGCTTAATCATAAGTAGCCATGCCCGATGTCTAGTGTGCATGTGTCATATGTACTTGTCTTCGGGATAATCTGTGCTGTGATTGTTCCACAAGAAGAGTAGTATTGTACATAAGAAATAGACGAGAGATCCAAGTTAAGTGCTTCTTGCTCTCCATCACCCATTCTTTCGCTCAATATGATGTGTCTGTAGCTCCTACATTTATCATCTATTTTATCTCTGTCTTTTCTTTTTCTTGGTGCAATCTACTGGGCATAAGGCCCTATGGTTTCAATTTTCTTTCGTTCTCTGATACTTGAAAGGATAATTGATCTGCTTTTATCTCATAACTCTACATTTTGGCGCCATGGCCAAGCGGTAAGGCGGGGGGCTGCAAATCCTTTCGAATTGGATCTTCCATCCTCTAACTCGGAGTTAAAGGTATGAGCCCATAATTAGATGTGGAAGGAAAACTTGCAAAAATTGTGGATCAAATCCCTCATTATATAAGGCATAGAGGTTGTAGCATATCGCAATCCTCAAGTACTATGGATCAAAACCCTCGGATCACAAGGGGTTGATTTGGTAGTTCATTCTCGTTTATAGTCTGGTGTGGCTTCTTTGGCATTCACATATCTGAGCTTGGATTCAGCTGGAAGTCTCAATTTTTAGTCTCCATCAACTTGCGTAAAAGAACTGAAGAGGCAATCCAATGAGGTGATCTCCATCATCACTCCTCAGTCCCTCACTCAGATCCAATGTTATCATGGATCAACATGGACGAAGAGAAAATAAGTACTATCGATGGAAATGGTGGCCTTCTGATGGTGTGTGGTGTGCCCTTTTTCTTTCTTAAATACCCGGGTGAGATTCCGAAGGGAACTGCCAAGCTATTGATCAGGAACGAAACGCTAGGGAAAATGACAGACTAATCATGTTGCTAAACTCGAATGAGATAAAGGACTCTATTGCCAAACGAGTTAGGGGCTTTAATTCTCTCTATTTCTCTCTCCCTTTTAGTGTTTTGTCGGTATAACTTGGGCCGGCCGCCACACCAGCAGCATGTGTAAAAACAACTTGCCACATCAGCAGCGTTATGTAATGACCCGGGAAAAAAGGGCCACCTTTTGCACGAACCGGTTGGTACGGAGAACTTGACGGGAAGAAGAAAAGGTTGAGGTTGAAAAATATAATGATACTGCAAAGTTGTAAGTTGAGAAGTACAGGCTTTCTCATCCCTTTCGAAGATCAAAAGATTATTGCCAATTATTGGGTTTAGCTGTCATTCTGCGTGCTTTACTTCCTAATTTTGTCTAAGACCATTGCTGTCCTATAGTCTAAAGGTTACCAGGTAATCGCACAAGTACTTCGCATGGCATTGAAGTCAACAAAACCACTGCTGTTGACTTGTCACATTCCCTTTCTTCTTTCCTTACCTGCGCGCCATGCATGATCGAATTCGGAAAATCCGCTCTCCCCCATACAGATTTTCTTACTGGGGAAACCTCTTCATCGAATGGGAAGATACTCCTTCGCGCGTTTCTTCATCGGGTTCCGTGAGCGAAGTTTCCCATGCATCACGTGCATGCGGTAGGGGACAAATGGAAACCCTAAACCTCCCTATCGGATCTTGACTTTTTGTGAATAAAGTGAGCTTGCGCACGAGCTCCCCGCCTCCCCATTTTCTATTCCCTTCATTCATAGTCTTCTCGTCGTGGACGTGAATTTCAAAGACGTGCTAGCTTACGCAAAGTCGAACGACTCTCGAACTGATATCTGATATAAAATAGAGTTGGACAATTTATCTTTTTGACTGCGTGATTAGTGCATCCGACGTACGCGTGCTCTTTTCTTAATTGACTATAGAACACACTTCATGTTGTTGAAATATTAAAACGACTTACTGTGCAGATGATGCGATAGCCAAAAGCCAAACCACTTTTGATCCGCGGAAAATTTGAGAAAGTAAATTAGGAAAAAAAGTTGTTCCTCGCCGTCTTTTCAAGTGCGGTTGACTTGTAGGTTAAGTAGAATAAGAGCTAGAAATGATGGGCTCGAATATATAATGATTATTTGGTGCGGAAGAAATTGGATTTATCCCAGTAATCTTGACGTATCCGAGCGTGAATTTCCAAATGCCAACCACCATGTTCAACCACTTGGAAGAACGAAAGTAGTCGACCTGGAGAAAACTGACCTTGCTTAATAAAGAAGAAGTCCCATGAATGATTAAGTGTGCGGCTTGACCTTTTACTAAATTTAAGTGAGTTGTTCTGGTTCACAATGATCGAGGTCACACGCTCAACAAAGTCAACATACATGTTCCTTTTGATTGCATACATGGAGAAAAAGGCGGGCTTAGGAATTTCTAGGGCAGAAGAATCCGAGGAGCTGATCCCCAGCAGGAGTTGTTCGGACCGTGGGCAACTTAAAAAGTACATATATCTATAATGGATTCTGATACTTAGTTAAAATAGAGATTGGATTCATTCATGTTGAAAAATAGTGAAATCCATGAAATTTTACCGGTTGAAATTATCTTCATTCATACTTAACACATTTGCTTACTCTGTGTTTTTTCCCCCCATTTTCCTAGTTCTCAATTACCCCTTCATACGCACCGCAGCCTGTTGGTGACCCCAACAATGGACACATCTCCGATCACCCTGAATACGGTCGTGGTGTGTGCATGCGTTGCTACCGGTCATACCGGATTTGACATTGTCATCGTTGAGCCTCTCCTCGGGTCTCCGTAGGGTTTGCCTGAGATCGGCGACCTTGCCCAAGCAATTCATGCAATGGGAGGGAGGCAGGGAGGGAGAGTTTTTATTACAGGTTGGAATGTATTGAATGTTCTCCTAATCTTGCGTAATTACTTTTTTTATAGAATGAAGTATTCGAAGTTAAATGTGCTTAACAAGAATCAACTTGATTCAAAAGGGTAAGTTTGGAGAACAATGCTTTTTTCCCCTATATCTTAAGGAGATTTTTTTTTTTTGCGGGGCCGGTATTTTATTCAATGATGTTTGCTGGATTTTTGTGAAGAAAGTAAACGTTTTGGGCTATCGGTTTCTATTACCAAACTTTGTTTGCTACTCGTGAGGTAGAAACACCCCACTACCCCTTTCATAATTTTTTCATGGCCAAGTTCAAATTCTTTCTCTCTTTCTTTTTCTTCCATGGCCTATGCCGATGGCTGATGAGGCCAGCCGTATCACGTAGAACGATATGCAGTCATATCAATAATTCCAGGTCTAAATTGATTGGATGAATTCAATTAGTACTAATATGAAATAGTTTAGTCCAATTAAAATGTTTAGGACTGATTTGGTACCAATACAATAAGCTTAAAAAGAAATTTTATACTTTCCCAGCAAGTGAAAAAAATAAAATCAGCCTTCTTTTTTCTCTTCTTCATTCTTCATCCACGGCCACATTCTCTACCATAGTCACCAGCAGAGTCGGCGACCACCATTGCGCGTCCATGGCCGAGCCACCACTTCGTCATTGTGGTGGCTCGCAGCCGTTGCCGTCCATAGTCAAGCCACCGCTTCGCTGCAGCTCGTCCATTTGCTGCACCAGAACAAGGCGAAAAGCAAAGAAAGAAAGATATTGCCACACTACTGCGACAGGAGAAAGATGTTGGCACTTCCAACAAACTTTTGGACTAAAAGGAAAAGCCCATCTCCAAGTCTTTTTGGGGTTCAAGAGGAATGCAAGTTTCAAAGGCAAATTATCCAAAAAAAAATTCTAAATTTATTGTGCTTTTATCAATTTGATTCTAAACCTTTTTATTTATATTCATTAAGTCATGACATTTTCAAATTTTATTAATTGATCTCATCCGACTAATTTTGATTGAAAATAGCTGATGTGGATGTCGGTCATTCTAAATGACATCGCTGACAATGATTTGCTTCTTTACTTTCTTTTATTGTCTTTTTTTTTTTTCTTTTTTTTTTCTTTTCTTTAATTTTTTTCCTCCACTAGCTATTGTCAAGCCTTGGGCAACGACTACCCTCACCTACCTCAGGCGAGGGATGCCCGCGCCTAGTTCGACAAGGGTCTCTGACGGCCAATGACGTGGTTTGATGAGAGCCAATGGAGGGAAGAACGGAAAAGGAAAAGAGGAAATAAGATAAACAGGAAAATAAGAAAATGAAAATAAGGAAAAGAGAAGAAAATAAAATAAAAATTCACAAAAAATTGTCCACGTTATGGCCAGCCATGTCCTGTAAGATGGCCAATTTTCACATTAATGATTGTCAACTAAAATGAGTCGAATGGAATCAATTAGTAAAACTTGAAAGGATTTAATACTCAAATAGTAAAATTTAAAACTTTAGTACTGAATAGGTTAAAATGTAATAGGTTTAAGAGTATTTGGAAATTTTTCCAAAAGCCAACTTAAAAGGTGTCCAAAATAACATCTTGATTCGCTTATTCCCACTTTTGGGGAGAAGCAATTCGACTGCTCCGAATCCGAACGAGGAGCCAACTCATTAACATTGCCTGATCTGACCAACATGAGCCATGACCGGAGTTCGTTCATCCATCGACGGCAACCATGGTGAGCAACGAAGTCCAGATCTGGTCGCCATGACTTCAGATCTAATCGACCGAATCTGATCTGCGGCTACTAAGGATGAGGGAGGGAACTCAAGCGACAGTGGACGAGCATGGTCAAGAGCCACGACGAAGGGAGTCGCTTGGCCATGGATGCACAGCAGCGGTCGGCTTTGATGCAGTGCCGGCGATTCCATCAATGACTAGATGGAGGAGCTGGCCGTGGACAGAGGAGGAAAATGAGAGAGAAAAAAGAGAAGTTGATATTTCAATCTTTTCTATTCATTTGCCACGTCATGAACAAGTCTCAATCTTAAATTGGATTTGAAACAAAAATGCATCACACGTCAGTTCATTTGCCAGCCTCTTCCCTTACACAGGCTGGCTTCGCAGCCGCCGCCGTCTCCCATGCCCCCACCGCCTATCTCCGGCTTCACGGCCACCCATATCTATGGCCCTCCAAGGAGCGGAACATCTACTAGGTTGAGCGCTAGTTCGAACTCGAGAACTTCGGCAACATTTACCTCACCGAACATAGTCACTTCGCTTTACTTCTGGGCTCAAGCAGTTAGAAGTGTCGAGTCATATTTTATGCTAATAGAAAGTATGGTTTCTTAATTCATTGACAGTACAGTAGTTTCAGATATCGAGAAATCCACTTCGACGCATCTAATATTTTCTCTTTTCTTTTTGGGTGCCAATCATGGAGACTGGGCCTTATAACTCGCTGAAAGTATAGTATTCTTGGAGTGCAAGCATCACAAAAATTGAGACATCAATAGTGCTCACATCCTCGTTCTTTCATCCTCAGTTGTGTATTACGGCATAATTAGCAATGCTCTCTGTCCTGTGTGTGCACCATGCTGTCAATTTTCGCTGTCAAAACCGTCGTCATACGCTTAGGCCATGGCTTTTATAGATGCTAATCTCGTGCACCTTCTTGTACCGATTTTTCTCCTGGATTCTATGGAGATATTATGCGCTTCTGATTAGCGTTTGCATCATGTCCTGATTTCTTACACCTTAATATAGCCTTCACCCGAACTTGTTCTAATTCCCAGAAACAGTTAACCACTTAATGCAGGAGCAGTTCTGCATCTCTCTCTGCTTTTCTGTGATTGTTTTGCATCTTTCTCAGCATAGACAGGTGCAAATTTTCCTTCATCTAAATTTGCTAGCTCAAGAATTGGTAGGTTATGCATGCGCCTTATCTTGATGTGAATTAGTTCGATAGCCTAGATCTCACTAGAATTGTAGTTTCTCACATGATTAGTGCATATGCGAACAGGAGGACCTCTTATCTATATTTCACGAGTCTGAACATGCAACAGAAAAAGTCTGGATTCCTCATGCTTAAGAGTAGTCAACCACTTGAAAGCCCTGCACCCTGTAAAAATGCGAATGTTTTACCAGACATTTCAAGACAAGAAACAAAGGATGGTGTGTGACACTTGGCACTAATAGACGATGATCCGTGATATCATTGAACTGTGCCTGGGGAACAATAAATAAAACCTGGGTTGACTGCTTCGTTCTGCTTTTCTGTGCCTGAGAATGCGGTGGAGTTTGTGATGTGGGGGCGAAAACAGGCTGTTTTGATGACTCTTCTTAGCTTGTCTAATGGCAACCTTGGCTCGTTTTCAAGCAAAGGACAAAGAACATGCGCGCCCACCACCAATCTTTGCGTGCTTCAAACTAATTCCCATTAAAGATGCGTCAGGGAATATCGAGACAATGTCGGAGAGATTGGAAGTATCGAAATGTGCGGGTCAATATGAGCGCGAACAATTGTGCAGGTTGATTTGAAGGTTACTCTATATTACTTCTTATTCAAGACAGGCTTGATTGATTGTCATAAACAAACTTGAACATGATCGTGTGTTAATATAGCAAGACACATTTTAAAAATCGGTACCGATATATATACATCTTCAATGCATGAATATATTTCGTTTCAATTATTGGGTTCATAGAGTTCATGATGAAATTTAATTACAACGTACATATTTTCTTTGGGAGCGAGTCCTTTGTATTTATTGTGCAACTCAACTAGATGGCCCGGATCAGACTTTCAAGTCCACCTTCACGCCACCACCCATAACCCGACAGCCAAGCTCCCTCACTAACTCCTGGTCACACTCATAATCCAAACGCCAAGCTTCCTTACTAGCTTGACGAGCCAGTCCATGTAGTCGCCCATTTTTCAGCAACAATGCAAATAGAAAATTCATTAAAAAAATGATATCATATTGAATATGGGTTGGGTATGGCCCAAATAGGGTATGGATCACTTAATTTGTATTGCACGTATATAGGTTCAAAAGAATTACATTGGTCGATTTGGATTGAATCATTTTCGATTTGACCCAACCCACTTGTTGGATGGGCTTACAAAATCATTTTTAATCGAACTCAATCCCATCCATTTAATGGGCCTAGGAAGGACATTCTTGTTATACATACACTTCACTGTACAATGCATCTATCGCTGCAAGTACACAAAAAGAGCGCAAACACGTAAGTTGTTCCTCTCCCTCTCTCCCTCTCTCTGGATCGAGAAAGTTCAAAAGACATGGAGGCAGGCAAGGTGAGCTTGAAGCTTCTGCTGGACGAGAGTAACCTGACGGTGCTGTCCGAAGAAGCGGGCAAAGGCTGTGTCGACTTCCTCTTCCGCGTACTGGCACCGCCGGTCAGGAGGCTTTGGGAAAGGGGTGGGGAATTACATGGCGATGACTGACCTGGCGGCAAAGCCGACGTCGACCAGTCCGTGTATTACTTTCATCGACAAGCTCATCGTGAAGGAGGTTGTGGTTCTTGAGACATTCACACGTGCAAGCTAAATGTTGAGCGCCATTAATTTATTAGGACATTTGGGTTTTCAAAGTGCCAAGGGATCAACATACTTCGTAGTAGATATTGGATTTGATTCAGAATTGAATCTGTTTTTATAGGGGTCAAATACAGCAACTTTCTTACTTAAAGTTACACTTGCTTAGGTTTTTTGGCGAGACGAAGCTGTATATCCTTACCATATGTTTAGGAGTCGGCTATATTTTTAATGGGCATTTTCATGAACAAAAACTGATTGCCATCTATCAAAATCTTTACTTGTATTTGCAACTGATGGCGCGGCTCGTAAAACAAAAACGAAGCTGATTTAATCCGACTCCGACAAAACTTAAGAGCTACTTTTTAATATTGAGGCAATTTAAATTGGGCCTACACTGATCATCTAAAGTTTAGAGAATGTATGTATAATTTAATCCGCTAATCCCGATGATGATGATGCTGGAAAATTCTGGCGATAACTCGAGCGGTGGGTCACGACCTCTACCGCTCTCTGCGATTATGTTGACTAATCACGAAAAGAGCAAATGCAAATGGGAAGGTAAAGCGAAGGAGAGCTGAGAAAATCACCTCACACAGGTGTTACATGGCGGAAACTTATCCAGAAACACCTTGTCGCTTACCGTTTACTTTTATCCCACGTAGTCATTCAACCACTCCCACTCTTCGACAAGTGTCCTCCACGTGTCCTCCTCCAGAAAACCCACGACGAGATCTCCCCCCTCCCCTAGTTCAGAAATCCCTTTTTAAAATGCCCACTCATTTTCAGTTCTGCCATTTTCAAATTGCTCCCAAAGCGAGGGAAAAGGAGACACTCTGATCACTACAGCAAGAAAGCTCGAGACGAGAGAGGCGAATGGCTCCTAAGCGTAAGGCCAAGGTCGTCAAGACGACGAAGAAGATGGTTCAAGAAACTGTCGAAGTCACTCTCGACGAAAAGGACCAGAACTTAGCTGCGGAAGCCGGAGATGGCGTCGAAGTAGTGCAACAAGAATCAGAGAGCGAGGTTGTGAAGACCACCGTAACGGTGGAAAGCAAATCAACGAAAGGAGACCAAGTGAGGGTCGAAATCCCCGTCGAGCAGCCACCAGAGAAAGAAACCGCCACCGCCTCTGGATCACCGCGAACGCCGAGACAACCGGAGAGAGAAGCAAAAGAAAAGATCCAAGATCAGAAAACAACGCAAGAAGCCGAGAAGGGGGGCCGCAAAGAGCAAGAAGAGGACGACGAGACTCAGAGCCCTGAGGATACCCCACAAGCCGAGGCAGAGAGAGAAACCGACACTCTGGAGGAAGAGCCGGCTCTCGACGGAGAGATGGAGAAAGCGCGGGAAACAGAGAAAGAGAAATCCCCGGAGAAAGATGTCGAGGCAAAGAACGAGCCAAAGAGATCCAGAGAAGTGGACGAGAAGGCAAGGGGAGGACGGCGGAGGCGGAGGCGTAGAGTTGGGGAAGTAGGCGGGGACGAGCAGTACAAGCGGTACGTGTTCCGGGTGCTTAAGCAGGTTCATCCGGGGCTCGGGATATCGTCAGCCGCGATGGAAGTGCTCAATGGGTACATGAACGACATGTTCGAGAGGCTGGCCGCCGAGGCGGCGAGGCTGTCGATCTACGCAGGGATCAAGACTCTGTCGTCGCGGGACATCCAGGGTGCGGTCCGTTTGGTCCTACCCGGTGAACTCGGGCGGCACGCCATTGTGGAGGGGGCTAAGGCCGTGACGAATTACATGGAGCACGACGGTGGTGGAGCCAAGTCCAAGCCCTAAAACGTTTTCATTGAGTGCTACCGACTCTGTGGTCATTTGACTAAGTCTTCTTTATTTTTATTTTCCTGACTTTTGGTGATGGAGATGTTGTATCTTTTGTTCATTCTTTTATGTTTTGTTTTCCGTGGGTCGGCCCGTTAACTCATTTTTGTCTGTGTGATGGAGATTTAGGGCTTGGGTTCGTAGGGCTTGTTTATGTGGTGTGAATGACTCTTTATGAAATTTGTTTGTGGGCTTGAAAGATGACTACGGGTTCGAGTAGTTTCAGGCAATAAGTTCCTTCAATGAAAAGAGTTTAGTAGTTCTTTCAGTAAATTCATCTTCGAGATTATGATTAAGAAAGCCGAATCAGAGATATCGCATCTTATACTAGTAGATATCCATGCGTTTGTAAAAAATTTCCTTTACTATTCATATAATCTATTTGTTTTCTTTTTTTTCATATAAATTATCTGTGACACATATTTTACGTCCTATGAATCTATCGCCTTTTGAATTAAAGAAACAAGTTATATATCAGCATAAACTAACGAGAATCATTGATAATTGGGAGAATCGTTGATTGCCATTATTACATGAACTAGGGAAATTTTATGTGTAAGCAGCAACCTTATCGTAATTGGAGAAGATAATAAAAACCCACCAACGAAATAGTCAAAAGGAAGGAGTTGATAGAAATATAATTTCCAACAATTATTACTTTGCAACATTAAAATGGCTTTTCTCTTTAAAAGTTTCATGTGAATCAGAGTTCCATGTGATGCTTGTAGATGTAATTTATTTAATATTGTAGGTGAATCTATGGAGAGTCATCATTAATTCGTTTTCGAAATAGTAATATGAATTCACTTTTAGAAAGCATTAAATCTTCTAAATGATTGACATTCCTTTATCCATTCGAAAGTGTAATTTCGCTATATAAAAAAAAAACAACGTGCGATTAAGTCAAAGAAATTTATACTTGGCCGGAAGAATTGCAAGTTTCGTTATAAAAAAAAAGTTAGAGTGGAGACAGAGATGCAATTTGTATAGAGAATGTTAACCCAATGTAATTTTTTGGAAAAGGCTAATCTATAACACATCTGAACCCAACATAATCAGCCAAAAGAATGGAAGAAGTGCATACTTAAGCACCACCTATACGTATCAGAGATGTTGTCAAAAGGTGTTAACCCTCACCAACTTTTAACGGTTTGAACTGAAAATATATTTAATCAAAGTCGAGTATAGTGTCGAATAATTTTTAATATCATAATCGCTCGTCTGAATAAATTCATAAGACTAATCAACTTTATCAAATTTCTATTTTTTTAAAGAAAATTATTAACTTGGAAAATTATTTACGTAACGGTCGACTTTATATAGTGGAGCTCGAGCTAGAAGACGTAAAGCAATTCAGGTCCACTTCGAACACTGCTTGCGCAAGTTGAGTAGTCGAGGTCGAGATTGACATCGTATGAATGTTGCCACATCCAGAAAAGGATTTAAAGCCCCGGATATTCTTGGAATCCGGGGTTTCCTCTTTCCCCAGATTGATGTCTAGCCTTCTTATCGGGAAAAGCATAAAGAAAGCGTGTCTGAAAATCCAAGGATGATTGATAGCTACGGATTAAAGCAGACTCCTGGATGGGACGTGAATGTTTTCTGGAACTGAGACGACCTGGTGCAGAGGGTTTGGCGCGACCTTCGATGGCTGACAGACCGCCGATGGGGTCCAATGCCACGAGTCTCTCTCAGCAGCACCACGTTGGACGACTGCTTGCCCATGTTGGACGATTGAACAGCGGGTCGAGTTGAGATTTTCGTTCAGTTCTTCGAAAGCGAGTTCTGTGGAGGGATCCACGTTTCTACTGGATTTAACTAGAAACGCTCTGCTATCCTCTTATCAGACTTTGTTTAGATCAGGTTAAGAAGAACCTTCTTGTAGCTCGAATACCTTTCTTTTACTGTAGTTTGGATGAGATCCACCGTCAATCTCGAACGGTGACCCGACTCCACTCGCATATGCTTCGCGCTTAAAACAACTCAAGCTCGGTTAAATACCAAGTCTTTTTCTGGAGCTCCATTCGAGTAAAAAACTAAGATATTCAAGCCCGACAATCACAATTAAGTTACAAATAGAACTCAAAAGCTCCAACGTATTAATCACTTTCTCTAACAGAATACATAGTATATAATTTTAAGGATTTACAAGTCTACTTTTGAATAAATAAATCTGTTCCACACGTGGGTCAAACTTTAAAGAGAGTACTCTAAATAATCATTTGATGTGATGACCATCTAAAAATAAATATTTTCTTATGTACAGCTCGACATTAATTCACGAGCTATTTTATATAAAGAGCTGGCGTCCTTATAAGTATTGTCCCATGTCAATCAAGGGCACACCTCTCATTTCATGTGTGGCCTAGTCTACTCCTACTCACTCTTAACATTTTTTTAGCCTACTAAAATTGTAAACATTATTGGAGCCCTATTGTCTCGGAGATCACTTCATGCCTTCTTGGAATCACGTATGGGTCTAGACTTTTCTACAAATCCCACATTTACTAAAGAGGGTCAATGCTCAAATAGGATTTAGAATGACTCAATCGTTCCACGTGGAACAAGCCTTCAATAGGAGTATCCGAAGTTATTCGCGAGATGATTACCATACAAAAGCAGGTGTTATTTTACATATCATTCAATCAGACCTCTCTCATCCAATCTTAGTCTTGAAATCTCATGATTTTATCACCATTAAAGATTTTTCAGAAATTGATCAAAGATTATTTAGATTGGCAAACCTATCGAGCTGAGAACTAACAAGCTTCATAAATAGCTCGAGCCCAAGCTCCTGAGATAAAAACATCAATGTTTCGGTAGCGATATTAGCTTAGATTAATTTCAAACTCCATACAACAATGCAACATCGTAGCAACTCTTGTTCGATAGCTTATTTGCATTAGCTATTAACTTTTACTTTTCACTCTTTAATGAATATAAACCTTGCGATTCACGACTCTCAAAACTTTCACAACTCTCAGAAGATTGACGGACAAGTATGAGAGGATGACCTGATTCACGACTCTCAAAAGTAACTCCTTTTCCTGGTTTAGAGGGGACTTTAATTAAAGGAAAAACCACATAGAGATAACCTTATTTTGACTATTCCCCTCCCCCTCCTTCCTTCCTTCCTTCCTTTTTCCTTCCTTCAATAGCGACACTGTTTCCTTGTCTCGTTCCAATAATTTAACTTGTACGGAGTGGTATCTGCAGATGCGATAGAAACTTTATCCAACTCTTCCCACCTGGAGATCCATCCTCACGCACGCTCTCTCTGTCTAGAAAGCTCTTTCACCTTCCCTCCCTTCTACCTACTCCTTTCCCAAACTCGCAAATAACTCCCACCTTCACTCACCAAACACTGACATCTCCCGCCACCTTCACCACCAAATGAAACCCCACTTCCGCAAGCTCCTCCACGTCCCCAACGAAGAAGACCCGCCACCCTTACTCCAAGCCCCCACGAACTCCGCGGCTGCTCCACCGTCAGCTTCGATCAGTAAACCCCCGCGGCCACCCCTCATGAACGCCCCCTTCGACTCCTCCGTCGGCCTCACCGCCCTCGTCCTCCTCACCGCCCTCTTCTTCATGGGCTTTTTCTCCCTCTACATCCGCCGCTTCGCCGAGGGCGCCGAAGCCACCGCAGCCTCCCGCCGCCGCCGCCGCCGTCGCCGCCGCCTCCACCGCGATCCGGTGGGGACTAGCCCTAGCCCGCCGCACTCCTCCCGGGCGCCGCCAGAACGCCCGTCGTGCTCGGCGCCGCGCAAGGGCCTCGACCCCGCCGTCATCCGGTCCCTGCCGGCGTTCGCCTACGGCGAGGAGGGCGCCAAGTACCAGGCGGACTGCCCCGTGTGCCTCAGCGACTTCGAGGAGGAGGAGAAGGTGAAGGCCATCCCGTGGTGCTCGCACATCTTCCACGCGGAGTGCATAGACCGGTGGCTGTGCGCGCACGCGTCGTGCCCCGTTTGCCGGGACGCGCGGTTGACGGAGGCGAGCGGGAGAGCTGAAGCCTGTGGGGCGCTAGGGGGATCGAGTGCGGCGGAGGGCAGGGGGGTTCGGAGCGCGGGCGAGCTCGAGGGAAGATCGACGGCGACGGGCGGTGGCGCGGTGATCGGGGGCGGTGGAGGGGGAGTGTTGATTGCGAGGGGGAGGAGTAGGAGTTGGTCGAGCGTAGGAGAGAGTCGTATGTTGCAGAGGACGGTGAGTTGGTGATGGGGCGCGAGGGTCGGCACGTATGGTTCCGCGCAAGTGCCTCTTCTCTGCCCCGCACGTGTGGATGTACAGATGCTGTATAGGACATGTAAAGACGCTGTAGACTTGAACATTCATAAATTTTTTGTGCACTTGGATTCCTCACTCATCGGTCTATGTCTTGGCACAACCATACTTCAATTCGTTACAAGTAAGCTTCTCCATTATGATCCCAATGGTGTCCCAATTTAGGACAAGTAAGCTTCCCCATTAGATCCACCGTGAGCAAGGGGTGTGCCTGGGCGGCGCTAGCCAAGCTAGCACACAGAGGCAATGAATTGAGGACTCATTCAGGCCATTGCCGGCTTCGGCGAGCCAAAAGAACCGCCCTGCCCCTGGTCGTCTCCAGGATAAACTAATCGGCACACGTTAAGGGCTCTCCTGAACGAAGGAGATCGATATCATATCGTAGCAAGTACGTCCCGGGACATGATTAGCACGGAAGATCCGGGCTGTGGATGGGCGAAGAACAAGGTCATCATATAATTTCTCGTGGCATTTCAAGACCTAAGTTCACCACAGAGAGATGGAGGCAAAGCAACTATGATCTTGTCAACACCCTCATAAGTTATAATACATTCCTTTCGCGACACAGCCACAACTAAAATTCAAAAGAAAATAAAAAAAACTTGAATAGCTGGGGGGCAAAATCAATTCCTAAGATTATTAGGGAATCAATGCTTGCACGCTCCACCCTTTTGCAGACCATAGCCAATTCGTTTCTTTCTTGTTGGTTCTCTGCACTGAACCCAACAGTTGCTCAGAAGACGCATGGCATCAACGGAGATAAAGTGTGAAGCTAAAGAATTATATTGAGCTCCATGAGTATCGCAACGCGAGCTGTCTGTCAAGCATCGAACTCGGTTTTGGAAAACCTGCTCAGGAAGACGAAATCACCACGAGTCTGATTAATTCCGTGAAACATGTTCTTAGCAATCATTGATTCCATTAGAGATGGTGTCCAAGAGCCTCAGAAAGAACAATACCTGAAGGAGTCTCGAGCAGGCGCGAGGAATGTAGTCGTCAGCAATGTGATATTTCCCTCCCTCTCTTGCAGCTATGAAATAAAATAAGCACGTATAACCTCCACGACAGGTGCCCTGCACATTGGGCACTTACCATCACTCTGAACTAAGCCATCTGCGCATTTGGAACATGTGCACATGTGACCACATCTGCAACATGAAGCATCTAAATAAGCAAAGCAACAGGGCACTGGAGTAACAATGTACTTAATTCATCCAATTTTTTGAAGGGAGAGATGGCCCAATTCTGCACTGGGAAGGTAAGACTTCAGCGGCTACCTGTACAATAATGAATCAATGCTGTTGTTCCGACACATACAGCAGCTTCCTTTTCTCACAGAATCCCACCTGGATTCATCATCCATGAGACCACCTTCACATGCACCTTCAACAGAAAAAAAATAACATGACAATTGGTTATAGAAGATGGAAGATGTCCCAAATTGCAGGCAACTGCAAATGCCAGTTAGGCCTATCCGCATCTAAAGCATCTGATAGGAATACAGTATCTACCTCAAGAACATAAACCTATTAAGAAAAGAAAGAACCTCCAGTTTCATACGCTGAAAAAGATTTGGCAGAGGGAATGCACCAAAGATATAAACAACTGTAGTCTCAGACAATGCAAACCTTGTGAGCCAGCGGAGCGATTTAGGGCGGCAGACACTTCATGCTTTATTGAACGCTGCAGCTCAAGTTGCATGTCCATGCAAGCCTCAAGCATCCTTTGCATATTATTCATCCGCTGCTGAAGCCGAGCCATATCCTCCCTCAAATCACTAATGATGTCCCATTCCTGCCACAAGTCCACAAATTCATCCAATAGATATAGAGTATACTAAAGGTGTGACAAATCTGAATTATCCGCAACAAAAAACCTCAAATATCCAAATGACCATGGAAAATGAAGAGAAGCAACAGAGCAAAATCTGTCAAACTTCAACAAGCAAAGGACAGATTTTTATCTAATTGTAACTAGCAAATCTCAAGTTTAGAAGGCACAATCTCTTTTCTGAAACGAAAGCTTAACATGAAGGTTTGTCAGAAAAGAAATAAAAAATAAGTTTTCATTTTTCACTATATTTTCAGGCATAGAGCAATTTGAAACTGTCATGAAGATCCTGTTCTAGCCTTAAGACAGATCTTTTTCATGGCCAACTATTTTGGATTTAAACCAGAGCCAAGGGTGGAAACACTCTCCATCTAAGAAATGCAATAAAACCAACACCATTTAGTGATGTCGAATTTGAAACCATGAAAGGTCATTTCCTTTTTCTGTTCTGAACATTAATAGGAGGATTCAGCTGGACCTAACAGAGAATCATCTTTGTGTAAATGACATTAGAAAAATGAAGGTGCCAAGATCGAATCACATAAACGACATACAATGCCCAAGTGTTGATGAATGTGCTGCTGTGGCCAACCATCATGGTGCAAGTCCTCGTCCCAGCGTGGCTGAATTGACGGGGGTGGAAATGGTGGGAGCGAAAATGAGGGGTTCTCAACAGCATTCATCTGAGCATCATTTTCTCTGCTCATCTGCTCCAACTCATCTTCTGCAGTTGCCGGAGTAGGAGATGTACCATGCAACTCCCAGTCTGCAGAAGCTTGACCTTGCCTTTCTACATATGATTGTATCAGTTGGTCAAGACTCTCGCGGAATCTACTGTGAAGAAGATTTGAAACACTTCTCCTGCGCGCCAACATAACGTCTGTCATCATCTAATTCCCACTATAATGGCCAAGCAAACATAAAACTACTTTTAAAAAAAAAATTCTTCCTACCTGCTCAGAAGTTCCCTGAGTTCTGTGTTGTACACATTATCATCATCTGGTAAATAAAATGTGCCAACTCTTCCACTGGAAACATCTCCCTGCTCAGAAGGACCTTCAGACCAACTCTGCCCATCCTCTTGGACACTACCAATCCGATTTCCAACCTCATACTCCACTGGAGGAATGCCTTCCATGTCTTCATTTGCATCTTGGTCTTGCGACCATTCATCAACAGTAGTTTCTGAGGGAGGTTCATCAAAAACTTCATCGACACTGCCAATTTGTCTGTTAGATTGGGCACCTGCTTCATGGAGATCCCTCCCTTCACTTCCTGAGCGGCTTTCTTGCCAATCTTGAACTTGGATGGCTGAAGCTTGCCATCTTACATCTTCAGCAGCATTTTCATAAAAAAAACTGGTCTGTTCCAATGAAGTATGGACAGAGTTTTCCTCTCCGACTGTCTCAGAATGACGGTAGAGTACTTCACATACTTGATCCGAAGGATTAAGTTCTCCAGATTCAATCTGTAAATCTCTAGATGGTCCGTCACTGCTTTCATTGACCTCTCCATCAACCATATCAGTCGATCCAGCAACATTTGACATATGACAACTCCTGATCTCGTTTAAAAGCCCTTCCTCTGGCCTTTCTTCAGTGTTAGCAGTGGATCCTGCCCCATCGCCAATGGTAGGTTCTAGTCCACCTATCTTATGTGAAGAAGCATGGTCTGGGATATTACTTTGCCCAATTTCATTAGTTGACCGGGCACCACTTTCCTGTGAATAATTATCAGCCTGACCATTGCCCACATCAGTCAACTGAGCAGCAGCTGGCCATTGCCTGTTTCGTGACTCATTTGGAAGCACTTCAACCTGCCTTGATTCAGCAATATCCATGGATCCAATTTCTTGATTAATCAATCCTGAATTATCTCTACCATGCAACAACTCGTGGGTATTTCTAGCAGCATTAGAAGGCCGAGTTCCTTCAAGATTATCATCCATGACCACGGGCAAATTATTTGAGCCATTGATTTCACAGCTGGAAGAGCTCTCAAAGTCGGTGCTTGATTCACCACTGACAGAGCTGTCCAATCTGGAAAGAAATCCTTCCCTGATTCATAAATGAGGGGGAAAAAGAATTGGGAATGTCCAAACAAGTTAGTTATAATGAATTAATGGAAGAACAGGCTGTAAATGCAATAGCAAGAAACGAAATACAGTAAACTTTAATTATAACAAAAAACTGGCTCCAAGTTCAAGGTATAAATACCTAAAGCTCACAAAGCACTAGAGACTAGACAACATACCTGAGACCAGAAACCGTCTGTCTTTTCCTTAACAATCCCAGTTCACTAGCTGCCAGTGAACTGGTTCCTTCATTCACTGTCCTCTCATTTCGCAAAAATCTACCCCTAAGCAATGACTACACATGAACACATGCAGTACGTCAGTTAGTCTCAGAAAGAACACCAGCTATGCAACAAGAATACAATTTCCTACCGTCACATCTTGACATGGGAATAATGCAACGAACACAAAAAGAAGAGCAAGAGGAAGACTTGGGTCCTTAATTGCTTAGCCAAGGTTCTTAGACTTAGAAAACTAAGATGATCAATTGAACAGACACCGTTAGCCCAGTCTACACATCATAATCAACAATCTTTGCTCATCAAAAAGATTGAAAAGCAATCGTGCAAGCACTACAGTAAAGAAGTGAATTAGAAATTCACTCCTGTTTAAGGAATACTCTGTTAGATCCAGCTTCTTCAACTACTACTGCTCAGCAAAGGATTCAATAATAAGTGCAATTGCCATTAGCTGTACCACAACGTCATTATTCAAAGTTCATGAATGCAAAAATGTAAAGAGTCCAATATTGACATCTAGAAACTAAGAGATATGAATAGCGAAACTTCCAGCAAAGATACACTATATGCACCTGAATGCGGTTGCGATGAGCAAACTGCGAAACCGGCTGCTGCTGCAATAACCCCTGGATCTCTCTTTGCCTTTCTCTCTCTGATTTCTTCAACATGTCAAGTAGAACCTGTCTACCGCACACTCGGCGAATGCCTCGCCTGGTATTGTCAACTCGGACTTCAGTTTCATTCACAAGCAAGCCATCACGCACTCGTTCAATTTGAGCACCAATTTCAGCAGCCTGTTCTTCTCTGCTGTCGCCACAAGGACCTCTCTGGCTATTTATCTGTACCCACTCCCTTATTATTCTAACCCTCTCCTGCTCAGTTTCCTCAAGCCATTGTGCCCTTGGATGATTGGTAATGTGAGAAATGTTGGATGTGCACTCGCTAACACCACTGTTCATCCATTCACGAAATATTTTCCTCACTCTTTCTCTTTCGGTTTCTCCAAGGTCAGAAGAATGATCCTGACTGAGATTGTTATTTTCCAAAGTCTCATTTGGTGAAGGGGCTTGACCATCAGACCATGTTCCAGACTCATTCCCATTCTCAACCACATCACTCTCACCTTCTTCACAGTGACTTTCAAAACTGTTGATGCTTGAGAGATCATTAGTTGAAACATCACTCGCTTCATGGATCAGTCCTTCACCAATTCTCTCTTGACGACTCATGGCATGTTCATCCTCGAGTTCCCGCCACATTTGCAGGGTGGAGGACGCCCGAGTGCCTGATATCCCATGGTCAACCTGTCCTCTAGAAGCGGAAGCTTGAGAATCTCTGAGGAAAGAAGAATCGAGCACAGAAACATTGTGCAGACCCGCAATAGCCATCTTCCTAAATAAAAATTAGACCCTTCAACCCATCTGCTTCAAACGCATCAAAAGCACACGAATTTGGGAATTATATCCCAGCATAGGGGATTCCATCAGAATGAGGCCATTGCATCCCAGATAGAGCTCCTTATTGTCTACTACTCACCATCAATAACATCATAGATCTGCCGCTCAACAAACTGCACTGTACAAATGAACAGAGGAAATCAGATGCAGTCATCGAACTGGGGATACATGGACACTTTTTAATCACCTGACGTAACAATTATCTTTCCATATTGCCTTAGCCGTTCGGTTTGACATTCTCTAAGCAAGCCTATGTTACAAGAGCTCGCATAACTTAGAGTAAAAAATTCATAGAACAGAACAGAACAAAACAAAAGAAAAAAGAGAAAATCCCTTGGACCAAAGAGAATAAAAAAAAAACGACTCATAATCCAGACCAAACAATGGGAACCCTCACTTCAATAAATGACGCTGCTACAGTGAATTAACTACAGAACAATAAAATCCAACCTCGGAAGCCCAGATTTGTCTCAAATTGGCAAATTCAGCAGGGAGAAAATCCTGAAAAAAGTCAGGCCCGCGGAAAGAGCTTGACACCAAGGCATCTCGAGTTTCCTAACTTTAACAATCCAGAAATCCCAAACCAACAAAAGAAAACAGATCATTCTGTCGCTTCCCCTCCCCCGGCTTCTCTATCTCATAATCAAGACCCTACAAGGACAAGCTATTACCATCAAACCCACATCAGAAATGGCTTTCAAATTACGAAAAGCGATCGGAGTTTCCTCCCTGAAAAAGAAAAAAAAGAAAGAAAGAAACCAGTTCTGCAAGAATCACACACATTTTGAAGCAAATTGGAAAATATGTACCGTCCGAGCTCTCTTCTTTGGTTTCGAAGCAAAGAAACGAAAGCCCTAAGCTGGGCAGAAAGTTACGGGGAGAGAGAGAGAGAGAGAGAGAGAGAGAGAGAGAGATGGAGACGGGGAGGAAGAGATGTCAAGATGGGCAACGAAAAACTTGAAGAAGGTCTTAGAGAGAGAAACAGAGCGAGAGGGAGAAGGAGAGATGAGCGGCGATTTGGAAATATTAAATGGGAGGGACACGTCACCGCTCCCCTTAAATTTTGCCGTAACACTAACGTCTATAAAATCACCACCACGAGCCACTACGGGCCGCCACGTGTCTCGCGTCGGCCCAGTTACGGAACCTTCACCACCCTCACATTCTTAAACGTAACGAAGTGGGGAGGCGGAAGGGCCTCTCTTTCCCGGCCAAACAAAGACGACGTCGTCTTTCGCTCCTCGCACGGTATACTTAGCAACGAATTACTGTTAATGTAGCAGGGAATAAATGATTTAGAAAATATCTTTTTTGAAAGCAATCACTTATACCATTTAAAATATTAATCGGTTAAATGATATTTTCATTCGTGCACGATAAAAATATTAGTTGTTAATTTACTTTTACAATTGATATAAGCAATCATTTTTACATATATTTTTCGAATTATTCATTTTCCTGCGAAACATACTCGCTCTAATAGTCAAAATGCAAATCTTAATGCATCGTGCTCGATCAAAATGTTTTTAGAATGTAAAAATATGAAACATTTACGTGTTTCGTTTTCTTGATATTATGATAGAGTGATTTTGTATGTCCAAATTAACCGAATACCTATCATATGTCAACTATGAGTAGCAATGATCATATAACAACATGTGACTGGTTTGTAGATAATTACCATGTTTATTAAGTGTAAGTACTTGAAAAATCACCCCAATCGATCATAAATCTTTCATCAATTAAATATTAAATTTTATAATTTTACTAATCAAGTTCTAAACTTTATATGAAAAATATTGTCATTGTGTTCAATGTCACCCAAAATCACTGACACGGTAGTCTAGTCATTGCCGACAGTTTTACGCAGTATAATAATTTCCCCCATAAGTGCAATAATCCTAGGCGAAACGATTTTTTATATATTATATTTTTGCAATACTTCGTACAAACATTAACTTTTTTATTTCCTTTTCAATGTACATGGCCAGCATAAGTGGGGGGCTAGTGATGCATTCAAATTATAAACCATCTCTTGCACAAAAATGTTGGTTGAACCAATATACTGAATTTATGAGCACTTCATACCTAATTCAGCGACCATTCCCTCCTCGAAAGAGCCGTTCATTAGTGTCATTACAATCATCAAATTGCAGATCAAAAAATGGAGTTGTCTCGCTTTCCCACCACATGAGAATGTGAAATCGCACCCAACCATTTCACCTGCTCTAAAGTAAAATCAAAATCTCTTTCTTTTTTTTACTCAATTCATTTCACGTCTTCAAATTTTGTTACATTTCTTAATATATATATATATGAAGGACGATACGTTGTCTAAGGATGAACCTATCTAATCGAGGAAAAATCCCATAATCGACGGTCGGCGTACAAAAGGGGGGGGGGAATTGATGCTGCCTATGTTCTTATGACTCAATGAATCATGTTTTGAAAGAAAGGTTGGTCTGATTTGATGTCAATGCTCTCGAGTCTTTGAAGATCTCACCTAAAATTCTCCCCCACTATATAAGATCAAGAGAGACGCTCGAGTGCATCCAGCGAAATGAGCCCAGGCTCACCTATGCCCTTGGATCAAGTGGGGCCTCATACGGGTCCCGCCATATCCGAGGGTGCTGCTTACTCGGGATCGATTGAGCTTTCATTCAAATGCTGAACTTCCGGTGCGCTTCACTCGACACTATTCTTCGAGGTTGAAATACATTGCGTGATGTTCTGTTTATGCTGGAATCACGTGATATGATAAAGTGAATTGGAAGGTTTGGTGTTGTAATTATAGGGAGAAATTTCATCCTCCAATTATATGTAATTTCTCAGGAAAATATCTTACAAGTTACTGTAATAATTGAAATTGCGATTAAATATCATTTGTTAACGCCGAGTTAATTGAAAGAGATTTTATTAAGATGTGTGAGTGATCTGTATTAAAAGAAAGTCCCATATTGAAGAATTGGTTTGGTGTAGTTTAGTTAATATATCCTAGTTAAGCCAACTTTTTAGCGAAATTATGTCTAATTGGTTCAGTGGGTATTATGATGTAACAACACTTGGAGATTTAATATATATCTCGATAGATTCATGACTCGTTTAATTAAGCTTTTGGGTGAAGCAAGTCCAATTGAATTTATTGATTCTTGATAATTTTCTAAATGAAGGTATAGGGCTTATGTAACGAGCAACTCAACAAGATTGACTCATCCTTTCCACGTTTCGGCGACCTTTGATGATCGTTGTCATAAAACAAAATTAATGCTCGATGATGACAATGATGATAATATAAATGGGGCCTGGGCGTTTAATTTATTTGTTGAAATGTTGCCGTAGCTCTTGTCTAAGGATATTACAGACTGAACTCGGACAAGGAAACGCCTTCTTCTTCCTTACCGCCCCCGTACGGAGGCTCAACATCCTCGGAACCCCCTATTAAGGAACGAGATCGAAGATCAAGAAAGTACTGCACCAAACATTCAAAAAGATGGCGAAGGACATCCTGAACACCTGACGAATCCTATCGAGAGCTTAAGCCCTCAGCAAGCCTGATGTTGTCCTTTTTTTTTATCTTTTTTCTGGCACAATTGCACGACAGAGGTCCTAACATGTGAGATACGACCACCCTGTCCTTTGCCCCCCCAGTGTCCCTTGCTCTCCTTACCAATTTATACGCAGGAGCAGAGAGACCCCTTATGGAAACATCTCTCTAGTTAAAGGGAAAAGATCGAAATAGGGAAGGCCCATCTGTGTATAAAAGATCTGAGGAAAGAAACTTCCTTTTCTTTGAAGTGATGATTCGTTCTCATGAATACCAAACCAAAGCCTGTGAAGCGAGGAGTCCCACCACCTGCAATATACCTTCGCCGGGTCATTATTTCATGAGGGACTCCCATTGAATACAGTGTTTGAATGCATCGCCTTTAGGTCGTATGGTCCCTTCTCTTCGCTCTTCTTTCTTCTTCTTCTTTCCCTTTTTATAAATTTTATCCCTTTGCCTCCCGAGTAAAGAACTGCCACATAAAGGGGGAGAAGAGGAGAGCGCATCTTCCTTTCTTTTCTCTCGCGTTTTCTCTTGGACGCGGGTTGTCTCGACTCTTGATGCCAGTTCCTCAACTAGTGAGGACCACATCGGTAGCCCCTCATTGTGCGAAAGCTCTTGAAAAATAAATCCACACATTCACTTAATGACTTAAGCTTTTAGGACAATTGGCAGTGATCCTACAAAACTTCGCATGATATCAGAGTAAGAGGTCATGAGTTCCAATCTTCCCAAACTCCTATTCTACCTCCCTAAAAAAAAATTTGCACGCTTAGTACTGGCAAAAAGACCAGACTAAACATGAGAATAAGTGTAAAAATACTTGAAATATAAATCCATAAAGGCTTAAGCTTTTTAAAAAGTTAGCAAAAATCCTACAAAACTTCACACATTGGTACCCCATTGGACCCACCCATTTGTGAGGATCGAAGAGGAACGCATGGTTATGGAGCGAGAGACCGTGAGAGAGAAACTATAACTAGGGCGAGAAGCTTAACATGCGACTGACGGTGATGAAAGATAATTATAGTATATCACAATGGGAAAGTCGACCTCTTTTATATTAAGAACTCCATTGAAAGAGCCACCTGCAATGTTTGCATTGCATCTCACGTTATCATTATGATGTTGTGATTCATACCATCGCAACATACTCCTCCTTATAAGAAGTATAACAAGAATTAGGTTATCTATATTCTACCAAAGAGGGTGAGTCAGTTACAGTTATAAATCAATTTTGTTCTTCAGTTGATTAAAAGGTTATACATGTTATGGTATTCCCCGAATAGTTTCAACTGTGAGAAAACTGGCACCGTCTGTCATACAATTTCCTACGGTGCTCGGCATACATTATGGGTGCATTTAGTAACCATTTTCGTCCCAGAAACAATTTTTTTAGATTGAATTTTTTTTTAGAAATGGTTTTCAGATGAATTTTTGGGAAGAGAAACATGTTTGGTAATTGAACAAAAATTCTGTCTTTGAAATAAATAAAAAGAACAGAAATCCGTTTGGTAATTACACAAAATTTCTCGCTCCAAGAATTAAAAAGAAATGCGGTGGCCGATGGCAGTGACGACGACTGGTGGTGGGGGGCCGATGATCGGCGGTGGGGACCAATGACCGGCGACCGATGGCTACGACTGGTGGCAGGCGGCGACCGTGATCAGTGACCGGTGGCGGCAATCGACGATCGGCGGCAAGGCCGATGACCAGTGACGGTGGCATATGGCGAACGATGGTGGCGGCAAGAGATTAAAATGAAATATAAAAATTTTAGCTTATTAATTGATACTGTTTATTCTTGTCCTAGAAATGAAAAAAAAAAAAAAAAGTTTTTGTTCTCATTTCTCGTCCCAAACTCATCCCTAACCATTTTTTTATCCCAGCAACAGAATGAGAATGAGAATTTATCAAACAGATTTCTCGTCCCAAACTCGTCAAGAGACGAGATATGAAGAATGAAAGTAATTACCAAACGCGCCCATATAGCTGAAGTGCATCCATAGTCGCACTATCTGACTGCATCTTTTAGTAAATTGAGCCATCGTCCTTCAAGGTGCTGCAACTCTCAAGGATGAGTCATCAAACGCATAATTTGCAGCACTTGGCAATAGCATCACAGCACAATGTAGGTACGATATAACCATGATCCTACCAGACCAAACCGACTCTCATATGCATCTGATAGTGTCCAAATCGAGCCTTGTTATCTTTTTGGATCTGAATTTGTCGGTCTCTCAACCTCGAAATGCTTATACCGCAAGCAAGAAAAATACCTCCCTGGAACTTTTGGCCATCATTTGATATTAAAGAGGGAGAAAAAAAAAGATGGGAAGATGATAAGGGTGAGGCATGTTTATTGCATGCCCTTTTGGAGACCTCCATCAAGTGAAAGCCCCCCCAGACTCGATTGTTTTTTCAGACTTTGCATATGAATATTTCCTTTGCTACTTCACATCAAACCTTTTGGGGGCGCGAGAAGACCCGCAGGGCATAATGCGATCGTTTCTCTTTTATCTGAACTTGGTGGCTCTATCGAATAATTGCAGCGTCTCGACGATTGTCGTCTCTCTTTGCTTCTGTAGTATGCATGGTCTAGTTTGGGTCCTCACTATCTCTGTAAGTTGAAGGGCCTGGTTCGCTTCGTTTGTCGTTTCCATGTCCAGATATGAAATGCTGTCGATTCTGTCGTTTTGCTATAATTTTCCTGCAATTCGTGATCCACACATCAAAGGCTATCGAGAAAGTATGGACAAAGGAAAGGTGCGAGATCATGCCGCGAGTTGGTTGCGGGAATAAATTCAGATGACTAATGAAAAAAAGAATGGGAAATATAAGGAAGCAGAGGTGGAATCGAGATGTATATTCTCGTGGACGAAGACATGAGTCTCATCTATGACTTTCAGGTGACATAGGTTAAAAAAAAAAAGTTCTACTTCTCATCAAGCCAAAAAGTCTTAATTAATGATCGAGTTTACAAATCATATTGCATGCAGATCGTCGGTTCTCACAAGTTAAGCACGGCATGTAAAAGCGACTTCACTAAACGACAACACGATGCTGGAATGATAAGAGCTTAGGTGAGAACGAACAGTGATTTGGACCGATAGTTGTTCATGGCGTCTGTGCACAAACATGTTTCTGGGATGTCAAACAGTGGCCACTTCGTATGCATGCGCCCGCGCACTTGGTAGGAGGAGGAGGAGCGGTCGCTATCTCTTTTGAGCGAAAGAGAGAACGAGGCGGAGTCGGTGACTCTTTATGAGTGGAGCCGCGTCGGGAGATAATGGCACGAAACCGGTTGCTCAAACAGCGTTCAACTGTGGCAGCAGATGCTTTGCACATTTGGAGTTTCGTCGGGCATTCGTCTTGTGGAAGGAAGAGCTCGCCATAATCGTGGTCCGTGGCATGATCAGACCTCTTTGTACTTTCGATTGAAATTGGTTAGCAGATTCCATATCCTCGTTGATTTCTTCATTTTCCTCATAGGTTCCCATGTTAATCTCGGCGTTACCTTACATAAAGATAATTGAACTTGCCCCACAAGTAGAATGAAAAGTGCAGGAAGGAAATGAGCGTGAATGGTCGCAGGACGCTGCGACTTTGGACTTCGAGAAGAAAGAACAAAATCAATGGACCGTGTCTGCATCGACACGCTTCAATTGTAAATTTCTAGGAAATTTCCATGAATCTTCCCACAGATACACTTCATTTAGAAATCACTCATATGTCACCATGGGAAGATGAATAGATGTGACGATGAGATCGAGTATCGTCCAATATCCAGACGCCAACTACTCCGCCCCCGACACGTGTCACACTGAAGCCACAAGATTTTTGATACCTCTTAATTTACACTTTTCTAAAACTAATCTACCTAACTCATTTGCCAACATGTAGAACGCAGTCGAACGATTGTAGTCACTTCTTCAAATCACCTCATTTCAGTTATAAATAAAAAAAAAATATGCGCGTGCTGATATTGATATCTCTAACGTTATTCGGCTTGTGTATTCGGCTAGATGAAACTTGAATTAACATTTGAGCTGAGATGAAGTCGTGCTTTTACACCATTTTACATGGTGATATACTAATCGCAACCAATTTTTCAATGTAAATTGAGGGCACTGACTAGATAAAAAGGGAAGATAGCTTCTTTCCATCTAATTTACACCGATCGGGCAACTGAATTATGGGCGTCACTTCATATCAACCACCCTTGAGTTTTTTGTTTTTATTTTACGGTTACTGACTAACCTTAATTAGCCGCATGAATTGGTGGGGGGCTAATCTTCATTCGAAAAGGGGGTCGATGATGGACTTCAGATTTCAAAGCTACCCTTTAACTTGGCTTGAACGTGATCACCCGCCACAGGTCGCTTGAAAGGTGTTTGGCGCAACTTACATTCTTGTAAAGTGGATTTTCTCTTGGGTAATTTAATGAAGGGGCATTCACACAGCTAAGCAAAAGGAAGTTGGAGAAATTAAGAAAAGGGCAAAAATTGATGGAGATGGGCCGTTTTGGCGGCCCAAAAGAATTATTTTGGACCTAACCAAAGTCCAAGGATTTGTATGGATTGATCGATGTTTATAGGACATATGGGGATTGCCATACTTAGGCTGCGGTTGGCGACCCAAAGGCAAAAGGCCTTTGAGGCTCTAAAAGCCTTTGGGCCAAAGGTGACGGTGTCCTTGGGGAGATGTAATCGCATTTCTAGATGCTTCTAAAAGGCCTTTATCTCAAGACAAGTCCAGAAATATTTCGAGCTTTGAGACATTTCCAGAATACCGATACATTTTTTTTTTCTTTCAACTTTACCCTTGCCGAACTTTAAGGATTCTAACAAGGTCCTTATCTTGTGTGACCTTGGCGGCAAGGCCAAATTTGAGTGTTGGCAAAGCCAGATCTAGCATTGGCAGTCTTGCCAGAGGTCACCCAACCCCTGACAAGCCCAAGTGGACCAATGCAACTAGTGCCAAATTTGGCTCGCCAGCGGCCCACACGTCGTTAAGCCCTTTGCATGTTTTGAAGTTTTTGTTTTTAATTGCAAAAGTTCTTTACAAAGTGTGATATCCGAAACATCGTTTAAACAAAAGTGCTTCTCAGTATACTTTTAAGTTATAATTTACCAAATACCACTTGCATTTGGATTCTAAATTGATTGCACAATGCACAAAATCACGATCACTTAGTAACGTGAAGGTGATTTTACTTTTCATCCAGTCCGTTATCCAATCTATTTCAATGCCACCATATTTTCTCTTTCGATTATTTGTTAGATATAACGATAAGGGTAAGTCGTGTAGTTCTCATGGATAGTCTGGCTTCCAAATAGAGTGAGTTAAGAAGTAAACTGATCGAATTTATTAGGGTCCATTTTCGTCGGTACAAGTTTGGGGAAGTCGTAGGGTAAAGAATTTGCGGACGCAATATGAATGTTTTATACACGATGAACAAGGAATACAAACAATCACACTCCACTCGTTCAAACGAAGAAGAAGAAGAAGAGAAGTAGGACACAAGGAAAGTACAGCTGAATGAATCGAATTTTCGCAAGCCGCGACGCCCTAAAGCTCGACGTCGCAGCCAGTCTTCCCGAAACTCCGAGCCCTCGCGAAGAGGGCAAGCACGGGGGCGCAATACACCCTGAGCGTCCGATGCCGCGACTTCCATATCCCGACCTTGAACCTGACCTTGGCCCGAAGCCGAACCTCGAGCTGTACCGCTCCGGACGACCTCCCGGTCCTCAGGTTCTTCGACACGCGCCTTTGCAGGGCCACGCCCTGAGCCTGCGGCATCACGTGCAGCTTGGTCTCGTTCTTGTGGCGCTGTAAGAAGGGCTCGGCAATGCTGCTCGCGAGGTCCTGGTCGCCGTACTCCACCGTCACCTGAATGTCGTCGTAGTACACGGAGACCCTGCGGTTCGGGTTGTAGGCCCGCAGGGAGAGATCGAACGTGGCGTCGAGGTGGTCCTTGCTCATGTTGTAATGGTCGACGTAGGCGTCATCGACAGTGAAAACCAGCTTTTTCGGGTGGATGACGAGCCAAATGATGAGTACGGCCAAGCCCACCAGCACGATCAGGGACAGCAAGATCAGGGCTGCGCATTTCGCGAGTCCGAATCGGCCTCTTCGCTGCTGCTGCTGCTGTGGTGGCGGCGGCGGCGGTGGCGGCGGCGGGGGTTGGTTGGTAGCCATGTTTCTGTGAGTTTGAAGGGTGTCTCTTTGTTAACCCGGTCTTGCATGGAATTGGTGATCGAATTAGGGTTTTATACGGAATAAAAAGGTCGAGAATGTTTTGCCCGTGAAGTTAGCGACAGTTGTGCCTTTGGATTTAAGAACATCTTCTTATGGCAAAAGCTCCATCCGTCAGTTTTATAATCAGCTTAATCCTTTTTTTGGCTATAATTGGGAAGTGAATTGGAGTTGGGGCACCAAAGTAGATCTATAGAAGAGAATTTGTAAAGTGATGCGGCTATCGAAATCGGACTGCTTCATCCTGCCCGACATTAATAGAGAATCAACGTCCTATTGAAGTTGGAATCTGTCATAAAGCTCTCACAAAATATTATTTATCTCTCATAAATTTAGCCGAGTAATTAGGCTTACGTGATAGGATTAATATCCGGATCATAATACCATGCAGACAAAATGTGATTTCACAAAAAAAGAAAAAGAAATATACCACTACGTCACATCTCTTTCATCTCATTCTTGGAATTGAAAAGTTGAGGATTACAATAAAAATATGTGAAGATATCATCTAAATGTTTTCGGTTTGATCAAATAAATGTTATAAGTTTCAAAACGGGATGGTTGGATTATCAAGAAGAACTTTATGGAACTCTAATCAATTCCCATTCTTGCGTACTATGCATGGAAGGGAATACTCGACTTTGTTATACAGAGCAAGCAATCATTCTCTGACTTCTAGCCCAAAAAAAAAAATGAAGAAAAGAGAGAGACAGAGAGATAAAGAGATAAAGAATTATTCTTTGGCTAGGAAGGGAGAGTGCTCAAGACTTCTCATATTCCAAAAATATAAAACGTAACCTTCTCCAATAAGGCAACGATGGTTCTTACCTTGCTTCGTAGTTATTCCGCACGTCACCGTCGCTCGCATTTACTTAATCGAAAGCTCCTTACGCTTTTTTTCTGGGCCGCGAAAGCGAAGGGATCGGCTTTGCCAAAGATGATCTTCAAAATCAAAGTGTCATCCCGGTTGGCGTTGGATCATCGTTTGAACGAGATCATAATTGGGATACAAGGAAGGTTTCGTCGAAAGCTATCTGCCAACGCATTCATTGGATTTCTACTTGGAAACCAGTGGAAATCACAGTTAGCTCTCGCACATTCATCACCGACGGTATTAAGCCGCGAGCAAAAATAACTCGTATACTAAATGTTTTCTCTGCCAAGCCTGCCCAAATTAATTTCTGAGAAAATAACATGACCGGTCACTGAACTATGATCTATTGTGTAACGTGATCCTTTAATTTGTAATTTATTTAATATGATTTATGAAGTATTGGTAAATGTGCACTAGAGCTCTTCCATTTCAAATCAAACATTATTTGACAATGGAGATTATTACATGTCGAGTTGGATTGTTAAAAGTTATGGATCAAAACGTCCATGCATCAAATGAGAAATTAGACATTACGTGATAATAGAGATTTTTATATGCTGAGTTACATTGTTAAAAATGGCGAGTAAAAACATCCATATTTTTATCCATCTACTTTATGGAGATGGATAAAAAAACCTAAGGCATCAAACGACAAATTGGATATTTCTTACTTGGTTGTCAATTATATTCCAGCATAGTTTGTACTTGCAAAGAGAGTCCTATCGATTCTATCTGAAGTGAAGTACTTAATTTCTTTAGTTACTTGTGATATGTTTTATCTGGGGTCAGCGTAGAACCTGTCTCTTTATGTCTTGTCTAAATAAAAAAATTATTGGTGAAACAAAGGTATTTCGTAGTGGGAGAAGTTCCGGTGAAACCCATTTTTATGCAAAGACAGAAATCCCGATACTCGGTGCGGAACGGATCAACTAGAGGACAATAACCCGAGTGAGTTTGGTGGGTCTATGAAGAAACGTACACATCATTTGCGAGTTTTTCTTCTTCTTTTTCTGGTTTATTTGCGAATCCAAACTTGGCGCACCTATTTCAGTTCTAGAAGAGTATATTCGAACATCCGAAGACGTGTTTGTCTTGAGTTGTGGCGCATGCGTTCATGTGCTGGTGGGCCTCCGAAAAGCCGAAAAGGAGAGTTAGTCCGGTAGAAAATGCAGATGAGGCAGAGCGAAGGGAAAGAAAAGGAACGTGTGTCCAGTACCCAGATTTGGGGGAGCTCGTGTCCGGAAGTGGTCGCGGCATATCCCATGGAAGATGCGACCATCCTCCGGAAGCCAGCACTCTCACTTCCCTTCTCCTTTATTAAGGACCCCCTCCTCCTCCTCCTCCTCCTCCCATGGTTCACTCAACTATCTGGTCGCCAGATTGTAGAGAGTGCACGTAACTGCGGCGTGGCTATGCCACCTTCGCCACCGCGGCAGCACCGGCCGACGAGCTGCGGATTGTGTTAGGGCAAGTGGCCGTTTCTTCGCCCGGTTTATTTCTCCCCATAGGGCAACCTCACTCCTTTGGCATTCTCGGAGCTTTTCATGGGCCGTCGCCTCCTGCAATGTTTGCTTCACTACTGGGACTAGAAGTCGGTTCAGCTCTCATCTGTGTAGCCCGACGTACATTTCGAGCTTTTGGATTTCTTCTGGGCTAAGGGTTGGAGATGATGTATATCATCTCGGGCCCGAAGCTGTAGAAATACTCTTTGCTTTTAGCTTTTTATGATTTGCATAGCTCACTCTTTTTCCCTTGCTCGCCTCTTGCATTTGTCATGATTGACTGGTATACGTGACGACTTGATCCGTCGTTTCAACTTTAAAACCTGTCAAAAATGCATCGAAACGGAGCTGTTCTCTTAAACCTGAGAAGTATTAAGATGGCTGGTCGTGGAATGTTTACTGCGACGACGCATGAATGATCAAGAGAAAATTGGGATGACCTTATTATAAACATGTCACGTAATCAGTAGTTACTGCTTTCCAAGGTGGATCAATGGGCAGGGGACGAAACTGTCGAGAAAAAGCCTAAGTCCAATGCTCGGGCAAAACCAACTTTGCCTACGCAGAGTCGTTGTTGGAGCCGACTTATTAAAGAAAAGAGCTCAAAAATTGCAACGAAAACGACGGCTATGAAGACGTGGAAATGATGCTTCTGTTTTTACGGTAGACAGTTCAATCGGTCAAATCGACTCGACCGATTAAACCGATTAATTCACATGTATTTCAAAGCCGTGCAGCTTTAGATAGTCGGCATAGCACCTACGATAAAGACGTGGGAGGTTCTCGTCTTTAACCCACTTGATCGATATGAAACTTTTGATATATTCACGGGTGTTAGAGATTTATTTCGATACGAATTGCATAACGATTTCATTTAAATAGAAGGGGTAGTGGGCTTAGGATTAGCTTGATTCAATCGGTCGAAATCTACTCGGTTTTATTTCGAAAACATTCGACACTCTCCGACCTTATCAATCTCCTCCACGATAAATACAGAAAAGACGATCATAATAAACAAAAGACCGTCACCTAACTCGACGGGTCAAATTGTCAAATTTAGTTCATCTTTGGGAATATATTGGATGGTCGGTGAAGTGACGTAGCAAATGCATCTGACCACTAACTAGCAACCCCTTTACATCTCAAATTGTAAAACGAAGAAGAAGATGACGATGATTCTCCACCGCATGATGCCATGCCTTCATAAAAGGAAGGTTATAGCCAAATTCGGGGAATCAGCGAGAATCCACGTCATCCACGCCGCTCTTCCCCCGGGGCCCACCGGACCAACGGTCCGCACGGCGCCTCCCCTGGCGACTCACGGTCCGATCCACGCAATTAATCGCCGAGGTTAAGCGGGAGGATTTCAAATTTTGAAAAGCATAATCGCCAGAGGCCAATCCACATTCCACTTCAAAAGGCGAGGGGCGAAACTACCGTTTTGCCCCCGCGGCAGCCCCTCTCGCCTCGCCTTTTTACACTCCCTTTTCTCTCGCCTTTTTTGAAGATCCGCAGTCTCTCTTCGTCGTCGTCGTCTCGTCCTTTCACTCTCGTTTCTCCTGCTCGCGATTTCTCTCCGCCCTAAATCGCTCCCAGGTTGCTCTGACCGATCCGATTCGTCTTCTTCGCCGTCGCCCGGTTTTTTTAACCTCGATCCCCCGTTTTGATCGGCTTGATTTCTGTTCTGCAGCTTCGGCCTCGCAGGTTGCTGCGCCGGAACCTCAGTTGATTTTGCTGAGAACCATGGGCCAGATCCAGTACTCCGAGAAGTACTTCGACGACACTTATGAGTACAGGTCGGTGCGATTTCCCGGCCTCGTCGTCGCGATTTTTTGTGTTGCGGTTGTTGATGTTCTGGTCTCTGCGTCCGTTTTTGTGATGCGCAGGCATGTGGTCCTTCCTCCTGATGTCGCCAAGCTTCTCCCGAAGAACCGCCTCCTTTCTGAAGTAAGTTGGCTCGGTGTTGGTGTTTCTAACGAGTGTTGCGTTTTTGTTCCCTTTTTTTTTTTTAGTCACGGAAGTGAAGGTGAATGCGCGGAGTAAGAAGAATTTTATGTTTTTTCTTGTTTTAGCGCTGAGGAATGTTGCAATTCTGTTTTTCTTTCCCCCGATTGTCGCGGTAGATGATTGCTTCTTGCATGCCATTCAAATGGATTTGGGGCTAGTTGAATTTATGATTATGTTTCTTTGGCGACAAATAGATGGAAAATTGGATGGAAGGATGTGAGACCTCGGGTTGCGGTTTTGTTCACGAGGAGAAGATTAATTGAAGTAGTCGAAATGGTCCGCTTGCATCCCAAAACGATATGAGAGTTGAATGCTAAGCATTGCCCTGTTCCGTTTTCTGAGTGATCGATTTCTTTCTATCAGCAGCATCCACGAATGATAGGTGTGGAATGCTAAACATTGCTTTTGAGACTTGTGTGATCATGTTAGTTGATTGTTTGCTTGCTTTGCTTCTGCATATTACCGATGCGTTTGCCCTCGAAGCCATAGTAATGCCCGTTTGAGATTATCTTGTGTTCATGTGCTTTGAAATTGAAAGAAAAGGAGAGAATGGTTGGGGGCTTAATTATGTAGAAGGCACTATGGCTGGATTCAATGACAGTTTTGACTCATTGCATTACTGGTTAAGAAAAAGCATAAAATTTCAACATGATGAACATGATATGTTCTGATCTCAAAGTTATCTAGTTTAGATATCATTTAGTTGAGTGTCCTGCATCAGGTTTGTAATCTAGTGATTGGTGGAGTGTCCTCTTTTATATCTTTTGGGGTCTAATGAATATTTGCAGTGTTGCTTGTTTACTATTTTATAAGTGGAAAGCTCGTAAGAAATGTATGTCCTCATTTGAATGATCATGTCTTCTTGTTTCCATCTCTACCAGAATGAATGGCGTGCCATTGGAGTGCAGCAGAGTCGTGGTTGGGTTCACTATGCAATTCATCGCCCTGAACCACACATCATGCTTTTTAGGAGGCCTCTGAATTATCAGCAGCAGCAAGAGAACCAGGCCCAACAACCCATGCTTGCTAAGTAGACATGTTATTTTGCTAATGCTGTGAAGCAATATTACAGTATAATTAGGGTTGGAAGCTTTAGTAAATTTTAGGATGTTTTGATGAAACTTTGTAAGTTGCAGCAATTCTCCTCTTTGGAGAATCTATCGTGGAGCTTTGCTTGTTGTGGTGTAAGTGATCCGATGCTTATCTTTGTCACTTTGGTCTTTTGTTTGAATAGCACTTGCGTTGCTTGGCAAGTGTGCTTGAGAAATGTCCCGCAGATATCAAGATGAATACTTAATACTGATTTTGTGTTGTAAGTGGTTATTCACAATTCTGTCACATTTAATTTGCAAATGACACTAGTTCCATAATAGATTTTAGAGATATTGCAGAACACCCCCTCTTTTATTTTGGTGAAATTGCATCCACCTACATTTCATTTGCATGTTAGAGAGTGGGTGACATGGAGGCATTAGTTGCAATTCATATGAGGAGGAATAGGCTTTACATGGGTGTCACATGATGTGATGATTTTGCTGATATTCAATTGTAGATTTAGCTTCAAGAAGTCTTTTTCATCAACAAGATTTATGGATCCGCCATCTCGGGGCTTCTTTGTTTATGAAATCCAAATTCACCATGTCTTCATCGGAAGCTTTTTCATTGGAGCTGTGTCAACTAGAGGACAAACTTCTTTGGAGCCACTTTAGTTGTGTACAATAGCAGTTGTTCTCACTATGTTGGCCACCTAATTTTGTGGGATTCTTGATGATCGATTTATTTTCTGAGGAGCTGAGAATTGTTAGTGTGGAACTCGGTTGAGTTGTAGGCGTTTTCTACATTAAGGGAAAGCTTTATTGATTCTGAAAGTGAGTTTGTCCTTAGATTGATATAGGGCACTTCTTAGTATTGTCAACATGGGAATATCTGCATCTTCCTGCACGGACTCTTTTGGATTTATGGCTTTTGATGGTGGTTATTCTTTAAGTGGATGAAGTGGGGGTTGATATATCCCAAGCCTCTGTCCTGTTGGTTGATAGAATTCTAATTTTCTGAGGGGGGCATTTTGCCTGGGTCTGAATCCGATGAAACCTAACATGGCTATCGGGAACTCAGCTATTTATTAGTTGACCTCAGAACTAACAGAGATCAACTCGATGAGGAATACGAATTAAGATTGGAGATTGACTCCGCATGACGAGGAAGTCTGGGTTTCTAGCATCTGTTTATCAAGTTTCGCTAGGAATACGGTACATCTGCCCTAGGGAACATCATGTTTACAGTTTTTTTTTTTTTAAAGCCCAATGCTTACACATTGTCTATTCCTAAAGAATTGTCTAAATTCCTGGTGCTGTGGGAAATAAATCACCTCAGAAATGCAAGTGAGCAATATCTGGTTTGGACGTTTGGCATTATAATCGTCTCCTCAGATGGTTCCCTGAGAAGTTCTCCCTGCGCTTGTCTGGTTTGTTGGGCTGTTCGAATCATCGAGCTAGTTCTTGTTTGCTTCTACCGACCAAAGTCATAGGAAATCTTTAGTTTGGGTGCGACTCTAGCTTCCGAAACTTCAAGCCATTATGAACTTAAAGTGCATGCACACCCAACAAGATTGGTATCTTTGGGAAAGTGTCGCAGAAGTAATGTCTGAGGTACGCTTTGAAGTTTTTTAATGTAGTGGAACCTCTTACTCTTCCCTCCTTTGTCCATGACCAGAAGCTCATTTGGACAAGTGATGACTTGTCCTATCCGAGCTCCAAAGCCCTATAATGCAGGCTCAACCATGCTAGAACACTAACAAATTACCCTCGTTATCCATAGGCGAACATCATTAGGAGACGCAAACACCACCCTCGACAGGCTTCGTTATCTAAATGCTCCGCCGTGTGGGAGTTCTTTAGGACGGAAATGGATCACCTGCCCTACGTACGTGCAAGGCAAGGATGATTAGGTTTGGCCCCCGCCGACCAGGGGGGTGCTTTTTTTTTTTTTGAAAAAATGTTTTTTGCCTTTGGCCATTTCTCTTTTCCCATTTAATGGGGACCGTCCCATCTCAAATCAGACAGCCCCCTAAATCTGATCACTTGCCTCCCAAGGCAGGTGATCTAGATCCCTTTAGGTCGAAAGTTGTAGTATACAAATTTCCATCTTAGCACCTCTTCTGGTCACCCAAAAAAAAAAAAAAAGCTCTACCATGTAATGATGTAACAGCCACCTTTAATTATTATGTGGCCTAGTACCCTTAAAACCCCTCATTTTCACTTCAATCTTAACTTTATCCTCTCTCTTTTTTTGTTTCATTAAAAAAACTCTAATTTAGATTTAATCTCAATTTTATTCTAAACCTTTTTTCTCATAAAAAACAACAAACTTTACTTAAATCTTATATCTATCCCCATCAATTCTTTTTCTATAGTCATCGTTCGCGATCTTATGTAGCATTTTCATGTCATTACCCCCAATTTTTTCCTAAGCTTTATTTTATCCAAGAATACATCTTTTAGAGATGAATTCTATGTCAGCCAAAACTTTTGTTATCTTGGCTCTAAAATTTGGACAAAACCTAGAGCAGTTGTGTATGAGACTATGTCGCAATGTGTTGCATGCAGCACGACTTTGTCGACGAAGTTTCAGTCTATTACGAAGATCCATATTTCGCATGGAGGGGGAAGTCAAACTACCGGAAGATGGAAGACAAGATGACAAAACAGATGAGATGTCGTAGAGCTTTAAAGAAAGGGAGACATGGTAAATGACGAATTTCACACGGAAAGAGGGGGAGGGGTTGATGGATTCTTTCATGTGAAAAGAGCCAGTCTCATGTGAGTTTTTAACTCATGCGCGAAGATTGACGCCTGAAAACGACCTTCTCTCTTCACTTTCCTCATGGAGATAAGAGAGATTTCGAAGAATCTAATGCCCAACTTGGAAGTTAGATATTATAAGGGGCCAGCGCAGCGACGCCATTGGGTTTCTTTCGTTCTTTGATATCTACCAACTTCATATCGGACTCTTATCATCTTAGTTTGAAGGAGTCGTCATCCCCAACCCAACTGGGACTGAGATGGTAGTGTTTGAGGGAGGTCTTAAGTGGGGATGCCCCAATCTCAGCGTTGACTCGAATGTATCTCTCCATCCTCTCACGTCTCAGAAAGCTAGCCTGACCCGTTTGTTTTTAAAGAACACTTGTTTTTCATAAAGAAGAACATCTTACACCCAGAACCCTCCTGGGAAGAGACCGGATCACCACCTAAATTAGCAAAGTTCAGCACATAGCTCTCTGGGATCGAGAGAAGAAGCGAGAAGGACCATGATTCTCGATCCGGCTTCCTGTAATTTGGTGAACGTTCCACAAGGGATGCAGATGATCCAAGGCAGTTATAATCAAGAAGGCCACGATGTTCTTGCGTCTAATTCGGAAGGAGCACCACTGGCTTCCGCATTAGAAGCCCACTCAGGCTCTCTGCTTTACAGCTGCTCTCTTCTCAAAAACAAGGTCGATCAAGTCCGGTCGCTGGTCGCCATCCTCATCGGGTCCGGTCGAGGCCAGCCCGAGTCAACGTCCCTGGCCTTAGCCAGCATCGGAGGCTTGATTCAAGAGATCATAGGGACTGCAACTTCGATGATGTTCTCTTGCCAACAGATGACTCTTCTCGGTCCTGCTATACCTTCAGGTACTCCTACCAATAACGATAACAACAACTGTCCTCTTGATGAGGAGAATAGCTCTATTGGTTGGTATAGTACCAGTAGCTTTGTGAATTACAACGGCAATAATGAAAGCCAACGTTCGGCAAGCATAGCCAAAAATGGCGGGTCGGATCAAGAAATAATGAGAGAAATGCCTCGAGTGGGTCACCAGAACAATGAGAAACCACAAGCTCACCATGCCTCGAGCAGCAACAGTTACGATATCATCGAACTGAACGCCGAAGATTTGTTGGCGAAGTATACGCACTACTGCCAAATCTGCGGGAAAGGGTTCAAGCGGGACGCGAACCTGCGAATGCACATGAGAGCTCATGGGGACGAGTACAAAACCAATGCTGCTCTAAGCAAACCCAGGAAGAATAGCGATAGCAGCCGCGACCAACCGAGTGGCGATCAAGAGGGTTTTATGAAATTAAGGCCGAGGAAGTACTCGTGCCCACAAGAGGGTTGCCGTTGGAACCGGAAGCACCCCAAGTTCCAACCTCTGAAGTCCATGATCTGTATCAAGAACCACTACAAGAGGAGCCACTGCCCCAAGTTGTACGTGTGCAAGAGGTGCAACCGAAAGCACTTCTCGGTGCTGTCCGATCTGAGGACGCACGAGAAGCACTGCGGCGACATCAAGTGGCAGTGCAACTGCGGAACCACCTTCTCGAGGAAGGACAAGCTCATGGGCCATGTCGCTTTGTTCGTCGGCCACTCGCCGGTCTCATCGGTCGACTTTATGAACCCACCGGGACTCCGAGTTGAGCAGAAAGTTGCACCCAATATCATGCGATTAGATGAGATCGCTTATGATAGGTATTTCTTCCTCGCCTTCGCATTGAAAATCTTGGTTCTTTCCGGAATGTGCGGCGGTCTAATTTTGAAACCTAACTAGTTAGAAGATTTGGTCGAACAAAGCCTCGTTATTTCTACGCCACATAACGTTGCCAGTTTTCTTGATCATTAGGGGATGAGGTTTGCCTGGTGGAGGCATATGTAGCGAAGACGTCCGACCTGCGCACGCGGCCATCTCCCAACGACAAAAGAAGGGATGAAACCGATGCGGCGGACATTTTATGCGTGCAGAAGATCATCAAACACACGGCGATTGAAAGTCAGTTCTTTTGCGAGATTAGAATTAATCTGGTGTTAAACAATTTCCGTCGTTTGGAATCATCTCTGGAAGTGAGATTGTTGATGCCATAGATGATCGACCTTTGTCTGTAGTTTGTAAGGGACAGCCTAGATTGCTGCTAGATGCTTTGAGGGCATGATACTTCTTGGATCCTTTGTAACATATGAAACCCCTTCACTTCAGTTCTCTGCTGTTCTTTTGGGAAGAGCCAAGGTGCTAGAGTAATATGCTGCCCATGCATGTGATTCTCAAACATCTTATCTACACAATTTGAATTTGAGCTCTCTTCATAGTTCCTTCTGCAATCGTTTCAATAATCAAATATCTTGGAATAAAATGATTTCTTCGTGCGCGGGCACATTTTTCACCTTTACGTGTTTCTAGTGGAATGACCATTCGATTAATTTGTCCAAATAATCTAAATATTCTTACATTCCATCTTTTGTTAACAAAGTCGTGTAATGCATGATTTTACTGATTGACAATTAAAAAAGTAATTCTGGAACATGACGCTGGAAATTATAAATTTACATCGATTGGCTTTCACTTTCCATGTTTCTCTTCTATTTTTCCTTCAAATTTTTGCAGCCATCCCAATTATATTGTTTATTGTTCGAAATTTTTTATTGGTAGTATTATGCACAATTTGTTATAATCTAATAATCCCCGACCAGGTTTATTCCAAACCTCCCTAACGAAGCCGATTTCAAACAAGCCCGCCACAAGGGAGAACCACCCATCCACGTCAGCGATCCGCGTCTCGCCCAATGAACCAATCAAATCTCATACCTCTCCCTCCATAAATACGCTCTCGCTTCTCACCTCAGTCGCATCGCATCCGCTCTGTCTCGCTTTCTCTCTCTCTCTAGCGAAAGAATTCGTGCTCTGCATCTGCAGCTCATCGCAAGTTCGCGGCCCGAGTCTACAATGGCGCCAAAGGGAGAGAAGAAGCCGGCGGAGGACAAGAAGGCCGAGAAGGCGCCGGCGGAGAAGAAGCCGAGGGCCGAGAAGAAGCTCCCAAGGGATGGGGCCGGCGACAAGAAGCGGAAGCGGGCGAAGAGGAGCGTCGAGACGTACAAGATCTACATCTTCAAGGTGCTGAAGCAGGTCCACCCGGACGTCGGCATCTCAAGCAAGGCAATGGGCATCATGAACAGCTTCATCAACGACATCTTCGAGAAGCTGGCCCAGGAGTCGTCGCGGCTCGCGCGCTACAGCAAGAAGCCCACCATCACCTCCCGGGAGATTCAGACTGCCGTCCGCCTCGTGCTCCCCGGCGAGCTGGCCAAGCACGCCGTGTCGGAGGGCACCAAGGCGGTGACCAAGTTCACCAGCTCTTAGGGTCCTTTTTTCCATCTGGGCGGTTCTCTATGTAATGTGAATACTTCATACGTATATGGAAAGGTCCAATCTCGGCGGGGATTGCAGAACCGAGAAGCTCCAGTGGAATCGCCGTTTTGTCACTCTTTTGGGAGATGAAGTATACGCTGCTCTATCTTGGCTTGTGCAGTATATAATGGCGCAGCTGTTAGTAAAAATGGAGGAAAGAGAAGGAGAAAAAGAAGATGTATTAAGAATAGATTAAGAAATGGATATGAGATATGGCTAACCAACGCAATTAGATAACTTTGAAACGTGGATGTGCTTTTTTTTCTGAGTTCTATATTGGGAATGTATTATTTTGAGTCTATTCTTTTTTCTTTTTTTTTGGATTCATGCACTTAAATAATTTATGAATCGTGAATTAAATACGTATAAATTTGAAAAAAAATACTTGAATCAAGAATTAAGTATATTAAAAATATATGAATTAATGAGATATGTGAAAGTAAATAATTTATTTTGATTTATTCATTTTTATTTATCCATTAATCCATCGTAAATATAACAATCCATCACATTAATGGATCGACGAAACATTTCGACATGAGAAATTTTAAGTGTGCCGATAGAAATATGTTGTATCAAACCTTCTTTATGAAAGCCGAACAAACTTAATTGGCCATTGAAGTAGGTCTTGAATTGCAAGTTGTTAATGTAAACCTAGATAATATGCCTCAGACAGCTTATCTTCGAATTGAGATTAGTTCTCTATTGCATTCATTTTTTTGACCTTGAACATTTTAGGATTCACGTGTGCTTTAGAAAATCTAGCATTTTAAAGAATTTCATGAAGTTGATAAACTGAACATATATAAGTGTTTTCATGTTAAAGGTGTCTTACCATACCTCACTAAAATATAGTATTCCCAATTATATAAATCATAAAATCGTATACCACACCCTTAAAATGTCGTAAGAAACATCCTTGCATCATAAGAATGGGAAACAATGTGTAGACTAGAGTTTTTCACAATTTGCATTGTCTTATTGAACTTCCTCATTATGGTAGTTTCTACTCTAGAACATCTTTATTAAATTAAGATTTTTAATTGCATTCCCCTCGAAACACAATTTACCCGCTCTCTTAATAAACCTTTTTGTCATTAGATCTACGATATTTTTCTTTGACCTTACAAAGTCCAAAAAAATTATTCTATTTAAGAGCAATTGCCTTATGATATTATATATATGACGAATGTGTCTAAACTCATCATTATATCATGTCCTGTGACTTTGCAATCGTTACTTAACTATCATAGGCACTGATTTTAGTCAAAACAGAACATCCTCTTAAATTTGTTGAAGTTATTGTGCTTCTTCAATCAGTTTATCTAAAGTAACAAACTCTTATTCAATTGGAGCATGTAATTAGAATTTGTTTTGACCATTTTTATAATATTACGACACCTCTTAACGTGAAAACATATCCGCTAGTTGATTTCCATTTGTCAGCATTTGAAAATCCAATTTGCATCACAATAACTTTCCTAAACAATTAGACATTTGCAATATTATAGAATACAATATGTTAGAAAAAACTTGAATTGAATATCTTGATTATCTATGAACGAATAAAATTTGTTTGTAATTGAGATCGAATATGGAAACATTAAGAAATATTTATTAATCTTTAGTTATTGATAAAATTCAATTGGTAATCTAATTCTCGAAGTATTGATCGTTCAGAGGATAGACTCATTTAGCCAATTGACCTCTGGAAAACTAATGGTGTGTTTTCTAAATAAATTCGAGAATGAGTGAATTTGGTTGAGAGAGTTTGACTTAAAAAATCCCTATTAATCTCATGTTTGCGCCAATTCGAATATGAATTTTACCATAAAAAAGTCATGCATTTTTTGTGGTCATCACATAATGCAACATGGATAATATTTTTTAATGAATTAATGCCGAAAAACTACAAACTGAATGTGGGATCACCTTGCGATTTCATACCAAATCCCCCATCACCTATGGCTTCTCGATACATTGGCATTGGCCTAAATTATTATGATAAATGACTTATCACGTCTCCCAACACTCTTTTAGTTGGTCATGTTAATGTGTAAAATGAGCTTTCAATTTCGACACAAAAAATTCAAAAGTCGAGAAATGATTTTAATAGAGAACGATTTCAAATTTTTAATCTCAAATATGTCTATCCCGAAATCAATCATAATAAGATAGTAGACATTCTTTTGTTAATTCTTATGAAACAACCATCATTGGGCTCGTTTAATCAATCCATCCATAGGAAAAATCAGAAAATTTGAGTGGTGTTGAATTTGCCGTAGTAAATTTAAGATGGGGAATAAAAAAAAATTCATTTTTTGTTGGTCCATCGATTTGGTTTATTCTTTCCATAATTTTTGCTTATATTGAAAAAGGAATTCTGTGTAACCAACGAGCCCTTTTGGGCCCAGATGCCCTTTTGGGCCCATAAATATTTGCAGGCCCAAAGAGCTCGAAGTACAGGCTGTGAGATTGATGGTCGTCGTAGTCGTAGCTCATTCCTCTTCTTGGTCTGAGTCCGATGACGTTCTCGGCTCTCGATGCAAGCTGCCTCCGATGACCACGCGCCACGCGCCTCCCGTGCGGGTCCTGACCCGCCCGCCTCTCGCTCCGCCTCCCTCATCGGATCCTCTTCCTCCGCCGTCCTCCTCCTCGCCCACTCCCTCTCGTGGCATCGTGGTGGTCGGTTTTATCGCTCGTAGCGCCGACTACTCGTCGCAGCTCCTCAACAGGGTACTCGATCTCCACGCCTTCGGGTCGGGCGGTGTCGACCACATGCTCCGCGTCGACGGCGACGAAGCGAAGGAATGGTTCAGGTGCAGGAGGATCAGCCATTACTACGACGAGGAGAGAGGCGTCCTCTACTTGCAGTTCTGCTCGACGAGCTGCCCGGCGGCTCACCCGCCCTCCGAGGTCGCGTCGGGGTTCGATTCATTCGTGGAGGAGCGCGAGTTCGGGGACCTCCAGGGATTGCTCTTCATGTTCTCTGTGAGTTTGTTCTGCGCCGGTTTCAGTATGGGATTGAGTTCAGTGAGTTTTTCGGTTCATGAATTGGTCCGAGGGTTCGAGAGCTGAATTTTCGGCTGAAAAAGGAGTAGTCGAAGCTAGTTGATATGGCAAACTAAGTATAAAATCATCGACGCGACCTTCTTACTGATGCTAGATTTAAGTCATTCAGTTGAGTCTTGATTGTTAAGAAATCATATGCCTAGTGTCGGTTCAGCGTGCTTGCTGTGGAATCGCAATTTGAGGATGCATTGTGTTCCCTCTGTTGAGTCCGGATAATGTCTTGTGAAGACAGGAAGTTTATCATATCACAGGGATTAAATTGGATATGCATCGTCAGTATTGGCACTTGCTGGTCAGTCGATAGCATTCCTGTATGTTAGCAGGACGCTGAATCATAAATGCATTTGGAAGTTGAACAGTTAAAATAGATTCACTGACGTTGGGCCCCCCTTGTAGAAACCTCCTTAAAGCATTTTCTTAATGGAAATTGTGCTGCCTCTCTTCAAGAGGAGGGCAGTGTTATGCATCCATTTTTTTGTCTTTAACGATTTGTGTTCTAAAAACATATTTGAGGAGAAAATAAAACTGATCTAATAGTTATCTTGTTGTGCAATAGTACGTTTGGAAGATCATTTAATGAAAAGATACATTTCCTTTTTTAAATAGTTTAGAATGAGAGGTAGAATCCATTTTCTCTGTTTGTGCAATTTGTTTTCATGTACCAGAGGAAGTAAAAGTGAAACTAGCCTGGATTCTTATGAAGCAGACTAGTTTCTGAGATAAAATTTCTGGAAATGAGTAATTTAGAAACATTCTGACAAACAAGTTCACACTCTGATTATTGAAAGTAGTATTGAAACATTGGCAAACAAGTCTAGCTTTGATTAACATGTTGCAAGTCAGTGTACATGTGAGCATTCTTTTTCAATCAGCATCATTGAGTTGGAAAAACCATCGATTGATCAGAATTCTGGAGTGGGCTAAACTTCTTTTTTCAAAAGAGCATGTTGCATTGGCTAATTGTTTCTGGATCTTCATGTCACATCTTGTTGATGTGCTTTAAAATTCCTGAGAAAGTAATGATGGGGATAAAATTGAAGCTTTAATATGGTTTCTCCAGTTTGCATTTTCTTGTGGACCATGGTTTGATTAACTTGACAAAAGAGGTACTATAATGTGAAATACTGAAGTTGGCACTTGATACTGTTTCCTGCCATTTGCAGATCTATTTTTATTCTTGCGAGATCTGTTATCTTCTGAATTTCACTCACACTTCTCTCGAATATGACGAATGATGCCACATAATGCAGGTTTGCCATATAATCATACATCTTCAAGAAGGGTCGCATTTTGATACCCAAACTTTGAAAAGTTTTCGCATACTTCAAGCAGCTAAGCAGGCTTTAGCGCCATTTGTTAGGTCCAAAACTATGCCAATGCTGCCATCAAGACCTCAATCTTCCTCATCTTCACGACATGCCTCGTCATTGGCCTCTATTCACAATGTTTCCCCAGGTAGAAGTCGCAATATGAATCGTAATGCATCTGCTATATCACTTATGTCCGGTTTAGGTTCATCCACATCTTTATTTCCCGGACAGTGTACTCCTGTCATACTCTTCGTCTTTGTTGATGATTACTTGGAGGTGGCACGTGCAAGCTCTCATGTGGAGGAGGCTTCAGAATCCTCTGCAGTTAATGTCAGTGCTAATTCAAGTAGTTCTTCTAGATCAGCCTTGCCTACAAAACCTCCTGGTTCTGTAGTTGTGCTAGCACGCCCTATGAGTAAGTCTGAAGGTGGTTTCAAAAAGAGGCTGCAGTCATCTCTTGAGGCACAGGTTCGCTTTCTCATTAAAAAATGCCGAACGCTATCAGGATCCGAAGCTAGTCATGCTGGGTCAAGAGGGGGTGCGTCAAGTTCTGCACCATTATTTCTGCTTGATGCTTCAAGGGCTGTTGTTCTGCTCGATAGATCAAGAAATCAGAGAGGCGAATCCCTTGAATTTGCAATGGGCCTTGTGGAAGATGTTTTGAATGGAAAAGCAACTTCAGATTCTCTCTTGCTTGAAAGCCACGGTCAGAGTAACAACGAGGAGGATATATTATCGATAAAGGAATTCATTCATCGGCAGTCTGATGTCTTGAGGGGTAGAGGGGGACTAGTGGCGAACACCAACGGTGGCTCAGGTGCTGGTGTTGGCATGGTTGCTGTTGCTGCAGCTGCCGCAGCTGCTTCAGCTGCATCTGGCAAAGCAGTTACAGCTCCTGAACTTCCAAGTCTGGAAACCTGGCTTTCTTCCGGTGAGATTGTCCTGCATGGGATCCTTACTGGAAAACGTGGATGTATAGATGAAAATGAAGTTAACAAGAGAAAGCCTAGGCAGCGAAATATCAATTCTCCTCAGGTGGAAGGCATTGCATTGAAAGGTGCAGAGCCGGTAGATGTTGCAGTATCTTGGTTGGAGAGAGGCAAAGGACTCAATATGAAATTTTCAACTTCATGGTGCCAGAAAGCCCTTCCAACTGCCAGGGAGATCTATTTGAAGGACTTGCCTGCTTGTTATTCAACTTCTCAGCATGAAACTCATTTGGCAAAGGCTCTGCATGCCTTTACCTCAATGGTAAAAGGACCTGCAGTGCAACATTTTGTGAAGATGTTAAAGGATGAATGTGTATTAATCTGGACATCTGGAAGGCAACTGTGCGATGCCGTAAGTTTGACCGGAAAACCATGTGTGCATCAAAGACACAGAATTGAGGAAGTTGATTCCCTTTCAGCGGATGCCAAGCCACATTCAAGTGGATATGTTTTCCTCCATGCATGTCCCTGTGGCCGTTCAAGACAATTGCGAGCTGACCCTTTTGACTTCAAATCCGCCAACAATGTCAACTGCTCTTCAGATTGTGAAAAGCTACTCCCTGCACTTCAATTACCCGAAATAAGCAACAGAGAACTTGTTAATGCATCCTCATGGCGTTTGTTACGTCTAGGGAATTCAAAGTACTATGATCCTTCCAAAGGTTTACTGCAGAGTGGCTTCCATGCCACTGAAAAATATCTTCTGAAATGGACGATTTACCTTGAAAAGCAGAAGAAGATGGTTGGTTCACCACCAAAGACAATTCAACTAGATGATACAGTTAGGTTGGACACAGAATCGGTATCTGATTTCAATGTGTCCACAGACGTGAAGAGGAACGGTAATATGAAATCATATCCAGGACATGTGAAGCATGGCAATGACAATTCAGGGAAGACTGATGGTATCTTTTCTGACAACAAAACAATTAGCTTTGGGAGAGGTTTTCCCAATTTTATGATCAAAAGACCTTTTTCCGAGGTAGTTGCTGGATCTGCAGCTGCTGATTCGGCTTTTCCTCCTCTCCAGCAGAGGAAACAGCCTCCTTTAATTACAAAAAAGGTAATTAAGCAAACCAATGCAGCAGACACTGCTCTAGAACAGATAAACACCAATGTTGATCATAATGCATCAAACAGGTTTCAGGGTATTTCTGATCAAATCAATTCAAATAGGATAGGTTCTAACAATTTTCACGGGGGTGACCCTTTTGTACGGATAGGTAGTAATGTCATACCCGTCAACATGAGCGCTGGTGAAAAGGTTTTGTCAAAAACGTCCTTGAAGAATGTTTCAGCTTATTTTGGGTTTGAGTATGAGTGTCCACATGGACATCGTTTTCTGCTGAATCGAAAGTGTCTTGATGAACTTGGGTCATTTTATTCACCACAAAATGATTCTGACTGTACTCCATCGGATGTGACTTCTGATTCTATTCAATTGGATGAGAATGGTGCTCATATTAAAGCTCAGTTGGGCTCAGATGGAATTGCATCCACCAGAAAGAAGGTGAGAAATATGAACAAATCAAAAGAGACCATGGCCAATGGTAGTTTCGTGCATAATCAGTCAACACACTTGCCTGGTAAAAGAAAAGAACATTATCAGACAACAAGCAGGTTGTCAAGAGCTCCTGAGATTGTGGAAGACTTGGAAGAACGTCTTCACTCCTTCAGCCTTGATAATGGTGGCTGTGAATCCTCTCTCTTGAATAGGAAATTACCTATATACATGAACTGTCCACACTGCAAGTTCTTGAAGAAGGATACATCAAATGTTCAATTTGCTAGCACTGTATCGCAGCTCCAGAGGATTTTTCTGGTATCTGCCTTTCATTCTTGTACTTATCCAAGCCATCTTATCTACTTCGCTGGAGATCTGCATTGCAGCTCAATCTCATGAATTTTAGGCATTCTTTTTGGTTTCTTTGAAGCTGGCAAATTCCTTGTTGCAAAAAGCTTTTTTGTGAAAGTATAGTCCTCCTCTCTGTTTTTTATGAAAAAAGCCCACAGTAAATTCAAGATTGAAGTGGAAATGAAATTATCTAACAAATGTAAGGAATTATGAAAAGTTTTTTACAATGCATGTTTTCTTGAGACACCAATTGTTATTTCGCATTTCTGTCGACAACAGAACTGGAAATTCTAGGGCCGTCTCTGCTTATTCAACAGTATGATGCTTGGACCCCTGATTCTGTGTAGATTGACATGCGAACTTTTTTCTAGGTTACTCCTCCTTTTCCAGTCATATTAGCCATTGACCCGGTCGTACAATTTGAGGTATGCCTTGCTTTTTGGGGGTTCTGTTATCGTTAGGCATCTGCCTTATCTTTGATCATCTTCACATGAACAAGTAGCATAAGTAAGATTAATACGAATTTCCCTGCACTTGTCAGGCATCTTGTCTACCTTTATCAATTCCTGATTATGAGCAGAAATTGCTATTCAACCTTGGATGTCGGGTGATTTTACCACCGGAGAGCTTTCTCGTGCTTAGACTTCCTTTTATCTATGGCATACAACTCGAGGACCAGTCGTATCCTCTGAAGCCTTTCGAACATCAACCTGAGAAAACTGCCTGGATAAACGAGTGCACGGCTTTGCTGATTGTGTCCAAGGAAGGCAGCCCTAATGAAGAGGATTCTGCACTAGCTTGAATTGACTGAATTTCTGAAATGGCTGCTAAAGTGGTTCTCTTCTTGAAATTTACAGAGGCAAAATGTGCTGATAGCTGCATTTAGGTCAGTAATTGCGCATTTTATTATGCTGCGTTCTATTTAGAAGTTTATTGTAATTTTTCCTTGTTTTTGTTTTTCGTACAGGTAATATACCTAGCTGGTTTGCATAGCTTCTCATAGATCTTTTAGAGCTAACGTGTGGCTAAGAAAGTAGGCAGCGCGATTGTGTTTTCCACCATAATAAATGGGGAAATGTGATCCTATACAATGTCCTCTAGATTCTACTGCTTGCACCTGATAAGAACTATGGATTCTGAGAGAGATGCTTTATCACATTGTATGATAGTTTAGGGAACTTCTGGCTGTTAAAGATATCCAATAGTACAATGTGACCTCCCAGAGCATTTGGTCTTCCTTTTCATTCATCCTTTTATCTATTTGTATGGGAGCATGACTTTGCTGTTCAGTATGTATGGTGAGGAAATCATGTTAAGCGAGAGCGAGGGAGAAAAAAGTTCTCCTCTGAGTTGCCCTTTTTCTTGAGTATTATAGTTATGCTAGGCATGGCAATCTTATTGTAAAATAAATACAAAGAAAGCTGCACGAAGATTTTGTTTAGTTCCTGACACCAACTTATATTGGTAGGGAGATAATGTCTTACGGCTTTCATCTTTTTGACAGCGTGATGCATTTGCCTGGTAAAGACTGCCTAATTGATTTTCTTCAATGTCTGACAAGATGGTAAAATTTGATAATGCACACAGCGTTGCGAGGTAAGCTCCTCTTGCACTTTTAATATGCCATTACTCCCTTTCTAGTAGTGTGACAGGTGCCTTCTATGCAGGCTATACGAGTCTTTGGGCCAATCCATGGTGGGCGGATTGGAGGGGTGAATCAGAAGGAAGCTACGTTGCATCAGGATGGTATGTTCTGTATATCCTCACTCCAGTACAATATTCTAATAGCGCATGCAAGTGAGACCAGTGGAATCTATCCAGAAAAGTTTCCTTGAGCCAGTTGTCACAGGAGTTGTTCCGTTCTGGTTCGTAATTCTGATCACTAATACCCAAGCGCTTTGTAGGCACACTGAAATAGAAGGTAAAAATCTGGGCACTAGATCACACAAAGCTTCTTTCAATAATACAAAAGGGAGGCAGAGAATTAATTAATCTGAGTGTAGAATCCCGTGGAACCTGCTTCCGAACCTCCTATCACAGTGATCCAACTCTAGTACCATTGAATCTTCAAACACTACATTAAATGTTTCCATTCCATTTCATCAAATCCTCAATAATGACATGGCAGCTTCCACGGCCATCACTGAACTGCGGCATTGTCTTACAGACAACTGAATGAGCCTAAGCATGCCCGATTTGATCTCTGAAATAGAGTGAGTGACTCTGTCTCATTTTCTCTATCAATGAAATCATGATCATTCCGCTGAAATATCGAAAAGAATTCCTTTCTGTTGATGACTCTTCCTGGAGAGTATAATCCGTTGCTTAGGAGTTAAGAGAAGGGTAGCAAAGTAATATTATCTTTTAAAGCAAAGAGGAGTGGAGTGGCGGTCGCTCAAGCAAGAGAAGTATGATGAGCCAAAACGATTGTGCAACTTGGCCCCTTCAACTATTTAGGCACAGGGGACCTTAGACTCCAGAGGAGAAATGTGTCCTATTCCTGTTGTAGTGTAGTGGTATCCCACTTTTAAGTCCTTATCGTATTAATGGGGGTGCCACTGTGCCACCATGCTCCAGGTTTGGGCCACGACCACCCAATTTGTCTGAAAACGCGAAATACTCCTTCTAAACATTCTTTAAGCCCTGACAAAGATATTAGGTTGTGCCGTTCCATCACAAGCTCCCTGCCGCCAAGAAAGCGAAAACCTTCCCAGACTGATCTGGTTTTATTCCATGTTCTTGATTTGATCATGATGTTCGAGTGGATTGGATGATGATGTCGTGTCATATAGAATCTACTATTCTTCCTTTTTCGTGCGTCCAGCTGCACACACAGGCGTACTCTCTCTCTCTCTCTCTCCCTCATAATTCTTTTGATGATTGCAGTTATCTCCATCACTTCAGCTTCTCAAGTAATTAGGGCAAGCATGGCTCGTCCGACCCCATCAAGTGGAAGACTGAGTAAAGCCACGACAGAGCTGTATCAGAGTCGTATCCAGCTAAAAGAGTACATTTGGAATCACTGCTCCTTTCTTTCCTCCGTTTACAAGGTGTAACATTGCATGCTAAGTAATGGAGATGTCTTTAGCTGTTGCGACACTTTAAGTAAAACTTGAATGCAGAATCATGGGAACACTCGGTGCTTTTATAAACAGATTTTAGATAATGAGCTCGATTGCTGGTACCTTGGAGGTCATTATATCCTTCCAGTTCAACTGATTTTTCTTATATTAGCTACAATTTATCCGTAATTGTCTCGTGAGAAATTGCTAATTTGCTTATAATGTTACTTGTTAATCAATTGAATCGGGAAGGCTAGTTTGTTGACATTTAAGTGCATGTATATTTTTTTTTCCTTTTTCGCTTTTCCGTCAAAATCCAAAATATTATCGGAATTTCAAAGTCAATATAAATCTATCTGAATCTACGTGTAGAATTGTGAAAGTTTCACATATTTAGGATTTTAAAAAAGAAAATGATAGATGTGTGCGCCTCGAGATTTAATTTAAGTGGAAAAAAAAAGTCAATTTGGGTATGTAATTTTCGGAAATAAATCGTCTGACGTGACGCCAGGATCCGGATTCGAGACGGACCTTTTGGTTTCTTTTGTCTAAATAGAGGGAGGAGTTTCCCTGTGGATAGGATAAGGGTGTGGCCCCAAGAGGAAAGGGGTCTAGTGGGATTCGATGAGTTTGTTTCCTCGTTTCCAATTTGACTCCGCCGGAAAACCGTCTCCCACCAGTCGGGACCTCAGCTGAGTCCCCCTCCCCCGAAAAGTTCCTTCTGCTTTATCCCCGGCGGTCCTCGTTCACTTTCCGTCTGGAGCGAGGACCGCTCCTTGTCCCCCACCCACCACATCCCCCTGCCTACAACATGTTAACGGGTGCCCTCTCTTAAAAAAGGCACGAAACCGACCGGCGAATTCGAAAAAAATATAGAATCATCTCGATCGATCGAGATCGCCCGACGATTTATCTTTGAAAAGAAATTCTCCGGACCGAGTCTGATACTTCTTTGAATAGCATAAATTCGTCGCCCCAAGCCTCCAATCGGGTGTCTCGAGTCGTCGTAGCAGTGACCGAATGCGGCCCAAGAGATTTTCTAGGTTCGGGCTTCATTCATTGCATCGTTGCCGAGACTTAGCTGTCTGCCTAAAAGAGTGAGTGGAATCCGAAGTTCACGAACACGATGCGTCGAAGCACGTGGGCTTCTTCTTAACTCTCGAATACTGTGGACCAACGTAAAAGGTTTTTGGATAATTTCAGAGTTTGGGCATCGCGGCCGTGTCACTTTGCCATGTAATCTGGATCAGATCATCACGAATCGCTGCGGATGAACTGTCACTGGGGACAGGTCGGAGAGAGCGACGGCGAGACCGTGGTCCCCGGTCCTCGTCAGTACATAGTCAGATCTTAATCCACACTCTCGCGCTCTTTCTCTTTTTCTCTTTTCTCTTTTTGTTTCCTTCTTCCTTTTTTGACTTTTGCAGTTCTGGCGCACCGAAAATATCTTCCTAACTTTTGTCGCACTACGAGGCTCGGAACCTTCAAAAAGCGGAAGTGGTCCAACGTGTTCCTCCCCACCGCCACTGTGGGCTTTTTTAAGGCCACGCGCTATGATCCGGCCTTCAGCTTGCACTTTCGACCTTGGCCCATCCAGCTCGAAAATTAATCCTTATTTTGAAGAAAATGATTTCCACTTTGAAAAGTCAAAAAACAATTATTAGAGGACGACTATGTACTGGCTTTTGGACTCGAAACTCTATACTTAAATATGGAAATCACAACATTAGTTCCCACGCCTCTCACTTTTAGGATTAGGTTCCTAGCCTAGTCGAGGCCAAGCCCAATATCCCAGTGTCCGCGCTCGATGTCTCGACAGCTGGGCCCAAATCCATCAAAGCAATGCTCAAGACCTCGACACTTGAGCTCTAATCCCCAACACTTAGATATGGGTCCATAAAGGTTATGCATCGGTCTTCAACGCTTCAGCTCAAGTCCTTGGTTAATAAAATGTTATATTTTATAAAAATATATTTTTTAAAATTAGAAATTATTTTTTTATCTTTTTCTTTTTCATTAACAAGTGGCCAACAATTGAGATGGCCATGTGACCTACCACGAGCAAGGCTCTAGCTCCGTCGATCTAGCAAGGCTCGAGCTTGCCAAAATCTAGCAATCTCGTCCTCTGCCCACGACAAGTTGTCATGGCTAACAACTAATGGAGAAAAGAAGTGAAAATCAAAATCAAAATCAAATTTTTGGGTAAAAATCTATTCATACCAAACGGACGAAAATATTTCATAGTTTATTTATCATTTTTCAACCACAAAAAAGAAATATATTATAATTCTCTTTGAAAATGATTTTCATGAAAAACATTTTCCATATGCATCACGATTTTCAGCAAAACAAATGGAGTATAGAAAAAAATAAATGATTTGAAAGATTTATTTTTTAAAAAAAGAAGAAAAGAAGATCATATGCATCGTCTTTTAAAAATAAATGAACGAAAGAAAATCTCATCGTCTACAAAGATATTTAGACATAAACTATCATAACTTGCTTTTATTGAAATTATATCTCACAATTCATTTTCCAACATCTTTGTTTGCTTGTGTCGTGGTAAATAAAATAACAAATAAAATCCTACATCTAGAATTTCATAAGGAAAGGCGGGTCAAATTCAGATAAGAGGAGCACTTGGATCCGAACCGAAGTCGCAATGCCTGCCTTATCCCTTCCGACAACGACGGTGAAGTAGAGATGCCTCCGTTGTCCAAAGCAATACACGGCTCTAAATGCAGACCCCCGTGCGGAAGAGCCGACGCGCCGGCCGCGCGTGGCTTTAGCCCCCTTTTCAAAATTTCGAGCCAAAGAACATGGTACGGGTGCGGTGCACTCTCTTGCGTCGGCGCGTGGGGGGCTCGGGATTCCCCTCACCCGCAGACAGAGCACCCGTAATCTCGAAAATGCCCTCGACGGTTATCCGTTAGATCCATCGGGGTAGCCTCGGAGCGACGTGACCCTTATCGTCAAATCACGTGGCTCTCTCTCACTCTCTCTCTCTGTGTCTCTCCCGCCATCGACTCTGAACCAATGGGCTCTGTTATAAAAACCGCCGGCTCTGCGCGAAAGGAGAAGTCAAGAAAGGAGAATCCACTTTCACTTCGTATAAATCGAGTGGCTTTCGCTTGTTGCTTAAGAGCCGATCGTTCAAGGCGCGATTTTGTAACAGGTGGGTTTGTTGATTTCAGGTATTACTTTAAATTCGACGAGATCAGTTCCAATTTTAGCAAACTTCCTTCGTTGGTACGAAGAGTGGCAGGAGCTGCGCACAATAATTCGTCCTCCTCTCTTTTGCTCGTTTTGCATTGACCCGTTGTTGATCATTTCTGGGTCTGTGTGTATCTGTTGAATATTTCGGTCATCAGTGGCAGTTGGGTCTCTCTGTGTGTTCTTCGTCGTCTTTGATCTGCCATTTTTTTTCGTGGGTCTGCTTCTGATCTTCTGCTGCGAACGTGGTTGCGGTTAATGCAGATTAAGGGGGTGAAAAGAGCAGGCGGGAATATCGAGATTTGACAGAAAATGGAGGGAGGAAGAGCGGTGGATCTTGGATCTGGGGATTTCGGGTTGGTACAATAAGCTTGTTTAAGAATTTGGATGATGATTGCGAAAAGAAGTTTGCTGATTGAAATTTTTGTGTTTTCGTTTATTTTCTCTGGTTAGGTGTGCGCATTATAAGAGAAAATGCAAGATAAGAGCACCATGTTGTGACGAAGTCTTTGATTGCAGGCACTGTCATAATGAAGCAAAGGTATAGAAATGAACTAATCAGTACATTGTTCATTGTTCATATTGTATACGACTTGTCAATGATCGACGCCTTTGAATCTTTGATATTGAACAGAATTCACTTCAAACTGCACTTCTACAACGGCACGATCTTCCGCGACACGAAGTGAAACAGGTGTGCATGTTTCTCCAGTTTGCATTTCTTGGTGGTTTTATTTTAGTAATGGATCTGGCTTTTGGTAAGGAATGGATGGATTCTCTTGCTTGTATTTTCATTTACTGTGAATGAAAGCCGAGAACAAGATGGTTTGTAGCGGTTAACCATCCGCATCTCATGACAGCCAATCATATGGGGTTCAATTTAGGATTGATCACGCATAGTTGTTTTTGCCTGCCGAGTCATATTTCTAGTTGTCTGATGCACAATCACCCTTTCTTGTTTTTAGATTGAGTATACAGTAATGAAATGCTCCTGCTTCATGGATGGATTATTTCCAATTACTACATAATTGTCTACTTGTTCTGCTTTTTATGGTGCTTTTGTCTTATTGACCTTTCAGGTTATCTGTTCCCTGTGTGGCACCGAACAAGAGGTAAGCTGTACATTCTGAAAACTGGAAGATATGTAAACGAAAACCGTGTATAAAGGTACTTACCTAAAGGTTCAATGCGCCAGGTTCAACAAAACTGCCAGAATTGCGGGGTTTGCATGGGCAAGTATTTCTGCGCCAAGTGCAAGTTCTTCGATGATGATGTAATTATTGTTCTCTTGATTTTTCCTTCAGTTCTTCCCCAGTCCCCACCACATAATTGCATCAGCTTATGTTATGGTTGATAAACGTTTTCAGGTTTTGAAGAATCAATACCATTGTGATGAATGCGGTATCTGCAGGTAAATTAACAAACTACTGTTGCTCATATCTGAATTCTGGGGTCTCAACTAGTTCTGAGACGCTGTCTTTCTGTCATCATTTGCTTTATGAGTAACTTCTTTTTGTCAATTTCTACCGTCATGCACCATTATGTATTATATAAATCTCATCATTATATTTAATCCTCATTCCATCTGTTGCTTCTACAGAACTGGAGGCAAGGAGAATTACTTCCATTGTAAGAAATGTGGTGAGTGAAAATGAAAATAGAGGCTTCTTGAAACTTGTCTTTTTTTTTTCTTTCCATTCTGTTTTTTGTAGCATTCTCCACATTCTAGTTTGATTGTAAAAGACTTATGCTTGGATCATTTGCTGTAGGATGTTGCTATTCCAAGTCCATGAGGGATTCCCATCGCTGTGTCGAAAGGGCAATGCACCACAATTGCCCTGTATGCTTCGAGGTAGGACATGCAGCAAAAATTCTACATAGATGATGTGAATTAAATTGTAAGTCGCTAAACTTTCGACATTTATCTGCAGTACCTGTTTGACACAATGAAAGATATAACTGTCCTACCTTGTGGACACACCATACATTTGGAATGCGTCATAGAAATGGAGCATCACTTCAGGTGAGCGCCATTCCATTTGTCTCGCTCACTCATGGTGCCTTGCAGTTGACTAAATATTAGCTTCCCTCGAGATTTACATTCTTGGATTCTGCAGGTACTCATGCCCTGTTTGCTCAAAATCAATCTGCGATATGTCTAGTTTTTGGAGAAGACTTGATCAAGAGGTACTAATTTGAACAAAATCTCCTACATTTTATTTGTTTTCCAATAGATTTTTGCTTGCACCCAACGAATCTGTGCCATCTTTTACCTGAATCTCTCGTTGATTCTTGAATTTCATTACAGATTGCAAAAACTCGAATGCCTGAAGCGTACCAAAATAAGATGGTGAGAGTTTACTCTGTATAGTAAAACAGCATTCATTCAAAGTCATGAAGCCCTCGCTCAAATTATCTAAATTGAACACGTTGTGCTTGATAGGTTTGGATACTCTGCAACGATTGTGGAGCACAATGCCAAGTCCAGTTTCATATCGTGGCACACAAATGCACGAGTTGCAAGTCCTATAATACGCGACAGATGCAAGGCGGTCCTCCGGCCTCATGTTCGTCGGGGACACCTGAGGTTGTGAGTTGACCACCACACTCGATAGTTCTACACAGAGCAGCTCATCCCTTTTGAACAGAGTCGGGGCATGAGCAATAGATAAAGGGTCTTTGAGACTCCTAGTATGGTTGTATTATCTTGTAATAGCTTTCCTCGAAAGGGAACTCATTTTTTTGTGGCATTAAAATTCAGTATTTCTTTTTCTTTTGCTGCTGTATGAGGAAATTCAGATCATTTATTTCAAATCTGTTTCTTGATCCATCGCATTTGTCCTTCTACACTTACACAAGCAGATTAGGCAGCGAGGTCGGAGTCAAGTAGCCGTGCAGAATGAGCCTAAGCAAATTTGTTCTCTCTCAATCATAGAATTCAAGGACAATGGTGTTGCACAGGCCCATGTTAACCATACTTTGTGGTAGAGGTTGTTATTTTACGCTTGCGACATCGTATCAATAGCCGTACAAGCCATTTGTAAACTCTACACGATAAAGCTAATCTACAAAAGAAATCAAGTTGAAAACTTGAAGGGATAAAGAGTTAGGTTGTGTTGTGGGGGGGAGTCCTCGTGATTAGTTTTAGGTTTTTTCTTTTCGGAATTTCATCATTGGAAAGACTCATTTTGATCTTAAAAGAACCGCTTAAAAGTCTCAGGAGAAGCATTTCTTGACTTCCTCCCCAAAACTTAAAACTTATTTGTCAACTATTAAATAACATAAATAATTGCACGCGCGTGTATTGATTTATGAGTATCCGAACCATATTCCAAGAAAAACAAGGTGTAAAATAGACCCCAAAGATTTATGAAGTCGAGACGTTGAGGTGGGCACCTCGCGTTTTCAACGTCCTTAATTTATCCCGCATTAAGGAAAAAAGTAAACCATCACTGACATTAATGGCCTCGAACGTGGGATTGTCGCTGTCCAAAGCTACCTTTTAGGTCAATCAGACGCCGGGTGTCGGTCATGACAAACAGCCCCGCACATTGGTCTCCTAAACCTTATATATTTAAATTGCACGAGCAATCAATTCGGGCCTTGTCTCTTCTCGAGCTTCTCTCTCTCTCTCTCTCTCTCTGTAACAGTTAGTGAGCGCAGCACCGTGTTTCGTGAGTTTCTGAAAAGAAAAGTTTAATTCAAGCTCTCGTGCATCGTGCCTTTGCAGATTCTTTTCTGGTCAATCTGGCCAATATTACTAGTGGGACATCCTATTTACCAATGATGTCGCGATTCTTCCGGGAAAAAGAAGAACCATAATAGACTCGTTCGCGATGGTTTTGACCCGATTTTTTATCCATGATTTTTTAATAGTCAACCTGGAGGACCAGGGAAAGGAGTGGGATCCATGGACATTATGGAAATTATTATACTTAGTACAGCACGTGAACTACAGTCATCCGTAGAACCTTTTGAGCGAAGGAATGGGGATATGAAGTGATCAATCACTACCCCAGCAGCCCGAGGCACAGGTACGATAAATATACGTGCTGATCAACCCGTCGACCGATTTTACGGTAGTTGCAAGACTACGACTTCTATATGTCGCCATGAGAAAACAATTTGGACTTTGCATCTCTAACCTTTCCAGGAAGACTCGGAGCAATTAGAATCAGAGATAAATATCGTGTGTTCCTTTTCTGCTTATAAATGCTCTACTCTACACCTCATTCAAATTCCATGCCAGTCGAGCTTTCGGTCCACGGACAGAGAAGCCGAAATTGCGAGCAAGACTCACCTTCGCAGTGGAATTCACACATGATCGATACCACTCACTGTTGAGGCGACAGGGAGACTCGAAGATGGTGCCCCAAAAGTTGAAGGTTGACCCCCATCCACTAGCACTACACTCGAGAAACCGAAGTTATGTTTTCTCGACTTTCCAAAGGACCTTTTCCATATGGCAAGTGAGAGTCAACTCCATCACATAGGATCCTGTTTTACTGCACCCTTTTTGGTTTCCCACATGGTTTCATCTCGCTTGTGAATGATGGAGATCTTTCAATGATTCTCCGCGTCTATGCACGTTCATCCATGCACAAAACATCCATTGATGCATTTCATATCTAGACATCTTCAACGATGTATTTGCTTTTGTTGTGTAATAGGCTCAAGACGAAACAGTTGTTATTAGATTTGCAAAGAGGAACAATCTTAGGAGGTAATGCAGCAATGTAGAAGCACCGCAACTGAGGAAATGCCAAAAAGAGAGAACCCACTTTCTATAAAGCTGAACCCAAAATTTTGCTTGACATTACCAGACCCTTGTCCCCCCACTACACATTAAACCTCTTTCTTCTCTCCTCTTTTTTCTCAACTTTCCAGATGTGTACAGTATCATCAAGAGGGCCCGCCAACTCAATTCGGGTAGCATTCAAAATTCAAATGAAGCTTTTCCGAAAGTTTCATATGCTTCACACACAAGCAGATGCAACGTGGAAACCGTCACAGTGCATCTTACCTTTTGATGATTTATGAGTCTCTTTAACAGCTGCCAACCTGCATGTGGGAAGGTGCCTTCGATGATTTATGAGTCTCTTTAACAGCTGCCAACCTCAATGTGGGAAGGTGCTTTCGATTGGATTATAACCCGAGCTCCTGAAGCAAGCCTGTTCAACAAAACATATGACAATTTCAACCAACATAAACCTACAGATCCACAACACGACCGGTCACAGAAATTAGACAAGAGGAGAACAAAGTTGAAACTTAACTTTCTTCGATTTTTATCAGTTTCTCATCCGCCGGGCCGGAGTCTCTCTTTAACGGTTTGTTCCTTGGAGAAGGCTCGGTGATTCTTTTACTGTTACCGTTCGATGTGTTGGCAGATAAAGCTCTGGAGCTATCTGCTCTGTCTGAAGAAATTCTTGGTTTATCGGAGAGAGGAGATCTCATAGACTCACTTCGAGGATTTTTAGCTATTGAAGCTTTAATTGATAGGGGTATGCATTTTGACTGTCCATTCTCACTTTCACCAGCCAGACATAACTGCTCACCAGACCTGTAAGAGAAATAACACATCCCATAATCATCTGGTTGTAGGAACAAAAACGACTTCTCTTCTCAATAATATTGCCTTCACAACTACTATGGCCCCATGACAATTGAGATAAGCAAAGGAGACTGTCTGACTGTCTAGAATCAACCATCCTCATACAGAAAATCCTCTAGTCACAGCTTTTTCAAAGCCAAGGCTCCCGAAAGTGGGGAAAACATGCTCTGTAAAATTTGCACATTCAACACATCTTCCATACAAAATTGGTGCAGATGTGTCATTTACTATCAATCCTATTAAAGATGCAATGAGCTTTGTGTTGCAAGCTGCGGTTGGTTCATCATTCACACGGTAAAGGTTCCAAAATAGTGAAAACAAACAGACACTGGTTTCTGCAATGCGTTTTAACAGAACAAAGCACAACCGAAGTGAGCATACCCATTTTTTTCTATAGTCACTTCCTACGCATATACTAGCAAAATGAACTGGATCTAGAAAAGAGAGGACCGCATAGGAAATCGGAGTTACCGGCCAGCATTGTAGGAAGAAGAACGCTTCAGAGAGCTAAGTCCATCTCTATCCTCCCGCAGAAACTTCGTCTCAATCAAGCTCCCACTGAAATACTCCTTATCTTCCAGCCTTATGCCCATCAACCGTGGATTTTCTGATAAGCAATCCAGCTCCCCCATCATCAATGATGTAGAAAACAAAGGAGATGGAAACTTTGAATGGGAAAATCTCGGCCTGTAAGTTGGGATTAAGCCAAAATTGTGATCTTTAACTGATATTGATCCACACGAGATTAATTGCATCAACATGTTGGTAGCTTTGAGCCTTGCATTGGCCGGCATTCGGACTTCTTCCTCTTCAAGAATTCTGAAACTGTTCATCTTGCTAGCATCAGCTCTAATCAGTGACTCCAGAGTTTCGGTCTTTCCACCTGATGAAGAAGCACTAGATGATGTGGGAGGAGGGGAAGCTGCATCGCTAGAAATCTCAGAGGTCTCCTTCAAGCATGAGGCCTTGGTTGGGCAACTATCGTCGCATTCACGTCCGGTTGAGCCATCATCAGTGGAGACTCCTCTAGTACAAGTTTCTCTGGTTTTACCTCTGCTTACATTTTCTTCAGTCTGAGTTGACGCATCAGCTGATCCCTCGTTCTTATACACCTTGTACTCCGTCAAGCTCAGAGACCCATTCCAACTGGAGCCTTTTCCATTTCTTGACTCTGGTGAAACGTCAGTCGAATCAGTGTGATGAACTGGAGAAGAATGTTCATCCTCTTGGGAGCATTTTGCTTCTTGTCCATTCATGCTTGAAGATGATGATGAATCATCTTGACTTCTAGAAGATGGTGGAGCTGGCAATTGCTTCAAATTCCTCACGCTAATATTCACGACAGGACTGAAACGATCTGTATAAAACACGCGCAATAGCAACACAGGAAGTGAACCAGCTTAGCCAGGTTTCTGTTCTCTTTTAGGCTAGATATATTTCACAAGCAAATGCAATTCCACACCACGTCTAAAGACAGCAGCAATGTCAAGCATGAAAGACCACCATCTACTTCACCTGAATTAGATTCATCAAAGAGCTCTGAGCCTTTGAGAACGTATTCATTTCCATTGGATGGAAGAATCAAGTCATCTTCACAGAGGTCATGCCAGACGAAACCATTTTTGTAGCTTCTGCAACAATCAATGAATTGAATAATTCAGAAAGCATCACTCGTAGGATTGACCAGATAATTGTCCAATAGCACAACATAGACCCCGGATGATCTAAGACATGGTATTTATGCAACTAGCAATCATCCGTTAACGAGAGCAATTTGAACCGCTACCTCTTAGAGGACCATGAATACATAGATGCCATTCCTTTGCCTCGAAGAACATTCAGCCTATCAATCACATCTGCCAAAACAAACCGTATTCGCAACAAATGAAACACTGCAAGCGACGGAAAAGGAGAGGTAGGGAGGAGGGAGATGAAAGAGAGAAAGGAAAGAAAAACGTAGCTACTGCTTCGCTGTTACCTCGCAGATAGAGTCCTTCGGGCGAAGAGAGAGGCACTTCGATGAAATGAGGATGCTCGAGCTGGCGATTCCTAGAGAGATAGTAAACCACGGGCACTTTCCTGCTCTGAAAATACTTAGGCGACTTCTCCGTCCACACTTTCGCCCTCCCCGGGCTGACCTGCCGATACTTCTTCATCCTGGCCTCCATCTCTCCACCGCAATCAATCCCTAGCGAGCCCGAACGGCAAAACAAGTCCGTATGTCCGACTCCGAGCTGGTCGGCAGCTCAGTCAGCTCTCCACAGAAACCCTAGATTACGCCCGAGGTAACGAAGAAACCAAACGACCAACCCCCCGATCAGTATCCGACTAGAGAACCACGACCGCGGGACGCGTTGACCGGAACCGGAACGGATCGGAATGCTCCGAAGAAGAAGAGGGACGGCATTGCTTCCGGGACCGGGCTACGGGGAATCTGGAGCTGCTGCTGCTGCTGCCGCGGCGGCGGTGGCGACGTCGACGTCGAGGGCGAACGCCGTTTCAGTGAAGAGGAGGGAGGCGAGGGTAAGCAAATGTATGGAGGGGCGAGCCGGGGGGAGAAGACGAGGTGGACGCTGCCCGCATTCAATGCTGTCGCGTGGTGCCAGCGCTGTGGGTTCGAACAGACTGCGTCGTCGTTTGCCTGAAAAGAACTTCAGCTTCGGCTTGAGCTCGCAGACAGAAAGGGAGAGAGGGAGGGAAAGCGACGGGTGAAGGACAAGACGGGACGAAAGAGGAAGGAAGGAGAGAGGAGAGAAGAGAACGTGAAGGTCCCTTACTTTCTGGGTCCGCTCTTTTGGCAGATTTCGTGCGGGGCTGTTTGAACTTTGAGAGACTTTTCAGTTCACAAGAGAAGAGAACTCCTCCCCTCGTTCGTCCTCTCTCGCTCCATTGGCCCCCTTTCTTATCTTCTCATTTAACGGTAATGGTTAGATCTATAAGCTTTTAAGGAGGCTTCTTCCTTTTTTCTTCTTTAGCGCTGTTGTTGTGGATTTGGCCAAAGGACAATCACATGCGTTCTCCAGGTGTCTTCGAGTTAGTTACCCCATGACATAAGCCTCCCTCCCTCTCCCTCTCCCTCTCCCTCTCCCTCTCTCTCCTTGAAGAAAGTCTCTTGTTGTGAACAAATAAAGGAACTCCGAAACGGGCCGGCGATGGCGGGGATCCTTGATGGGAGCATTGCCGCCGCAGCATATCGTATACGTGCGACGAGAGAATCGATGGGGAAAAACCTTTGTGCATATCGAGTCATGGATTACTCGATCGATGTAATTGATTATTACGATTTTACTAATAATTGTAGTCTAGTATGTGGGTGTTCAATTTGATTTTGGGGTGACATTGATTTTCTTCGGTTCATACTTTTAGCCCGCATTGATGATATTGTCCACTTCAATCTCGAGAAATGTAGGAATAAGATATTGGGAGGGTTCTGTCCGGGAATGAAAATCAAAGAGTTTGAGACTTAATTGTAATGTATATAAATTTGAGATTGAAATCAAATGGGTACTTTTTTTTTCCCTTGAAATTATATGGCTGTGGATGACAGAACAAGAAAAGCACCGTGCTCTGATTGACGTTTTGATTTGGTCTAGTGGAAAGACGCTCAAACTTGATGACAGAAGGAGATAGGGACATATTTATGATGTCAGCTAAGTTGAGGATCGTCTCGAATTGTTGTGTTATCCTGAATGTTTGGATGGCTGTGAGGTGTAGCATTATCATGTGTCCCATGTTGTTACCCCTTTTCATACTCACAAAGATGCAACTGTTAATGCTCTCTTACAGTCATCAACAAGTGCATAAAACCATAAGTTAACCTATCGTGCCATTCTAGAGGTCCTTATAGGTGGCAAGACATGACATTAACATGTGTCGCGTATTCCCTATAATGTGTCGTTTTTGCATAGAGGCAGCCATTAGTGCTGTCTTCTTATGACAATTCGAACGTCGTATAAAACCATGAGATAACCCACCGTGCTATCCTAGAGATTTATATAGGTGCAAAGATGTAGCACTGTCATATGCCACATGCTCCCTATGACTCGCCGTCCTCGCATAGAGACAACCGTTAGCGCTCTCTTATCATCGTCGAACAACACTTAAAACCACAAGATGACCAATCGTCTTATCCTAAAGGTCCGTCCGTATAGGTGCAAAGGCATGAAACATTATCATGTGCCGCATGTTCTGCATAGAGACAAGTTGCTTGGCTCAGCAAGCCGCCCCCCTGCGCATCATGAGTTCGCACAAACATTCAAGTTCAAAACGCATAAGCAACCAACCAACATATGGTTAGATGGAACCAACCAAGTGAAATGTGCGACGATTTCGCTTTTAATCACCGGATGCCCCTGTCGACGGGAAATCGAGCTATTGCGCATAAGCAACCGCGGAACGCTTGATCATGCTAAATTCCGATCACTCTCTCTCTCTCTGTACGATACGTGAATGATAGACAGATAACACGTGGCGAAGATCTAGGCTCAAAGGGTACGGGGCGGTACGGGGCTCGATTGCCCGTGGGGAATGGCAACGAGACAGCCACTGTTCAGACTATTAAAGCCGGACTGGAACTGATGGGTCCAAATTGCTCGGTCCAGTCCTCTCGCCATTTATGAAGCCCCCGCGACCCGTCCGGGGACCGAGACGTACTCGCTCTTTCTCTCTACATAGCCTGTTTGGAATGTGTTGCTGGTTGGGCTTTGTGGCCTCGGGGCCCCGTTGCATTAAGGCCAGACACATGGGCCTTGGCCCAAGTAGTTCCATTCGTAGTGAAGTCGAGATAGAGCATAGCATGGAATTAAATTTCAATTATTATTTTTTTGGAATTGTTAATCGATATATTAAACTTCTGTCTACACTGAAAAATGAGAAATTTATTGTAATTGACGTGACGCTAATTTAAACAATTGCAGGATCCATCGTCAAGTGCAATTTGGTATTAATGAGTTTCTTGTCAACAACCCTTGTGATGATTGACAATCGTTTACTGGATGTTGAATGAAGATGGAGATATTGGTTGACGGGTTAGTCCAATGGCGTCGAAAGAGTTGTAGTCACTTGTGGATAGAGTTGACGTGCCATCATAAAATCAAGAACTTAGAAATTGCAGTTGCAACTAATTATGACCCCATCGAGGAGGGGTGATTGCTTATAAACAGTTACTTTGCAGTTGTAAACTATAAATAAAAACAGTGCCTTTGCATTGTGAAGGCATGAAAAATCACGAACACACATTTATGTATCTTCTCAATTTCGGTTTGTCAATATGTCCTAGTTTTCAATAGTTACATTTCCTTTCCTTTAAATTCAGTTGTTGTCGATTCTCGTTATGCAATTCATCTCCTATTTAAATCACCACTGAATTCGATTTACAAAAAATCAAAAGTCAACTTTTGATAAAAGGTATTTTCCAATGTTTATGGAAATGACTTCAACTTCAGAATTGAATTGAATCTTTACAATTTGGTGAAGCACTGAAATTAAATCTGTTTTTTTTTTGGTCATATCAATGTATCATGCATACATGTCTAGAGTATAAAATCACAAAAAAAAAAAAAAATCTCAGTAAAATCCATGACCTACTCTTTGCTTGATTCCTTGTTATCATATCTCTCTATATATATGTGTGTTCGTGATGGAAATATATTTTGTTGTTGTGTTTTGTCAACACAAAAATTACATGCGTCGGAAATCCTTTTATAACTGTATTGCAAAATATAAAACTAAAAATTAGCAATTGTATAGCAACAAGACATCCATGATAAAGTACAACAAAACTCATGTCACTCAACAGGTAAATATGCAAGAAATTATAGATCAATTGGATCAAAGATATGTTTCATAATTGTAGATTTGCATCCGATTTGAGATAATATCGATTTATCTTATCTTTTCTATATTTAAATTGGATAAAGAATATTTTTAAGAAAACCCAATTAGTTTGGTCGATGGGTTGGTGTTACTATTTGTGAAGGCAGGGAGGACAGAGAATAGAAGGAAGGAAGTAGATGTGCATTTTAGTTCAGTAGTGGAAGGCCACTTTGCCGGGCCTCGTTTTTAACCTCGGCTTGCTTTAGCTTTAGATAGCTTCTATAGGGCCCAAAATAAGATAACGAATTGGATCGCTAAGGCCCATCTCCGCCCTAGGTGTTGGGTTTCCGGCCTCCCTCATACCTTTCCGGTCCGTTTCGCGTGCTGAAATCCGTTCGGGCCGTGCGTAAAGGAAATAGAAGGATGCATTTTTTTTTTTTTGGGTAATTGAAGTATTTGGGTCAGTTTGCACGCACATGGATTATTTTTCGGGGGAGATTAGTATATAAACCCATCACCATAGCCTCTCACTTGAATCACAAACTTTTTCTTGAGAAATCGAACTCAAGATTTTAACGAAATTCAAATTTATCTTAACCAGCGAGACTATCCATAGGTGGATAATGAAATGATGCATTTAAGAATCTAAAAAGAAAGAAAAACGCCAGTTGGGCAAGACTTTCTACAATCGTAGCGCATTTTCATTCAGACCGGTAAGAGAAACCCTTCAAACTGTTTCGAGGGAATACTTGCCGAGAAAGAGTCATGAACAACGGTCGGAATTTCGCGGCTTGAATTGCTAATTCACAACGTTGAAAAATCCACGCAATCCGTACGACATTCAACAGAAGCAAAACGGGCGGAGGGCAGAATGAAAAGAAGTTAGTACGAGGAGAAAGATCGACGTGGCATTCACTTGGGATGAGCAAATTAGATAGCACGTAGTAACGTAAACGAATTAGCCAAGGATGAACCTCGGAAGAAGTGAGGAGTTGTCGGAAATTTCCTTTTTTTTTTTTTGGGCTGCGCGCAAATAAAGCCCCCCTCCGTTTCCCGCCATTTTTGCTCCGACCTTGCCTTCAGTCCTCGCTGAGGTCGTCGTCGTCGTCTTCAGCCACCCTCGCCTTTGATGTTCTTCCTGCGCTCATGCGCCTGCTCTCCACGCTTCCCTCTCGATCTCAGGCTCGTCTTTCCTCTCGCTAGGTCCCTCTTTTCCGCTAAACCCTCCTCCTTCCGCCCCGCCTCGCTCTCTTCGCCGCCGAGCCGTAGGATGTCCTCGAGGCCCTCCGCATTCGATGCCCTCATGTCCGGCGCCCGCGCCGCCGCCGCCAAGAAGAAGTCTCGGCCTCCCTCGCCGAAGAAGCGGAAGTCCCCCGATCCCGCCGCCCTAGTCGAAAACCCTAGCGACGGCCCGATGCCCGATTCGGCTTCGGTCGATGGTGAAGTCGGTCAATCGGAGGAGGCGATCGCAGGAGGGAACTCGCTAATTGAAGTCGAGGGCTCGAATCCGGAGAAAAGCCCCGAGCGTAAAAAGGCGAAGCAAAGCGAGGGAAACGAGAAGAAGACGAGGAAAGGGGATTCGTCCGCCGAGAGAGTGAAGGAATTGAAGAGCAAAATCCATTCGTTGAAGAAGAAACCAGCTGATTTCTCCCCGGAGTCTGTGGCTTGCTGGGCCGAGGGCGAGAGAGTTCCGTTCATATTTTTGTGCTTGGCGTTCGACCTGATATCGAATGAGACTGGGAGGATTGTGATTACGGACATAGTGTGTAATGTGTTGAGGACCGTAATGAACACAACCCCGGATGATTTGGTTGCTGGTGTGTACCTGTTGGCCAACAGGATTGCTCCTGCTCACGAGGGGCTGGAGCTGGGAATTGGGGATGCATCGATCATTAAGGCGCTTGCTGAGGCCTGTGGAAGGACAGAAGTGCAGATTAAGAAGCAATACAAGGTTATCTTTGAAATGTACTTGATCCGTTTGAACTTTTGGGTTAAAGTGTAGAGCTCTAGTCTTTACTTCCTGTTGATTGGTGTCAGCTCATGCTTGCTGAGCCTTGATATTCGAACATCAATGTTCACGAGGGAGTCTCTATGCTACATGCTCTTACTGGCACCTTTTGGGAATTATACTATTTGTAGAAAAAGTCAGCTTAGTGCGACATAATATCTTATATACGGAATATTACAGGCAAGATTTCCTAGGCCACTGACTGGAAAATAGGATTTTGGGGGTGATAATGTAGATCACCTCTAGAAAGCTTTTAAAATGATACCAACATGATCATCTAGAAAGGAGTAATATATGTGGCTATTGGCTTTTGCCACTTCTCATTCAATTCTGGCCATGAAGCTTATCTGAATTTTAGAAATTCACAAGCTTACTCAACTTTTTCACTTTCAATTCTGGCCACACAGCTTATCCGAATCTTTGAAAGTCACAAACTTGCTCAAAATTTTCACTTTTGTGCGATCTAGGTGAAATCTGTTGAAGATTCCAAATTGTCACCATTAGACGGCCGGGAAATTCATCTTCTTTCTACATGTGTAAAGCCCACTTAGGATTTTTAACTTCTAGTCATCTCCTTGCATTATGGGTCCGAAGGATCCAATGTATTGGATCATGACACAGATGTTATTTTGTTCTTTATCTGAGGCCTTTTATGGTACAATTGCTCAACCTCTCGCTTGATTGTGTTGTAGGAGTTGGGAGATTTGGGCCTTGTCGCTAAAGCAAGTCGATCATCTCAATCCACGATGCGCAAACCTGATGCGTTAACTCTTGCCAAAGTATTTGATACATTTCGTCTCATAGCTAAGGTATAGTAACTCTTTATGACTTATCTCGAGTTCTTCAGAGTAGTAATTCTGCAATGTCACTTTGCTTGCAAATTTGTATTGACAAGAGATATAGCAGCTGACAGATATAAGGTGAAAAATATAGCAGGATATATGTTTCTTGATATGTCTATTAGTTGTTGTTTTTATTAATTCCTAGTCCTCCTAGTGTTGTTTGATTAAGCATTCGAAATGTTGGATCATTTGTTGCAAGAGCGAAGGCTCTTAATTAATTTCTGTTGTATGTAACTTTGTGAATATATTTGGTACTCGAAGCACATTGTTTCTTTGAAATCGATATCTTATCTATGCTCCGTTTGTTTTGGAAAACAAATAATTTGGAAAGCGTTTTTCCAAAAATGATCGCTTGAAATAATTAGTTAACGGAAAATATCTTGATTATTGACAATGATTTATGTCTAAACGTTTTTGTGAATGATAAAAATATTTTTCATTCATTTGTTTCGTAGACGATACAAGCGATTGTTTTTAGGAAAATGTTTTCCAAATCATCTATTTTCCACGAAACAAATAGAGCCTAAGAGTGTTAGTATATTCGTGTGGCTCCAATATTTTCCGATACATATATTCTTTACTATTACGTTTGAGAGCTGATAATTGGTCATTAGCATTTGACATAGTGTAACATAGTACTGTGCCTCCAGCTTCCCAAGATCAAGAGGCTATCCTTTGTTTAGTTGACCTTGATGCATATTTTCATGGGAGACCTCTGTTATTGGAGACAATTGGAGCTAAGTCTCTAGGAGAATTAGGCTTTAGCTTTGGGATTGAGGCCATTTCAATGCAAACGTGTACTGCAGTGAGGGCTATAAAATGGTTTTCTTAGTTTTGGTTATTTGCGTAGCTGCTCATGTTTTTGGGTTTCCATTGTCTTCCATGCAAAGTTGAAGTCACTTGAGCTCTTTCCTGGGTGTATTGCAGCATCTAGTAAAATTATTTAGAGTTGAACATTTGCTTACCCTTTATTCTTCTGCCTTGTGACAAAGCCAGTTCTTTGTCAGTCTGCACATAGAGGAGATGCTTGTTTCTGGTTGGAAGTAAAATTGGTGTGACGTCCTATGCATCAATATTCCTCCCTCTAGCTAGTACTTTAGGATCATGAACCGGATATCATTTAATTCAATTGGACTACAACTTTTAAGATGTTTGTACAGCCTTGGTTAATCTTCTTTTTGTTCCACATTCACAGGAATCCGGGCAGAATAGTCAGGAAAAGAAAAAGAACCATATAAAAGCACTTCTTGTTGCAGCCACTGATTGCGAACCTCAATATTTGATCCGCCTACTCCAGGTTATGGTTGAGACTTCTATAATGGTGTTTGATACATGTTTGTTGATGGTTTTATTTGAGCTAAACTCAGGGTCTTGCAGACAAAATTGAGGATTGGATTAGCAGAGCAGACTCTCTTAGCTGCACTTGGACAAGCCGCTGTATATGCTGCAAAAAATTCTAAGCCACCCACAGATGTTCAATCTCCTCTGGAAGAGGTGAAATTGACTCATGTTGACATTCACTTGTGTAGTGTTGATGTTTTAGGAATTGTGCTCGTTGTTCATTCTTTTATATGTGGGTGGCGTCCCCTTGGACATCCTTTTCTTTTATATAGGGATGTTACCCCTTTGGTCCTTGTGCTATAAAACTTTGTTTCTAATTGAAATGAAAATGTTTATACTCCTGCTAAAACCCTTTCGTCTTTTGATGGACTCACTTTACTTTTTCACATGTAGGGAAGTATTCTGTATATTGTCCCAAGAGGAGCAATGTGCTTGACACATAAATTCAAATTGCCTGTCTCATCCGTATCATTGTTGGAGGGTTTAATGCTGCTAAAAATATTTCTTTTTCCTCTAATTTTTGGTTAGTAACAATGCTTTAGTTTTATTTTTCTCATGTACTTCTTCAAGTGCCAGTCCTAGAATTGTGATGGTCTATTTTCTTTAATTGAAAGATTTGAGTTGAATTTTTGTAACTATGGTTGTTTAGTTTGTGTCTACATATTTTCGTTTTGGCTTTTTTTCCCTTATCTATTATTTTTTCCTTCCATATGAAGTCTGGACTAGGATTACCTTTCTGATACATTCTTGCTTCCTTGCATACATGATTTATGATTTTTATCTGTTACAGGCAGCAAAGATTGTCAAACAAGTGTACTCTATTCTTCCAGTTTATGATAAAATAGTTCCCGCTCTTCTCACTGATGGTGTATGGAATCTTACAAAGTCGTGTACTTTTACTTTGGGGGTCCCTGTTGGACCTATGCTTGCAAAACCAACAAAAGGTGTCTCAGAGATTTTAAGTAAATTCCAGAACATGGTGTACACTTGTGAATACAAGTATGATGGGGAGCGCGCACAGGTGATGCATCTGAGTCAATTTTTTTCTCACCAATTCTTGTTATTTTTTGTAAAGCTTTGCCATATAGTGTTGCTTTTTTAACAGATACATTATAAGGAGAATGGTTCTGTCGAGATATACAGTAGAAATGCTGAACATAACACTGGCAAGTTTCCAGATGTTGTTGAAACAGTATCAAGGTGGGCCATTTTTTCTCTAAGTTTCTCTTAGATGACATGTAGACCATTCATCTCGTGTCTCCGTGGGTCAGATGACTACTAGCTCAGAAATTCAGTTGAGATGGCCATTTCTGCACATTTTCTGAGATTTGTCTTTTGGTTCTTTGCCTTGCTTGGGTAGATAACTGGTTAATGGAAGTAATGCTTTAGTATTAGACAGTGAGAAAGTTTGTAATGTACATGGATACTTGATTGAACTTAATTGATTGTGGCATGTCTTGTTCGACAGATTAAAGAAGGAAGCTGTTGAGTCATTTGTTCTAGATTGTGAACTTGTCGCTTATGATCGAGAAAAGAAAAGGATTCTTCCTTTCCAGGTAATAGGTTCTCATAAAGCTGTTCTCACTTATTGGTGCTATCTCAAATTCTGGAACCTTCGTTTTTTGCTTTCAACTTGTTAGTGACATTAATAGAAAATATAATCCTTTTGTAGTAATTGGTCACCAGTTGAGGCTACCTTATATTTATCTGCTCAAGCATAGTTGATGCAGCGACCCAGCTGTGTTCTCTCATTGCTTTTGATATTTGTGTATAAGATAGATAAGCTAGCTGGCTTGTTGGCATTGGCAGAATCTGCCAGTATTTGAAACCCTGCATGCTGAGAATAAAAGTGAGCCATGTTTACCGAGAATGTCTGGCAATCACTCAGAGCTGAAGTGTTGTCAACCAGCTTTCCAAACAGGGTTAATTGTGGCTACTTATAGCCATTAGGCATAACTATACTAAAACAATAACAATATGTTACATGTGGAAATAGTTGAACTTGGCATAAAACAATAACAATATGTTACATGTGGAAATAGTTGAACTTGGCACTAAGTTATGACATGAGATGAGTTGCCAGAGGGACCTGCAGATGCGGGAGTTATTGACTTTACCCTTACTTGCTTAGTGTTTCTTCCTTGCCCCGAAGTAGTTGTTAGTTATATTATTATACGTGAAAAAGTTATGTTTTTGGTACTTCCTGTTGATATTTTATTATTGATTTAATCATTAGTTGTAACTCTCAACCTTGTATGTATGCTTGTGATGTGAATCACCAATAGATCTCACGTGAATCTACTCTCCTGCATTCTCTTTTTCTTTCTTTCTCTCTTTCTCTTAACAAACTTTCTAACTTTTTTTTTTCAGTAATTATGGGGCTAACAATATTTGTTGCCATTGATATATAATAGATGACCAAGTATGAGTTTTAGCTTCATCCTGTTTTATTGTAGTTGAACCTTGAATTTTTGCCTAAATGCTCGACTTGCTATACTATTCTCTTTGATATCTGTACACTCCAGGATATTGCATATGTCGGTGATTAGTTTCTTTCTACTGAAAAAAGAGTGATGGATCTGATTGAGAATTTCTTATTTTGAGATGTTTGTCCTAAGAACAAAATTTCTGTCACAGATCCTCAGTACACGAGCTCGCAAAAATGTAGTCTTGAGTGAGATCAAGGTGGATGTCTGCATATATGCTTTTGACGTGCTTTATTTGAATGGCAAGCCACTTATTCAGGAAGAACTCAAACTTCGGAGGGAGGTATTGCCATTTTTTTTCCTAGCAGGGGCCAATAGTACCTTTTTCCTTTTATTGGAAAGGTATAGTCTTTTTAGAACAGGGAGACTCGTTGGCTCTGGGGGTTTTAATGGTGTTTCTGCTTTAATTATATGGTGAAAAGTGCAGGTTCAGTTCTAAGCCATGAGTTGTCTAAGCTGATATTATTTGCAAGGTCCTTACCTTTTTAAGTGTTAAAATATGATCTTAGAAATGTCTTGTCTTAGTCTGGCAAGTTGTTTTTTGTCTTTTATTAGGAACTGGGTAGTTCCAGAGCTTGATGAAGCCATTGATCTTTTAAGAGGGACAAAATGATTGGCAGGAGTTCAGAGTTTTTTTTTTCCTTAAAAGGATGACTTTTAACTCTATCCAGGCATTGGAAAGTATAAGTTTCAGAGACTAGATAAAGCTAGAGGCATTGGCACATTTAGGAGCAGGCCTTGACTCTCGATAATCTTGGTGCCCCACTATTCATGCAATTTGTGGGAGCTTGTAATGTCCATTCTCATGGATGTGTTGTTGTATTATTGTGCAGCGTCTATATGATTCATTCAAGGAAGAACCCGGGTTTTTTCAGTTTGCAACTGCAATAACATCCAATGATATAGAGGAGATACAAACATTTCTTGATGCTGCTGTTAATGCAAGGTATTATACTCTGTTCATGCTTTGTCAATATGGTATTTCATGTTTGCTTGTCAGCGGTCATGTGTCATTATATGATTTTATTAAACAGTTAGGACTTCTTCTTCTTCTTCTTCTTCTTTGGATGTCTAAGCCTCCTGGAGCACCTGTCTAAAAGCATCATGTCAACGACTCACATAGGAGTTCTTAATTGTGGATATGCCATGATGCATTATTTGGGATGTGAACAGTTGAGCTGAAAAGCATTTGCCGGATCCCTCTCTCTCTCTCTCTCTCTCTCTCTGCACATGCGTGTGTTTTTCTTTACTCTTTTCTTTTTTGGTTTTTGGTTTTTTATTTTTTATTTTTTGTGGGGAGGGGGTCACTGAGGGATGGTGGAGGAACCCTGATTAGTTTTTTTTTTTTTTTTTGATTGCTAGGCCATTAGCTCAAATCGCTGTGTATGTTATGATTGTCATTTGGTCTCTTTGCTCTTTTTTCTGTCATATTCCTATGAATTGGCGAGTTTTCCATGTCAAACCCTTTGGACAACTATCTCTCACAAGGATTGACTTTAGTGCACAATGTAAAAGTATGCTCAATTGGTGATCAAATACTATTGAAGTAATATAAGGGAGATTTGCTTATCCTTTTCCCATACCTTTGATATACTTGGTGCAGTTGTGAAGGTTTGATTATCAAAACAATGGATCGAGAGGCTACATATGAGCCTTCAAAGAGGTCAAATAACTGGCTGAAATTGAAGAAAGATTATATGGACAGGTAACATAGTGGTCATTCTGATAGTCTTGCACCAGGTATGTGAATGTCTAATATATGCTACTTTCCTTCTGCAGTATTGGTGATTCAGTAGATTTGGTCCCTATTGCTGCCTTCCATGGTCGTGGGAAGCGTACAGGTAAGTGCTCATTAGAAAACTGACTTAACTGAAGTGATTGTCTAATTGTAATTTCTTTTTTGATTAATCACTATGGACAGTTTTTTTGGGGCTCAACCTCTGCCTTTTTCCCCTTGGTAGGATTCTTCTGTTTTAACTGATAAAGAGAGGTTTATTATTTATAATGAATGTCAGGACTCTGGCTCCTGCTGCAGGCTATGTTTTCTATTACAAAAACCACTCTTCAATTCATTTATGAACCTTTGGTAATTGTTTAAAATATCAACATTATGGTCATTATGTTGTTTATTGACATTAGTCAACTTTGCCTTTTCCGGAGGTTATTTGGAGCTTAACCTGCTCCAAACATCCCTCAAAGATGACATAAGGATATTATCTTCTATGAATATGCCTTGATGGACATTATCTTTTGTTGCTCTATTTATTTGCCTCAGCAGTTCAGTTCTGTCTACTGGACTCATGGGACAATGTATGCTTCCGTTCCTACCTCATTAAACTTCGAATTAAGCTTGATCAGAGTTTATGGGTTTTCCCCTTTATAGGTGTGTATGGTGCGTTTCTCCTTGCTTGTTATGACAGTTCCAATGAAGAGTTTCAAAGCATTTGTAAAATTGGTGAGAGAAAATAATTTGCTTAGTTGTTGATGACACTCGATTTGTTTATTGAAACATGACTTGATTATTCTTTCTGGCAATGCGGCTAGGAACTGGTTTTTCTGAAGCCGTGCTTGAAGAACGATCTGCCAGTCTTCGGTCTAAGGTTATTCCAAAGCCAAAGGTATTTCTCTCTCCCTCTCTCTCTCTCTCACAAAAAGGGAAAGAAAGTTTTTACTTTGTAACTTCTTTTCTTTGTTTGTTTCAGTCGTATTATCGCTATTCAGACACAATCAGTCCAGATGTGTGGTTTGAACCCTCTGAGGTAGTTTATCGGCTCTTTTTATCTTTTCCGCATTCTCCTTTTTCATTTATATCCTTGCATGCAGCTTCTGGTCTCCTGCAAAAATTTTCTCGTTTTCCATAAGAACTCCAACACTCTTCCAGGTTTGGGAGGTGAAAGCTGCAGACTTAACTATTAGTCCCGTTCATCGTGCTGCAGTTGGAACAGTAGATCCTGACAAGGTTTAAGTTAATCTTCTTCTTCTCCTTTGCAAGGAGGAGGGTGTTTCTAACTTCTATTTAGTAGACCTAACTGATGAGTAGCAATTGACTTGTACACTTTATTCATCACTAAAGGGAATCTCTCTCCGGTTTCCTCGTTTAGTTCGTGTTCGTGAAGACAAAGCACCAGAGCAAGCAAGCTCATCGGATCTGGTGAGAAACGCTGCTATTATGTTTTTGTGTTGTTTGGTACACCTTATTGATATAGAAGTGGTATGGAAAAGGGTAATTGAAGTGACTATTTATTCTTTCACTTGCTTTCCTTTATAATTTTTCCTCTACTTTATCCAGATTGCAGAGATGTATTCTGCTCAGAAGCACAATCACCCGAATAATAAAGATGAGGATGAAGATGACTGAGAAGCAAAGTCCTCATGTTTGAAGCATTCTCTATGTGATTCTTTTCCTTGTAAGTAGAGGTGATCTTGCTTGTCCACGGCAACAATACATTTCATCGTAACGGTGACCAAAGCCTAAGCATCTATACTGCCATCAAGTCACCATACTTGGGGATGCGGCACCTGTGACACAGAATTAGGGATCACTTACATCAATTGGTTCATTAAGTTGCCATTTTCTGTCAAAGAGAGCAGGCAGTCTCCTTGACGAATCCATTTGTAAACCTGCATGTAGGTTTTTTGTATTATTGAGCTACATCCTTTATTCCTCACTATTGACACTTCAGGTCAAGATATTGACTCAAACAAGAGTGAAAGCGTGCTTTGCACTCCTTGGCGCTTTTACACTTGCATGCTGTTTGGGTAATCGTTAGAGAAGAGAGCAGTACATGTGTGTGTAAATGCGAGTCTTCTTTTTACTAGACATGTAAATGCGAGTCTTCTTTTTACTAGACCTTCCATTGTCGAAAATTTCTAAAAGGACTAGGGGGTGGAGCACTTTCTTATACTTGATGTTATTGCTTATATTTTCTTGTGCTGGGTTGCATGTTGCACGCTTGGGAAATCATAGAGAGGCAGATGTCTCCACAGGACTATTGACTTACAGATTTTTTTGTTAATGTAGATTTCCAGTCTAGCATCAAAATAAGCTCGGTGATTTCCTACGTCTCATGAGTAGTCAATTGTATGTTCATTTATCTCCAAGGCTCTGGTGGTACATGTAATTGTCATTACTAATGTGACCACCATGATTGGTCATTATTTGAAGGGGTGTCCTTAGGATAACTTTTGGCTGGAGTCCTCATTTGCTAATTCAAAGAACTTGAAATGTCAATTTTATTGGTACATTTGAACGTGACTGGTAGTGCAGAAGAATCTTCTGTGTCTGCAGTGGATCATACTGCGATTTCAACTGGTATAGGACCACTTTGTTATGGCTAAAATCACTCAATTCTCACGCTCCGTATGGATTTGATCTGAAGTCCCTGCAGTTTTAGGATCTGTTCACAGCTTAGTTAAAAGCAAGAGATAGGATCAGTGGCAGAAAGTATCAGCACATGAAATAGAGGAAACGCCTTAAGAGTGTTTGGTTGCCTAGAATGTATGCAGATGATTACTTTCCGAAGATATGCCGGGAGGCAGGCTTGCTCAAGTTAAAGATATATAACAAGGGTCCCGAAGTTTTCTTGTTCTTACCACATAAATCTCCCTATCCTACTATACAGGATTATGCACCAATCTTTAATGCGTATCTTGCTTATGAGAATCTATGGCGTTGGAGTTACATTTTTGGTTCTAGAGCAAATGACCTTGGACGGACCAAGCCCTCTTTCCGTCGATGCTAAATAGACTTGAGGATAAACAAGAAAGAGAGCTGAAATTCTTCGATGATAAGCCCCCATAATTACTTCTCCGAAACCAATCAACTCTTGGGTAATTCCCTCTCTAGATGAGGGCATCTGTACAAATGCCAGACCAGTCACCAGCCCGAATTCCATCCTCTCTGTTTTAAACGAGTGCTGGGACTAGTCTTAGTTATATCAGCTGATTTAAATATCAATTGTCAAATTGAAGGGACTGTTTTGGTGGTGTCAGTTGAGGACAACTCTTTGGTACTTTGCTTCTCTTGAGGAAGCAGATACCTCACAAAGTCCCCTTTTCCTACTGTCCCCACCACAATTTGTGCCAGTGATGACGCTGCCAATGTTGATAGCAGAATCTTGGGGGAAGAATGACGTTGTTGGCGTCGTTGGCGGAAGGGGCGGTGATGGTATTGTCACCGGTGGAATCTCCGACGAAGCTAGTGGTGGTGGCGGGTGCTTCCACTCGGGAAGTGGTCCTGCAAGCAGAAGCGTCTGAAGCAGTGGACCTGCTTTCATCACAGCCTGCAAGAGCTTGCCCTTCTCGGGGAGCGGCTTTCCCGGGACTAACTCAATGTCCGGTGGCGCTGCTGGCATTTGAGGGGGATGAACCAGGTCCATGCTTGGTGACGAGACGATGCTCTCGTCGCAATCAGACGACGAGAAGGCATTGTGGGAGTCCATGACCCTTCTCGGTTCATCTTCCACGGAGGAAACTCCAGAGAGCGGAACCGTTAGCTGCCGCCGCTTTTGCTGGAGCAGCAGCTTCTCTAGCAGGAGCCGCTGGCATTTGATCTCCGCCTCGTTCCTCTCGGCAATTGTCTTCTCGAGCAGTCCCTTGAGGCAATATAATTGGTCATCTCGCCTCTTGAGCTCTTCTTGAGCTGCTAACTTGGTGTTCTCTAGTTCCAGCGTCGTGTAGACAAGAGTATGTCGCAGCTCATCCATGCTCTGTATGATCATAATGAGAGGAATTAGCACCTGGACGGAAGGGAATGCAAGAGGGACTGGAGATGTGATTCTCACATTGGAGCATCAACACTCCCATTTGACATTCGTAACATCACCATTATAGGGGGAAAAAGCAGCACGAAACATACCTTTCCTTGGAAGTAGAAAGCCCAAGTGGCTAAAGAGCTCCTCTCATTGTCCATGTCTATGCTAGAATGTATTCCCAATTACCCCTGAGAGAGAGAGAGAGAGAGAGAGAGAGAGAGAGAGAGAGATTTAGGGAGGCTAGGACGTGTTCTCATGACATTTATAAGAGAAAGGTAGTCCTACCTGTTGCTTCTGGTTCGTGTTAGATCTATTGTTATTTTTCCAACGAGCCTTGGACGAATGCAGAAACTGCCAAAGGCCTGGCTAGCTAAGGCCAAATTGTCTCCAATCCAAGTCCAAAGGCTCTCTCTCTCTCTCTCTCTCTCTCTCTCTCTCTCTCTCGCATGTAGATGTAGAGATAGTCTCTGACATGAGAGGAGTCTCGTGTCTTTACGCACAAAATTGCCGCGGGCATACCAGAAACTATCACCGATGAAAGCGGGGGAGCTTCGCATCTTTCACCCTCGCCGTACGCTTCCTCTCTTCCGCCCCTATAATGATTATTTTCGGTGCTAAGAAATCGAACTTAATTCCTTCATAAACGTTACGCAATCCATCCAAGTTAAATCGGTCCTAACTTATAATAAATAAATAAATTAAGACGGCAGCAAGGTCGAGCCAGCTAGTCCGTTTCGATTATCAAAGTAGTGATAGATTTGCTTTACACATTGGAGGGGGCCAGTCCGTTTATTCATGAATGGGCATCATTGGAAAAGAGGTTTTGCTCGTGATAGGAGGACATGTGATGGAATAATTACAAACAAAAAAAAAAACTCCAAAACCTGTTATAAATCGTGCTAATTCAGTCATGAATTCTTTTTTTAACAATTCCTTCTTAAACCTTTTGTATTTGTGCCAATTTGGTGGATAACTTTTAATAGTATTTAGATTTTTTAATTTATAATTTATTTTTTCTATTTTTCCCACAATGGCCCATGAGGGTCATTGGTGCTCAACAGCCACTAGATGAGGGCCGTGAAGCCATCGTCTGCCATATGTGAGGGCTTCACATCTAGTGAAGCCATGACCACCTTTGCCCGCAACCACGATGGCAATGCATTTTCTCACGATGCACAACTGCAGGCGAGGCCTCCTTAGCCCAAATTTGGGCGAGGCTTGTGTCACCGGCTGCGGGTGAAGGTGGCCATGGCCTCGTCGACTATGGACTGACTGTGGACAAGGTAGCATTAGACCGCCGTTGCAATGACCTCACCTAGTGGTTGGTGAGATTTGGTGACCCTAGCTGGCTACAATGGGAAACAAGAGAGAGAAGAGAATGAAGAAGAAATAATTAAAAAGTGTCAACATCAACGTCGACTGGTTAAAATTGACTGGATAGACTGAACTGACATAATTATAAACGGTTTATGATTGTTTTCCCAACATGTAGAGGTGGGGCCATTATATCTATGATTCTATTCCAGTATTTCATACTCTTGTTTGAGCGGTAAATACGATCCACTTATTTAAGTACTCGCTTTCAATTTAACGAATCACTTTCTGATTCATATATGGCGAATTGGTTTGAATATCTCCAACATGATCGTCATCGTACTCAAGAATGTGATTGAGAGCGTTGAGAAATGCAAAACTTCTCCACCGCCACCAGTTCCTCCTTCTCCTCTTCCCTCCTCCTATCTCAACTGGGTCTCCCACATGTATGAAATTCAACTCTTTGTCTAGACCAAGGGCACCAAATGCTTTGTCGTCGTGGACTTATCAAACTGATCAGATGCCTAGCCTGCAGGTAACATCCTATGGACGTAGTGATGAAATCCATGGCTTATAGGTTCCTCAGATATCACCCAAGACCGATCCGCCATGATCTCTGCCTCAACCGGAGAGGCTTCTCTCTATGGAAGCAAGTGCTCATTTACCTCTTTTATTGTGAAAAGCAAAAGTGATTTCGAGGCTCCATTTCGGTGTCGATGTTGCACAAGTGCAATTATCATGGAATCTTGCTTTTTGGTTAGACAAAATAGACAGCATCAGTGCTTCGTACGGTCCCTTCATCACAAACCACTCACGTCATAATTGCTTCGTTTTGCTTGACACGAGTAAAAACAAAAGTTTACGGGGGTAATTAATGAGATACAATGCTTTAAGCCTATATTTCATCTTTGAAGAAGAACTTCATGCCATGATTAGTTCAACTAGCTGTTGGTTCCCTTTGCTTTTTATTGGCTCGTTGTAAATCTGAACGGACCAATCATTTCCCGAGCCCAAAATCGTGTATAAACAGTCCTAGCACGAGAATTTCAATTACATCTTACATAATTCAGTACAAACAAACTACTAAGCATGCCAGGAATCCCAATTATTCCCGAGATCAAGTAGGAGGAGAAATTAATAATAAGAAAAAAGGGAATGTGAGAAATTTAAGTAGAGCAATGAAAGCTCGACACCATTGGCGGTCGTTGTGCTTTGATGTATTTTAATTGGGTTGAATCCATTCACCAAATGCATTGAAATTTATGAGTTCTTTATAATATATTCTAAACATAGGTGAGCACAGTAGACATATATAACAAGATAAAGCAAGTGTCTATGAAACTTAATTTAAGTATACAATGACTGTTCACGCAACTATCACACGTCATCGAGGGACCAGACGCTATACAGAGACGGTCATACTTCGAGTGTGTAACCCTAATCACCTCATGTTCCATGGGAGGGGTCGAGACTTACATCCTCGTCCCATCGCCATTTCGCAGCCTCTCCTCTAAGAAAGCCAAGAGCTTATATTTAGTACCTCCACCTCTTCCTCACGCGCTGTTGCGCGGCTTTTCCCAAGCATCGAGCCGATATCAGAAACTTCAAGGGGGTCGACCAAAAGAGAAAACTGACAGAGGCAATCGCCATCTCGTGGCAATCGTTTGTTGACAACGGGGGGTTTTGCTAGGCCTGCTGTGACATGTGCCGAGACCAGAAATAACGAATCGAAGAAACTGATGCGGGTGGATGCTAATCTTTCTAAAATTCCCTTCGTCCCCTTCTGATCCAGGTCAATGAAGGGTTTTCCGAATTCAGTCAAATAAGGGAGCTGGCGACCCAACTTTTTCAGCAGTATGTGCCCAAAGAATGGTCGTGGAGCCCCCACAGAACCCTTTTGTGACACGGGAAAGTCGTCCCTCAAGAGGAAAAATCAGAGAGAGAGAGAGAGAGAGGGGCTTCAATGTTGACGAATTCAAGACCAGCACAGTGAGGAGGAGGAGAAAGAAAAACGACTTCGCGCACCAAGTCGGTGTTGCCTGGAACACGCCTTATGGGAACAATTATTAGGCAACGGTCTACTTCTTACACCAGTTTGACAGAACATTCTGCAGTGTCGGGTGCTTGGCTGCTCTTTTCTATTTAAGGAGAGAACAGCTTTGGCGAGGCACACGTGTCGGGGTGTAGGGTGAAAGCATAGAAGCAATGGCGTCGAGTAGTTGAAATAAGTAGTCCGCCTTTTAACTTAGTGGGTCAGAGTATGCGAGCGAAAGCAGACTTGAACGGGTATGTTTCGTGCTTGGACTTCCCATCGATAATCTCTCTAGAATGAGGGATTAAACTTTTGATATTCGTTTCAACAATTGGTATTAGAACCGATGATCGATTGGTGGACTCCATGATGCATATTGTTATTGTAATTGAAGATTTCAAGGAAGACTCTCTTGGGTTTGTAAGGATTATTCGGTCGTGGTTCGGTTGAAGAAGATCAGGAGTAAAGGCTTCGATTATGTAGCACTGTGGTCATGGACTATGCTTTTCATCGTTAGCTAGTTCGAAGGATAGCTAAGATTAAAAAATTAGGAGACTTGGGATCCTTTCACTAATGTTCCGATTTTTTTGTTCTTTTTTTTTTTTGTTCTCCTAATAGGAAAAAATAGAAATCTGTTTAGTAAGGTCAGTTAATTTTTCTATTTCTCGAAATAGAAAGGTGACCAGATAATAGATTGGAATAAAAATAAGAAACTAAAAAAAATCTACTTCTTTGTTTGTGAAACAATTTTCTTGAAATAAGTTCTTTCCTTTTTTTTTCGTCTCTTCCCTCTTCCTCTTTTAGCCAGTTGTCGAGGTCTTGTTGGTGGCTTGGCAAGGTCGACTTGGCGGCGGCTAGGATAGGCCGAGTGTCACTAAGGGTCGGTGATCGGCTAGTGGAGGAATAAGAAAAGGAAAGAAGGAAAAAGAGAGAGAAGGAAAAATTAAAAAAAAAAGGCTAGAAAAATCTTAGAAAATTAGAGTTGTAATGAACACATTTCTTTATATATTTTTTCTATTCTGAAAATAGTAATTTCCAAGCACGTTCTTTTTTAAAGAAACACATCCAATGAATATAAATAAATAACAAAACCTATTTATGAAAAGAAGTCTTTCCCAAGAATAGAATAGTTACGAAACACAAGCTTGATGCCATAGACTCACAAACGAAGATGAGATTTAACAAAGTCTTTACTTGAGGATGTTAGGCAAAAGATCTCCTACATTAAAGCATTAACACGGTAGAGTGTGGTTTTTGAATGAAGGCTCGTCTAACTGGATTCGATGATGTGGTGTGTTGGGAATTTGGCTTGCTCTTGGCAATCTTCTCAAGATTGCTGAGATATTTGACTTTTGTTGTGCGTCCCAACTAAGCTCATCCTAAGTGGGTATGCTAAATCAACTGCCATAATGGTAGAGACATTTTCTTAATGATTCGAGGAAAATTGTCGCTAGAAGGCAGATAATACACAACTCCTTTACAAACGTAACGAAGGGGAAAAGAACCTTCTAAGCTGGAGGGTACCATCATTAAGTAGCAAGAATTAGACCTTATCATGGATTTTGTGGTCCACGAGCCTGCCAAGGCCTTCCCTGGCCAATTGAATCTGGCTAGGCTAAGGTCGGAAAGTCTAGCCTTTCAAAACTAATTTACAAATAATTTTCATTTTTGTTACGGCGCAACGTTGAAACCCAACAATGAGTAACTGTGTTGGTTAAGAGTTTATCTTTTATTATCGAGGTTAAGAGTTGAAACCCTCAATTGCTAGCGTTTTAAATAGAGAGTCATGGTGTTAAGGTCTTGTATTAGTTTCTCCCGATATATACATTATTCGGTATCATCAGAGCACAAGGGCCCGTAGTAGAGTCTTCGGTTACAAAAAAAAAAAAACGTCGGAAGGCAAATTAGGTTCAGACACAAAGGCCCTGTCCAGCCCTGGCACGGGCATGATCACCTCCAGCAAGAACAATCTTATGTCGTCAATGGAGTTGATAAGAATGGTCGAAATTTTAGTCTTGACCTGAACAGCTTGTTTTTCAACTAGATCGCGGATTCAACTCAGGTCTGGGATACATTACGTGAACACCGATACTTTAAAAAGGAAAAGAAATATGTTATTGCCGAGCTGAGGACCACCAATGAACCCTGACATTCCAGTCGATTTGTATTCACTAGACAGACTAGTGTGGCGTGTTACCTAGAACGAAGGGGGATAAACTTTGGCTCCCCCGATTTTTGGTCCAAAAATCCGGTTTTAATCTCTCGCCGCAGATGCCACTCCCATCCATTAGATCTGATTTAGATCCAAAACCAAGTTGATGGGGATTGATTAGACCCAAGAAACAGGTCCGAAAGTCTCCATCGGTTGCAATTTGTCTGTCGGAATGGTACCTAATCAAGAATCATCAAATTGGATGCCAACTCTTGTTTAATACGCGTGGGGACCATCCAGGATCGAAAGGGCAATCGAAGAGAATCGAGTGGGGTCTCTCATTAGCCGCTCTTACAGGTGGGTTGTCACTCGTCAGTTTCATGCCTCGGCTAACGGTGCTTCCATCTTCTGAAGTGGCCTGTTTCTTCCACAAATTGGCCAATAGTTTCTCACGAGCTCCCTTGTCATGTCTATGTTTTGAGCCGTGCCTGCGGTAGACCTCGGCTCGGACCGATTAAAATGCACCGAACCCGTTCTCCATCTCAATCATCTGTGTTCCGACATGCAGGACCGAGATCCGAGTTTTTTTCATATGAGATCTTGTCATTAAACATCAACTTGCTTTTGGGTACATGGAGAATGCATTTATAATGATGTTCAAGGGAGAAAAGGATTGGCAACTTAGGCTGAGGTTGAAAGCGACATCATAACATATATTAGTCGAAATTCAACGACTTTTGATAAAATTAAATACCACCTCTTCAGATGGATGAAAATGATGCGAGAGGGGTGAAATCGGTGGTGGAAAAGGTAGATCTCAGAGCTCATGAGAACTGCTAGAACTCTACTGAGAAAACAGTGATTAAAGTCATTTTCTTTGCGATCTTTTCCCCAATTATTTCTGCGGTTCTTTAGGTTTAAGGCCTGATACAACGCATTCTGCTGAAATTTCAGTTGACCTACTCAGCACCCTCTAGCCTTTAAGATCTCATGCTCTGCATAGAGGATTCAAGTAAAATGCACATTTCACCCTCTTCAATTTCAAGCATCTGGGGGCTACGTCGTTGTATCCCTAATCATGATAGCTTGAGATTTTTCTCCCCTTTCCCGGAATCTCAAAGTGTTCTCAATGAAAAAGTTGAAGATGGGGGTTGTTTTACTAGTCTCCCCTCTTCTTCTTTTTCAAATCAGACCCTCCAGGATAAATTTAAGCTTGCCGACCTATAAGTGGAGTCTTAGCCGATGCCCGTTTCCCTACGTCCTAGAGAATGAATCGAGCACAAAAGTTTGACATCCTAGTTGAGCTTTCACTACGATTTTCTAAGTTGAGTTATTGGACTTCTCTTATGTATTTGGACAAGTTCGAGTTAGAACCGATAATTTATCCACGGTGGCTTGTTTAGTACTTGGATTTTTCTCTTGGTGATGTCTCTTAAGTCGAGGTATCGGATTTCCCCTATACATTCAAATGAGTGGATACTAAAATTCGTAGTTCATTGATGGTCGCCTCTCAATATATATCGGCACTCAATGAACATACTGAAAAATGAATCTTGTTATCCTAATTAGTACATGACTCGCTGATTTAAGTACTATGTAAAGATATGTCCAATTGAATATGGATGACTGGTTTTGGCTTAGACTTTTTCAAATTTACGACTTTTACAAGTCGAGGGGCCGAATTTTCTGTTTCTGCGTCTCTGAAGAGTAAAATCTGCTCGTTCAATGTACGGACGGGGCCATCTCTCATTCTTCAAACTGAGGTTTGTTACAATGATTGATGGATTGATTGATTGTGGGTAGTGGCATCTTCATCACTTGAAACCAAAAGAATGCTGACGGACCCACGCGGTGAAGGCTAATTTTCAATTCGTTGGTAGTTAGAATTCCACTTAATCGCTGGAAATTAGACTTCCTAAGAGATAGGGAGAAAAATCCTACCCGGGCATGTTGTGTTGGTCACGTTTGGCAATTTAGTAGCTGGAGTTTTAGGGCTACTCTTGTTGCATCAGAGAAAGAATTTCATGAAAATTTTATATGATTTGATGTGAAGAAACAAGTTAATCGCTCTTTCAGTGAAGATGATTGTGTGCCACTGGCGAATAAGACGCTATTTGCTTGCGAATTTGATATCGCCAAACTCCTACACCAAGACATGATACAAACGTTACAAAAGATATTTACAATTCAATAGCCATGGATTGGCTAGTGCACAACCTAGCCCTACTAGAAAATGAGACATGTTTTGAGGATCTTCTTCTTTTTCTGACAGAGCTTCTTCTTTTACGATTTATTATGACAAGACCGTTATGAAAGAGAATGTAATAAGTGACGTGTAAGTTAGACAGATGAGCAATATAAACGAAAAAAGAGAGCCGTGAAGTCCTTCCGTCAATTGTCTTGTCAGTTGCTAGCCATCTGCGTGAAGACGATGTGGCGGGCAACGACCACCGGATGTTCTCAATATTAGGAAATCGAACAGCTATGAGAACATGGGCTGGTCTTTGATTTGATCCAAATTGAAAACAACTCAAAAACGCGGTTCGGACTGGTTGTTGGAGAGTTCAGTCTACTTAGTTTTGGTGGCGTCAGGATCACCGAAAGAGACGCAAAGTTTTCGGAGCAAGACTTTGCCTAACTTTAAGGTGTCTGTGTAATATCAGATCGAAAAGTTGCATCACAGGAGATGTTTGGATCATGTTCCAAACTACCCCTTCATTTAAGCCCATCCATGATTGAAAAAGTCACTAATTTATCCATAGTTGGAGTGCTCAGGTATGGGGCAAGTCGGACCCGAGAAGGAAACATCTTATCTGAGAAGCCTATCCAAATTCACTTTGGACAGTGCGGGCCTCGTGAACCCTAGGCTCGTGTTTCTTTCATCTTCATATTTTGCTCATGTACCTAAGTGCTATATGAGCCGTCAAGGAGACTCTTAGAAAGGCATGGTGATTTTGCATATTTTCTGAGTCGAGGCTAGACAAACTGGCGACCAGGTCTATGTAAGACACTCGTTAAATTCTCTCTAATCTAACTTTAATTTCCTACGTGGGGACATGTGGTGCATCGAGATAATTTCTATTATCATTTTTTGAGTCGAGACTAGACATGTATGAGCATGATTCGGGAGACAGAGAACTTGCACGTTGGGTTTATGCACTTTTTAAGGTGTGGAACTTTAGACCATAGTAAGAATGGGTTCTGGCCCGGTGGCTCTTTGAAGTTTGAACCTTGCGCTCCTTCCTGATTATTGGATCACTGGTTGGGTTGAGGTCATCCTCACCAGACCAAGGGCTTTTCAGCCTGGAGGGGCGTCCAGCGCCTGTCCCGCAACCAGGCGGGCTGATAGGAGAGGATGCGTTCCTTGTTCTAACGTACCGACGCCTGCACATCTCACATCCTTCAATTAGAATGTTATCTTTCTTTGAGCCCGCCTTGGCCCTACCCTCTGTTTACATCCAAACGAGGCCTCAGATGGAGCCCTTTTAGTGACCTGCTCAGGTCCTTCCTCCTTCCTGATCATTATCGATCCCCTCTTTTATCTTTCCTGTTAATCCAAAAAAAAAGGACAATAGTCTTTCTTTTTTTCACTGCTTTTTTGCTAACGGAGGGATTTTTTTTTTTTTGTAAGTTAAGATGAGGGATTTGTTTTAACTACTCCACAAAAAAGTAATTATAAGCTGTCTAATTCTGTTGTATATTACATTTGAGTTCTTTTTGGATTGCTTGTCATATGGACATTTGAGTTCTTTTTGGATTGCTTGTCATATGGAAATATTACTGGCTAATTCTGCAGGAATATGTTGCTCATGAAGCCTTTGCAATGAAGATGAATAGCAGTATAGTTTCATCGAGCTCAATCTTAGGATCACAATTTGGGTTTTGAATTGGGTATCCTAACGCTGTATTAGCCTTTACTTGTTAGATTTACTCATGCTGGATGCGGAAAATAACCCAATTCCAGAACAGAAGACAAAGAAGTGGTAATTCCATGTCTATACATCAGCATTAGAACTTGTCAGGTTTCGTTTTTGCCGTTGCTTATTATGGGTAGTCTGCAGCGTCCGAAGGGAGGCATTAGTGTTCTGAAAATCGTCCCAGACCGGCAAGTTCAACCTTGCGCTACCATTTTGGTTTTCTGGTATGCGTCAGCCGAATTTTTGGAAAACACCAGCTTTTGATAGTTAACTCTCAAAAATGCTGGTGAGCAAATTGGCATCATTCTTTTTGGTCTTGACCTGTTCAATATTGGACTTGGGCTGTTAACTCTTCACTAGGCAACTTGAGTTTTAGGGCACGGTTGATTTTCTTGGTGATGGTTCTTGCATTGCATGGTTTAGGAGCTCATTGATGACCAATTTCCATTGTTATCAGGCCATGGAGAACCAAATCAGAGTGCTCTGTTTGGACGGAGTATATGTCCGCACCCTATTTGCTGGTGGTTTTACTTCCGCGGTCATTAAAGAGGATGGCTCTGTATGGATCTGGGGAAAGAGTTACCGAGGAATGATCCTTCTAGGAACAAATATTACTAGGGCAGTCGCTCGAGGGTGGAAGCACTGGCAGAAGAAAAATATTGTCATGGTGGGTTCTCGCACAGGAGATGGGAAGTAAGTTACTACATTGCCTCTAAAGGAGACCTGCTTTAATTTGTTCACCTTGCTTAGCCTGTACCTGCTTTTGCCTGAAAGGCAGTCATATCTCTAGAAAGACCTCCTGCTTCCTCAGCTTCATCTTTGACATGTTTCATTTGGTAACGAGTGTGGCCTTGCAATCACTGGATGGAAAATTCTTCGCATGGTTTATTCGGTTAATGGTGCGTTGGGCAGAATTTCGAAAGATCTACGACAATACGAATCAGACATAAGAACTGTAGGTAATTGAGTGTTCTTTTTGGTTGGCTGTTTTTTAAAGCTTTACTGGTAGTTGGAGCGGAGACAAACCACCGTCCCATCCACAAAGGTCGTATAAACATCGCGTCTGTCCTGAATTTTATAGCTCATTTCACTGCATACTTGGCTAAAATTTGTTGAAATTGCAAGACAGATTAATATATGGGTACTCTCTTATTCAGCGCACAACAAGATCAAACGACATAAAGAGCAAGGACAAACAGAGAAAACGACCCACCAACACCTAAATCAGAAGCAGCAGCAGCCGCAGGGGGGACCGGATGAGCCAGGGGCAGGGGGGGGCCTGGTCGGCGGCGGGGGCGGGGGCGGCGGGGGCTGCCCAACAGGCTGGGGCCGCTGGGGGGGGCTGGGCCTCTGGGGCCGCCGGCGGTCCCAGAAAATCGGGGGAATATGCCCCGAGTGCTGAGTCTTGAAGGAAGCCCGGGTGCATCGGTTCCTTGAATCGGACTTGGGCAAATATTTTTGGATCGGAGACTTGGGCTTATTCATAGCTGGGAATGGAGGAACTTTGCTTGATGAGACTGGCTTGAGGATTTTGATGTTGGTCCAATCTCGAGGGTTGCGATGGTATTTATGCCGAGGCCTCGACGATGGATGCGCATTTCACTTCTTTCTTTTTTAATTATAAAAAGTAGGCTTCCTGACTTTAATATAGAAAGAATATAGAAAGTTAGACTTCCTTGTTTCCATTTACCTCCAAGCTCCACCACGTGTTCCTCGAACCCAGAATATAAATTGCCGAAGGTTCGTTCCTACTTCCCTTCAACCCCAGATAACACGCAAACACGGATTCCGGATATCTTGAGCAGCAAGAAACCGCACGTGACTCCACTATTATCCTCCGGATCACGCGTGGAATCGAATGTTCGTGGAGTGCTCGTCCATCAATCAGTCTATTCAACCATTTGGGGGCCAATCGACGTTATTGAATCCGTGGATTCAGTCGTAACTACAGCAGATGCAGTGGAGCCATTCAGTTTGAAACGATTTACCACACTCCTGTAAAAGTATTTTGTTTGCAGGATACCGACCGGTTGGACGAAAACCAGATGAATGGAGACAGCAACTGCAGCGCGATCCTAGTGGAGCAGGACTGGCCTCGTTACATGGAGCAGCGGTTCAAGGAAAGGCCGAAGCTTCTGAAACAGTCGGCGAGCAATGAGGAGTGCTGCATCTTCAGGGTCCCAAGGAGTGTATTCGTGAGCGACCACAAGGCATACGAACCCAAGATTGTGTCCATTGGTCCCTACCATCGTGGGAAGGAGCAGGTGCAGATGCTGGAACAGCACAAACCCCGATTGTTTGCTGCTCTGCTCGATCGAACCCGTGGGTACGGCAAACCGGTGGAAGCCTATTTCCGGGCCATGGCATCGGTAGAGACAAAAATAAGGGAATGCTACTCGGAGCATCTGGACTGTGGAAGCTTGAGTTTGATCGAAATGATGGTTCTCGATGCATGTTTTGTGGTCGAGATGTTCCGGGTCGTAGCATCCCTCGTTCCTCCGGATCCCACCGATCCCTTGTTCTCCACGCCCTGGGTTTTCTCTTTTCTTAAGGTGGATCTCCTCCTGATAGAGAACCAGATCCCCTTCTTTGTCCTCGAAACCATCTTCGAATTGTCCAGGGCTCCCACAGAAGCCCACTACTCCCTCGAAACACTTGCCTTTGAGTACTTCAACTACTCCATCGGTAGGCCGCAGCATCAACTGGAGAGGCACTGCCACGTCACTCACTTGCTGGATTTGTTCCGACTCAGTTTGGTCGGCCATTCCGAGCCGGAGGATTCTGGAGAAGTCGATAAGGAGTTCTTGCAGTTGATCCCCTCCGCGAAGCAGCTCCTTCTCGATGGGATTAAATTGAAGCCAAGAAAGAGTGACCACTTCATCGATATTCAGTTCGAACGGGGAGTGCTTCAAATCCCTCCTTTCACTCTAGATGCTATCACCAAATCCCTCTTTCTCAACTGCGTCGCCTTCGAGCAGAGTTCCTGTTACTGTTCAAAGCACATCACCACTTACTTTGTCCTCATGAGATGTCTAGTCACCACGGCAGCTGACGCAGTGCTGCTGTCCGAGTGCAACATAATCACCAACTTTTTGGGCTCCGATGAGGAAGTAGCAAGGTACTTCAATAACGTTGATCGCGGCGTCAGTTTCGACATCAGCATCAGCTATTTGGCCAAGGTATTCGGGCAAGTGACCCAATACCGCCGAAACAAATGTCTCGTTGGATGGTCAGGATTCAAGCAAAAGTACTTTGGAAGTGCGTGGTCCTTCATTTCGGCTGCTGCCGCGTTCGTCCTCTTAGCCCTTACTATCGTGCAGGCCTTCTACGCTGTTTACGCTTATTATAGTCCCAAGAAGTAGCGAGATCTAAGCTACTCAGTTCTACAAGGATATGGCATGCTTTTCGAAGCAATCTCACAAAACCGGGGGGACTTCGACATTCATTCCACTTCAAACAAAACCAGTGGAAACAGTATGTTTGAAGGAAAAATTGCTTCCACAAAATTGTTTTCCTATTTTTCCGTGTCACAGCTGTTGGAATTTACATAAAATCCATGACTTCGAACAAATTCAAAGCATGTTGCGGAAATACATACTATTTGTCCCAAGAACGAATAATACTTGTATCACTAATTTGAAGGTTACATTACACTAAACGAACGTATCTCGAATTCCATAGATTAGATGTCGGACTTGCGGGGAGAACGAGATCCGGATTCCAGAGAACAGTCGAGTCTTCCTCTTCTTTTCTCTCTAGAACAAGATGTACGTCTGTTTTGTGGTAGAATGTTCTGTGTTCTCTGTATATCCCTAAATCTCAAGAGTTGCTTGACTTATATATGTCATTCTATCTTAAGAATTCAAATATTCACGAAGATATCGGTTATCTTCGTGAGAATCTCAAGAGACATATATATCAATTATCTTCCTAAAAGAAAATGATTGCCTTGCCATTATTTCAAGACTTAACATGGGTCATGGGCCGGGTTCAGCCCATCTTGGGCGGCCCATCCACCATTAAATCCAATAACAGCAAATTTGCTTCATTTAATCATGAATTAAATCTGATGAGCATTTCTTTTTTCTGTCTATTGTAGTTATTTTCTGGGTGATGACTGAAGCTTGGGGTGTATGCGTAGGTTTGGTCATGGTAAGAATTGTTGGAGTCGACGTCTAGTATGAAAACAAAGAGAAAGTAGAGAGCTGGTGGCACTTCGTGGTCGGAATTCTCTTCTGCACACACCATAATTCTAACTCGGATCACCTGACCGCGCCAGTCATTGGATTTCCTCGAAATTTCCCTTCTAGTACAAGGGGGCCCCCTCGTTGAATCACGCAAGGTCACCTAACCTTGCATGCACCAGATCCATTTCCCCATTATTCTTGAGAAAAGCCCGCAGGAAGATGGACTCACCTTATTATAATATGTTATCGTAAGTAGTTCAAAGGTTGTGAGGAATTCTCTCCTTTTCTCATGCCCAAATTGCTGGCCAAAAGAAAGAATGAAAAAAAAAATCGTGAAATTCCCTAAGCAATTACCGTAGTTAATTACTTGAATCTAAAGTGAAAGTCGCTAAGGCTGTAACTAGCAAGTAAGGTAGAAGCTATGATTGCTCAGGACATGAGAACGAGTAATGAGTTTTGACCAAGCAGCAGCCACATCGAGCAAGTAACCGTCGCTTAAGCTATCACCAAGAAGTAAAAAGTTGTGGCGTAAATGGACAGACGAAAAACTACCAAAGAGGGCCCTAAACTAAAGGAATTTGAGTTTTCTTTGGTTATTCTTTAAAAATTGAAAATTATACCTACTGTCACCCTAAAATTCTTTTGTGATGCGTAAAATTTCTAACTTATCTATATGTGACATATTTATCATTAATCAAAATTTTCGTTAGATAATTTTTTGATCGAAGTAACGTTATTTTTATTTTACTTAAATCATGTGGGCAGCATATTGTTTGCTTTTTGGCATTTACATATGTAGATTTTTAATGGTTATCATGTATTGAACTTTCATGAAGAGTAAATGAGTTATGCAGACATAAGTTTAGAATTTTTTTTCGTATCAAAAAAAGAGTTATGCACACGGTAGAGCGTGGTTTTTGAATGAAGGCTCGTCTAGCAGGATTCGATGATGTGGTGTGTTAGGAATTTGGCTTGCTCTTGGCAATATTCTCAAGATTCCTGAGATATTGGACTTTTGTTGTGCGTCCCAACGAAGCTCATCCTAAGTGGGTATCCTAAATCAACAGCCATAATGGTAGACACATTTTCTTAATGATTCGAGGAAAATTGTCGCTAGAAGGCAGATAATACACAACTCCTTTACAAACGTAACAAAGGGGTAAAGAACCTTCTAAGCTGGAGGGCACCATCATTAAGTAGCAAGAATTAGACCTGATAATGGATTTTGTGGTCCACGAGCCTGCCAAGGCCTTCCCTGGCCAATAGAATCTGGCTAGGCTATGGTCGAAAAGTCTAGCCTTTTAAAACTAATTTACAAATGATTTTCATTTTTGTTATAACGCAACGTTGAAACCCAACGGTTGGTAACTATGTTGGTTAAAAGTTTATTTTTCATCATTGAGATTAAGGATTTGATATATTGGTCAAGAATTTATTATTCATCTTCAAGGTTAATATTTTGAAACCCATAATTGCTAAGTTTTAAGTGGGGAGCCATGGTGTTGGGGTTTTGTATTAGTCTCTCCCAAGATATACATCATTCGGTGTCGTCTGGGCACATGGGCCCGTGGTGGAGTCTTTGCTTACAAAAAAAAAAAGGCGTTGGAAGGCAAATTAGGTTCAGACACAACAAAGGCCCTGTCCAGCCCTGGCACGGGCATGACCACCTCCAGCAAGAACAATCTTATGTCGTTAATGGAGTTGATAAGAATGGTCGGAATTTTAGTCTTGACCTGAACGGCTTGTCTTTCAACTAGATCGCCGAATTCAACTTAGGTTTGGGATACATAACGTGGACGTCAATGCTTTTAAAAAGGAAGAGAAATATATTCTTGCTGAGCTGAAGACCACCAATGAACCCTGACATTCCAGTCGATTTGTATTCACTAGACAGACTAGTGTGGCACCTTACCAAGAACGAAGGGAGAAACTCTGGCTCCCCCGACTTTTGGTCCCAAAATCCGGTTTTAATCTCTCGCCGCAGATGCCACTCCCATCCATTAGATCTGATTTAGATCCAAAACCAAGTTGATAGGGATTGATTAGACCCAAGAAACAGTTCAGAAAGTCTCCATCGGTTGCAATTTGTCTGTCGGAATGGTACCTAATCAAGAATCATCAAATGGATGCCAACTCTTGTTTAATACGCGTGGGGACCCTCCAGGATCGAAAGGGCAATCGAAGAGAATCGAGTGGGGTCTCATTAGCCGCTCTTACAGGTGGGTTGTCACTCGTCAGTTTCATGCCTCTGCTAAGTTGCTAACTGTGTTTCCATCTTTTGAAAGAGGTGGTCCTGTTTCTTCCACAAATTGGCCAATAGTTCCTCGCGAGCTCCCTTGTCATGTCTATGTTTCGAGCCGTGACTGCGGTAGACCTCGGCTCACCTCGTCCTTCGGCTCTGACCGATAAGAATGCACCGAACCCGTTCTCCATCTCGATCATCTGTGTTCCGACATGCAGGACCGAGATCCGAGTTTTTTTCATATGAAATCTTGTCATCAAACATCAACTTGCTTTTGGGTACATGGAGAATGCATTTATAATGATGTCAAGGGAGAAAAGGATTGGCAACTTAGGCTGAGGTTGAAAGCGACATCATAACATACATTAGTCGAAATTCAACGACTTTTGATAAAATTAAATACCGCCTCTTCAGATGGATGAAAATGATGCGGGAGGAGTGAAACCGGTGGTGGAAAAGGTAGATCTCAGAGCTCATGAGAACTGCTAGAACTCTACTGAGAAAACAGTGATTAAAGTCATTTTCTTTGCGATCTTTTCCCCAATTATTTCTGCGGTTCTTTAGGTTTAAGGCCTGATACAACGCATTCTGCTGGAATTTCAGTTGACCTACTCAGCACCCTCTAGCCTTTAAGATCTCATGCTCTGCATAGAGGATTCAAGTAAAATGCACAATTTCACCCTCTTCAATTTCAAGCATCTGGGGGTTATGTCGTTGTATCCCTAATCATGATAGCTTGAGATTTTTCTCCCCTTTCCCGGAATCTCAAAGCGTTCTCAATGGAAAAGTTGAAGATAGGGGTTGTTTTATTAGTCTCCGCCTTTCTTCTTTTTTCAAATCAGACACTCCGGGATAAATTTAAGCTTGCCGACCTATAAGTGGAGTCCTAGCCGATGCCCATTTCCCTATGTGCTAGAGAATGAATCAAGCACAAAAGTTTGACATCCTTGTTGAGCTTTCACTACGATTTTCTAAGTTGCGTTATTAAACTTCTCTTGCGTATTTGGACAAATTCAAGTTAGAACCGATAATTTATCCACGGCGGCTGATACTTGGATTTTCTCTTGGCGATATCTTTTAAGTCGAGGTATCGGATTTCCCCTATACATTCAAATGAGTGTGTACTAAAATCCGTAGTTTATTGATGATTGCCTCTCAATATATATTGACACTCAATGAACATACTGGGAAATGAATCTTGTTATACTAATTATTACATGACTCGCTCAATTAAATTCTATGTAAAGGTATGTTCAATTGAATATGGACGATTGATTTCGACCTAGACTTTTTCCTTTGTGAATTTTTCAAGTCGAGGGGCTGAATTTTCTGTTTCTGCGTCTCTGAAGAGTAAAATCTTTTCGTTCAATGTACGGACGGGGCCATCTCTCATTCTTCAAACTGAGGTTTGTTACAATGATTGATGGATTGATTGATTGCGGGTAGTGGCATATTCATCACTTGAAACCAAAAGAATGCTGACGGACCCACGCGGTGAAGGCTAATTTTCAATTCGTTGGTAGTTAGAATTCCACCTGATCACTGGAAATTAGACTTCCTAAGAGATAGGGAGAAAAATCCTACCTGGGCATGTTGTGTTGGTCACGTCTGGCAATTTAGTTGCTCGATTTTTAGGGCTACTATCGTTGCACCAGAGAAAGTATTTCATGAAAATTTTATATGGTTTGATGCGAAGAAACAAGTTAATCGTTTTTTTCCAGTAAAGACGGTCGTGTGCCATTGGCGAACAAGACGCTATTCGCTTGCGAACTTGGTATCGCCAAACTCTTCTACACCGAGACATGATACAAACGTTACATAAGATATTCTCGAATCAATAGCCATGGCTTGGTTAGGGCGCAACCTAGCCCTACTAGAAAATGAGACAAGTTTTGAGGATCTTCTTCTTCTTCTTTTTTCTGACGGAGCTTCTTCTTTTACGATTTATTATGACAAGACCGTTATGAAAGGGAATGTAATAAGTGACGTGAAAGTTAGACAGACAAGCAATATAAAGGACAAATGAGAGCCGCGAAGCCCTTCCGTCAATTGTCTTGTCAGTTGCTAGCCATCTGCGTGAAGACGAAGTGGTGGGCGACGACCACCGGATGTTCTCAATATTAGGAAATCGAACAGCTATGACAACATGGGCTGCTCTTTGATTTGATCCAAATTGAAAACAACTCAAAAACGCGGTTCGGACTGGTTGTTGGAGAGCTCAGTCTACTTAGTTTTGGTGGCGTCAAGATCACCGAAAGAGACGCAAAGTTTTCGGAGCAAGACTTTGCCTAACTTTTTTAAGGCGTCTTTGTAATATCAGATCAAAAAGTTGCATCACAGGAGATGTTTGGATCATGTTCCAAACTACCCCTTCATCTAAGCCCATCCATTGATTGAAAAAGTCACTAATTTGTCCATAGTTGGAGTGCTCAGGTATGGGGCAAGTCGGACCCAAGAAGGAAACATCTTATCTGAGAAGCCTATCCAAATTCACTTTGGACAGGGCGGGCCTCGTGAACCCTAGGCTTGTGTTTCTTTCATCTTCATATTTTGCTCATGTACCTAATTGCTACATAAGCCGTCAAGGAGACTCTTGGAAAGACAGGGTGATTTTGCATATTTTCTGAGTCGAGGCCAGACAAATTGAGATGGCGATCGGGTCTATGATATTTAATAATAAGACACTCGTTATATTCTCTCTAATCTAACTTTAATTTCCTACGTGGGGACATGTGGTGCATCGAGATAATTTCTATTATCATTTTTTTGAGTCGAGACTAGACATGTATGAGCATGATTCGGGAGAGAGAGAACTTGCACGTTGGGTTTATGCCCTTTTTAAGGTGTGGAACTTTAGACCATAGTAAGAATGGGTTCTGGCCCGTTGGCTCTTTGAAGTTTGAACCTTGCGCTCCTTCCTGAATTGGATTACTGGTTGGGTTGAGGTCATCCTCACCAGACCAAGGGCTTTTCAGCCCAGAGGGGCGTCTGGCGCCTGTCCGGCAACCAGGCGGGCTGATAGGAGAGGATGCGTTCCTTGTTCTAATGTACCGACGCCTGCACGTCTCGCATCCTTCAATTAGAATGGTATCTTTCTTTGAGCCCGCCTTGGCCCTACTCTCTGTTTACATCCAAACGAGGCCTCAGATGGAGCCCTTTTAGTGACCTGCTCAGGTCCTTCCTCCTTCCTGATCATTATCGATCCCCTCTTTTGTCTATCCTGTTAATACAAAAAAAAAAAAAAGACAATAGTCTTTCTTTTCTTTCACTGCTTTTTTGCTAACGGAGGGATTTGTTTTAACTACTCCACAAAAAGTAATTATAAGCTGTCTAATTCTGTTGTATAGAGTTCTTTTTGGATTGCTTGTCATATGGGAATATTACTGGCTCATTCTGCAGGAATATGTTGCTCATGAAAACTTTGCAATGAAGATGAATAGCAGTATAGTTTCATCGAGCTCAATCTTAGGATCAGAATTTGGGTTTTGAATTGGGTATCCTAACGCTGTATTAGCCTTTACTTGTTAGATCTACTCGTGCTGGATGCGGAAAATAACCCAATTCCAGAACAGAAGACAAAGAAGCGGTAATTCCATGTCCATACATCAGCATTAGAACTTGTCAGGTTTTGTTTTTGCCGTTGCTTATTATGGGTAGTCTGCAGCGTCCGAAGGGAGCCATTAGTGTTCTGAAAATCGTCCCAGACCGGCAAGTTCAACCTTGCGCTACTATTTTGGATTTCTGGTATGCGTCAGCCGAATTTTTGGAAAACACCAGCTTTTGATAGTTAACTCTCAAAAATGCTGGTGAGCAAATTGGCATCATTCTTTTTGGTATTGACCTGTTCAATATTGGACTTGGGCTTTCAACTCTTCACTAGGCAACTTGAGTTTTAGGGCACGGTTGATTTTCTTGGTGATGGTTCTTGCATTGCAAGGTTTAGGAGCTCATTGATGACCAATTTCCATTGTTATCAGGCCATGGAGAACCAAATCAGAGTGCTCTGTTTGGACGGAGTATATGTCCGCACCCTATTTGCTGGTGGTTTTACTTCCGCGGTCATTAAAGAGGATGGCTCTGTATGGATCTGGGGAAAGATTTACTGAGGAATGATCCTTCTAGGAACAAATATTACTAGGGCAGTCGCTCGAGGGTGGAAGCACTCGCATAAGAAAAATATTGTCATGGTGGGTTCTCGCCCTGTAGATGGGAAGTGAGTTACTACATTGCCTATAAAGGAGACCTGCTTTAATTTGTTCACCTTGCTTGGCCTGTATCTGCTTTTGCCTGAAAGGCAGTCACATCTCTAGAAAGACCTCCTGCTTCCTCAGCTTCATCTTTGACATGTTTCATTTGGTAACGAGTGTGGCCTTGCAATCACTGGATGGAAAATTCTTTGCATGGTTTATTCGGCTAATGGTGCGTTGGGCAGAATTTCGAAAGATCTACGACAATACGAATCAGACATAAGAACTGTAGGTAATTGAGTGTTCTTTTTGGTTGGCTGTTTTTTGAAGCTTTACTGGTAGTTGGAGGAGAGACAAACCACCGTCCCATCCACAAGGGTCGTATAAACATCGCGTCTGTCCTGAATTTTATAGCTCATTTCACAGCACACTTGGCTAAAATTTGTTGAAATTGCAAGAAAGATTAATATATGGGTACTCTCTTATTCAGCGCACAACAAGATCAAACGACATAAAGAGCAAGGACAAACAGAGAAAACGACCCACCAACACCTAAATCAGAAGCAGCAGCAGCCGCAGGGGGGACCGGATGAGCCAGGGGCAGGGGGGGGCCTGGTCGGCGGCGGGGGCGGGGGCGGCGGGGGCTGCCCAACAGGCTGGGGCCGCTGGGGGGGGCTGGGCCTCTGGGGCCGCCGGCGGTCCCAGAAAATCGGGGGAATATGCCCCGAGTGCTGAGTCTTGAAGGAAGCCCGGGTGCATCGGTTCCTTGAATCGGACTTGGGCAAATATTTTTGGATCGGAGACTTGGGCTTATTCATAGCTGGGAATGGAGGAACTTTGCTTGATGAGACTGGCTTGAGGATTTTGATGTTGGTCCAATCTCGAGGGTTGCGATGGTATTTATGCCGAGGCCTCGACGATGGATGCGCATTTCACTTCTTTCTTTTTTAATTATAAAAAGTAGGCTTCCTGACTTTAATATAGAAAGAATATAGAAAGTTAGACTTCCTTGTTTCCATTTACCTCCAAGCTCCACCACGTGTTCCTCGAACCCAGAATATAAATTGCCGAAGGTTCGTTCCTACTTCCCTTCAACCCCAGATAACACGCAAACACGGATTCCGGATATCTTGAGCAGCAAGAAACCGCACGTGACTCCACTATTATCCTCCGGATCACGCGTGGAATCGAATGTTCGTGGAGTGCTCGTCCATCAATCAGTCTATTCAACCATTTGGGGGCCAATCGACGTTATTGAATCCGTGGATTCAGTCGTAACTACAGCAGATGCAGTGGAGCCATTCAGTTTGAAACGATTTACCACACTCCTGTAAAAGTATTTTGTTTGCAGGATACCGACCGGTTGGACGAAAACCAGATGAATGGAGACAGCAACTGCAGCGCGATCCTAGTGGAGCAGGACTGGCCTCGTTACATGGAGCAGCGGTTCAAGGAAAGGCCGAAGCTTCTGAAACAGTCGGCGAGCAATGAGGAGTGCTGCATCTTCAGGGTCCCAAGGAGTGTATTCGTGAGCGACCACAAGGCATACGAACCCAAGATTGTGTCCATTGGTCCCTACCATCGTGGGAAGGAGCAGGTGCAGATGCTGGAACAGCACAAACCCCGATTGTTTGCTGCTCTGCTCGATCGAACCCGTGGGTACGGCAAACCGGTGGAAGCCTATTTCCGGGCCATGGCATCGGTAGAGACAAAAATAAGGGAATGCTACTCGGAGCATCTGGACTGTGGAAGCTTGAGTTTGATCGAAATGATGGTTCTCGATGCATGTTTTGTGGTCGAGATGTTCCGGGTCGTAGCATCCCTCGTTCCTCCGGATCCCACCGATCCCTTGTTCTCCACGCCCTGGGTTTTCTCTTTTCTTAAGGTGGATCTCCTCCTGATAGAGAACCAGATCCCCTTCTTTGTCCTCGAAACCATCTTCGAATTGTCCAGGGCTCCCACAGAAGCCCACTACTCCCTCGAAACACTTGCCTTTGAGTACTTCAACTACTCCATCGGTAGGCCGCAGCATCAACTGGAGAGGCACTGCCACGTCACTCACTTGCTGGATTTGTTCCGACTCAGTTTGGTCGGCCATTCCGAGCCGGAGGATTCTGGAGAAGTCGATAAGGAGTTCTTGCAGTTGATCCCCTCCGCGAAGCAGCTCCTTCTCGATGGGATTAAATTGAAGCCAAGAAAGAGTGACCACTTCATCGATATTCAGTTCGAACGGGGAGTGCTTCAAATCCCTCCTTTCACTCTAGATGCTATCACCAAATCCCTCTTTCTCAACTGCGTCGCCTTCGAGCAGAGTTCCTGTTACTGTTCAAAGCACATCACCACTTACTTTGTCCTCATGAGATGTCTAGTCACCACGGCAGCTGACGCAGTGCTGCTGTCCGAGTGCAACATAATCACCAACTTTTTGGGCTCCGATGAGGAAGTAGCAAGGTACTTCAATAACGTTGATCGCGGCGTCAGTTTCGACATCAGCATCAGCTATTTGGCCAAGGTATTCGGGCAAGTGACCCAATACCGCCGAAACAAATGTCTCGTTGGATGGTCAGGATTCAAGCAAAAGTACTTTGGAAGTGCGTGGTCCTTCATTTCGGCTGCTGCCGCGTTCGTCCTCTTAGCCCTTACTATCGTGCAGGCCTTCTACGCTGTTTACGCTTATTATAGTCCCAAGAAGTAGCGAGATCTAAGCTACTCAGTTCTACAAGGATATGGCATGCTTTTCGAAGCAATCTCACAAAACCGGGGGGACTTCGACATTCATTCCACTTCAAACAAAACCAGTGGAAACAGTATGTTTGAAGGAAAAATTGCTTCCACAAAATTGTTTTCCTATTTTTCCGTGTCACAGCAACTTTGCTTCATTTAATCACGAATTAAATCTGATGAGCATTTCTTTTTTCTGTCTATTGCGGTTATTTTCTGGGTGATGACTGAAGCTTGGGGTGTATGCGTAGGTTTGGTCATGGTAAGAATTGTTGGAGTCGACGTCTAGTATGAAAACAAAGAGAAAGTAGAGAGCTGGTGGCACTTCGTGGTCGGAATTCTCTTCTGCACACACCATAATTCTAACTCGGATCACCTGACCGCGCCAGTCATTGGATTTCCTCGAAATTTCCCTTCTAGTACAAGGGGGCCCCCTCGTTGAATCACGCAAGGTCACCTAACCTTGCATGCACCAGATCCATTTCCCCATTATTCTAGAGAAAAGCCCGCAGGAAGATGGACTCACCTTATTATAATATGTTATCGTAAGTAGTTCAAAGGTTGTAAGGAATTCTCTCCTTTTCTTATGCCCAAATTGTTGGCCAAAAGAAAGAACGAAAAAAAGATCGTGAAATTTTCTAAGCAATTACCATAGTTAATTACTAGATGATGCAACACACGAAAACCACCAAAGAGGGCCCTAAACAAAAGGAATTAGAGTTTCCTTTGGTTATTCTTTAAAAATCCTAAATTATACCTACTGTCACCCTAAAATTCTTTTGTGATGTGTAAAATTTCTAACTTATTTCTGTGTGATATATTTATCATTAATCGAAATCTTCGTTAGAAGTAACGTTATTTTTATTTCACTTAAATTATGCAGGCGACATGTTGTTTGCTTTTTGGCATTTACATATGTAGATTTTTAATGGTTATCATTTATTGAACTTTCATGAAAAGTAAATGAGTTATGCAGATATAAGTTTAAATTTTTTTTTGTGTCAAAAAAAGAGTTTAGAGTTAATGCATTGCATTGAGCATATTTTATTACTTTTGGTAACTTTTGTCCAAAGAAGAAAAAGTAAAGTTGGACTACCGAGAACATTTATTGGATAAGGTTATGGCAACTCCGCAATCTTCATATGGCGGTGTAATATGTATAAACAAGGCCTAGGTTGAAGCTTTTGAAGATAAGTCACCAAATGCAAAAGGCAAATTTAGAGGCAGCACAACCTAAGTAGCCATATATATATATATATATATATATATATATATATATATATATATATATATATATATATAGAGAGAGAGAGAGAGGGAGGGAAGGAGGGAGAATCAGATTAGTTGAGAGTCTCTCTTTGTGGGGCTAGGGCATTACCAAATATGGTCGAGGCATGGTTGCTCCATGACCGGGCAGATCGATGCTTGGCTAATCCATGGCTGATTCAGGATAGATGCATGATCAAGCATGACCGACCCTCCATCAATTCAATCTATGGACGACGCATGGTCGACCCTCATTGACTCATGATCGATTCACGGACAATGCACGATTGACCCTCAATGAATTCATCGATGATCCATAGATGATGCATATCAGTTTCCCATGGCTGACCCTCGATCGGTCCATGATTGACGCAAGTGTTCAATCCGAGCAATCCCGCTATCAAGGCAATCAATTTAAGTGGTCCATGGCCAAATCCTGTGGCCAACAAAGGTGATTTCACTAACGATTTTAACGATTGATCCAAGTGAGTCTATGGCCGACTCAAAAGAGATATTGCAGCCTATTCACGCGATCCCATGATTGATCCATCTTAGCAACCTCGCGATCGATCCACATGATCTCATAGCGAGTCACGTGATCGCGTGGCTAATTTAAGTGACCAATGCAATTGATTACACAATTGATTCACGTAACTGATCGGAGTGATTACAAAACGTGACAAAGGCTGCCGCTTTTCGCCATCGACCGCATTGTGCTGTCGCCACTCGCCATGCCGCCCCCTATATGCGTAGGTTTGGTCACGACAAGAGTCATTGGAGTCAACATCTAGTACAAAAACAAAGAAAAAGTAGAGAGCTGGTGGCACGTCGTGGTCGGCAAATAAAGTAGCCCTGGAGGAATTCTCTTCTGCACACATCATCATTCTAGATATAAGCCCGCAGGAAGATGGACTAACCTTATTATAATATGTTATCGTAAGTAGTTTAAAGGCTGAAAGGACTTCTCTCATTTTCTCATGCCCCAATTGTTGGCCAAAAGAAAGAACGAAAAAATCGTGAAAATCCTTAAGCGATTACCGTAGTTAATTGCTTGAATCTAAAGTGAAGTTGCTAAGGCTGTAACGAGCAAACAAGGTAGAAGCTATGGTTGCTCAGGCCATGACAGCAAGTAGGGAGTTTCGACCGAGCAGCAGCCACATATGCCAAGCCGCATCGAGCAAGTAACCGTCGCTTAAGCCATCATGAACAAGTAAAAAGTTGTGGTGTAAATGGCGGAGTTCTTACAATAAGATGACGCAGCACTCGAAAAGCTAACAGAGAGTGTTCTGATTATTAGGAATTCGCCTGGACGGCTTCCACTAGAATAAATATTTGAAGGTGAAATGAGAAAAGGAAGCAAAAAACAATCATCCGTCTTTTGGGTATTACGGAGGCGGAAAAAAATTTATCAAGGAAAATATTTTTTAATCAATAAAAAATATCATTCTTAAAATGAAGAAATTATTTTCCTTACATATAGTTTTAAGAGCATTTTCATATAAAACAGGTCCGATATTTATTCCAAATTTTTTATCTCTTTAAAATTGGAAATGTCAATATCGCGATAGAAATTTTCGGTCACAAATGAATATTTGCATGGAATCGATGGGCCTAAAATATATTCGGTCAAACGAAGGAAAGTTGGGAACGAATATTTGTCTATCCAACTAAGGCATCCAAGGAGGAAAGGCAAGGGGAAGGGGAATTTCGGTCAAATCTTTGAAAGATTTGACCGAAATCCCTTGACACCAACAAAAGGGAAAAGAAGCTCGATAGAGATCTCGGTCAAATTTTCCAGATTTTACCGAGATTTTTCCTCCACCCACTATAAAGGTGGGATCGTACGCCTGCAAAAAGGGCAAGACTTTTCAGAAGAAGAAAAAAAAAAGCAAATAGAAAGAAAGCATACACACACACGCAAGAGAGAGGACTTTTGCTGGACTTTTCTGAGCAAAAGAAAAAGAGAGATAAAAGGCCAATAAAGTGCACACAGTAGACACGCGCAGGAAGGGAGAGACGCACCGGGGCTTCTGGAGTCTTCTTCGCTGAGGGAGACCGAGAGACAGAGATAAACAGAGAGAGAGACGGCGAGAAAAGGAGATGCGGAGGGGAAGACGGTGAAAGCCTCGGCCGTTCCATCATCTTACGTTCTTCCCCGGCGATTTATCCGTGTCGTTCTTTGTTCGTGGGTGAGTTCCAATCATGTTTTCGCCTCCCCCTTGACTGAGTTGTTCTCCGTTCGAATCAAGGGTTTGTCGTTCGATTTCACGGTTGCTGTGACCTTATTTTTGCGTGTATTTCTCCTTCCTTGTTTTTTTCTCGGCGCCGTCGGATCTCAGCTTGCAGGTTGCCTGTAACCAGGCGTTTGCGGGGAGAGCGCGCGAGGAAGAAGACTCGCAGACGAGCTGGGCTTGGACGCGTGGGGGAGAGGCCTTGTCGGCCTGCTGGTGGTTCGCTCGGCTGGGGGGCTAGGCCGAATCTGTTCGTCGCGTCCTGGGCCGTGCCTGAGGAAGTCTGTCGGGCCTTGGTCTTTGCAGTATTTGGCCCAGCCGCGCGTGAAGAATCGAAGGAATTGGGCTCGGTCCCAAGCAGAGGAGGAACCAGGCTTGGGTTGAGCCTAAAGCAGGCCCGCGCGGAGAAAGAGGGGGTTTGGGAGAAGAAAGAAAAAGGGGACTGGGCCCGCGAGCCCAGTCCAGCCCCCTTGGCCGGCTGCAGACCCCTCCTCGGGGGGCTTCGCGGGTCGGGCGGGCCGACCCGACCCGATTCGGCCCTCGACCCGTTCCTTTTTTAATTTAGTTTTATTCTGTTATGTTATTTCGTTTAATAATATTTTAATAATAAAAATAAAAATAAAACATTTTTTCCCTGCAATAAGAGAATATTTAATTTAAAATTTAAATAAATTTAATTTTGAAAATTTTTTAATTTAGAATTAAAAAAATGTTAAAATTTCTAAAAATTTCCAAATTAAATTTATTTAAATTATTTTTAAAAAATTCAATTAATTTAAAATTTTAAGCAATTTCTTATTAAAGTATTTTAAAATTTTAAAATTTAGTTTTTATAAAAAAATTTAAAACAATATTTTTAATTTAGGAGTGTTCAAAGAGGCGGTTGTGATAAGAATTTATTTTTTAGAGTTTTTATTCTTTTTATTTCTGAAAAGTGTTTCATAAACAGAAAAATAAGTTTTTTTTATTTCTTATTTTTATTCCCAAAAACAAAAAAACAGACTTCTAATAAAAATATAACCAAACATATTTCTATTTTTTTAAATTTTTTGAAATAAAAAAATAAAAATTTCTGTTCCAAGAATATAAATAAGTTTTACCAAACAAGCCCTAAGAGTCTCACCGCAGGCTTGGAGCTGTATGCGGCCCACCTAGGCGAGCTGTTTCCTTCTTCAGCTAGACCCCACAATCCCTGACAAGGCAAGATCGTACTCGTCTTGACAATTGAAAAGAAAAGAAGAATATCTCCTTAATCATGGGCAAGCCTTAATCCTAAGCAAGGATGGAATTGATCCGACCCGAAACATGTCCAGCGGATTGTCACATGGAAAAAGAACACCCTTCACCTCTGTTTCCATAGGATGGGCCAATTCCATATTGTCCCACGCTCCCACTTCCAAAAATGGCACATGGACAAAGGGCAAAGGCAAAGGTAAGCCATGTGCCTTTCGGATTTGGTTCCCCGATTGAAGATGCAAGGGCCATATCCACATGTGCATCGACAGCTCGATCCAATCTCTGAAACCGAAGTAGGGTCAATGTACCCAACCCAAGAAAATGCCCCAACCTTTCTTCAGACTCTAAAGGAAAAGATCTCCTTTTTAGGGGTGTCCTGTGTCCTCCCACACAAATCTTTGCAAATGACGATTGGCTTTGTAAACTTAGTTGTCAAGACATTGGTAATCGCATGAGCATTTCGTGGGGACATGGAAATTGTGTCAGTAGACCACGTTGTTGATTCGATTTAAGGACATTGGCATGCTTTTCCAAGAGGGTCCCCTCTCTTGTTCACTCGCATCATGTGGTATTTTTATTCTGTGTTGGATAATAGGAAAAGAGTTGGAAAAACAATGAGAAAAAAAGAAAAGAAAAATAATAGAAGTGGACAACAAGGAAAATGATAACTGGCAATCGGACCCACGGGTTCCCTGCTTTTTAATGGGCCCGGTACTTCAGTTTGCCCCACTATAGTCTGATCAAATGTGCATTAGAGGCTCATCGATCATCGTTCAAATCATTCGTTGAATAATTAGGTGACCCGGTTTTGCTCCCCTCCCCTTTCTTCATACATTCAAAAAGCCACCAACCAAACCACCCTCCCTGGTCCATTAAGACTTCGTTTGAGACATGGTAATTTCGCGCTGCTTCTTTAGAGCACGGATAGTAAATTCTTGGTCATTTCGATTGAATCACTGTTCGTATGTCAAACACAATCGACATTCCATCTCAATTTTGATCGCACAAGTTAATTGTATGCATACTTTAAAGTACTAGAAAACGGGCATAATCTCCGACGCATTCATGATCAACAAACAAGGTGGATTTCGATCTACATGGTTCCTAAAACACATTTTAAGGACTTCTGATTTCTAATGATGCAGCGTCATTACACTAATGAATAAGGATCATGACTCTCACTCTTTTCTCCATTCTTAGAGGCGTTTTCTACCATCACGGGTCGTACTCTGTGAAGAACTAAAGCTACCCATCGTCGATTAAGAATTTGATCAGGCAAAGCTTCCGGGTGGAGTTAAAAAGGCCAAAAAAACATTGTCATTGCGGTTGATTTCGGTGCTCAGATTACAAAGCTGAAAGGATGATTAAAGATGTCGAATCTTTGAACCGCCGCGCCAATCAAAGCTCCATTATTGCCGCCCCATGATGATGAGATCATGGACGACGCCCGACCACAGGTGATGGGCTCGACGTGGGTCCTCCATGTTCCATCATCGTCTAAATTGCCCGGAGCAACAATACAGCCCTTCACGTCCTAATCGATAAAGCCAACCATGGGTTTTGCATTTCTCGTGACTTGTGGCTCATCGTACTTTTGTTGAATTATTCGGGGCGAGTCCAAGCTACATCGGATACTTATTAGCCCTACTATATAACAATTGATTTAATCCTAAATTTTTAATTCAATTAATATAGTTATAAATCTTTTAACAATTTGCTAATATAGACTCTATAACTAAAAATCGCTGACATGGATATCGATAATTCTACATAGTATAGTTGGCGTTGACATTAATGATTCTTACTCTCTTTTTAAAACTGTTGTGAGAAGTTTAAGATGCCAAGATTTCAATAGTATATATCTAATTACTCGGACATTTTTTTTGGGCTATCTCTCTCTCGATTTCTCATGACTTTTTCGATTGAAATATCATAAAAAAAAGGGAAAATTCTACAAAATATGAGGAATCAAGCTATTAGTGTGTCTTTTATGTTATTTGTTGCTTTGTGAGATTTTGTTTTTCTTAAAGAAAATTCCTATATTGCCCCGGGGGGAGGGGGGGAAGTGTTTGCGATGATGGCCAGCAAGGGCGTGTCATTGCTAACACCTTAGCAATCAACAAAGGAAATAGAGAATAAAAATTAAATCAAATGGACAAAAATCATCCACGTCAGCACTGTCTTGTCACATCAAATGACCGATGCTAACTAAATAGCTACATTAGCAATTTCATGCCAAATTGAATGGAATAAATATATTAGTAAATCGTCAAAAAACTTATGATTAAATTAATCGTCATACAGTAATTTAAAGACTTCTTAGACAAATTTTTCGAACTTTAGATTAATCGTTCCGCTTAAATTAAGTGCAGTGAATTTTAAAGACAATAGTTCATATATCGAGAAGATATATGCACTTTGTTAAATGATAATCATTGATACAACATAAGATTACCTATAGCTCCCAATTTTGATGCGACAAATTGTGATTATCCATAGAGTCATAATCGCACAAGTCTTATTAGTAATCACGTGTAAGTGGACTACTAAATTATAGACAATAAGAGGTGGAGCTTGAAGCAAATTTCCACAATAAAAAAAGAAGCTTCCAGAGAAGTCCACCAATGGGCTTACGACGAACTGGTCTAAAATTCCATCCGTTACTTTTCCATTGCACACGAAGCCGGCGCCACATGAATCTCCCCCCATCGATGGGTCGTGGCCGCGCCACCTGCTGAAAAGTAAAATCATAGACCAAGTCTAATTTAATTCAATCTGATGACGACGGGAACTGCTAGAGATAAGAAAGATAGAGCAGGAGGAGCAGATGAGTCAACCTTAGGGGCGCACGTGTGCCACTTCCTCGATCGCAAAGCATAGCATTGCCAAACCCACTCGAGATCTTTAATAAAGGTCGGCAACTTGGGTAAGCAAATTCGATTGCGATTTGAAAACGACAATATAGCACTAGCACTAGCCTTAGGAAAATTCAAATTGAAAGTTAGACAGTCGGAATCGTAGGTTTGATTCATTATTTGACGGGAGCTTCTGACATTTGGACACAAAGTGTAGGTGGAACTCGGCTGTCGAGGGAATAAGATAGGATGAACATGTCGACCGTGTGTTGGAAAATGGGTTGAGAAAGTGAATTTTAAAGTCGACTCGTGGCTTAAAGATCGCAAGCGTTTGGTGATTTGGAAGATGGTCGTGTTAGTACGTCGGAATTTTGCTATTAAGGCTTAGGAGGTCTCGTGCTCGTGAAGAACTAGTAAAGAAACGCTTAAATTGACTTATTTCATTTCGCGAAAAGAATCAACAACTTAAAAAGAAAAACAAGTCGATGAAGAATGCTTTCCTTATCAACAAGGAAAGAAACACTTAGCCTTTTGCTATCACTAATGACAATAACTTTTTGCGAGCGATTCAATTATTTAAGCCTAAAGAATGATATAATTAGACAAATATTCTTTAAATTATCGAGCCATCGATACAATTCCCACTATTTAATAAGGAGTCTTAAAATCGGCAAGCGAAAAGGATAAATCACGTTTTGTATTTTGGATCGGTTAGTAAACAATACAGAGATCATGGCGTCATTACTTTGAATGGGGCCGATTTTAGGACGATGCTCCGTCAAGAGCATTATTAGAGACAGTGGCGTCGTCGTCGCTAACAAGGATAGTTATCGCGTGCATTTATGACAGAAACAGCAGTTGCGATTAGGACAGCCAGTTCTTGTCCCCGCGAAAGCGGAGCCTAGATCTTTGGACGAGGGAAGATAATTTGTTCTTGGATGAAAACCAATTCAATTCATCTAAATTCGTGGGCAGACGGCACTCGCGTTCGTGTTTCGTTTCGAATTTGTTGGCGGGTGATGTTCACACACGCGTAAATCGGCCAGTCCGTCGGATTATGAAAAGTACATGTCTGATCGACAAAATGGGAGTGATGAGATGAGTTGGCTTGGCCAACCGCGACCACTTGCATCTCCCCAAATAGGGCAAATCCGACAGAGGAGAACAGCGAAGGATGAGATTTTGCAGGGCTGGATTTGGAGAACTCCTCCATTTCGTTTATAAAGAAAGACAGACAAAGGAAAAACACAAAAGCTAAGCCATGGATTTTTCATGCTATCTTCCTCGTCCTCGAAGGTATTCCCATGTGGTCGAATTCAAGGAACAATCAGGTCAGTTCACTGTTCAATCCACATCTTTGCCATTGCAATTAGGGAAAGAAATTCCGATGTGAATTCAAGATTTGTCCACGTGCATTCCGCTCGGACTCCTTGAAATGGCTCTCGGCTAGGGTATTTGGACGGGTAAACTTTGCCCTTTTCTCGTCGATTGAGTATGCTAGACAAGTCATGAGTGCCATGACGGTAGCACGTCGAGGAAGAATGAGAAATGGAACCATGAAAACTTTCCGAATCTGAAAGAAAACAATTATCCACCTGACAAGTCTTAGTTATTCGCCACCTTGTTCTTTTGACCGAACTTCATCCATTTTTAACCCGATTGTTCATTTCGTCAGAAATGATCCATTTTCAATCGGTCTTGCAAGTTATAAGGCTTGAATTTTCCAAATTTGATCTCGCATTTGCTTTCTAAGCGGTTGTCGACATGAAAACTCTTATTTTGATGCACCCCGAGCAAAAACGCATGCTATTCTGAGGCTAACCTCCGGCAATATAATAGAGGGCAACCCAATTTCAACTGGCGTTGACCGGCTCCTCTGGTCAACGATTCAGATTCTTCGGCCTACCCGTTTTCATTGAATTTTGCATTCATTCGCCGTCACGTGATTGCGCCCCCATGAAAACTTTATTATTAATGGGAGGCAGAAAATAAAATAAAAGACATTGCAATTTACCCTTTTGACTTTTTATATTTCCGATTTTTGCTGAGAAATCGAATCGTACGATGAGGGCGATGAGTGTAGTCATAAATATAATCACATGTATTTTCAGAATTTTGTCCCGAAAAAGTTCTTCGACTCCATTGTGATCACGTGACCCCCACCCCGACATATCTCGCATTCTTTTTCCTAGTTCATTTGAATCCGTGATTTGAATTTGCTGCGTCCCATGTTCCAAATGCTTTCAACTTGCACTCAAACAATAGATTTTGAACTAGAGAGCAAGGTAGGCCGTGTTCTTGCATTGAATTTTTCGATAAAATTCGAAGGAACCAAATGAGAGGAAATTAGAAAAATAGAGGGAGTGAAAGTGGGGTGACGTTTTTTCTTTCTTTTGATAATGGAAGATACAAATAAAGTGAAGTAGGTTGAAAGCAAGTTTATAACTACTTTGATATCGTCATGATGATTATTTAGCCGTACCATTTTAAATTTCAAAGTAGGGATGTGCTGTGATTTGAGGGGCAATATATTTTAGTTTCTATTTGTGGAAGAATTTATACATGTTGTTTTTTCTCTTGGCCGCTCTATTTTATCTTTTCTCTCGAATTTGTGTTACATAATTCATTTCCTTTCCTTTCCTTTACTATAATAAACACAATCTTTTTGCTCCTTTATTCAGCTTTTTTAACTTTTGTCTAACCTTCCGACTAAGGAAAAGAAGAAGAAAAGAACAACTTTTATCTCTTACTTATCTTCCTCATAATCTACACCAAAAAGTATATTTATCTTATTTTTTGCAAAAGAGATTATTCTTAGAGTCCCCACGCGTATGTGTATTAAAATTGGGAATATCTCGGATATGATTCCTTCCTTAAATCGTAACTTAAACTGGCAAACTATAAACCACTCATCTATCACCACAAGCCAATTAACCCTATCACTAAACACAACATAAATTCGCGATAAAGGAAAAAAAATAAACGAATCTTGTGTTTCACTCATTGATCACTTACATACCTTTACATTTAAAAGTACGAAATACATACTTGAGTTTTATCTTTGGGTATCATTTCGCATCTCTACACCAATTATCCATGGATCTCTATCGACGAATGTCATTTTCCTTGCCAAGATGCTTTTCCTTAGACCCTGAATTCTCACAACCTAAACCACTCAAAATCAACTTAAGGTCAAGCCACTTAAATCCTAGATGAGATGTCAAAATGAGTTTTCTAAGGAGGGGCAACTTGGTCTTATTGAAGCAAGACCCTAGTTGGAGGTATGTGAATAGTATTGGCAAAAACCACAGATATCTAAGGAGTCATTGGTAGTCACAATGTTTGGTATTTTCTCTCAAAAGTAGCATAAGGTTTTATTCCGTGATGTTTTTACGTAGTCTACGAAAAAAACGTATAATTATCATGCGATGTTCTACGAGCATCTAATCTGTCTTTTTACTTCCATAATACAACCCCCGCTAAGCTTGTGAATGATGAAAACCGTTCACGCAGCCCTAAATTCTCTAGCCAATCCGAGAGACTAACCAAGGCAAGACACCATTGATTTAAACTAAACAGTCTATAAAGGCATCTCCCATAGCCCTTGGTATATGCCCTAGAACGTAAGGGAAGTCCTATGGTAATCTCTTGAACATAAATATTTTTATTGGGATATCCTTTAAGCTATGAATCTGTACGTCATGAAAAGAGTTAAGCATGTAATTAGTCGTCTCTTGATTGAAAATTTCCTCATTTATCATGTTCGACGAGCGCTTCTATGATCACAGTGACCTTTGTGTGTATGGAATAAGTGGGTTTCATTTAGCTTACGACTCAAATGCATGCAATTTCCGTGGAAGTTCAATTTCTTGCTAATAATATCAGATGTTTGGAAAGTAATCCAAAGTACAACTTTTGAGAAATCATACATAGGATAGCAAGATTCTGCAACTTAGGTTGCTAAAAGTACTAGTGTTTCACTTTTTCAATTATGTTTGGTGAATTTTGTCAACGATGATAATATTTAAAATTTATTCGGTTACATTTCACTGATGATGAAGATGATTCTTTGAAATGTGTACCAAAGTTTACGTTAGTTTTTTTCAAGAAATTCGATATGTTCAAGTACTTTGTTAATTTTCAATTTTTCAGCAGAGGTAGTAATTCTCAAATTCGTTGATTATTAGTATGATTTGTTCTGCATCAGAAATTTATCATTAGTGATGATAAACCTTTGGACATTGCAGTAATTGTCTTCAAGATGATAAGTTTTAAAACGTTTCAGTAATTTTTTTAATAATCAATTTTTTTCCACAGCCCTCCTATTTTTCCGCTACTGGTCAATAAATTCGCAAAAATCTCTCTCTGTAATTTTAATACGGCCCAGCAAGTTCTGAGAATAAAGAACAAAAACCAGATGATTTGTATTTAGGGGCAATTAATTCTCATTGGATCGTTAACCTCTATGGGCAATAAGGACCCGAAAGATGGCATAGAAACCGAGGGCCTCTGTTACCCTCTGTCAAAAGGTTTTCACCCTGTTCCATCACCATGTGAACCTCCTCTGGCTCTGTCCACTCTCTTTCTCTGTATCTCTCATTTAATAATTTTGCTTCTTCCTCTTCTTCTTCATCCGCAGGTCTCGATACCGCAACAGGATCAGGACTCAAGCTAAACCCCACGAAATATTAAAACGACAAACAAGCAGAAGAGAGGGCAAAAAAGATATCGGAAAGCAGTTGTTAGCATCTGTTTTGTTTATTCCCAGATCGAAAAACGAACCACCAACAAACCCCCCTTCCCCCCATCACTGTGCCTTACTCTCTACGCCAGCGCAGAGACACCAGAACCCGATAGCCCCATCTCACCAGCTCCAACGGCTGCCCTTCGCCATCATCACGACCATCATCACGACCATCGTCTTCATCTTCTCCTCCTTCTTCATCAAGGTCTCCAGTTCTTCTTTGGTGTTTCCACAGGCTATTAAATGAGATATGGTGGAGCTCAAGAGACCACCCACCAAGAGCAAGGGCTTCTACGTGAGGATGAGGCTCTTGCACAGCTCCGGCAAGCACCATCAGAGGCAGGCCCAAGACAAGAGCTTCTTCCGTAGATACTACAAATGGGTCCTCTGGCTGTCTCTCTCCTTCTACTTCTTCAGCCCTTACCTCCTCGGCCACAGCCCCAAGCAGAGGCTTAACCCTCTCCACACCACTGGCTTTGCCGGCTCCGGGTCGACTCACTCCTCTCGCGCGCTCTTCGAGTCATCTTTATCACTCAGTAATAGGAGCTCCGCGGGCTCGCAACAACCCGAGATAGACCAAGGTTGGTGACTACTAAAGCTCCGATTTTTTCTTCCCCCAACCTTATTTCTGCCTCAGGAGTCGTAACACCACCTCTGTTTCCGTTTCTTGCAGAGTTGAGGGGCTTGAAGATATACGTCTATGACTTACCGCCGAGGTACAACTCCGAATGGCTATCCAACGAGCGATGCAGGACTCACTTGTTCGCGTCGGAGGTGGCGATCCATAGGGCTTTATTGACCAGCGACGTCCGAACACTCGACCCTCACGAAGCTGACTTTTTCTTCGTCCCCGTGTATGTGTCCTGCAACTTCAGCACCACGAATGGCTTCCCGGCCATCGGCCACGCGAGGTCGCTGCTGCTCTCCGCCGTGCAGCTAATTTCATCGGAGCACCCGTTTTGGAACCGGAGTTCCGGCTCCGACCACGTCTTCGTCGCTTCTCACGATTACGGAGCTTGCTTCCACGCCATGGTAAATGACCCCCCGAAAAAAAAAACAAAGAGCTTTTGACATTTTCTTTAAATACGACTTATTCAAAGCTATATAGTCGTAAGTGTACGCAAATCGTCGCGATGGACACTCAATCTCGTCCTAAAAGTTGGAAACTTTGGATTGAAGTTCTTGTTTCCCCAGTGTTTTCAACGTTTATTCACGTTGCTAGATGGGTCATCAATTTGGTTTAGCCGATCGATCAACTGTGGCTTATTTCTCGATTCTTTCTGCAGGAGGAGCGAGCTATCGCGGATGGGGTGCCAGAGTTTTTGAAGAAGTCCATCATACTGCAGACGTTCGGGGTCAACTACGACCACCCGTGTCAGGACGTAGAGCATGTGGTGATCCCGCCTTATGTTTCGCCGGAAAGCATACGGAGGACGCTGGAGGATTCGCCGGCGAGCGGCGGTCGCGACATTTGGGCCTTCTTCAGGGGCAAAATGGAAGTCCACCCGAAGAACATCAGCGGCCGCTTTTACAGCAAGTAAATGATCCCGTCTCTTTCACTTCAAGTTGGCTCTAATCAAACTCCTAATCATTGCACCGCGGTTCGAAATCACTATATTACCCTCTACCGAATCTATAAGCTAAAGAACCCGAGACTGTTGATTCGCAATCATTTCCGCAAATGTGGTATTAAATCTGACGTGTTCTTACCTGGCCTGGATTCTCAAGATCTCTCCACGTGAATGTTTAGGATTTGTTTTGTTTGTTTGACCAAATGTGAATGGTTTAGCATTTTCGATGTCGTGCGAATGTGTAAATCGGCGTCTCGTGTTGATCTTTCGCTGTTTTGCCTCCTCCTCCTCCAGGGCGGTGAGATCGGTGATCTGGCACAAGTACAGCGGCGACCGCCGGTTCTACCTCAGGCGGCACAGGTTCGCGGGCTACCAGTCGGAGATCGTGCGGTCGGTGTTCTGCCTGTGCCCGCTCGGGTGGGCCCCGTGGAGCCCGAGGCTGGTGGAGTCCGTGGCGCTGGGCTGCGTCCCCGTCGTCATCGCCGACGGCATCCGCCTGCCCTTCCCGGCCGCCGTGCCGTGGCCCGAGATATCGCTCACGGTGGCGGAGCGGGACGCGGCGAGGCTCGGGGCGATCCTGGACCGCGTGGCGGCGACCAACCTGAGCGCCATACAGGGGAAACTGTGGAGCCCCGGGGTGCGGCGGGCGCTGCTTTTCAACGACCGGGTCGAGCGCGGCGACGCCACGTGGCAAGTGCTGCGGTCCCTGGCCCAGAAGCTGGACCGCTCGCACAGGAGGAGCAGGGTTTATGACCAATGAGGCCGAAGAAGGAGATCAAGTGGCTGTTCCCGGGCGCGAGCTGGACACCAGCTCTTTGTCCGACGTGGATGGTCTCCTCACTCGAGGAGGACGAGGAGAGAGAAGATGATGCGAGACAGCTGGATGGCTCTTGCATTATGGGAGGGGAGGGAGGCAGGCAGGCGGTGGGGCCCCCAAGGGCAATTTAGTACGAAGAAGACGTGGTGGGAGGTGGGCCCCACCTGTATTAAATCGGCGGAGTACAGAATTTTTTGGGGAGAGAGAGAGAGAGAGAGGGAAATAGTATATAAATATATAGTTGGTTCTTTTATATTAATTTTTTGTAAAAAAGAAAAAAGAGGGTTTTGGGCTCTTTGAGGTAAAGCAATAATCAAATTGGGTCGTAGATATGGTTTAGACGAGAGAGGCACTGTACAGGCTGTGAGCATCGGAGGACGGGGAGGAGGGGATCCCATCTTTTGGAATATAATAGTAAATGTCGCTCGCGAGTTGATGTTTATAAAGATAGATGTCCAGATAATGTACCCGGAGTTTTGTTCTTGAGAACTCGGATTTGAATCTTATTCGAGGAAGGGAGGCGATCGAAGAAGAGTAAAATCTCGGACGCAAGGGATCGAAAAGGTCCGGGAAAAGCTAAGACCCTTAAGAGAGAGAGAGAGAGAGAGAGAGAGAGAGAGGAGTTTATAAGTAGCGACTCGATCGGACCTTTTGTTTATTGGGAAATGTGTGGGGGGGAATGGACAAAGACCCGTGAGGGAATATATGAATACTTTGGTAGAAAAGTTGGGGGGTTGGGAAGGGGGAGCGGGGGCTCTCTGCTTTTTATGATGTTTTCATGGTGAAAAGTCGTTCTTTCTGCTCTCGTGTCGTCGTCGTACAGAAATTGGAAGATATTAACGAGAAAGGATAGAAAAATGAGAGAGGACGAAAAGGGTCGGGGGAGCAACGTGACAGGTCGGACTGTGTCAGAGCCTTAAATGGGGGGGCGAAGGGCGCTGTCAATTCTGCGAGCGAGGGACGGTGTCAGAATGTGGTCACGGGCCACGGGTACCGAAAATCGCACCCCTCCACCACCCCCATTTCCATTCGATTTTAATAACTCAGTTACCAATTAGCTTTTTCCCCAAATGATGATGACCCTCGTTGATCGAGTGGATCCGCGACCCTAGATTTGTCCCCGGGGAATGCCCGGCGCAGAGCATGAAATCGCCGACCGCGGGACCGACGCGGGTGGCCTTCACCTGTTCGACCTTTTGCCCCGATGGTTGGTGGGGGCCTGAGGCCTGCGGTTTGATAATATGCCGTGGGCGGGTGGTCTGACTCGGTCCTGACATGATATCTAAGACCACGGGTTGGTCCGTCTGCGACTTGGTCCGTTTGCTTTCAGGGACTGGGATGGGCCGGGGTAACTACCTCGTATCGGGTCTCGGCATGGGATGGTACCGGTGGGTCCGTCGAGCCACTCTGACACTCATGTGCGGCGCGACGGGTCCATTCGTATTTTCATTTTTATTTTATCTTTTCCCGGCTCGGGTCGAGGGTAATTTAGCTATGCTCCGGCGTGGTTTTAATAGGTTTTGGATCAAACTGGGGAAGAAAACGAGTCGGGGTTAATCGGGTGTTTGATCTGATTATTGGTAGATTTCGATGGAGTCCTAAGCATGGGGGGATTCCGGACGGGCGTGCAACCTGGATAAAGATTTAGAATACTAATTAAACACCCTTATTTTTTGAAATTCAAATTACGATGTTTTATGTATTATTTGCGTGGTATCTAGAAGTGGAAGTGTCAAATTCTTCTTTCTGACACATATAAAGATGTCTCGAGAGAGAGCAGTACACTCTTGAATTGGAGAAAATATTCAGGTGGTGGGACGTGGAGGCCCATATAGAAAGCTCTGTAGGTGTCGCACTACTACATATGATATGATGTGCACGTGAAATGAAACACAAAATATGTAATATTAAAATAATATTTGTTTCGCGATAAATGAATGATTTGAAAAATATATTTCTTAACAAAATGATCACTTATATTACTCACAAAATACGTGAAAAAAAGATATTCGTTGTTCATAAAAATATTTAGACAAAAATTGTTGTCAATAATAAAAAAAGCTTATTCGATCAATTATTACAGGCGATTCGAGCAATTATATCCTCGCAATATGGCTTTTTCCAATAATTCATTTCTCGTGAAATAAACGCAAACTTAGTGAAAAACCCTTATTCTTCAATTCAACGAATTAGTATCAAGGTTTTGATTACAGAGAGATTATAAGAAAAATAAGCGGGAACAAAAGAAAATGGGGATAAAAAATCCGACCTGCCGGATTCGAACCAGCGACCTAAGGATATGCTGATGGCTGATCCCACTACAGTCCTCCGCTCTGCCAACTGAGCTAAGGTCGGTTTTCGATTTGCACGTCGCATTAAAAGTATTTATCAAATTTACAAACTATTTGCGTGGGCTCGCCCCTCCCACAACCTTACCCCTGTATGGGCCTTGGGCTGATCCGCATTAAAATCCGAAGCTTCAAGGTGGGAATGTACCAGCGAATCTGCACCCACAGGCCCATGACCGGGGGTGCTTCGGTTCGTAAATGTTTCTTCATATCTTTGTAAGAGAAGATGCCAAGTATGTAATACATTTTGTGTGCGTTATGGATATCCCTCCTCTCTGATAGACTCATTTTACAGATAGAATTGACACAGTGGAAATACATTCATCGTCTTCAACAAATCAAGTCTCGTGAATCGACAGGTCAGGTTCTGCAGCAGCAGCAAACGAACACTTCGATTACTAATTATTCGAACAAGATCAATGATGCTAAGGCCACATGATTTGACCCTTTTATTCTTGAAGGCGTGGATGCTCATCCCCAATCTTGCACCTACTTTTGTATTTTTGTGTTTTGCTTTTCTTGTTCTGGGCAAGTTTGGACCCATCTCACGAACCTCCAAAGTCAAACCGTTTGATAACTAAAAGCAACCCACTTCTAACAATCACCTAAAAAATACATAGTAGTAGCTCGGCCCAGGCTCCTTTTCAGCACTCGGGGGTGAGCGTGTGGTCTCTTTTGGGGTCCGCACAGTAGTCGTAGACCATGTGGTTCCTTTGCACCCAGCTCATCGCCAAGTACTGCTGCCGGCTCAGGCCTCCGGCTCCTGATGGCGAGACCGAGGGCGGATTGCATGAGCCAGTGGACCCGTCGGCGGCACACCCTTTCAGCCTGAAGTTGGTGTACCTGCCCACGAAGGGCTCGTACCTGTAATCCGCCTTGTACCTCCCGTTCTCAGTGGCCCAAGACGATGCGTCCCATATCGACCCGTACACCCACATCGGCCTCAAGGGAAATGTTGCGTCGCTCCTTCTCGGGTACCTCCTGATAGGTACATCGTCCACTAGAAATCTGCCAATGCTCCAGGTAAATTGAGTAAGATCATAGGAATAATTTATTTAGACCTGTCCTTGTTCATATACATCATGCTAATCACATTTCAAAGAATAGTATTGGAATCTATACGTCTTTACATATTACACTACTGTGCCAAAAGTTGTGAAACCAGTCTACTTAACATATTAAGGGTTTTTCAAGAGACTAGTTGAGACATTTCTTTGATCGGATTGAATCAATTAGTTGTCTAGAGGGAAAAGAAGAAGACCCACATGATCTCACTGGGTGTCCACAAAATGGCATAGTTGTGGAAACCTTTGGTAGGGTCGAACCAGAGGTGGAACTTCATCTCTCTTCCGATGACGTTTCCATCACCACTTCCTCTGACGAAGACGTTGGTCTGAAGAGTGTAAGGTTTGTCTGGTGTTGTCCCCAGGAACTCGATGTCGATCTCGTCATGGTTGCCTGGGTGGACTTCATTGTTGGATAGCTGATGAGAACCCAAAATTCACTAAACTCTCAGAAACACTTTCCAAGGTTCATTTTCTAAATACTCTTACCTTACATTAACATTTTGATGAGAAGAACAATATTTGGAAGCCAAACATAAGTTTCAGCAGTGTGACCAGATTGATATTTCATGTTTCTTTTATCGGATAAGAGGAGTTTCACATGAGCTGTCTCATGCATTTTGATATCTTTTTTGAAGGAGAAAAGTTTAAGGAAAAAAAAAAAGTAGGTTGGATGTGTTATGCTAGCTCTTACATAGAAAGAGGTAATAACTCCAGCAGTATAACCGGGTTGTAGCTTGATGGATGCACTAAAATAACCAGATTGATAAGGGTGAAGAGACTTAAACCCACTTCCTGTTTCCAAGACAAAGAAGAAGAAGATTAAGTTAGCCCATTAGAAGCTCAAATGAAATCTGAAAAAAAAAAAAGCGTTTGACCGAAATTAAGAAGCCTTTTCTGATCGCTACGTATGATGAATAAATGAAAGTCCACAATATAAGGTGCACTGCCCTAATTTACTATATTATTGGGGCTTGATTATTAAACAATTCGGTAGGAACACAATCACCTACTCTAAAAGTTATAATTTTTAATTAAAATGCTTAGTTTGATACTAAATATTTTTAATTTTCTCCTGATGAGTAGATTGGAAGCATGGAAATATATGGGGGAGTAAGTTTGCAAAGAATTGAATTCAATATTTCATGCTCCAATAATATATAAAACTTAATGAAATCCCAACCATCTGCTCTAAAAGTTTAAAGTGTTAGAAGATAGTGTGGATAAATATGCATACATTTTAATAATACCGAGCAATTTTATAATTAACTAAAATCTTGTAATTGGTAGCTCGCGCTACTGCCTCAACTTGAAACACTTTGCATGTAAATGAAGATGACAAGACCTGAACTAGTGTCAAGCCAGAGTGTCAATGAGCCCTGGTCTAGCCTTTGGTGCTGAGGGCCCCACAGGTTTCTAAACCCTTGATCAAACCCTATAGATCCAACCCTTGAGCTTGGATAGTAGCCAGGCGAAGGTGGATTCTGTGCACTTATGGAAGGTGCAAATGTCCCCATAAAAATGAGAATGATGAGGAGAGAGAAGTCAAGTGACTTGAAGATGAAAAGAGAAGGCAGAGACATGATGCTTAGATTAGGCTCCAAGATAAGAGAGTGAGAGGGTATTAGATTAAGCATGGCAACAATGTGGAGTGGGTATAAATAGAGAGAGAGAGACAGAGAGAGAGAGAGAGAGAGAGAGAGAGAGGTGTGATGGACCCCATAGTATCATAGGGTGATAAGGTGGTTAATGGGAGTTATAAATGGAGACAAAATGGGTAGGGTTTTTATACAATATGGAGAAAAAGTGCTCCTTTTTATGTGGCGTGTTCCTCCATTCTTCTGTCCCCACCATCAAATATTATTATACTTTAACGATGTAGCAAGTATAAGATAAATATATGTTCAAATTTCTCGCTGAAATTGTTTTACCAAGTGACCTAAAATTTTGTTCAGAATGCGAAAATATGCTGATCATTCCATCTATGTGTCAACATATCATTTTCTAGTTTTAATACGATTTCAAGTACATCTAGTATTTCTCTAAGTACATTTTGTGATATAAAACAATGATTGTTTGCACCTAGGGTTCCAAAGAAAAAAAAGTGCATAAATGTTGTCTTAACTCATTCTATCCGATTGAGCATATGCTTGATTCCGTTAACAACTTCGTTGATGAAGGTTGAGTAAAGAGCAGCAGTTTATCTATGGCATAGCAGATATAACTACGCACATACATTGCTCAAATGAAAGCAGTTTCGCTAACGCTCCAACAGTTCCTTAAACTAAAAACTCTGTACCCAAGGCCCTCGTTGACTTTTTTGCTCATATATGGATACACTGATCTACGTACAAATCTTGAATCGGTGAGTCATACATGGGGGGCAGTATTCTCAAGTTGTTTTAGAATATGAAGCTGATGTTACATTGCTTGATATCAGGATAAGCAAAAATTTAAATATTAATCGAACTTTTTCATGCTTCAGCTCAGTAAGTATACATGAGTCAAGACAGGGGCGAATGGCCGTAGATCCTGGGTCGTGATTTTGTAATCTCTATGTATATTCCGCTCAAGGTGGAAAAGTTGGATAACGTAAAGATTTTTCCGGTCCCCTACGAATCAAATAATGGCCCCATAAGCTACCATCAATTATTGTGGACATATTAAAATCGAAAATGTTACTTAAAAATGGTACTACCCTTGTTATTATATTACTTGAGAATGGAAGGATTAAACGAAGGAACTTCACAAAAAGTAACAAAGGAAATACCATCGAATTGAAGAGACAATGTATGCATGGATTTTCCCTAATTTTGTTTTGTAAGGGACAAGGGGCAATGCACTAGTCATAAGCATAGAAGCACGATGCTACAAAAGATATATTGGAATGCAAATCATGTCTCGTATGCTTCTAGGGTTCCGCTGTGGGATCATCCGAACTTGATACTTATCCTTTTCTGCATTTGTTGGTCGACATGCGTAAATAGCGCTCCATACGCAAACATCCCGATGATGTGTATTGCTTATCTGAGCAATCAAGTTCCGAAGCTAAAAGAATAACCCTTCAAATCTTTCGTTCAGCCATGGTAAAAACGCAGAGCAATATTGCTATCGATGAGGATTTTCTGAAGAAAAGACATCTTTCGGATGTTCAAGAGTGTTATTGTACGTTATTCGTCTCTAAAATCGTCATGCTAACGTCAGGGCCTGGCAAGATACTTGGCCCTATCTCTCACACAACAAGAATACACGCTCAATAAATATAATATAGTGCAAGCAATCTTTGAATGGATAATCTTGCATCATCTTCTTTGTAATCATCCTACTATTCCGGCCTGGATCTTGATTGAAATGGTTCAACTATCTATCGTTTAGATAGAGAGCATGGTTGATCCTTGTTCTTATGGAAAAACAAAGAAGGTCGACCCACAAAATATTTTGCTGACATGCCAGATTTTCATGTCATTATCTCCATATAAACCAACCTTGTTTTATACTGCTTTCTGTCCTCAGACCTTAGATTGGTTTAATGATGATCTAGCCGGTGGATTTGATTATTCTCATAATTAGCAAGGTAGATGTAATGTCTTTACTACTGGATTGCAGACACGGCATTATGTACTCGGAGAACAGTTGCAGAACAATTGATGAACTGATGGAAATTATGAGATCTGAATCGTTAAAAACAATGAATAGCCGAACCTGACAAATGCACACTCGAATCCGACTCAAGCGAAGTCGGCGTGAGTTGAATTGAAGAAAATGTGAAATTTCAGAATCGTTACTATTTGACAAGACCCAAAAACTTGACTTGAAGTTGATTGAATTTGAACAGAATATGTCAACGGTTCACAAAATCTTGTGTCTTGTTGCGAAATTGAGAAACATGTAGCATCAAAATCTCGATCTTATTCGAGTTCCTTTTTTAAATAATCCAAATCACAATATGAACTTTATTATGAGAAATGAGAAAAAAGAGAGAGTAAAGTTTAAAGTAACTCGATTCATTAGTAATACAAGTCCCTCAATAATTAATAGTGAAAGTGCTTGGAACAACTTTGTGTCAATCGTTTGTTCAAGAAGCTGTCATTTTTGCCCCAATTCTGTCTTAGCTTTGAAGATCTCTCGATCTTCTTTCAGCGATCCCAAAAGTTTGACAAAAACCCTGTTCTTATATGCTTGTGTCAAACACATACATGATCAACTCGATCAATCCAGACCAACGGTGGTTTGTTATGTTGGAGCTGGATCGTCCCATGTATTTTTACCAACTGTCCAGTATGGAACGTTTAGAATCTTCAAACCGAACAAATACATCACGAAACAAGCTGTGACTACGCATATTATAAGATTTGATTTTGGCCATGCATAATTGCATTTGTAAAAAGTCGCAATTTGATCAACCACCCCTTCTACTTGCTCCAAACACATGCACATGCTGGAAACATCTCATTGGCCCCGCTTGATCACCTAATAACTACATTAAGTTGCTTTAACTTGAAACTCAGGAATCGTTGTACACAACGAATCATTACCTGCATATAACTGAAAGACGAAAACTTCTACTTTGACTAAGCAGAAAACAAATAAAAACATTTGATGCAATGACGAGGACGTGGAGGTGACTGCAAAGCAAGGGATGCTCAAAATCCGTCCTTGAATACTGGGCGATGTTCCCGGTCACCCGCAGGGTCGTATAGACCTTGCACATGCATAAGTGCTTGGTTATAGCACGCTACCATAAATCATATAATTGTAAGTTGTATAAACCGTCAACATAGAATTTTCTTTTACACAATCGGCCCCGTGCAACATTGGTTAAGGAGAGTGGACGGTGATAATCCTCAAATCAGGGATAGATGATGCCGTTTCTGTACAATATTCTTTATCCTGCAGCGCATGCTCTAACGTTTCTTTCCTTTTTGTGTCTACCCTTTTAATCCATCAATTGATTGATTACCACAAAAGGGGTCGGAAAGATATTTGGATATTGAAGAAAAAGAAGAAGTTAGTCCATGCTTGCACGCTTCTCATTGCATTTGAAGAAAGACGTAGCTTTCCTTTATCTTTTAAGCAAGATCTATCAAGGCTACCATTTTAAGCCGACATGACGTCCGGATCCTAGCTTGCCCGAAGATCACATGCTAACCTCCTCATGACATATGAATTAATATACTTGTGGCCGATATTAAACAAGGTAAATCCTCGTCATTGTGGAGCCTTTTATAATTGTTATTGCGTTGGAAATTTATCAATGGATTAAGGGTACTTTATTTCATGGAAAATGTTTCTTGAGAAAAAAGTTTTCCTCATTTTCTAGCATTTGGTTCGCGTTAGGAAAATGAGCTAATAGAAAATGTTTACTTAAATTCAGGAAACTTATTTTCTCTTTGAAACAATAAGAAAACATTTTCCAAAATATGACCAAAATATCGAGTTTGGAATTAAATAGAGTGGGGTTTAATATGAACATAAAGTATTTTCTCATTTGTGAAAAAGGGCTTTATTTTTTATCCATCATTGGAAGTGAAAATATCTTCTCTTACCAATTTCTGATTGATGAGTTCCTTCAACATATTTCAGATCTAGGTAATTTGTCAAGAATCATCCTCTCTATCTCTCTCTTCACTACTTCATAAAGACACCTCAATCGGGTTATCGGAGTCGCCAACTATTTTCGGAATGCCTGAGCCACCGTCGGCCTCTCTCTCTCTCTCTGCGCACGCGCGCATGCAATTTGGGTGTCGATACATCTATATGATAGGCCTAAGGTTGCCTGAGATCAAGGACCATCGATACTAGAAAAACGAACTCCAATAAAAGTTACTTGATTCCGTGACGGGGAATATTCAGATGATGTAGAGAGAGATATCCGTCGCACAGACCATGAGGAGAGTGGGGGCGGGCTTTGTAAGAGTTGGTCGGAGAGGGCGGATATGGTCAGTGGTGAAGGCGGTGTCGTGTAAAGGGGGGAGAGAGAGAGAGGATGTGGGCAAATAGATGCAGGACTAGGGTTAGCTTTGATTTTCCTTTCAGAGTTCTTCGTGCGTTGCCATACACACATATGTGACCCACCAATCAAAAAGTCAAGTTGGAAGAAACTATTTCTGATGAAAGACGGAGAAAAACATAATCTTTGTCTAAAAAAACCTGTACAAGAGGCGAGCAGAAATGGGAGTAGATGATCTCAACATTATATTATTCTTGAAATCTGGTATATTCGGACGCCAAACCTTACGAAAATCCAACATTTGGCCTTAGAATCACTTCTTAGTAAGCAATCGACAGCGGCATATGAACTTATGTATCCTACCGACACTAAAGATGCTGAAAGTCTTCCCTATAAAGGTTGAGGTCCCTCCCTTTTCCATCTTAATTATTTGCATCAGTATCCGCTAGTACTTGTTTATTGTTTAACTATTGTTCTGGAGCTGTCGCAGCTTATGTAATTTACATTAAAGATGCGATTTGTTGGGCTTTCTTTCATAAACAATAACACAAGTTTCGAAGAAAGCCAAATCTAGGAGGGAGTGCATATGTTGGATCATATATAGCGTCCTTTTCCTTAGGTCTTAGCATATATCTTATGATTTCATTGGTCTCATCATGGACTTTATATCTCAACTTTAAGTAAAGAGTCTAATATAATAGAATGGGAAATTTCAAATCGATTTTAACCTAAAAAACTATAAAAAAAAATAGCATTATCCCAAGAAGCGGGGAGATTGAATTTACTTCTAACTCTAACTCGATTCACCTTGTAGTCTACATGTCCACTGTCCAGGTCATAGTGTAGAAGAATCATCACTAAAAGGAAAAAAAAAAGGAAGATGATTGGAGCCAATGAACTTCGTTAGAGAGAGGATGAATGTTCATGCTGTGGGACATGGCTCAGATATGCGAATCTTTGCACGGAAATTAATTGTCTTCAAATTCTAAAATATGTATCCCCGAAAACAAACAGAGAAGATTACTCAAGATTTGAGAATGAAGTGTCAAATATTTGATAGAGACACGTGAATGCTGACAGCAAGTCATAGAAATAGGTGGAGTTTGCTGAAATTGATTTTCTGGTGAAGCCCAACTTGTGAGCTCAAGCTGCTGTTCGTTTGAAGTGTTCTAAGTATGTCGTATAAGGCCTTAGTCCAATGAACAACTCACGGGCATGACTAGATCTTGTTGCATATGCATTTGCGGTGATGCGAGGCTCAAAATCAAGATTTAATCATATAGAAACAAATGGCCCAAACCAAGTCATAATAACGCACTCACATAAGGCCGACTCAATATGGTGTCTGGACAAGCTCGTCTCAATCGTAAAAGTTTGGGAGCGGCTACAAGTCATCTCTGTAGTAGGACGCAAGTCAAGATAAATTCTTGCTGAGGAAGATCGGGATGCTCGCGGGGAATCGGTAAGTTAGAGATACGGGAGGAATGAAAGACACATATCCACCTGCCCACACAAACATATCTTTCAAGACATTCAACATAGACACCGCACTTCGAAGAAGAATTGTATAACATCAACCAAGGAGTCCTGCCAAATTTTGAAGAAGTATCAGCCGGATAGATTTTGTTTGCTTTGAATTTCATATTCGAATGAGACTAGGTTTTCTAATTCGGATACTCGTCTCGAATTATGAAAGCATTTTAGCGCTATTTGTAAGCATTATACCTTCCCTTCGCACTTTATGAATTTCCACTTGGAAGTCTGCATTCAAATTCATCAGTCATAAGCAAGCAAGTCATCTAATAATGTGAGCCACGTGTTTTAATTCCATGAAAATCCATTGTAATTTCTTGCTTGTTTTCAAATACTTGTGAAAGTGTTGTTCTACATTTGGATCTCACAAAAGCTTTAATGTTGTAAGGCAAAGTGAAGTTGGTCATTGATTGATTTTGATTTGATATTAGTCATAGAAACTATTGAGTTTGGAGCGACCACAACTTGAAAAAACATACGATAATATTATTGTTGAATCGAATGGACTCCTTCGCTTCCAAGTGTTCCCACTAGATGCAAAACATCCTTGTTATAACAAGTAATCTACGGAAGCAACCTATAAATGAACTTTTGATCTTTCAATGCAAGGATTGCAGCTCTTAAAACGCAAAAGCACAATGTCATTTTGCCATGGAGTATGTCGTTTGATTTCCCACCGTTCGAATAAGAATCATATTCAGCTTGCTTGGTAGTGGGCTTAATCTCTATTGCTAGGGTCTTTCGTAAATGGGTCTTGATCTTTCAGAACGGCCCAAAAGTTCACATCAATTTAACTGGCCTTCGATTCAACGGGAGACAACTGTATAACGGGCTTCACAAGAAATTGAAAAGAACTATTCCAGGAACAATTTTACTTGGAAAAACCTCAGTTTGCAGTGAATTTCACACTATTAGTTGATGTATAGGGCTCGAGCCGCAGTCGGCACGGCACGGCCTACCAGAATGATGGTTGATCCGGGTTTAGAGCACCACTTTCAAGTACCGGCATGAAAGGCGGGAGCCGAGCTGGTTCGACTCGGGCGACTCGATATCAATAGTATTTTGTAAGCACCTTATGACTACAAAAACTGCATTAGCCACATACAGTATTCCGCAACACCTTTAGGATGTTGCCCATCAGCTAGAAAGTTTGCAGCTCTGAAACACTTCTTCCAAACATGTAACCAGCCGCATCTATTACGATTGCGGAACGGCCACAACTTGATATATGGAGTAGATTTTCATCGCGTAATCTCTCACCACGCTCAGTGAATCGGTCGGATCTCTTCATTCCCTTACATCAGTCGAATCACATTAACTTGTTAACACCGAGAAGGCGCTCTTGAATTCGGGAGCCTTTCATAGGGACATCCAAACTAAGTTTGTTGGAAACTCAAAACAATTAAAACCGAGTCGTGCCATTTCCACCACGCAAGAGAGGAATCTAGTTAGGCTCCAAATAATGCATATGTTAGGTGTGAATCATCGTTATCTTTATGGGAAAGATAAAAAACTAAGGCATCAAAACAGAAACATGAATATGATAAGGATGGAGAGAGAGAGAGAGAGAGAGAGAGAGAGAGAGAGAGAGAGAGATGCCTTTAAGAGAAAGAATCAGTCGATTTCGCTTTAGGTTTTGGTTTTGGGTTTGGTTCTTACGTTTGTTTTGACAGTGATCGTCAGCACCTTTTCATCGGCGTGTGCAGATAGTCCCCAGAATCATCACTTGCTAAAATGACCGGCATTAAATGAAGCATATCTACTAAAGCTTGCCATTCAGTCGCATAAGTAGTTCCGCCTGATCACCGATACGATATTATTTCCTTTGCTATTTATTTGTCCGTATCTGCATGGCTTTATAATCCGTTGTTTTTATTTAAGGTTGCATGAGACTTATCAATCCGGTCAATAGTTCGTATTAAATGATGTGAGATTAGAGATATATCCAAAGATCTAATCTTCTCTATTCTAGAACGTTAACATAACCAATTTTCAACTTTTTTCACCAAGAGAAAGAGAGAACTGATAAAACAATTACACAAACTTATCGATGTAGTTCAATTCTGTTTTTCGACTTTCGATTTTTCGTCAACCATCACTTGACCGAGACACTAGAGGTTCGAGACCCACATGATCAAAGTAAGATGCATGCCCCTATTACCATAAGTGACTTGAAAACCACGACTCCATGTTCTTTGACATCGGCTAATACCATCAGGTCATCAAGGATCATGCTGATTAGATAAGTGGTAACACGGCGGGCGACAAAACAATTTTGCTTTTAACTCATAGACTTATAGAGTTAGAAAAGAACAGGTACACCTAGAACATGGTCGGTCCATCATTTGTCCCCAAATTAGGTCACAACCTACCTTTTGACCTCTTGACCCTGAAGAGAATCTGAACCACTCCATAGTTTTAGTTTAGTGGGATACAGAGTTGATTTTGGGTCGTTTCGCGAGTCTTTCGAGTCCCACCACTTTGACGCGTAGAGTAAAATCGAAACTTTTTCATGTCACTTTGGTCGATTCAAATCGCATCCTTTTCCTTTTATATCTATAAAAAGGTGTTTTGTTTTGCTAGTCAATCGACAAAGACAGCCATATAAATCAAAATATTAGACTTTTAAGTCAATAAGCATCTGAATGTCTTGCAAGCAAAGCCATCCTTTGGATCCACAAATTCTTCATTAGTTTAGCTACCAAAAAAGTGAAGGCATTTTCCATGATTATACTATTCGGAGTTACTTTCGTTTTTAAATATTTCTTTTCTTTTCTTTTTGCCTTAACTGATTTGGAGCTGACTTTCTATTTGACCTTTAGTAAGTGAAATTATTTTGAAGTATAGAAGAAAGATTGATATGTAAAGTCATCTAGAATTTTTCGGAGTCTATTTAAACTTTGGAACAATTTGTTTTCCGCACTCAAAATTTAGAGGATAAGGAGCAGCTATGTCTTTTTTCCTGAATAATGTAGGGACAAAACAAACCCTACCGATTATATATATATATATATTTTTTTTTTGTGGATAATGACAGATCGATGATATTTATAATTTTTTTTTTGTGGTTTGTGTACTCGAAATTTATGGTATAAATATAAAATAGAACTCTATTCTTCCATTTTTAATTAAGCTTTGTGCGGATATAATGTCTTTGATGATAATCGCCAACTAGAGGCGAGGGGCGAAAAAATGTTGCATACTAAGTGCATTAACTTTAACTTATGATGCAATGTTACGAGCAATTAACCAAATTACATGTTTAATTCCTAGAAGAAATAGATAATTGACATTAATTTCTATTTTGTAATCTTATCTAGAAACAAATCATTAAATGTACATTTTGCTATTTGTTAATTAATTATAGACAAACATCTACTAAAAAATTCAAAATTCATAATGAGTCAAGAACTCTAAATTTCTCCCATAGAGTTCAAGAATGAGATTGATTATCGCACTATAAGAACAATTAAGTAATTTTACTAAGTGCGATAGTTAATTTCTTATTTTACGTTCTCCTAATTTTTCCACACGTCGATTTTACATTTTTTTTCCTCCTCTTTGCTTTACGTTAGCAGAAACAAGTTTGTAAAGGTTAAATGGGAAAAATAATGAGATAAATGATACTTTAAATTGTAAATATATAGACTTTCAATGCTGGACAATTGCTTGTAGCCATGACGTGTGACTTCCAACCCACAATTTTTTTCCTATCTAAATTCATATAGATAGCTTTATCATAAAAAAAATTAAGATTTTTTTTCATAAGTGTTAAATTTAGATAAATTTATATCTTTAAATGCCCTCTTTGCAATTAATTAAAAAGGCTGCATATCTCCTTTGGGTAGGGCTCTTTTCATCAACATCAAGAAACGATATCTTCTTATAAAAAGCACATCTTAATGATGAATCAAGATCAATAATTAACTTTCGAGGACCTTCCTTCCATACATCAAATTGAACTTTATAATTTTTCATCCTTTTCTTTCCTTTTCCTTTCCTTCACACCCCCCCCCTCTCTTTTTAAATCAAGTCCTAGAATGTTTAGTATTCCACGTCGATCCCACGAAGTGCCGAAAGTACATCGACTTCCATGGCAATTACTCATCCCATCAACAATGGCAACATGAGGACTAAAATCCATAGCTATTTTGAAAGTCAAGATCCATATCTTATTTCAAATAAGTGCACAATGGAAAAAAATGAGAAAAAAATGTCGAATGTGTACAAAAAAAAAGCAATTGTCTCAATATATTTGAGTCATATAAACAAATAAAATTCAAAACGTGTACAATCATCGACCTACGATGCATGAGAAGATCATGGGGCTTAGTCTCTCTTCATCATTTTCTTGTTATGATTTCGTCTATCACACTGAATGATGCATAATTATAATCAATCAATCACGTGAAACGGATTTAGTATATTACGATTCCTTCGAAAGAAAAGTTTTGCGTAGAGTGTGCAAGTATGCATTGACTAATAAAAATGGAAGACCCTGCCTTTAAAGACGGGGAAAGATAGGAAGCAATCGTGCATCGATCATGCCAGTTTTTCACGGCATGTTCATCCACCACGTTTTCTATTCCTGAGTTGGCCTGGAGGAAATTTTTATTTTTATCCTTAAACTTTTTGAACCTTTTTTAGAGTCGAGCTCCCATGCTTTTAAATTGCCTAACCAAGGCCTTTTATTTTCACGAACGAACTTTCCGATCAAGTCTATTTACTACAAATTCAATTAACGCGATGTCAAAGCATTGCTCATAAAGAGATCTCCACGTAGGATATGTTCAGTTATTGTGGACATCCACCCACGTCATACTATGGCATCGTTCGACGATCATGTATGTGGAATCTAATTTGGGATGGATTTGATTATATAATTAAAAGAATTAATTAAATAAATCAAAAGTTTAGAGATCTGATCAAGAAGGACGTGAAAGTATAAAAACATAAATGGGAGCTTTTTATTTTTTGCCACAATTTTGATATATGATACTGAAAAATCAATTGCCCCCAACATTGCTTTTTCTTTCTTTCTTTTCTCGTTTTTGTTGAGTGAATGCTGTATTCTATACTGGCCCTTTTCTTTAAATCCGCGTAAGCAACACCACAAGCATGAATAGCTCTGCTTCAGCCTGCCTTAATCGCGTTTCAATGGATATCAATATTTATTTGGCGAGATTCCCAATGACTGAACTTTTCCTTAATACATGCATATGCACTAAGTTTAAGATCCTAGAATCATGCTAATTAATGAGGTGCAACTTAAGTATTTATATTCGCAGCATGTTCATGTGACCCTAAAATATTGCATCTAACATGGAGATTCATTGAATCGTGCTTTACCTTCATGGCTCTATAAAAAAACTCGATTTACTACAATTGAGAAAGTATCTTAACATCAAATGCATAAAAAACTAATGAAATTGGTAAATAGGGATTTTATCGGAAAGATTACCGCGTGAATGCCTCATGAACTTTTTAATTTTATTGATTTAGTTCTAAACTTTTGTCCAAAATTGTAATGTACTTCTTTCGATCAATTTTATTAGAAATCGCAATAGTGATACTCCAATCATTGCCTGCCGTCCTACGTAACATGCTGCAACATTAGTAATTTCGAGCAAAAATTGGTTGAAAAAAATTATATTGAGATTTCGGACTCAATTTGAAATATTGAAGAGTTTAGGATTTAATTGGTTTATTAAACGATTTTCTCCGGATTATATGTTACAAAAGAGATATCAACATGCCTCTTTTGGATGGATCAACAAATGCTGAATTTGGCAGGTTACTTTCTCTTTTCTGTTTTTGTTTTGTTGAATAAGATACTTTTCCTTCTAAAGAGAGACAATCCGTACAAAGAACCGGCGACAAAAAGACTTAGGAAAATTCCCTTTTCAATTTCATGATGAGCTGGGATCGTATCGATATCATCATCTCACGACTTTATGAAGCAGCAAGATGGGAACCGTCGTCATTCATCTGTCTGTTCCCACTGATCTTTACTCCGTCCCTTTTCGTGCAAATCCAATTCATTTGGAAAACGACATGAAGACAAGATCTCCACTTCTGTCTTTGTTCATTCCGCTGTAACAAAGCAGTAAATACTGGGAAACAAAGACACGAAGAAAGACATACCGAATGATAAAGAAAGCAGACAAATATACTCTCTCTCTCTCTCTCTCTCTCTCTCTCTGTAAGCCACATTTTCCGGGAGCCTTATCAAGCACGTCCTTGACATCAAACACTATAAAAGACCCACGATTGGTCATCGGTCATCGCCAATCATCATCATCCTCCTCAAACTTCAAGTCTCTCCCAGAAAAAGTCTCAACAATGGCATCAACTTTTCTCTCGAAACGCAGCTTTCTCTTCTCCCTCCTCCTTTTCTTCTCAACTTCAACCTTGTCAACTGCATCGCCATCGCAAGCGTCTTCTTCAGCCGCCATCCTATCACCGAGGACACAAGCAGAGAAGCTCATTAGAGCGCTCAACTTGTTCCCCAGAGAAACTGTCAATATAGAATCTGGTGATGTCGATTCTTCTTCTTTGGCTTCCGGGGGGAAGATCGTCGAGAAGCGCTTTGAGCTCCCACTTCTTGGCAAGTCCGGGTCGTCCATTCAGGACCTGGGTCACCATGCCGGCTATTACCGGCTTCCACACTCCCATGCAGCAAGGTGTGGCCTTGGAATTAACTTTGATAGACTGTTATCAATGTTCTTGATATCGAATTGGATTTTTATTTATTTATACTTGATTATGGTGTTCTAGGAGTATCTTGATTCACCTGTTATTCTGGTAGGCCTAGGTGATATGAAATCAATGGGGTTATTAATGAAACATGGTAAAATGGGAAGTTAATAGAATCCAGTCAGTGTAACCCACGAAGAACTATTCTCTCTTAATCCGTTTCTTCGATTTGCGTGAGCCAAACGAGATTTGGAACCTTATAATTCATCAAGTTCTGGTCACAATTCTTTGCCCTGTTTTTTTGTCCCATTTTTTTTTTCAGGATGTTCTACTTCTTCTTTGAATCACGGGGCAGCGCAAATGACCCAGTGGTGATATGGTTAACCGGAGGGCCTGGTTGTAGCAGTGAATTGGCGCTGTTCTATGAGAATGGCCCTTTCCATATTGCCAACAACTTGTCTCTTGTGTGGAATGATTACGGTTGGGACAAGGTGAGTGAGTGACAGATCATAGCATTATTAATCATCATTAACACTCCAAATAACGTTGCATCATTCTTTGGATTTTCCTCTCTGTTCTGTCATTTTTTTAAAAAAATTTGCTCTTAAGGGGTTGGCCGAGTTGTCCTCCAACTTTTTTCTCTTGTTTTCTTCCTTGAGATTATTACTATGATGATGATTGAGTTGGTTCAAGGATTCTTTCGTGGAAAGCAATTGCCAATTTCTTGTGTCACTAACGCATTCGGTAGCCAGCTAGCAAACAAATTTCCAAGCTTGTCTTGACAGACTAGTGTTGCGGGTGATAATGGTGAGCACTACAGGTGATGCATTTGTAATGTTTCCCCCCACAGGCTTCGAATCTCATCTTTGTTGACCAGCCTACTGGAACCGGTTTTAGTTACACGTCTGATGAGAGCGACATCCGGCATGACGAGCAGGGTGTGAGCAATGACTTGTACGACTTTTTACAGGTATACATAAGCTCATTGATCATAATCTGAGTGCCTGATTACATGAAATTGCCTACTTTTGTGTAGCCAATTTTTCGGTTCTTTTCGAGATAATAAGCGTATCATAGACTAATCTTCACTACGATGGCCAGGCGTTCTTTGCAGCGCATCCTCAACTTGTGAAGAACGATTTTTATATAACTGGAGAATCGTATGCTGGGCACTACATTCCCGCTTTTGCTGCTCGTGTCCACCAAGGGAACAAGGCACAGGAAGGAATTCACGTAAACCTGAAGGTACTTCATGTTTGTACGGTAATTATTTACTATGATAATATTAACTTGTTCTTCCTTTTGACATAGTCATCTTCTGAATCTTGAACAGGGGTTTGCCATTGGCAATGGCCTAACTAATCCTGAGATCCAGTATGGAGCATACGCAGATTATGCTTTAAACATGAAGTTAATCACACAGTATGATCACGACAGCATAAACACAATTCTCCCACAATGCAAACAGGCGATTAAACAGTGTGGTATATTTTTTGGTCCTAAATCTCTGTTTATGCTTCATATGAATATCAGAGAAGCTCTCTCTTTTCTCTCTCTTAAAGCAGATATTTTATGATGGATACTTTACTATTATGTGCAGCTACCCAGGGCGGGAATGCTTGTGTGACTTCATATAGCGATTGCACCAGAATTTTCAATAGGATCATTGATATTACCGGGGACATCAATGTACGATGTTGACAGACTATTTTTTCCTTCACAGAATCTTTCTTAAAATAAGGTTTGTTTACTGTGAATTTGACATGTTGATGATTGGCCTGCAGTACTATGATATCCGAAAGAGCTGCGAGGGTGACTTGTGCTACGACTTCTCAAACTTGGAGACACTCCTGAACCAAAAGACAGTGAGAGATGCTTTAGGGGTGGGGGATATTGACTTCGTGTCATGCAGCACCGCTGTGTATGATGCGATGCTCACGGATTGGATGAAGAATCTCGAAGCTGGTATCCCTGCACTACTTGAGGATGGGCTGAAGGTGCTCATTTACGCTGGTGAATATGATCTCATCTGTAATTGGCTCGGTAAAGACCACCCTGATCTTTGAAGTTGATAAACAATAGATTGGAACCTCACCTGTGAGTGACGTGTTTCCTGATGTTAATCTGAGCAGGAAACTCCAACTGGGTTCATGCCATGGAGTGGTCTGGTCAAAAGCAGTTTGGAACATCTGCTACTGTTCCATTTGTGGTCGATGGTACCAAGGCAGGATTGATGAAAAGCCATGGACCCCTCACTTTCTTGAAGGTCTCAACTCTCTCTCTCTCTCTCTCTCTCTCTCTCTCTCTCTCTCTCTCTCTATATATATATATATATATATATATATATATATATATAACAGGAGCCTGCGCATGCAAACTTTCAATGTGTGAGCACTAGCATCCACAACATACTTTCAAGATGAGAGAGGTAAATTATAATTCCAATTCTGGCCGGATAACATAATGCAGGTTTATAATGCGGGGCACATGGTTCCGATGGATCAGCCAAAAGCTGCACTAGAGATGTTAAAGAGCTGGATGGCAGGCAAAGTTGCCACGGCTGGTGCAGATAGCGAGACTTCTCCTTCATGAGCGGAGAGTGCAAACAGTGCCCGACATTTATATCTTGTTTATATACGTTGGACATGAGCCATGTACATCCCTGAAGTACAAGATACAATAAAAGTTCTAGCAAAAAAGAAACGGCAGGCAAACAATAGTAGAGACTTTTGAAGTTAATTCAATACTGCGGATTTACAGACAATATACTTGTATTTTTCATTTCGATATTCATTAAATAGACACAAACTTCTCCTAGTTCCTAACATCCTGATTAGTTAGCCCTGCATAACTCGAATGCATGATTCTCAGTGTGGCGCACATGCCTTATCACTCTTCAGAAGAAGAGTTGAATAGATAGGCCAAACATCATAATCAAGTAGAACAGAAACAAAACGAGGATTTCCTCTCTTTCGTCTTACATTAACTTCACCGAAGTCAGCAAAAACCTATTTGAGAATCCGCTACCAAGGACTAGGACTAGAACATGATTCTCAGTGTGACCAGAGGAAGGCAAAGCTCTATGCTTTTGCGAGCTTTGAGAAGCTTCACTCTCTGCGTCACGACATCCAAAATGCCCATATACTTCTGTTTTCTGGTACCTGAAGTTGCCTCCTCTCGCCAGATCAAGATTGATCGAGATCACTCTTGGCCTGAAATAAAAATTCTCCTTCATCAATGCCAGAGAATCCTTGTCTGGAGTCTCCCTAGTTTAATTGTCTACAAATAGAGATAACAGCTCAGGAACGCCAACGGCACAAGAAACCTAGATTGTTGGGCAAGCTGCAAAGGGCGTGGTAGCTCTACAGTCAACTTTGGCCGGCTCCTTCCCCCAAAAAGCACCACCGCCATGAGCACATTAACCACCGCAAGTGACGATAATTATCTCCCTCCCGTTGAGACCCTCATCAACATGGGGGCCACTGATCACAAAATGCCCTGACGACTTGCAGCGGAAAGTGGTCTTGTCGTCAAGATTCTGAGGTGTAATCACGGGCTTGATTACATGGTCTTCCAAATCTTTCGCAATCTGCTCGTCGGCAAGGGTCTCGTCAAAATGAGTAGAGGTGAGGACTGTATAAATCCTCAAGAGGGACCATGGCACCCCCATCGGTACGGTTATACACCGTCACTTGGGTCTTCCTGTCAGTTCTCGGTCACGGGCATGTCATGTTCTTCCTCACTTCAGACAGGTGGCCAGGACGAAACATGTGACCTTGGTCTCCAGCACCAATCTCCTCAGGTTACTTGGTCAGAAACATGTGAGATTCCAAAAAACCATTCTTTGGAATGTTTGCATAGTGTCCAAGTACGCATCTGTTAAAAGAACAGAGTTCGCAGATCCTGCCTTTACAGACGGGAAAACATAGAAGTAATCAAGCACCCATTACGCCAATAGTTCGAGCTGGTCACCTAGTACTGAGTTGGTCGGGAGGAAACTCATTTTTCTGGGCCTTTTCATAATTTCCTCCCTGTTTCTGCTCTTCTAATAGATCTACGGAGTTCTTGACTTGACTTCTCCCAGACTCCAACAACATAATATAAAATCTGAGGAAAATTCCTTCTTTTCGTCCATATTCTTCCACAACTCTTCACAATCAAGTCTCTATATATCTAATTAATCTAATCAAATTTTGTACCTTTATCATTTTCCAACAACAAATTCAATAAATATAGACAATCTTGGATTACATTGAAGATAAAACTTCGCCAATTCGCTAATGAGGACGCCCACATGCATGTCCTAGCTCGGAAATTTTTTATCCATGTCGCATTTGGACATTGCTCGACGACAGCGTCAGCTCAATGTAGTGTTGGCGGAATTTGATTAGGAATTTTGTTAGATAAATTGAAATTTTAGAAATTTGATATAAAGACGAAGTAGTTTCTTTTTATCTGCAGAATTCTGATTAATGTTACTGTAATCAATTGTCTCAAGATTACTTTTTCATGGTTTCTCCCTATTGGTGAATGGATGCCGCATTCCATGTAGACCCTTTTTTATCTCCCGGCAATCAATGTTACATGCATGAGTAACTTGCCTCAACTTCCCTTAAATCCAGAGTTGCAATGTGCGCGCATTCGCGCACAACATACTTCAAAGATGAGAGAGGCAAGTTATAAGTACAATTCTGGCTGTGTGATGAAATGCAGGTTCATAAAGCTGAGCACCTGGTTCCGATGGATCAGCCGAAAGCTGCTCTACAAATGCTAAAGAGCTGGATGGCAGGCATCGCTATGTCTGGTGCAGATAGCGAGATTTTTCCTTAACGAAAAGAGAGTCCAACAGGAAATGACATTTAAATGTTCATAACCATATGGAAACGGAAGGCAAAGAATAAAAGAGTCAATAACGCAACCAATTTATAGATAATACAATTGTCTGTTACATTTCAAAATTCATTAAATCGACCTGAACTTATAGTGCGCAACACACTGGCCAGTTACCGCTGCATAACTTGAAAGCATGATTCTGAGCGTTGTGCATAACATACCTCATCTAGCTACAAAAGAAGATTTGAGAGACTGGATGGGGCATACATCATACTCAATTAGATAAGTAAAATTGAACATGTGAAATTCAACCTGGTATACAAATCCAAAGTGATCTGTAGTCTATTATTTATCAAGGGGGAAAAAAAGAACACAGTGACATAAACAAATGAAAGAATTTTGTCATCTGATGCTTCTTTTTATGGATAATCTCCACTCCTCTAATGACTTCAATTCAAGATTCCCTCTCTTTTATCTTCCATTAGTACCAAGAATAAGACACAAACACAAAATCCAAAGTGAAAGCAGAAATCATTCAGGAATAACAGTGTGACTAGGTAGGGCAAAGCTCTATGCTTTGCGAGGTTTGAGAAGCTTCACTGTCTCCCAGGTGAAATCTGGGTCATCGCGTCCAAAATGCCCATATGCAGCTGTTTTCTGATACCTGAAGTTACCTCCTCTTTTCAGATCAAGATTGATAGAGATCATTCCCGGCCTGAAATCGAATTTTTCTTTGATCAATGCCAGAATATCTTTGTCTGGAACTTTCCCAGTTTTGTAAGTGTCTACAAACACAGACAACGGTTCAGGAACACCGATGGCATAAGAAACCTGCACAATGCAGCGTCTAGCAAGCCCAGAAGCTACCACACTCTTAGCAGCTTGCCTAACAACATAGGCGCCACTACGGTCAACCTTGGTTGGATCCTTGCCCGAAAAAGCACCACCACCATGAGCACCCCAACCACCGTAAGTATCGATAATAATCTTCCTCCCGGTGAGGCCAGCATCACCATGGGGCCCACCGATCACAAAACGCCCTGAGGGATTGAGGTGGAAAATCGTCTTGTCATCAAGATACTGAGGTGGAATCACGGGCTTGATCACATGGTCTTTCAAATCCTTCGCAATTTGGTCATTGGTAACAGTCTCATCATGCTGAGTCGAGATTAGGACTGTATGGACCCTCAGAGGCACCATGGCCCCCCCATCATTACGGTATTCCACTGTCACTTGGGTCTTCCCATCAGGTCTCAGCCAAGGGCATGTTTTGTTCTTCCTCACTTCAGTCAGCTTGGCTCCGAGTTTGGTGGTCAGGACGTGAGTCAATGGCATAAGCTCGGGCGTCTCATCTGTAGCATAACCGAACATGTGACCTTGGTCTCCAGCACCAATTTCCTCAGGTTTCTTGGTCAGATTTCCGTGGACTCCTTGAGCAATATCAGGGCTCTGCTGTTCAATATTGACTAGGACTTTGCATTTATCGGCATCGAGACCAACATCGGCCGAGGTAAATCCAATTCCTCGGCATGTGTCACGAACGATCTTCTCATAATTGACCTTAGCCTTGGTGGTAATTTCCCCAAACACCATGACCATATTTGTCTTGGTACATGTCTCACAGGCAACTTTGCTTTCTGGATCTTGCTCCAAACAGGCGTCGAGGATAGCATCTGAGACTTGGTCACAGATCTTGTCGGGGTGGCCTTCATTGACAGACTCGGAGGTGAAGAGAAAAGTGTCCATTGCACTGTGAAACCCCATAATGACAACAATTATATGGTTAAAGAAATGGAGAAAACAGCAACGATCAAAAGAAATGGTTACTTTTGTGACAGTCATCATACCAAAGCCTAAATCCATATCAATCCCATATAAACAGTAAAATACCATGCAAAAGTTCCTCATTTGTATCCGAACTGCCTGTTTCATTTTGATTTCCCCGTGATGGCAAACAAAGCATTACAAAATTAGCAAAGCAATGGCATGAAAAGCTATGAACATACACTTCGTTCGTAATGATATGATCTCCCGTGCATCTTTTTATTGGAAAAAGCCACAATGGAACACTGAGAAGACTAATGGCTCCAGGTATGCAGATCCAGCTAATGCGCATATCATCTATATACAAACGTTTGATAATTATATGTGGCTTGACCAACCAAACTCTTCTGTTGGAATCAAGGCGCCAGATCAAGATTTTCGTCGAAAACCCAGAGGACATTAATGAGCAATTGGCTGTCTAAGATCATCATTAGGATAGCTATTCTGCTAAAATTTAGCCGACCCTTGACGCACAGGCAATACAAGAGAAGGAAAAGGTTAATGACATCGATACGGCAATCAAAATGACATGGTTAAACTGGCGGTTGCTTTTTGTTCGTCTAAAACGTGGCACTCGGACCCGCGGTGTCCAAGCCATATCTGTCGGCCCCACCGGCGAAAACAAAGAATGGGCAGAAACCAAGAACGAGAACTTGCAATCACACAAAGATTATCACAACGAGAATCTTTTTATTCCAAGCTCTCTCCGCCATCCAACCACGTTCAACCCCTCGACTCAAGCGGCAAAATTTGCACGAGAGAACCCATTTGTTCACAGGTCGAAGCCGAGGATGATGGGCACACAAACAGAGCACGCGGCCAACGTCAAATCTCGATTGCAGACAGACGAAACATCCGAAAGAGCGAAAGCAAACACACTGTCGTGAATTCAGCCGAAGTACCTGGTTGGGATTACGAAGGATTTGCAGAGTCTGTGCGGGAGGAAAATGCGCGAACTCTGGAAAACAGAGGACGCGAGAGATGGTTTAGGGGGTGCTTTATAAAACGTCCCGCATATGGAGGGCGAGTTTGTTGAAGCGAAACCGAGAAGATGAAACGGTCGTATCGCTTGACTCGCTCTCGGCCTTTCCCTTCAGGGCTTTCAAGATCCAGCTTTCTCGTACGAGAATGTTCGGACGGATATTGTGAGCTGTTTCTTGGAATAGTCAGGACGTTATTTATCCAAATATTTTCATGAACATTAACTAAACTCACATACATTTTAATATGATAAAAAGTTCTGACGTGCATGATTTAGGAGCGTTGAGATACATATCGAAAAATTCGAAAGAAAAATTGTCAACATGTAATTTTAAAAGTTAGCTTATTCAACAAAAGTAAACACCTTTACAAGATTATGGACATACCATCGTTCGTAAAGTCGGTAATTTTAATTTAGAGATGAGCTGATATTAAGCTCGTCAAAAAATTAATGATAAAAGAGGTAGTAATCGATTTTCTATAAAGCGAAATTAGGCAAATATGAAAATAAAAAAATAGACACTTGAATTGGAGAGGTAACTGCACTTTCAGAAGGTCGTCATTCAAAGAGCATGACCATCTGTATATAGTTCGCGTCGTTTTTCAACAAAAGAAGATTGAACTTCCAAGCCAACACAGCAGAAGCCGTGCGGATGACCTTCAAATACGGGATTCAATGTAATGCCAGCGAGTGTCACAGAAGAGACGTGCTTTAAATTTACATACTCTACTGCATGGCTGAGCGATGATTGTCTTGGGTGGTTTGCATAATCACCCAACTTCCATTTGCATGTGTTTGAGAAGAATTAGTAGACGTTTCTGTCAAAATTGCAAAGCTATCTACATAGACCCCCAAATAAGAGATTAGTGGGTCACCCCGAGATTTGTCGATCACAAACCTCAACTCCTGCGTTTCAAGCATAGGAAATTGCAGGAGCCTCTGGTATCCCACCGTGGTGCCGTTGATCACTTGCCTCCATTCTTGTCCGTTGTTCAGGGTGTCAAGATGGAACTGTATAACCCGCTCGCCCAATTGGATTGGCTCTTGCACTTGCAGAACATTGAACTTCACCTTCTTTTGAAACCTTAGATGTAACGTCCAATCTGACTGATTCTCCTCAGGTGCCCAATAGCTGTAGATACCCTCTTTGAGGACATTCTCCGGGCTGAAACGGGAATTGTTCATCATCCCTCCCCGAGTCCTGCTGGCGCTGAGAAGAGAACTCTTGGCTAGATTTTCATTGAATATCGACCTCCGAAGCTCATTAAATTCTTGAAGCACTTGTATGTCATCTTCAGATATGAGACCAGAGGAGTTTGGAGGCACGTTTAGTAACAAGAGACAATTCCTTCCAACGGATTTGTAATAGATATCGAGAAGGGTGCTCGCAGACTTAGGAACTTCTGAGGCATGCCAAAACCAACCGGGTCTGATGGAGACATCACACTCAGCTGGCACCCAGTCATGCCCAACAGGGTCTCCACTCCTCGAGTATCTGATTTACGTAATCAGCAATTCAGCACCAAGAAGTCAGAAGTGTTCAATGGCTGTTGTAGAAGGAAAGCAATGAAGAGCAAGAACGGTGGACCTAAATGGATGAAGGGATCTCTCTCATATCTACATAGATCCAACTACCACTTACCCAAGAAACAGATATTAGGTGTCAAGGAACTATCTTCGACAATGTGAAATCATTTGGTAAAAACAATCTGAAAATCGTTGATGATGCACATTTTTTGTCATGAAAAGGAATGGCTTTTTCTGTTTTTTTTTTTCTTTCTATGTTTTAAAATAACTAGATATGATCACTTTTCCAAAAAACAGAAAAATTCAATCCACTCTTTGCTACACTATATGAAGCCGGTGAAAATTGAGAAGGTGCTTGAACAGACAAAGTTCTCTCACATGAGTTAAAGATTTCTTCTTTGAGGAAAGAACTGATTCACTGGTCATTTGACCATCCTTCTTGCCTTCTTAACTGGATAATAGCAAGCATGTTGAATTCGAAACCTAAAAAATGTAAGCATCACTCTCTTTCTTATCTTTGGAAGAGTACCCCTTCAAACTGAGACATAGAACAGAAGCTAGAAATGGAACTCACTGAGGATCTGTTCCACCAATCTTGGCGTTACTCCTATTGAATGAAGACCAGCAAGTCGACCCAGCGACGCCAGCCTCGTCCCCGATCCACCTGGTGTCTGGACCTGCATCAGAAAAAATGACGGCCCCGGGCTGGAGCTGGCGGATTAGACCAAACCAACTCTCAAAGTAATAGTCCATGTCCTTTTCTCCCTCCCCTTTGGCACCGTCTAACCACACCTCCTTAATCTCCCCATATCTGCACAATTCCACCACACATCAACCTCAAAGCTTCACCAGATATAACAAGGAACTCCCATAATTGAGATAATCGGACCAAAACAAGACATTCCAGTAAAGAATCTGCAAGCTAATTCAGCTTCAAGCACTTTCCCAAGAATGAAGTGTCTTAAAACAAATGAGCACGGTGCTAAAAAATGGAAAGAACACAATAATATTGCATTCACTAATATTACAACATCATAGTGTATGTAACTCTTTAGAAGGACACGTTTCTAAATTCGAATGGAAATATTCATTTGAGAGAAGCATTCAAATCAACAAAAAGCAATCAGGATGCCTAGAAAACGCGAATTGGATTTACTAAAACGACATCCCTACTGGCAAATGGACAACCAGAACAGTACCAAAACCATTTCGGAGAGCCAAAACAATGAACAAAATCCTGCAAAATTGAACGGCAATTTCAAGTTGTTTTCACCTGGTGAGCAGCTCAGCCATCTGCCCCATGTAGAATTCATTGTACTCCACAGACCGTCCATACGACGGCTCGTGCCTATCCCACGGCGAGAGGTATAGCCCCAACCCGATGCCGGCCTCCCTCGCTGCGGTCGAGAGTTCCGCGACCACGTCACCGCGGCCACCCCGCCACGGGCTTGACCGCACGGAGTAGTCCGTGTACTCGCTCGGCCACAGGCAGAAGCCGTCGTGATGCTTGGCGGTGAGGATGACGCGCGAGAATCCGGCCTGCTTCGCGACGCCCACCCACTGGGCGGCGTCGAGGCGCGTGGGTTGGAAGACGGAGGGGTCCGCGTGGCCGGAGCCCCACTCGGAGTCGGTGAAGGTGTTGGGTCCGAAGTGGAGGAAGAGGGCCATGGAGGAGGACTGCCATTGGAGCTGCCGCGAGGTGGGTATGGGCAGAATCGGGAGTGGTGGAGGTTTCTGGGGTAAGTCAGCAGATCGGACGAAACAATCGCAAAGAGAAGAAGAAAGGAGAGAGATTGATAGTGTGAAGAGGCTCAAGAATGTATTTGGAGAAATGGGTGTCGCGAATCTTGAGATCATCGTCTTCCTCTTCATTATTGTTAGCCGATGTTGCCGCTAGAGAGAGAGAGAGAGAGAGAGCAGAGGAGGCGGTCAGTCATGGCAAATTTCGTTGGGTACGAGTGTTGCTGAGTCGTTGTCCCCACTCGGTCCTCCATTGGTGAGAGACCGATTGGTGTTTCGTTCCGGCGAAGTCAAAGCCGATTTAACACGTCGGAAAGTATCCTCGTTTGGTATCGACCGGTCGGTGAAAACTCAAAACATCGTCACCAGAAGCTCCAGAATCACAGCAGAGCCCGAGTCAGTGGTGCCCAGCAAGGATCGACCGCCGGAACCATAGAGCATCGATCCACGCTCATACTACTCGTGAAGACGTTCATAATTGGTGACAATCCGCGGTTCAGAGACATGTTATTTTGTATTCTGATTGGGCTACCCAAAAAATGATGCTCTGAAGGAGTTGTGGAAGTGGGAATTGGTGGCGATGAACTCAAGTTCCTAAAAAATTCACTTATTGCATCTTCATTGATGGAGAAGGGTTTTCGTAGGGATCATACTCCTCCTTCAATAGTGAGAGGGATAATGAAATAAATGTCCTTAAATTTTGGCCACAACGTTCTATACTTTTAATTTATTCAATATGATTCATGAATTTTAACCTAATGTATAATATAGCGTTTGAACTTTTATTACATGTTTAATTTTAAAGTTAAATATTTATATATAATTCATGTATTAAGTTGAATATGTCTTGGAGGCTAGATGAGCATATTGAACAAATTAAAGTTTCATAGATCACATTATATATTAAACTCACATTTCGTGGACCATTTGTGTGGTTCCAAAATAATCACCTCATAGCCCTTTGGTATAAGAACATTAGTCCAATTATCTAGTTTAACATAAATTCATCATCAGATTGATCTTTTAATATACTTTTTTGTCATATATAAGTCAATTTTTAGATAGGTTGTCCTAAATTGTTAAACTCTTTCAAAAATCTTGTCATAAACAAATTTTTTTAGCACATAATATATATGTATCTCAAATAGACTTAATAAATACATGATTATCTTTTAACATTTGTTGCTAAAATATGCATTGTTATCCAAGAGAATTATGCATGAGAACCTATGGAAACATATCGATTGGAAACTCATTACCAAGATATGGACAAAAATTGGAGATGAAGAATTCATTACGAAGATATGCATAATTATATGATAGTATCATGCATAAGAATATATGCAAACATATTGATTAGGAACTTATTACAAAAAATATGGACGAGAATCGGTGATGTAGAATAATATTAGAGAATAGTGCATAAGAATTTAAGCAAACAAATCGATTGGAAACTTATTACCTATGTATAAATGAAAATTAGAGATGCAGAATTTGATGTGAAATAGCATATAAATTTGAGATTTGTACTTAAGCAAGAAAAATAGAGATTTGTAAAACATGCATAAGAATTAGAGATGTAGAGCAAGACATAAAATTTTCATAAGAATTAGAGTTGTAGGATTAGATTTTCTTAAACTGATCAGAAATAAAGTATTTATTGAAGGAAAATTGATGTATTGCAAACCAAATAAAAAATATCACACAAGAAAAAGAAGATGGCGCAAATGTTTTATCCAAATTCACCCAAATTAAGGCTATGTCCTGCAAAGAGTTTTACTACATTTGCAACGGTTCAAAAGGTTACAAGAATATATCATAAAATTAGAATACTTAGCAATAGTATATAGACTCAAAACCCTAAACCCATTAATTCATGTTTTATCCAATTGTAAAATATATATCTTATTTCCACACTAAAGTATGAAACATAAATATAAAATCATATTCTTGCCACGAGAGCGCTGCCCCCGCACATCGCCCGCTCATTAGCAAGTGGAACTCACGTCATTATGTGTGTAAGGTTTACTAGTCGTTGGTTCATACTTTAGTTTCCCTAAGTTTATATGGGTATGTCCGGTATGAGAAACAAGGGTCCCCGAAAATAGTCACCAACTCTAACATTTATAAAATATAGTCAAATACCCGTGCTTTGCAGGGGGTATCTTTGTTTTTTCATCTCCTTAAATTACCTTCCACAAATGCATAATAATTTTTTTTTGCACCCTTATTTCCATATTCATCTTATGTCATTTCATATTAGCATTGGGTTTATTGCATTTTGTTTAAATCGTGCAAGAGACAATGATGTTGTGTTCATATGAAAACAATGTTTCTTTGTGGAGAGGCTCTCCTCCTCCAATAAAAAGAAGAACACAAGAAATTCTTCATTTCCATTTGATAATTAGAAGGTAAGCAAAAGTGTATCCGCAAATCTCATCTCTAGCTGGTAAACAAGTCTTCGTTTGTAATTAATTTAAGTACCATATCACAAAATGAATCAATTTTTGATCAATTAATCGAAAACATTTATTTCTTTCAAAAAATAAGTTAAAAGTATAAAATCAAGAAAATGAAATTTACTAATTGATAAATTAAACTCTGTTGAAAAACCACAAAAAAAACTTATCAGATTTATCCTCTATGGAACAATAAATGGCCAAAATAAAAAATTAAGGGTAGAAAAAGAGTAGTTGGGGTAAAGGAAAAGACAGATGTGCCAGATGATGCAAGAATGCCCATTATATCCTTCATAAATCCTTTTAATTACAGGGCCACATCTCAACACGGCCTCACATTAAAACCCTTCTCCTCCATACAGAAGAAGAAGAAGAAGAAGAAGAAGTTCCTACTTCTTGTTAAAAGCTGTTAATTAATAATATGAATTCACCAATTACTATCTAGTTTTTCTGATATGAAAAAGTTACTAATCCAACGTGAATCAAGTCTACCAAAACAATTTCTTAATCATGTTTAATCGAAAAAAAAAACACCAAACGGAAAGCACTCTCATGCATAACAAAACAAAAAGATTGTTCCTTACCTGTGCTGTCAGAAGGGGGCAACGTCAGCCTCGCCTTCTGCCCAAGGGAGTCCAACAAGGTGGCGGACTGGGCTGTAAAAGCCCAACGAATGCACACTCTTCCTCAATCATGGCTAAATTACCTCCCGTCTAGTCTACTAGATTTAATTTGTGTTGATGCATGTGATCTGTCAAAATAATCAATTCCTATGCTATGAATGCAGTATGATGTTTTAAGACAAAAAGAAGAAGGGGGCAACTTCAAGTATATGTGCCATAGGATCTCTATACACAAGATCACCTAAATCAGCAGAATCGAAAATTCTCACATCACCCAGATTTTCGTATGTCACAATCAGCCATTGCCTCCACAAATGGGACTCCTAACTCCTTTTGGCGATCGACAACCAGCTTCCCTCGAGGGTTTTGAATTGGACAATAATGAACCAGAACTTTGCCAGAGCTTCCCTAATCACATACACCGCATTTGGGCCGCTCCTGTCGAAACGATAAACAGTCGGCACGATTGCGGGAGCCATCTGATCGAGGCTGCTTAAGAAAATGGAACCCTCGAGTGTTTCGTGTTCCTGGTAGGACCGCGGCGGGGCTAGATCTTTCTACTTTCGGGATGTTGTTCTTTGCTGGTGCCTCCACAGGAGAAGTCTGCAAATTTAGATCCTGCTCTCTTTCCTAAGAAGAGAAAAATGCGCTGAGAAGTACAAAAAGAAATGTTGCATAAAGAGAGCCGCATGTAAATAAAGCCGCTATACATCTTGCATACATGCACTCAAATTCAAAGCGGAGTTTGATTACTTTATCTTCACTCGTAACTTGGAATGATATCAAATCACTCGAAAGAATACATCAAACCGTGAGTATTTGGGGAATAGGAAAAATTATGAGTAAGAATACATCCAGAAGCGACATGAATATAAAGATGGGCCGTGGGAGGCGGAGTGTAAACCCTCTTCTTGAGAAGGGCTTACTCCAACACAACATGTGTTGTCGAACCTATATGTTAAAATACATTGGCCACAAATGCTAGCGATTTGACGTGGATAGCTTCACTTGAAACGATGGCATGTAACTAAATTTTCTTTTTACATGTGATACACTAATGATGATTGGATTGCTACATCGGCAATTTTTGGTGAATATTCGTTTGGAAGAATTTATGATTTATTAGAATTTTTCTCAAAAGTTTACAACACATTGAAATAATTGAAAAGTTTAGTATTGGATTAGAGTCTGTAAGTTTTGGATCAAGATAACAATTTTTCCAAGGCTTTGGTGATAGTTCTTTTTTCCTCCTTTTAGCCAAATGCAATGCACACACGACTCAAATTATATCAAAACCCGCATACCTCAAAGAACTGGAGATACTGGAGATGAAACCACTTGGATTTGGCTTTTCTTCTAACATCCAGATCAATCTGTGGTTGTCTTCTCGAATTCTGGCATTGAGTATGAAATAGTCTCATCGCAGCTTCGTTTTGAGCACTTCATTTATCCAATTGTTTGCAGGGGGTGTTTATTCACCTTAATCATCCACCAGTTTTTGGCTTATGATAATTTTTTCAATGACTTCTATTTTGTTTGGATGAACTTTGATAAGTATAAGGTGACAGGTGTGCACCTCCATAGTCCTGAAAAATAGCAATTCAATGGAGAAAAGTTGACCGTGGGATTAAAAAACCTATAGCGTACACATCGGAGAGAAGAAATTACAATCTAACCGTCGCTTGGAATGATCTGTTTATAACTATAAAAAAAAGGGTTGAAGCTTTAAATAAGAAAAGAAAGCGGTCTTCATTGATTCGACCTCCAACAATGGATTTACCTTTGGACCAGACCTTGGAGAGTGTTCATGGCTGAATCTGACAAAAACCCAACACCATCGCAATCCCCTCCCTGCCAATCATTTGCCCCCGCGTTTGGTGAACGCTGACCTTTGACACTCTATTTCTCCGAAGCTGTTAAAAAATCTCCACGAGCTTGAATGTTCCACCAAATTGCTAGGAGAATCGAAGCAAAGCAATGGTTGGTGGGCGATGGATTGCCTAAGAAAGAGATGGACTAACTGACTGCTTATGCCACGGAGGAGAAAGTGATAGAGATTCAACGACGAGAGGTCATGAAAAATCAGACAAATTTTGGAAAAATCAGATGAGTATCTTACAGATTACACTATTCAACTTACTTTGACCTTATTGACTGAAAAGTCATGAAAATGATAACAAATGCGGAACTTTATTTTTTACAGGAGGTGATACAATTGACTCTTTCGGTTCACTTGATATATTTTGAGTGACTTATTAGTATGTATATGCTAACTTTTTGTATTTAAAACACTGTAGTTGCTATCTAATGATAGCTAGGTCGAAAGTTACTCTCTCGGTACATTCATTTGCTAACCCCATCCAATATTAATGCATTACGAACATGGCATTAACTAGTCTAACGTGAATTGAAGTCTACCGACAACCAATTCACCAGAATATGTGATTGAAGAGAGCCAGACTGAAAAGATCAACAGAAATTTCCCAATCATTATTAGAAAACAAAACACGTCTAGTACATTTTGGATAGGATCTCTATAAACAAGCTTGCCTAAGATTAGGGATCTGGAACGTGTTGACCAAACCAAACAAAATTAAAGAATTAGCACTCTGTTGTTTGAACATTGACCTAGCGTCGAATGACGTTTTGTAACTTACGTCTGTGGAATTATAATATCATGCACCCCTAGCGTTATCCGCAAACAATGCAATTTTAAAGCAATTTTGCTGCGAGTGCCCGAACTAACCCAAAAAAGAAGAAAAGAAAATTGGCGACGTTCACTTTCACATTTCCTTTCCTATCCAATGTGTACTTCTGTAATGCGTATCACCGTCATAGAATGTGCATTCAATTTCTGCCTTGGGTGACGTTGACGTGTACCGAATCAACTGGTTGATGAGTGATAGATTGTCCAATAGAAAGATGGATGAACTGGCTACAAGATTGACGGTGATAGTGATTGAGTGACCAAGTCATCGTGACAATGTCGTTCAGAGATGCAGAAACTGTGAGATATCAAATGAGCAATGTAAGCAATGACGTCATTTTCGAGGCGTTGAATGTGCAGAGCGCAGACCCTTCTATGTTCGATCGACAGCAGTTTGATGACAGAAAGAGCAACTTAATCAAGTAACTGGCTTTTGATTATAGAAAACTCGAGCATACATAGCTGATGTAGGAAATTCATGTACGCAAACGACTTTATCTCCCAATGGCCACAACTATTCTGAGTTTCATGAAAACTCAATCCCAATTCAACCATTAAGAATGTGTGTTTGTTTCGATCAAATATAATCCGAACTGGACAATCCAATTCCATTCTCCTCCAATTTTTTTTTTTGGTGAATAGGGCCTTTGCCCTCCAAGTCCACATGATACTGGGAATACTTTAAAGGTGTTTACTTTGTCTCATAAACTTTTTTTTATAACATCAAAAACCTTAAATTTATATTTTTGTGACACATTTACCTTAACATTTTGAACAAAATGTGTTATAAATGAGTAAATTTTGGATAAATGTTTCACGCATTTAAAATTTTAATATCATAGAAAAAAGTTTGGGATAATTATATCACATGAGATAAGTCTAAGATTTTTAATTAATTTTTCTATTACAACTATTCACTTTCCAAAGTTAATGATTTAAAAGGCCGATTACGTAATCTTCTTTTACCGCTAGTGCATGTTATAATCGCTCATGGATTGCTTGCAAGAGTGGCGTTGTTTTTTGGAGAGAGGGAGAGTCGCCAACAAAATCCACTAAACTAAACTACAAAATAAAATGACATCAGCTTGATAAGGATTTTCGGGTCTAGACCATGCCCATGGCCAAGTTATTTGTCGATTATCTTCTTTTTCTATAAAATACCAAGTCTTCCCTGTAAGAGTATGTGTGTGAGAGAGAGAGCTCTGACGATGTTGTGCAATTCACGTGGCGTCAGGGTGAGCATTCGATACGAATGTGCTAAGATGATATATAAAAAATTCATCTTTCTACGTCAGAAGCTTATTGAATTAAGAATGAGAGTTGGCTTCACTGACACTGTTCCTAGTTTACTCTATGATAGCTAAGAGAGACTTTGTGGACTAAAGTCGAGATTGAATGGCCTTTAAATTTACAAAAATAGATGGACTCATGAAAGGCAACAGATGTTTTTTTAATGTTGTGCGGCACTTGCCTAATTGCCTCATTGCACACATACGTCGGACCAAATTGGAAAGCATCCACCAAAATAATGTTGGTTCCGTCAATTTTTCTTTGGAATATAAAAAAGAAATTGAAGCATTTCACGGCTGAAATCATATTCAATCGACTTGATCCTAAACAGCAATAAGGAACAAATGCTAAGGACAAAATGAAAGCAAGAGGTTGAAATCCATACCGATCATCGCATTCAATATAATGAATTATAAGAGTAAGCAACAAGGTGCAATAACTCACTTACAAAAACATGTGTAGATGCATGGAAGACATTTATCGACTGTTGAATACATTCAACTTATTTAAAAATTCCACTCGCAATTTGTCACACCAATACGTAAAAGCGCTCTTGAAGATGAATAACTATGGCTAGTGAACTTAAACTTGGAGCAACTCTTGGAAGGTGTTCATGGCTGACAATGGCAAACTCAACACCACCACAACGTCCGTCTTATCTCTCCATCCCCTCATGAACAGGCAGGACTTTGTCGGCAAGCTACCAGTCCCGAACTGCCTCGGCTCTCCCCATCCGAAATCCGTGTTGCCATAATCTAGCTTCGTCCACGCACTTATCAGCAGCGTGCCCAGAGCAAACTCTTCAAATCCATACATGTCCAAATAGTCGATCCTAGACCGTGCATATTCCTCATTCACCTGTTCGATTGCCCCGATTATTCTCTCTGCAGTAGAAGAGATCGGCTCATCGATCAACTCCCCCGTGGTGCAAAGACAGCATGGGAAGACCACGGCATTTCCGAAGAAACCGTCGGGGATCGGAGGGCTTATCTTAGACCTGAAATCAACCGGAAAAGTGAGCATCGTTTGTTGGTGCGGTTTCATCTTGAGGGCCATGCATCGAGTTCGCCACACCAGGGCTGCAAGTGCTACGAAGCTGGTGATGGTGTGCTTCACCTGTGGTTAACGAGGACTAGATACCATCAGTGCACTTCGGAAACACCAGTCTCTAGCGACCAAAAGGAAGATAAGACTGTGAGAAGTCACTCTAGCCGCTAGTATTTCTTGCGAAAAAACTTTCGAGGCCATTTTCTTTAGATGAATTCACTGTCTGAAAGTTGTATTAAGTAACATGAATCTCAGTTTGACACGCGGGAGTATTTCTAAAATTCTTGTGTAAATAGTTGTGAGTTGGTAAGCGCTCCTACAATGAATAAGGAAGGACCGACCGACCGACGCTTGCTTTTTTGGCATGTCATCCCCAAATTTATCCTCGTGTTGTTAAAGTATATGTCATTGTCGCCAGCATTATTAGAAGACAACGTTACCTGTCCACAAGCCGTTGCCATTCTTTTCACTGCTGCCAGCCTCTCAGAGTCAAAGTGGAAAGATCTATACACGATTTGCTCCTTCTCATAGAGGGCCGTCATGTTTGATACATCAGATAGTTGAACAAAGTCGTCGTAAGGACCGCAGATTTGAGGAGGCATCCTTGGCTTCAGAATAGTTCTGTCGTGACAAGGAGCGACCGATAGGGGGTTGCCCCTAGCAATTTCAGCCCAAGAGTTAATGAATCTTATCGCGGAGATACCATCGGACATACAGTGGTTGAGAGCTATCCCCAGAATGAGACCGCCATTCTTTAACTTTGTCACCTGTTTTTACTCCAAGTTAAGGGAATAGACATTAGATTAGGTAATCGTAAATTGCAAGAACGATTCTCAAGTATTGTCAATAATTGGTAAGTAATTCAATTATCGTTCACCTGAGCAGTTAGAAGGGGTGCGATTTCCGGCATACTTTGTGTCGTAGGATCTTTGTAAACAAGCTTTGCTAAAACATCAGGATGAAGAACGGACATATCGCCAAGACTGTCAAGGTCACAGTCGGCCACTGCCTCCAGAAACGGCACTCCCTGTTTCTTTTGGCAATCAACAATCAACTTCCCTTCCGAGCTTCTTGCTAAGCTCCCCGCAAGTGGATAGTAATGAACCAAAACTTTGGACAGAGCTCGTTTAACCACGTCCACCGCGTCTTCATTGCTTCTGTCGAAACAATAAACGGTCGACACGACTATATGAGCCACTTGATCGATGCTGGTCAAGAAAATGAAACCTCCGGGCGTTTCGAGTTCCGGATGCACCGCAACAGGGATGGATCTCTCTACTGTTAGGCCGCTGCCGTCTACGACTTTCAATGCCGCCATATGCGAAGGCATATCTCAAGCTCTATGTAAATGTCCGACTTGTCCCTGAGAAAAATGCGTGACAGTGTCGACACAAAGCTATTAGATGGCGGGACACAACACGAACATGTTAAGGCTATACTATACTAAACTATGGAGCCTCATATGCAAGCAAGGTGGGACATTCTAGCACCTTTCTTCTCACAAGTGAGCAAGACTTGAGTTGTATGAAGAAATAACGAGGAGTTAGAACAATGAGCAGAATAACATGAATAAAAATCCACAAGCGAAGCGAAACTTCATATGGGGATGACAATTGCTATTTAGCTAAAATCGTACAGTCATAGATGAGAAGGTTATCGTATACGTAGTCGACCAAATGGGGACCAGCTAAACAGCCTCGGCTCGTGAAAACGGTGCACACCTTCAAGTGCTCGAGAGATAGGTCAGAGAGAAAGAGATCGTTCAACACTAGAATTATTTGGGTTGCACGACTGAAGTGCCTGCAGAGACTCCACTTAAATAGACAAGAAGTTCTGTTCAACTTGAAATTTTTGTGATTTTTCAAAGATTTTGGAAAAAATCAGCTTATTGTTTTTTTTTCAGATATCGTTGACCTTCACATGCGTTTTCTGTCTAGTTTATTAATGCATTTATGGCATGTGCCCACGCGCAATCAGGCGAAAAAGTCATCGATTATCAGAAGTTTGTTTACCAAACGATAGAGAAATGGAAAGCAAGGTTTGGGTGAACGTTGACTTTGGCGTGCCATTTCTGTCAACTTTGAACTCTTAGCATGTTATTATATATAATGTACCCCTTAGCTTCATTCGCGTAAAGAAAAGGGCGTGAACTTTTTCTTATTGGGTAATCCAGTACCTGAATTTTTTTTCTTTTGTTCAATTGAGTACCTCAGATGTACGTGGTGGTTCAATTACTGAATATTTTTTTATACCTTCCTTCGCCTTTGAGGATTGGTTCGCCTTGCAAAATGTTTTAATTAAATTTGCGGCAAAAGACAACAAGATCTTGATAGTGTTCGTCTTTTGCCACTAGTAAGAAATTAAAAGTTTCTTGATAGTTTATGCCATTTATTTGTGTACATCCCTTTGCCACGAGTTTCATTTTATATCTTTCAATAGATTAGTCAGCCTTATATATTCAATCGAGAAAATCCATTTGCACCCAATCGTCTTCAATGTTTTATTTTGTATTGCGCCTCCATCTCTTCTTTAATCGATTGAATCCACTTCCGATCTAATAAGGTTTCTTGTATTCCATTGGAAACATGGACTTAAGACACGTTAAGTACAAATGCCTTAAGAGGTTCTTATAATCACCAACTTGATTTGCCCTAAGATATTTTGATCTCCTTTTCTCAAAATCCGATAAGTACCCATTGTGGGGCTTTCCACGATTATCCCTAAGAGGTAAGTGATAACTGATAACCGACAGAGATATCGGAGTCATCAAGAAAGGTGCACTAGGAGAGCTTACTTCAAGAAAATTCTCATGAGATGGGTAATTGGGTACTAAGGAGTAAGGAGGTTCGACAATCTGAGTAGTATCACTATCAATTTTTACTATTTACCTAGCTTCCTACTAGTCTCCTGCTCAAGGGCTGTAACATCCTCACTGTAGCACTCGAGGACCTGGGCGAGAGCTTAACAATGCCCTTCTCGACCACGATGAGGGCTCACAATCCCTCACTGTAGACCACGAGGACATGGGCGAGGGCTTAACAATGCCCTTCTCGACCATGATGAGGGCTCACAATCCCTCACCATAGCCAGCAAGGGCCACGATGCCCTCACTAGATCTAGCTAGGTGAAGGCATTGTGCCCCTTGCTTGCCAACGAGGGCTCGTAACATCCTTGCTAGCCACAATGACAGCTCAAGGCCCTCCTCTAGTTGTCACTAGCTCTCACCTAGTGGCTGGCAAAAACGTCACCCTATGAAGAAAAAAAGAAAAAAAATTAAAATAGTTAAAAGAATTATTAAAAATTCAAAAAATATAAAAGCTAAATAATTATACGTCATACGGGATGGCCAAAACTGATTGGATTGCCATTTGAATGGTCTCCAACTAAAATTTGCCAGAATGACTACATTGCCAATTCATAAATATATTTAAGACTAAATTAGCATATTCTCAAAAAGCTTAGATACAATTGAAAGATTTATGACTGAATTTTCAATCGTACAATAAATTAAGACTTTTTGAATTATTTTTTTCTTCATCAATAAGGCACTTCCACGACGATATTGGAGCTACAATAAACTTTGGAGGAGGGAGCAAAAGGCAACAAGTAGAGATAATTTCTTGTGGAGATATTGGAAAGAATTTTCATGAAAAAGGGAAGAGAGATCCACATCGGCAAGCTTGACAATGCTGAATATTGTCATTTGCATTATAATATATTTTGAAGATCATTACAGAAAATACTATAAGTGTTGATCAAGACACTGATATTTTGTTTCTCTAAGCATGCAAAAATAGCCCCGGACTAGACATTTGTGTAGTAAGTTCTACACATTTTTTATGGTAGGATTTACATAGGCAAGATTTTCCAAAATTTCAACACGAAGAGACTGTATTATTCCAAGGCTTTCGATACTGCAATCAGCCATTGCCTCCACAAATGGCACTCAAACTTCATACAATCGTCGGCATGCGATCGAAAAACTCGGGTGAAACGTTCCCACGTTTTTCAGAAATATACCAACAAGGAGAATCAATTTGTTCTTTTTTCGCAGAACATAGAATGGATGTCGGAGTTGTCAACCGTTTCAATTTGCACAGCTACCTTTACTAATCCCTATTTTTTTTCCTTGACATTAATATCCCTTCGATGTAAGTTTATGCGCACTTCATCTAGGTTGAGTAAAGTGGACTGCATCTTTTTAGTTGATTCCTTGGAGATCAAGTCATCTTTTCTCCCCATTGCGCACTTCCCACATTGGTCCCCCCGCAAAGGAAAAATGTAATATTCAGTGAAGAAATTGTAAGCAAAATTACTATCTATTAGTTCATTTGTAACTGTCCTTTTCTCATGTTATCCCTAACAGATCATCGTAATCATCTAGTTAAACTTGTGATCAATTGTCGCGTTACACGCCATCACCATATTTGACTTTTGACCCATGTTCAAGAATTTAAATAGGCATAAATAATTTGACTTGCCCGAACGTGGAGAAGATAATCCGTGGCGTGGCGTCTCAGAAGATTCTGGAAACTCAGAACACCCACGCAGGCGCTCTTCACATCTTCTTCCACGACTGCTTTGTCGAGGTGTTGGTTGTTTGTAAATATCATAGCTAGATAGTCCTCTCCTTTTCTTTCGCCGCTTCTCTGTGTGAATGATTCATTAATTTTTCATCACTCCCGACATAGTTTTAGCCCCACCTAGCTCTCTCTCTCTCTCTCTCTCTCTCTCTCTCTCTCTCTCACACACACACACACACACACACACACACACACACACACACACATTCATGGATCTATTGATTTTTCTCGTTTATGCGTCATCATATTGCTCAATGTTCTGTTCACATAAAACCCAAACGTATGTGTTGTCTGCGATTCAAAAAGTCAGTTTCCTCTAAAAATGAAGTATCTTTCAAGACAAAACCATGCAAACCCTAATATTTTTACAGCCTCTTTTCTTTTACATGTGATTTTGCTTAACTATATTATGTGTAAATTTATACGCATTTTCCCTCAACACACAAGGAGAGAAAAATTTTAGATACTCTTGAAATATCACATGACGATTCTCATGTATCATTAAAAGTTTATCAATTTTTGTAACTTTTTTCGTCTTGTCACTCCTTTGTCAAATAATGCAAATTCTATTGGTGCAACTGTCTTAGTAGTTGTATGAGCGGAACACTAGGTGTGATTTTCATTTCTTTTATCTTTCTTAATTTTTTTAAAAAGGTTCGGGGTCATTTGCACAGGCGGTAATCTCCAGATGTAAATTCAGAGTTTTATTTCACCATTGCCTAACGTCACCATTAGGGACTATCCATTCTCGAAATTATAGTGGTACTCACGAAAAGCAAGACATTATCTATTTGGCAAACAGAGATTTCCATATATACTTATGTTCATCGTGGTTACTTATTTTCTTCCTTTTAAAGCCAATACATTCTCGAAATTTTAGACATCCAAGGTTTAACTTTGTTAAAAAGTTGGACTATATATATATATATATATATATATATATATTGAGAATGAATATTTTGATTATAGTATTATATATGCCATGAAGGAAAGATTGATGTTAGTGACTAATTGATGTTTGAACCTAGCTATTAGGGTTGTGATGCATTCATCTTGATCGTGTCAACAAACAATAACACATCGGAGAGGCTTTCGGAGATAAACTTGTCCCTCCCTGGAGACGGTTACGACGTCTTCTTTCGAGCGAAAAGAGCGGTGGAGTTCCAATGTCCGGGGGTTAAGGGTGAGCAACGATCCAGGGTCGACCCTGGACCAACCCTGGACCGGCCCAACCCGGCCGGTTCTGGTTGGGTTTTTAAGACGAATGGGTCGGTTCTCGATCCTGAAATCTCTAACCCGATATTGTACGGGTTGGTCCTTGGTCCTAGGTTGTTGGGTTGGTCCTTGGTCCTAGGGTGTTGTGTTGGTCCAACCCAATCGACATGACAATATAATATATATAAATAATAAACATTGATATTTTTTTACAAGCCCATTTTTTTAAGTTTCATCGGACACTGGACAGTGGCTCAGCCTTTCTCAATTCCTCATTCACTTCAGTTCTTTCCGAGCCCAAACCAATAAAAAACCCTAATCCATAGGCCCAACATATGTTACGTCTTCTTCAGTTCTTCCAAGTTCTAACCCAAGTGTTCTTCACTTCTTCGTCGAGCTCAGTTACTCACAATTTCACAAGCCCTAATTTCTTGAGGTCCCATCTGCCGCTCACTTGCCCATCGCCCGTCGCATGCCTATCGCTCGCACACATATCGCACGCACGCCCGTCACACGCACGCTGCTCGCTCGCCATCTCGCAACTCTTCATCGGCCTCCCTCCTCTGTTGCCTTAATTGGAGGTATGGGTAATGTTTAATTACAATTTAGTCTGGACTTGTGCGTTTCTTTTTGCACAGGTCATTCCACAGCCGCTCTTTTGCACATATTGTTTCATGAAATTTCTTGTACGAATAATTTAGTGGTCATGGGTTGACCCTGGGACCAAATTGGACAAATAGGGTCGGTCCGGTCCTCGGTCCCGAGCTTGATGGGTCGGTCCACGATCCCAAAAATTGAGGACCGACACTGTGCGGGTTGGTCCTCGGGTTGAGCATGGGACCGGCCCAACCCGAACCATGCTCACCCCCACCGAGGGTCGTCTCGTGCGCCGATGTCATGACAATGACAACTAGGGATCTGGTTAACTTGGCAATTAGTCGACATTGTAGTCATCGACTCTCATTAGTTCTCTTGTCATTCACATCATTGTGCTTGGTTATCCTTGTTCAGCATGCACTACACGGGAGCTAAGGATTGAGATATCATCTCTAGCAAAAGGGTCGTTCTTAATAGTGAAAACTTTCTAACCATGGAAATTATTTATGCCTTAAATTCTTGAATATAGGCCAAAAGTCAAATATGATGATGGCCGTGGCAATTGATCACAGGTTTGACTAGATGATTATGATGAACTATTAGGACTAACATGAAAAGAAGACATTTACAAATGAACTGATAATTTGACTAATAGATAGTAATTTTGCTTACAATGTCTTCACTGAATATTACATTTTCCATTTTCAATCTTTTTATTTGTTTATAGAGACCAATGTGGGAAGTGCACAAGGGGAGATTTTTCTTTTTTTGGCCTCCGAAAGGGAAAAATCTGGATATTTTCTTGACCCCGCGTGATTTGAACTTGTAGGAAGCATGTTAAACAAAAAAGGCAGCACTAGTATGAAGAAATTTCTTGCTGCAATTGCCTTTGGTCGCTAGTTCCTTGAATAACCAACCCATGTATCAAATGAACTTTTATTACTAATGATTCGATGTCTTCATCACTCCCACTCAACCGCAACATATAATATACATAAATCACCATAATGCAGCTCCTTGTGGCTTCTTACAAACCCTCATCAACCGCTGAAGGATGCACACTCACGTCTAATCTCACCATTGCTTCCGGTCTTGACCCCAAGTTTGCTCATCTTCATCATGGACTTTACAAATAACCTGAAGAACCTCTCCTCATCACTAGCCATGAGCTTCACATAAGCCCCGATCCTGGTGTCATTGGCTAACACTTGGTCAGTAGTGAGCAACCCTTGCTTGTTCTCGAGATTCCCATATGGATTAATGCTCGTGAAAATGATCTAATAAGGTAATTGGGCATTAATGTATCTAATAGAGTGTGGCCTTTAATGTGTAGGGACGTAAGGGTAATTTTTATTTTAATAATTGGCTAAAATAGAAATAAAGAAGCAGATAACTATCAAGTTGTCTATATAAGGCGATTATGTTCCCCAGATCACGCGTCTTACAGAACACAAAATTTGCTTTCTCTAGTAAAGAGATCCATGAGAAGCAAAAGGATTCTCACAAGGAAGAACGCGTAGATCTGAAGACCAAACCATGTCTCCACAAATCTACAGAAAGCTATGGATTCAGGTACGCTTCCGCTAATCAGTTTATAATTCTTAATGGTTTGACATATACGATCCGATTGAGTTGTAATTTAGAACTCAATCAAGATTTATTAAGTTATAACAAGTGGTATCAGAGCCCTCATGTTGGATAATTAGGAATTGATTTGTTGATTTTTTTTTAATAAATTTTCATGGGTATTTTAAGCTATTTTGTAAATTAGGGAAAATTTGGCCATAAGAAACAAAAAAACTCGGATTTTGGCGAAATTCCGGTGACCCACGATCTGTTTTTTGAACCTAGACGTTCACACCGCCATGGGTAACAATAGCCCTAAGGTAATTCGGAGTTTGGGTTTTCGCCGAAGGCTAATTGAGCGATGGAGGTTGCGGATGTTAAAGTTTGAATTTTACTGATTTTTGCTTGATTTGGGGCCAATTTCTTGGTCGTTTTCGTCGATTCAAGGACCTGTGTGGTCGAAATTAAGTGCTTATTAAAATCCATAAATTATTTTTTGGTAAAAAATGGCTGACCGCTGAGGAACGGGCAGAGGAAGGGCGGCGGTGGCGTTGGAGAAAACCCAAAAAAATTAGGGTTTTCTAGTGTTGATCGCGCGAGGAAGAAGGCGCATGGGGACCGCGCGCGCGTGGAACCCACGCGCCTCAAAGGAGCAACAAGCGCATGCAGTGCCGCGCCTGTGGAGGTAAGGTGTGCACGTGCAATGCACGCGGGTTCAGGCGCGTGATCAACTGTTGGTCGCTGCTCGCCAACCGCCGCCTTCGTCGGTCGCTAGTTGTCGTTCTTGAGCATTAAAAAAAATTAAAAAAAATTATGAATAGTGCTAAACACATTTCTATTCTTTTTTTATTCCAATAGTAGAAATTTTGTGTAATTGTCAAACGTCTTATCTTACTCAGAAACTGTTTAGAGGAATAGAAATGGAAAAGAAATGATTCTGAAAAAAAAACTCTTCCCCGGAAGAGAAGCGTTACCATGCGCACCCTAAGAGTCCAAGGTGTACTCTAAAGTAACTTAGTTGAATTGACATGAATGTTATTAGTATTTTTGCATTGATCGAGTACATTGATTGAATTCCTCAATGTTGAAATTGAGATCCGTTGGGCTATGGCTCATGGCAATGACCGAGGAGGCGACCCAACTTCGTTAAAAAATTGGACTATATGGAGAATGAATATTTTGATTATAGTAATATATATGCTATGTAGGAAAGCTTGATTTAGTGACTAATTGATGTTTGAACCTGGATATTAGGGTTGTGATGCATCCATCTTGATCGCGTCAATAGACAATAACAACAATAACATAGCGGAGAGGAATGTGGAAAATAAACCTATCCCTCCCTGGAGACGATTATGACGTCTTCTTTCGAGCGGAAAGAACAACGGAGCTCCAGTGTCCGGGAGTCGTCTCGTGCGCCGATGTCATGACAATGACAACCAGGGATCTAGTTAACTTGGTAATTAACTGACATTTTAGTTTTCAGTTATCATTACTTCTCATGTTAATCAGATCATTGTGTTTGATTATCCTTGTTCAACATGCACTACATGGGAGCTAAGGATTGGGATATCATTTTTATAAAAGTGTCGTATTTAATAGCAAAAAATTTCTATCCATGGAAATTATTTATGCCTATGTAGATTCTTGAATATGGGCCAAAATTCAAATATGATGATGGCGTGTAACGCGGCAATTGATTATAAGTCTGACTAGATGATTACGATGATCTGTTAGGGCTAATATGAAAAAATAATTGCAAATGGACTAATAATTAGATTAATTGATAGTAATTTTGCTTGCAATTTATTTACTGAATATTAAAATTTCCCTTTTCAATCTATTTTTTATTTATCAAAATTCTATAGGCGGGGGAACTAATGTAGGAAGTGCTCAAGTGGAGAAAACATGGCTTGATCTCCAAGGAATCAAGAGTGAGTGAGAACCTCCCACTGGTGGAGCTAACCCTTTCTCAGATCATCTCTCTCTCTGTTCACTTCCAAGGGCCTCTCAACTCTAGACATGGCGGCCTTGTCTGGTGGCCACACCATTGGCTTCTCGAACTGCAAGAAGTTCATGCCTAGAATCTACAACTTCAACAAAACTTCTTACACGGACCCAACCATGGACCCGAGTTTCACCAAGAGCCTATGCGCCACTTGCTCCCAGTGAGATCTTGACCCCAACGCTGTTGCAGACAATGATATCACATCGTCGTTTCGATTCAACAACGCCTATTATGGGAATCTCGAGAAATTATGGCTTGATCTCTAAGCGGGGGGGGGGGGGGGGGGGGGGGGGACCAATGTGTGAAGTGCACAAGGGGACCAATTAGAAATCCTAATAGGCGTTCTCGAGATTCCCATAATAGGTAGCGAGGGTTGCTCGCTACTGACCATGTGTTGGCCAATGACACCAGGACTGGGGCTTATGTGAAGCTCATGCCTAGTGATGAGGAGAGGTTCTTCAGGTTCTTTGTAAAGTCCATGATAAAGATGAGCAAACTTGGAGACCGGAAGCAATGGTGAGATTAGACGTGAGTGTGCATCCTTCAATGGTTGATGGGGACAATTGCCGATTGAGTCCTAAACATTACCTACTTTGCCGATTGAGTCCTAAACCTTTTTTATGCCAAATGAGTCCTAAACCTTTTGTAACTTTGCCGATTAAGTCCTTCCGGCGAATTTTGGCCGGAAAATGCCTACGTGGCGAAGGCGTAGCGCGACGAAGCTCGCCGGCGATGACGTGGCAGCGACATGGCGATGACCGGACAAAAAAAAAACATAAGCTAGGCGGAGGCCGGTCCTCACCGGCAGCAGCAGCCCCCGCCGCCCTCCCTCGCAGCCGGCGAGGCTGTCTCTCAGACTTGCAGAGGTGTGGCTAGGGTTTCCATGGGGAAGAAGATGCGTGAGGAAGAAGATAACAGTGTCCGGGAAAAAAATGAGAAAAGTGTTTAATTTTTATGCCAAAACGACGTCGTTTTGACCACTTCGTCGCCGGCGACGGCTGGTCGCGCCACGTAGGTATTTTCCGGCCAAAATCCGCCGGAAGGACTTAATCGGCAAAGTTGTAAAAGGTTTAGGACTCATTTGGCATAAAAAAAGGCTTAGAACTGAATCGACAAAATAGGTAAAGGTTTAAGACTAAATCAACATTTGTCCCCTCGACCACGCAAGCTAAATGGTGGAGGTCACCTCTCAACAGACGCGGAAGGCATTCTAAGCCTGTGCAAGGATTCTCGTCGCATTTGGGTAATGCCCCTATCCAGATTAAACCTAAGAAAAGAAAATCAGTCCAGCGAAATCGTGGGATTTCAAGGGACAAACAACTTCAAGAAAGATGAAGTAGAGAGAACAAGCTCTATATAACCGTCAAACCCACAGCATTTTAAACAATAAGAAAACAGTCCTTGTTGTAATGTTAACACGGAAGCTGATTGGGATTTTGTAATTTAAGCCAATGCGAAAACACCCAAGAAATAAACAAGAAATAATAAAAGACATCAAAATTTTGTGGTTACATTCGAGTGTTGATATCTTTATCTACAATGAGAGCCACTGGCAAATAATTTACTATAATCAGGTAATCGAAACTTACAATCGCTTACACATCTGAATGTTTCACACATCTAAATTATACCCAAATTCAAAATGTTTACAAATAATTAATTCAAATATAAATAACTCATTAGCATAAAATCACCGTGTTCATGTCTATGCGACTGAAAATCAAGAAAGGCCATGCGTCGTTCTCTCCTCCTCAAGCAACTCTTATTCGAAGGAAAAGTGCGTCTAGCTTCTTTCTCCTTGTTCTTCATGCGGCGGCTCCTCGTGGAGAGCTCCCGTGCTCTACAAAAATCCATGCCCTAATTCCTTTTCTTTTCAAAAAAGTGTCGTAAAAATCTTAAATTTATTATACTTGTGCCAATTTGTTAATAAACCTAATTATACTTATTCAACTTTAAACAATTTGACCTAGAATCAATTGAGTCATTTCGACTAATTTTAGCCGAATATTACTAACATAAACATTAGCCATTCTGCATTTTAAGGATTCCCTATTCCGGCGTGCGTTTGACACCTAAATTTCAGATGACCATTTAGATTTAACTATATAGAAAATGAGAAGTTAACCTTTGACCCTTATACAAAAATGGCATAATTTAAATTGCATAGCATATGAGTGTCAGGAGCATTTGCATTAATGGTAATAGAATTACTATCTTTTAAAAAATTAAAAAGAAATTAAAAAATCGAATCGAGCCGGTTCGACTCGGCCCGCTCGGCGCCGGCCCGATCAACCAGCCAGGGCCGGAGCCCACCCACGTTTTCTTCTCCTCTCACGGCCCAGACACAAATGTCATTCCTTTGGCCCGCCGGTGAAGACGACAGACCGGCCAACGCCCAAGTGACCAAAGAGCTGATGAGACAAATCGACCGTCAGATTTTTAGGGCTAAAAAATCAGAGCTAGAAGAGGAGGAATGAGATAAAAAGGAGAGAGAGAGAGAGAGAGAGAGAGCCCCTTAGGGTGTGAGGTTGAGAGCGAATGAGTCCTTCAGTAGCTCGGACATGCCCGACCCCCGTCCAAAGGCTCCTGACCGACGACCCACCGACATCGCCCCTCTTCCGGCGTCAAGACCCGATAAATCTCGCTTCCAAGTTCTCCATCGTGTTGTTTTAATTTTTCCGATTCAGGGGTCGATTTACTGAGGATCCTGGCTTGAAGGCACGAAAAGACGACTGGACGTAGTCCAATCTATCAAGCTCCTGTTAGAATATAAAAAGAAAAAAGAAAAAAAGAATTGAATGTCTCGATTATTCATGAATGAATAAAAATGCGAAAATGTGAAGAAATCTTTACTAATCTCTAGCCATTAATGAAATTCGATGGATAACTTGATTTCTGGAACATCGAACGTTCAGAAAATGGACTCTCTAGCCAATTGCCCTTTTGAAATGTGTTTTCCGAATGAATTCGGAAATAAATGAATTCTATTTTCTACAATAAGAGTATTTGGTTAAGAAAACTCTTATATGAACTCATGTTCGCACCCTTCGCAGAAGTCGTGCCTTTTGGGCGATTATCACATAATATAAAATGCATGATATTTATTAATGAATTAACCGAACGTGAGATCACGTTATTATTTTATAACAGCTCGCTCCCATTTGCCGCGGCTAAGCCGGGTAGGGACCCCTGTAGTCGAGCCACTTTTGTTGCCCTGTTTCCGGCTTGCCAAACGGGGACTTGTTCACGCGAGTTCCAGCCCCCTTTGTGTTGCATTATGTTGTGTTGGAACGTCGCTGGTCAATTGCCGCGTTTCAGGGTGAACGATTGAGTCCAGTTTGAGCAGGAAATCCCCCGGTTAGTTTGGCACATCTGTATGTTAAAATGTCCCAATGAGGTTCCTTTGCTTGCTCTCCGTTCGTGGCCGAATCTTTGCCCGTGCGGTGGTCGTTTATTCTCTGGTAGTGAATCAGCCTTTGCCGGTGTCTTGGGGATTGTCCTCGGCATCGCCTCAACTCGACCCCTTCTTTTGGGCATTTTGGGTGTCCGGTTGAGAGGCGTGGTTATCAGTCACAGAATTTGACGTCGTCGGTGGTGGCGGCGGAGGCCGAGCCTGCAGCCTGGGCTGGTCAAGGCGACACCAGAGCGCACGGCCAGGCCGAGACGAGCCACGCTGCTCGCATCGGCTACCCCCATCAGAGCTGCGAAGGACCAGATCTGTCACAATCCGGACCGGACATCAAGTCGGTCGGACTAGGTTGGCCGTGACTCGTGAGGAGGTGGGCCGACTGAGAAGACAGTATGAGCTGGCCTAGATGCAGCTAGGTGGGCCTACCGAATGGGTGGGCTCGAATAGGCTAGAGTGCCAGATTAGCTAAATTCAGGTAATTCGTTTTTTCCCTCCCTTCTCTCTTTCCGGTCACAACTTAAGAAGAAAACAGGACTCAATCCTTTAATCGGGTAGAGTTTCAGGTATCTGTTCAAATTCAAGACATAATTTAACAGTCCCAAACTCGATGACCCAAAATTAAGTAGCAACTGACATTTACAGTATCCCTAGAGGCCTAATGCCGCTTTATTCATATGAATAACAGAGTTCTTGTGTTGGCCGGAATCCTCCCAACCGACTACACTTCCTAGGCAACCGCCTTCATGTGCCCGTCTGCCTCATATTCGTTTGAAAGAACCTGACCTTGATCGCCAGCCTTACGGGGCTCGTCAACATCGTCAAAGAAATCCTCGCGGGTATTGTCCGCAAGCATAAGGGCAACCAGCCAGAAGAGAGCCGAATCGAGGGACAGAAATGCTCCACCACCAAGCAGACCTGTCTTGGCCGTGGGGCACGTGTAGCCGAGGTTCTTGTGAACATTGCGCATCTGGTGTAGTTGTTCAGTAATTGTTGGCCATAACAGCAGCGCCGCTGCCAATCCCCCCACGAACCTGTTACAATTTGAAGGGAATGACCATCATAAAGGATAGGCAAATGAATTGAAACTGATCATATGAAAGACTCCATCAGCCCGCTGGTTAACCAAATATCACTAGCAGAAACGTTGCCAGTTTGGTACAAGAACACATGGCTTGAAAGAAAGTAAATATAGATCGATATTTTGAATAGTGTCAACTAACTTGGTGTTTAATTCATAATTTATGTATTCCATAGAGTATACTCACAACACCCTTATGCTAGCCCCCAAAAATAAGTAAGAACCTCATGCTACTGGAACATTCAAAAGTCATACGGACAATTACATGTGAACACCAAAAGTTGCAAAAAGTAAAGGAATGGGGGAGATCACAAATCCGAGATTCAGACAGAGCAGATCATAACTGTTCTTTTAAATGAAATACATTTGAAAGCAGCAGCACAAATATGGTAGTTTCGGACAGCGACTAGCCTCAACAGCAGAAGCATCTCTATAAGATATAGGAGGCAGATTTGTGCACCATCGCTTAGTACTTCCCTCGCTTTCCCGAGCATGTCCTCATATTACAAAATAAGGGTCAAGAGTTCACAATCACAATGAAATCCACTTCCGAGTTAAAAGTATTCACTCCGCAAATGTTCTGCTATCCCAGCATTATTGTGTCCCAGTTTCAATCAAAGTGGATAAGAAACAATTAAAAGAACAGGCAGGCAAATTATACTGGTAAAAGTTTCGACAAAAAAAAACAACACTGGTAAAAGTTACTTACAAGGCAATGTTGAAGAAGACAACGAAGCTAGTATTCTGGAAAAAGGCTGATTGAGGGACGGACCTTCCCTTGTATGGGTAAAACAGAGACCAATAGCCCGCCACGGAGCACAACACAAGGAATGCAAAGGACAGATACCCGAGAGCAACAGTAGGGTCAGATGGATACTTGCAAATTACGACATCTTTACCGGTAATCACAGTTCCAGATGCGGGCTGTGGAATATATTAAGGACAAGAAGAATAGATAGATTAGGGGGGGAAAAGTGAATCAACATATTAATTCCAGGCAAAAGTTGAAAACTGTGGATGCAAAGATTATAAGATGTCTGAGAGCTATTAATTCTTTCTTGATGCAAAACATCCTTTCAGAGACCAAGCGAACTGGATAAGAACAAACGCATATGCCCTATATCTCTATCACATTAAAGCAAGAAAAAATCTTTTGATTGCAACCAATCATATCACAATAATATTTACTTAAGTACCTGTCTACATTGGGACAACAGACAACCAAATTAAAATAGCAGTAGCGGGAAATAGGAAACTGAAAAGAAGATAAATTGATGAATCACTGTCCACCGAGAACAGAACAGAATCAACGATGTCGAGAACTATAAACATGACAATGTCATAAAGACGGAGACGGAGAAAAAAAAAACATCACCCTTTATTCATGGTGCAAAATCTGGAAAATTCATTTCGCCGAACTTAAACATAAACAAGAACAAGGCAGGCAAATACATCAACAATCTCAAACTGACAAGACATGCTACCATTCAAGCAGAATAAAATTACTCTAACCACAGATAGACAGGGTAACGAGTTGGTTGGTCCTTGAACTTTTCTTCAATATTCAATATGGCCCCTGAAATTCTTTCTCTGTTCATTCTATTCCCTAATCTTTCGAAAATCAGTTCAATGTGGTAGTTCCGTTAAAAACATCGGCAGTCGTGCATTTTTTTTTTTTTTGCATGGACTGCCGCATCATCTTTATTAAGCGAGCCAAAGTACACGTCTCTGCAAATTAACAGAGCTTCCATTTTCTCCTTTCTCTTAGGCCAAACTAATGAGAGAGACATGACATGGAAGCCACATGTCAACCACGTGGAAGCCAGCATGGCAATCAAGTTAACAGAAATCGTGGCCACCATAAGAAACGATGGAATTTAATGAAAGGACTTCATTGATTGGATTTTAGAAAGACCAAGGACTAGATTGAAAGCAAAAAAAGTTAAAAGACAACCATTGGAGAAAAGTTCAAGGAACATCTGTGACATTTTCCCTAGTCATAAACAATTGCAGGGCAAGAAAACAACCGGACACTGTTTGAAATCACCTTCTTATTCTCAGCAATCACTCCAAAGAGGAAGGACAGTGCACCCAAAGTGGCCACAATCAGGGCCATCTGCTTCACCGAAACACCCATTCTGCTGAACAAAACTGTAACATTAGTAGTAAATGAATTACCACATATCAATCTATCTCGCCCACAGGAAAAGATTTGAGGAACAAATCGCAAAAGGTCTAACGCTAGTCACCGTGAGGTCACAGATTACGGAGGGTTCACTTTCGACTTAGTCCGGCGCAGAAAATCCATCCCAGATGAGAAAAAGAAAAGATTTTGATTGGAATTCAAAAGAGAAAAACGAAAAAACTTCCGTAATTCAGCACACCCATCGTCACTTTCTCAGAATAAAAGCCTGTGTAAGAAATCGAAAACAGACAAAACAAAGAACCGACCCAAAATCTGGCCAAAGAATAAAGAACCGACCCGAGAAGGAACAGGACCCCATCTCCAAATTCCAGAATTCACGAAATCGACAAGAAACCCAAGAACAAATTCGACGGCCTCTCAGAATAAACCCAATCAGAATCCTAACGAACATAGTCTGAACCCAATCAAGAAAAACAACGGGAAGAGCCATCGAAGTGCACCAAGTACCTCACCTTGAAACTGCGACTCGGATGGATTGAATTCCCCCACAAAGCCACAGCTTCAAGACTCAACTAGCGAGCGAGAGAGAGAGAGAGAGAGTATGAACCAACTGGGCGAGTCAACGTCGGAATCCCCGGCTAAATACGGAGAAGATCACGTAGGTGGGATGGAGTTTGACGTAAATGTCCACGGGCGAGGGAGCGCAAGCCCGGGAAAGATTCACGGGATCGCGGGTGGATTCGGGGATCCGCCACGAGGGGCAAATAGGGTCGGGGCCAGTTGGAATCTCTTTGAATTCCAGTAACGACAGCGCCCGACGACGACCCCATCCCTCCGTCATTATCCTTGCTTTTTCCGAAGGTCGACAATCCGATCTTTCTTACTTTATGCGACAAGGCAGCCATGAATTCACCCCCCGAAATAACTCGATCTTACTTACTTAATGCGGCAAGGTAGTTATGACTAAAAAACTCTACCCTTTTTTATCATAAAAAATCACAAATTTATACCAATATAACTAATATACTTTGAATGAAACTGAAATAACAAGTATAAACGTCATACCGTTTATAAATTTTTTTTTTCTCGAAGCACTTAAGAAAGTTTGAATTTTTGTGTCGTAAATGGCATAATTTGATATTTTGTTTCGTGGTATTTGCTTTACGACAAGGCAAACCAAAATATGGTTTGGATGTCAAAACTTTATAGAAATCTCGTGGCAAACGATCGAGGGATAATATTAAGCAGCGGACCAAATGATAATTTCATAATTAAAATGGATTTTATCACTTCAAATTAAGTTTTTTTTTTTACGTTCGGAACTTAAAAATTAAGCAATTTTTATTGACGAGTCGGAATTTTTCTTATTTCACATGAATTTGAATTAGCTCTTTTACGCACGCGATGTGCACAGCTACATAATATAGTGAATTCTATTTGATAATCTTTGAGTTAATAATATCTAATTTGGACAATATTGATGCCACTTGCGGAAAGTAAGATATAAAGGTGGGTTGGTAAATCGGTATTTAATCGCAAGGGTTAACAATGAAATGAAAAAGAGTGAGACAAGACGCATTTGCGGCCAGATTCATCCCTCAGATCAGAACAAGATTTTTCGAGATTCAATTTTCTTTCTTGTTGACTTATTTGTTGGTATGTTTTCGACAGACCATGTTCTCTTTTGCTGTACAAAATTTTTTCAGAGATTCAATTTTCTTTCTTGGTAGTATCTTTTTGGTATGTTTTGGACAAACCATGTTCTCTTTTGCTGTAGCTATGAGTAGAGATTGACCTCCGTTCACAGCTTTAAGTGCTGCGCTCTATATTTGGTTAAAGGCAAACTTAGCCATTTATGGAAATTCATAGCAAAGAAATGCGCTGAAATGGAAAGTGGGTTGGAGAGGTTTCTTCGAATAAGCATCAGATAATGGACATCAAGATGTCTTTTTTGAAAATAGAAGCAGACTTGCTACCAAACAGACCTGCCAGCAGCCAACTGGTTTGTACTCCCCCCCTTTTTTTTTTCCATTTTTCTTTGGTTGCATGTTTTGGGGTCGGAATGAGGTGATAAAGCAGCCCTTGATTTGCGTCTTATGAATTCAAAATTAAATAGGAATTTTCATCATTGAAGTAAATAAGGCATAAAATCCAGAAATACGCATGAGCCATGGCTTATGGCCCGAAGATACACAAGCTAGCGAAGTTTATGATGAGTTCATGAAGCGGACGTGGCGATGCGGTTGACTGAAGAGTCTCGTTGGTCAAGATTTTTGGATCTTCGTTTTTGACATCTCAGTATATCTTTCTTTCTTCAATTTGAACATCATATACATCCTATCCTAGTGGTCTCTTCATACAAGTCCGTCCCTTCAAATGCAAACAACGAGAGACTCGCCTCCCTTATTAGTTTTGTCAGCTAACGTCAGGTTTCGTCTAGATTGATTGGATGGTCTCAATGTTTTTCTTCTACCAATCCCTGATTCAGTAAAGTCAAGATAAAATCTATACAGACTTGTACCAAGTCCAACAAGGGCAAGAGAGTCCTGACAATGAACGGATTCCGACAAATTTCTAGGATCAAAAAGGGATAAGAATAAATTGGATTTAATATGAAACGGGAGATAAAGATGGTTACAAAATAGGATCGAAACAAAAATGATCGCGTGAAACTTTCTAGGATGGATGTTGTATGCTGCTGTTTATCCGATTCGAAAACAGGATCGTCTACATGATCTTGCCCCTTTTCGGCTACCATTTTAAGAACAATCACTTGATGATGCGTACGAGAGAGTCAGTGTGGCAAACGGCCAGCCGGTTAAAGCCGGCCAGAAAGAGCTAGGACGGCGAAAAATTCGACGTTTAATGCTTTTGGAAAATCTGGCAACAGATGATGGAGCAGAATAGGATACACCAGAATAAAAGAAAGATACCATCTTGTTGGGCGGCTAATCAAGATAGTTTCACCAAGTTTATGCCGCCGGCCAATTGTTTTCGTAGCCACCGATGAGAATGTTCTCTTGGAAAGCTGCTAGAGAGAGGACATCGGATTTAACAGCATTTCCGCATTGACAACTTTTTTACAATATCGACGTATCCTAGTCGTGCATAAATATGACACCGAACTAAAAGTTCAAAAAGAATGTCTTTTTTGGACGATTCAAATCGACTTGAAACCGGCCTATGCTTGAGAAATCGCCCGCCGGAGATGCTTTAGTGTTTTCTGATAGTTCAAGAATCCCATGAACCAGAAGTCGAAATTATCTACAGTTACAATCTGTATGTACTTCTGTGACGGCTTCTCCACATTCTCTGTCTCATCTGCCATCTTTATCTTTCTAAGTGGGATCATCACCTAGAAAAAAAATTCAAAAAAGACGATTAGAATGCAGTTCGACATAGCAATAGAGACTGGCAAATAGACTATTGACAGAAACATAATCAACATGAGCGAAGTTACCTTGTAATGAACTTTAGTTGTTTCTCCATCCGGAGTAACCAGTTTTATACATCTCTCACTGCAAAAGGCCACTCTCTCGGTGGAGATAAAGAGGAGACCTCCTATAGGACCGATTGAAGTCGACAAGTAGCATTGGAAGGTCTTCATTAGCCTTTCGCCATCTCCGACATTAAACAAGTCCATGAACACCTTATCCATTCCTCCAAGTTGAAGAACTTTCGCCCCTATTCTTAACTTCCCTTTCACTGTTTTTGTAATCTTGGGACTCAGGCTCACTGCAGTTCCATAAAAAAACGATGTGAAAACCAATTTAGCACATATATCGTATGAAATTTTTTGCACTATCTTGGCCTCAAAGGACGTAATGTTTCTCCATCCTCCTGAATTCAAGAAGAAAAAAGCACCTATACCTATTAAGCAAAAAACCCAAGAGTTGTGGTCATAAGAAAAGAATTGTTAGTACCATGTTCTCGAACGCCACGTGCAAGAACATCTGCTTTCTTCCTGAGCCTATTTATCCTATGAAGCACCAAATTCACCTTATCTGCAATATTGGAAACAGAAAGGTCAGAGTTCAGATTGATGCTTCGAATTAAATGAATGTCGGAAAAGAAGAGCTGCTTTGATATGAAAACCCACTTTTTTTCACCTGCCACGACGATCCATTGAATGGACAGAACATCTTATTGTGTCGATAAGAATGCTCTGGCGAAGGTGCCTCCAAGGACAGGGGTGGAACTCCGACGACAAGACACTGGATTTGGTTTTTCATATTTGATGGTCTGATGATGAACTGTGTAGTATCTCTCAAAAAACGTTGGAAACAAGGAAGATGTGCTTACCCAGTAGATCGATCTTTGAGTCCTGTGAATGTATTTAAAGGGACAACGTCCAAGGTAAATGCTGAATCCTGACGCTGTTTCAATTTAGTGTCGTATGAGTCAGGAATGGATCAGCAAGGAATAAAGGAGCAGAATGGGACGAGTAAAAGAAGCCTTTCTGAGATGGCTGATGATGTGTCCTTGTTTTTTTGGAAAATGCACTGCTATTGAGTCATGATGACATTCTTTTGAGCATTCTTTAGAATTTTCTGAGAATAAAAAGTGGATTCCTAGTGCAGTTTCTGGTTTGTTTTGCCCCACGGACAACCGTGACAATAATATTAAACTAAGTAACCGTCTGAGCAATTTTGGTAAAAAAATCGGAACCTGCTCGACAAAAAACAAAAAAACTTCTTCGTATCAATCACCATTCATTACGGTTCGATGGCATACATTGAAAGGGTGATATAATACTGCGTATGTATTAGCTGTAATAATTGGAGAATCGACTGTAATATTCTGTGTTGAACTAATGCTGCTCGATACATACTAGTTTTTTCGCGTCCTTCTTGGTCCTTCATTTGTCGGTATCAGGTTCTTGACACTGTCCTCTCCTAGCAGCACTAAGAGTTTTCTATGGAAGTGTGGTGGATTTCTTTATGTTTTTATGTCCAGTTGGTAAAGGACAATTATGTGGATTAGACAGCAGATTTGAACTTGGTGCTTGGGCAAATTGCTTTTCTTTCGCTCCTTGGTCCTTGGGCTAATTTGGTCCAGAGATTCTTTCCCGAAATCGATGTCTTCAATAAGAAGCTACAAGACCGCTGACCCAAGAAAGTCAAAAAGTTAGCTAATTGATTGATCGACCTAAATAAATTAAAAAAGAAAGAAAAAAGAAAGAGCAGAAGAACAAAGGAAGAACAAAGGAAGAATCGTCACAAAGGAAAAGGTTTGAAAAGGTTGAAGTGCTATTTGTCTGTGGAAGTAAATCTCCATGGCAAGCTTTTGCCCTCATCCTTAGGTGTACATGAGTGTGCAAAAAGCCAAAGGCCATTCACAGATAAAAGTTGCTTCTCCTGCTTTTTCAGTTCTAGATCTCAGAATCACCCCAGAATGTAGGATCTAATTGTATGTGGGAAAGACAGAGCAGAACTGACCATCGCATACAGGTCGACCAAAAACTTTTTCCCTTTTCTTGGTGAGACATGTTGATCAAACGCTTGCTCTTTAAGTTTTCAGCAAATTTTGAGGATTCGATCCTTAAAGGAAGAAAGAAAGTACGAGGATTTACTTGGTTGCTTTGTGGAAAAAGGAATAAAAACAATCATCGTTGAAAAGGGAGACATGCGCGGTAACAAATTTTCAGACAATATTTATTTTCGGCTGCTCAATAGCAAGAACATCTTATAGATTTGTCCACAAATTAATGAATAACACGTATTTTCAGGCACCGCTTGAATAATTATATGCTTGGTGTATCCTGTCCCTTATATTCAGAATGCCTCTTTTGAAGGGCTGTTTAAATTTCGAAGAATCATGATTTGGAGAAAATGCATAGAGGAGTAACAGACTCTTCCCAAAACAGCAACGGAGCCGTTGTCAACCATTCTCACTGGTCCATGTTTGCATTGCAACAACGATGCATCCAGGGACAGGACAGGGATTCCAATGACAAGGCCCTGAAATTGGTTTTCATATATAATCCACAGCCTGAGTTCTTCTGCATGATGGTCTGCGAAGAAACCAGTGCAGTGTCTCTTGCGGGAGGTTGGATGCAGCCAAGATGTGCACGCTCACGATGATCAATTCTCTACGTCCTGCGAGTGTATTTAAAGAAACAAAGTATCATCGTCCAACTGGAATCCTGATATTTTTTAATTTAGCATCACGAGTCAGGAATGGATCAGCAAGGGGGAGAAAAGACCAGGATAGATTGTGAAAAGGAAGCTTTCTAAGATATCCTCAGTTTAGGAAAAGACACTGTGATTGATTCATAATCACATCCTTTTGTATCTTCTATAGAATTTTCTATAATGAAAAGTGGATTTTTAGTGCGGGCTCTGTTTGGTATGCCATGGAGACAACTGTTAGGAATAACATTAGAGGAAGTAATAGTCCGAGCATCTAACACCTTTCTCAAAAAATTGGAATCTGCTCTATAAATAGAATTCTTTCATATAGATCGCTCTACTGCATAAAATTCTGCCTTTATATTGTCTGCAATGATTGGAAAATGACTGTTATATTCTATGTTTAAACATACTGCTCATGGGTACTGTTATATTCTATGTTTAAACATATTGCTCATGGGTAACAAGTCTTTAATGTCCTCTACCGTTCATTAAGGTTCTCGGCGTTGTCCTTTTCTTGCAGCTTTAAGTTTTTCTATAAAACGGTGGTGGATTTCTGTATGTCGATTTCGACTTGGAAAAACTTTTGCTTTGTGATATGAAAGTCCAACTATATTTAAGACAGGGTGACTTGAACTTGGTCCTCGGGCTGATTGGTCCAGAGATTAAATTTATTTCCTTTTTATCGAAATGAAAGGCTTAGATAAGAAATTACAAGATCCCTGACCTGGAGAAATTGGTTAATTGATCAGCCTGAAATCCCAGATAAACAAAAAAGCAAAAGAACAAAGTAAGAATCATCTCAAAGGAAAAGTTTTGCTTGTCATAGCAAGCTTTTGACCTCGACCTTAGGTGTACATGAGTGTGCAAAAGCCACAAAGGCCATTCAGACTAACACCTAAAAAGACGCTTGTCTTGCTTTTTCAATGCTCATCTCGGAATCACAGCAAACTGGAGGCTCTAATTGCTTGTGGGAAAGAGAATGGACACATCATAGCCTTATCAGCTCCATCACACACATGTTGACCAAGTACATCTTCCCATTTTCTGGTGAGACATGTTGATCAAACACTTGCACCATCTGTTCTGAGCATAGTACAAGGGATTTCATTAGATCACTTCATGGAAGAATGAACTTTAATAATCGCCATTGGAGTGGGCCACATAGAAATGAAGTCTCGGACATGCGTGTCATGCATTAAATGGTGTATCAAAACTCCTTTTTTTGTTACATTTGTTAACGAATCCAATTGAACGATGCACATAGTTTGGGTGGCACCAGAATATATTTAGATGCCCGGCATAACATTGTGTACCTTTTCAACACGCTTTTTTCCAGGGGCTGTTTATATTCCGAAAAGCATAATTGAGCAAATGCATAGAAGAGTAACGTGCTCCATCTTCCCCCTATAGCCATTGAAGTGTCCTGAGCTATTCTTCCCTGTCCTTGTTTCTATTGCTGGTATCTTCATACCTCGTTCTTTTGGAATGTTGCCCCTCCTCAATAGAGCCTTGACCAGGACTCGCCTCAAGATCACTAAAGCCTCTTTTTGCATTCACATTGGCCTGACTGTAGTTACTCCCTGTAATATCACCTTGGCTATCTATCATTTGAGTATTTTTCAACCGTAATGTTCTACCATAAGCTAATGTGTCACCACCAGAACACGACAGACGACAATGAGGACAGATCTGATTCCCGAAATGAACACCTAGCCGCTTCAATTCCAGTCCACCACCTAAATCTGCAGTCAATTCCACTGGGTCCTCACATCCAAGTTGGTTGTTGATTTTGAACTGTGGTAAATGGAACATCCACATGTGATCTTCAACCGTAACTGGAATGTTTTCATAGGTCACTGCACAATGAGTCAAGATGGATTTGTTGCGCTTATTTATTATGGTGACTATTGGGAATGGCTGCAGCTCCTTGGGATTGCTCTTGGATGAATAGACAACGCATACCGTGAAACCTTGTAGTTTACAGCCTTGAAATGGAGGCATCCGAAAAGATAGCGAAGGCCTCTCACTCTGATAGGTAAACCAATCGGGTATGTCACTTCCCGGTAGAAAAATTTCGCCATAACCGTAGCTGCACCAGTCCTGTCAAATGGGAGGACAGTTGTGCGGTGATTCAATCAAGCACTTTAGAAGCTGAAAAATCATCTAACAGTGTGCAGGAACCACATTAGAGGAAGAGAGAGAGTATGAACCTGAAAAAGGAACTCTTTGAAGTTGCTTGATAAACTGTTGCACCACTCCATGTGGATTGTTCCTGCGGATCTCAACTTGTCCAAGCCAGAAATTTCTTCTATTTTGCTACAATTAGTGAGAAACAACCTTGGTACATGGCAGAATTTGGATAAAGATACGCTTTTCAGCGATTTACAGTTAACTGCAGACAGAGTGAATAAATTTGTCGGCATATCAGGAAGCAATTCCAGCTCGGCACAATCATCCAGTTTAAGGTTCTTGAGTTTTGAGAGACGGCTGACTGTATCTGGTAAGCTGAAAAAGTTGTTCTTTCTCAGGTCTAAGTCTTCGAGGAAGAGCAAGCTTCCAATATCCCTCGGGATTGCTTCATCTGACAGATTGCAGTCCATCAATTTCAGTGATTTTAGTGAGGTTAACCCCGACAATGACGTGATCAGCATACTATTTTTGTGCAGATCTTCCCTTCTTGTCACCCATGTCCAAATGAATGAAGACAAGGAGCTGGGTTTCGAAATCTTGCATCTGCATAAAGATAACTTTTTCAGGTTCTTTAAGAATATTATGGACAAAGGGACTTGTGTAATAGCAGTTCCATCAGCAACAAACTTCATCAAAGACTCCATCTGTCCGAGATTTTCGGGTAACTTATCTATCTTTGAGCAACCTGCAATATTGAAGACTTTCAGGGACTTTACTCTGCAGATGCTTCCAGGAAATTTCTTGAGCTCTTTGCAGCCTTTGATATTCACCAGAACAAGTCTCTCTAGTTGACCAATGGACCGATGGATCTCTACGAGCTTTATGCAATGTCGTAGGACCAACTCCTCAAGATTGGGGAGACTCACAAAATCGGGAGTCTTTCTCAGGAAATGCGAATGACTGAGATTAAGGACTTTCAACTTTGACAGAAACTGTGACAAAAGTAAAGATTTGAGTATAAAGTTGCTAGTAAAGCATTTTAGCTCAGTCTAGGAGAAGAGTTAGGATACCATACCTTATTATCTTTCCAAGCGACTTGGAGATTGCTATGTTGCATGTCGAGACAAACTAGGTGTTCCATGTGAAAGTCAACCGGGATAAAACTTAAAGGGAATTTGTGCCAGCAAATCCATCTCAACTCTTTAGAAAACAGTCCATATTTTCCATTGAGATTTGTATAATTAAGTTGGAGTAGTCTTAATCGATTCATCCTTGCAAAAGCGTCGGCATTCACTTTCACTACACTTGATTCTGGCGAATTCAACGTGATTCCTTCGATTTCTTCCATACCCTGAATGATAGAAACGTTTCTTAAAGTTAGCTTTATGTTTGCATAGGCAGTTCCAGCGAATAGTCTTTTCAAGCCTCACTGATAGACTGATCCAAAAAGATTTACACTTACCAGGTTACTTGTCAATGTCATGAGGATGTCCTCATGATGCCACAATCTGCTGCGTTTGCCAGGATTTCTAGGAGATTCCTCCCGGACGATTTCTCTCCCCATGTCACGAAGCCAGTCATGCATCGCCAACTTGTTATTTTCGACTTTTATAAGGCACCTTCTGGTGAGAACACTGATTCCAATCTCCGCAAAGAAACCACAACCATCCAACACTTTGACCACGTAATCTTTATCCATGCCCACAAAGAAGCAAGCAACGTCAAGAAATATATCCTTCTCTTGGTCGTCACTGAGCACATCAAAGCTTACTCGGAGTTGTGCCTGTATGTGGAAGTGTGGAATTTTTTTTATTTTCTCCAGTGCACTTTTCCATTCAACCTTACTCCGATCAAGAAGAAAAGAGCCAAGGACTTCAAGAGCTAACGGTATTCCTTTGGAATAACTCACAATTTCTTTGGAGAGTACGATGAATTCTTCTTTAGGATAAGGATTACCAAACGCATGCCAACTAAAAAGCTGAAGAGATTCATCATTATTCAGTTCCTCTACCATGTATGTGTCATCCACGTTTATCGCCTTCAGCAAACTTTCGTCTCTGGTGGTTATTACGATTCTACTTCTTGAGCCAAACCATTCTCGTTCTCTCGCTAATGTCTCTAGTTGGGTAAGACTGGTCACATCATCGAGCACAATAAGTACCCTTCTGTTGCGTAATCTTTCCTTAATGATGCTGATTCCTCTATGAGTGTTGCTTAGTTTTAACTTTTCATGCTTCAGAATATCAGAGAGAAGTTGCTCTTGCAAGCGAACTTGATCATCGGATTGCTTGGAATTTTCTCCCACATTAGCGAGAAAGCTTTTACCTTCGAAATAGCGAAAGAGCCGGTTATAGACAGCTTTAGCTATCGTCGTTTTGCCAATCCCTCCTATCCCACAAATTCCTATGAACATCACATCATCAGAGCCGACCTGTAGCAGCGACACTACTTCCTCTAAGCGTGGATCAAGCCCCACTAGGAACTTTGCAACGTTTAGATATGTGTCCTTCAATTCATTCAATATCATGCCAATTATTTCCCTGATAAACTTCCCTTCATGCCTGTAATGTTAAAACTTCATATAGGATTGACAAACAAGACCGTACAGGAATGTAACAGACCATTGAGAAATTTATCAAAATCTCTCTAGCCATTACTTTTGACAGCAAAGCATAAAAAAGCCTAAAGTGAATTCTTTACGGATTACGTAATCTAAAGTTCACATACCGTGCTTTCTTTGATCTTGGTCTGAAGTTATTAAAGCTAATTATGGCAAATCAAGGACTGCTGTAGTCCCAAGTTCTACAACATGCCTTTAGAAGCTTTGTCAAAATCACATTAGTTGATTGGTTTTTATGTTCTTGATGTTATATAAGAATCAATTGTAATCTCAAATTGTAGTCGAATTCTTAAATGGTTGAGACTAGGATATAATATGCTTGAACCGAATTTACGAAGGTCAAATCTATTTTACCCATCGGCAACATTTCTGAGATCCCAGCCTGACAAATTTCCTGCCTGTGTGAGAGCTGCCTTCCACCGAGCAACTTTGTCCTTCTCTGCCTTGAATCGCTCTTCGTGATTAGCAAATGCCTCTGCCAAACTGTCTGTCTGTTTCCGCACGTCCGAAGGATCGATGTCATGGAACACGGGAAGAACCAACTGTCCCAACTCCTGCCTGCACTCCATTATCTTCACGAGCTCCTCGAGACACCACCTCGAATGAGCATAGTTCCTCGAGAAAACAATCACTGATATCCTTGATCCTTCTATGGCTTTTACAAGTTCAGATGAAATTTCTTTTCCTCTGGGAAGTGCATCGTCGTCTCTGAAAGTGTTGACTCCGGCGTCTTTAAGGGCGTGATAAAGGTGGTCGGTGAAGTTTCTCCTGGTGTCTTTGCCTCTAAAGCTCAAGAACACATCGTACATTCACTGACGAGAAGTGGAGAGACCGGAAGAGGAACCTTCCATCAACTAAAAGAAGAAATTACAGGTTGCTCTTAAGTCGGGTGAGAAGGCACAGGAGATGTAGAATGTGTGCATCGGAGAAGATGATCACTAGGCAAAGAGATGAAACTCATAGTCAGACCGTGCCAGCCCTCAATTTTTTTGTTTTATTTTTATAGCACATGTCCGAGGTAATTACCTTGCTTTGCGTTTCTTCATAATGACGCATCATCCACAATTATTAGCAAAATAGATGGTAATTCATTGGAAACTTCTCTACCTGTGTCTTCCTTGAGGAGACTTTGTCGTACATTGTGTCCTCTGTTTAGAATAAAATTTTGCGATCTCTGACCTGTTTTGCCTTTTGAAAGGAAAAAGAGCATCACCAATGAACCATCGTAATAAAATACGTTAGCCTGAAGAGAGCAATCGAATAAAATACGGAACTCGCGGTAGATACAAAACACCCTTTCAATAGAATATTCATGACCAAGTATGCTTTCCATGACAGGTCCGGATGCAAAGTCAACTCCAAATACTCGCTGTAGTGTGAACTGAAGACATTTTGCTTAGAAACAGAATCTAATTATGAGGGAGGGATCATCCTCTGACGTGGCACCAATTGAATCGATTAAAGAACAAAGATCTCTTCAAATATTTCACTGTCTAAAGTGCTTGTTTACCGTTTCTTGGTTAATTGCTGCTCCTATGTGACGTTGTCGGGGTTGTGTGGATTACATTATAAGTTCTTCTCTGAGGATGAAAAGTGACTGTCCATGAACAAAACTTTTCCCGAAACATTTCGAATTTGGCACCAAAGTTCCATTCTTTTGTCTTCTCAAATGGATCGGAAACTTTTCGACCAAAAAAATTGGATTCAAAGCTATTTGTCCCCGAGATTGATTTCAGAAGATGCTTCAGCGCATTGTTTGCGGGTGGTTGAGAATCCCGTGAACACGAAATCAAAGTCATCAACTGTAACAGAATATGCATGTACTTCTGCGGTGGCCTCTCCACTTTCTCAGTTACTTTTGCCGCCATGATCTTTCTTAGCGGTGACTTCACCTGAATTTCAGTGCAAAGTTGAAAATGACCGAAGCTGTTGGCAAGCATCTGACGATAGAGAAAACAGTCACTGATCCTTGACCTTTTATGGCTTTCACATGCTCGGATGAGATTTCTCCTCCTCTTGGAAGCACATCGTCGTCTCTGAAAGTGTTGACTCTGGCATCTTTAAGCGTGTGATAAAGGTGATCGGTGTAGTTTTTCGAGTGTCTTTGGCTCTAAAACTCAAGAACACATTGTGTGTCGACATGCAAGAAGTGGCAGAACCTGAAGACAAACCTTCTGTGTTTGCTCTTAGGTCAAGAATACCTTGTACTTGTAGAATGTATGGACTGGACAAGACTATCAGGCAAAGAGGTGAAACTCTAAGTAAAGTCATTTTCAAGCGTGTGATAAAGGTGATCGGTGTAGTTTTTCGAGTGTCTTTGGCTCTAAAACTCAAGAACACATTGTGTGTCGACATGCAAGAAGTGGCAGAATCTGAAGACAAACCTTCTGTGTTTGCTCTTAGGTCAAGAATACCTTGTACTTGTAGAATGTATGGACTGGACAAGACTATCAGGCAAAGAGGTGAAACTCTAAGCAAAGTCATTTTCAACCCCGACGGCAAGCAGCTTTTTATTATTATTAGTAGCTTCAGTCTTAGGAATGTAAATATGGTTTTCCATTTATTCTCACTGATGGATTATAAGAACTATGAGCGAAAAAGAAATTAAATGGAAACTACTCAACCTTTTTGTTACCAGTGAAGAGATTCTGCTGCACCCTGTATCCTCTCTTTAGAATATAGACTTCATTGTGATCTTTGATCCCTTTTGCCTTTTGGAAGGAAAAAGAGCAACCCATATGAACTCATTGCAAAGAAACTATTATTATTTGGAGAGACCACCATTAATATACTAATGGGAAACTCGATAGAGAAAACACCTTAGAGTAGAATATTGATAACAAAGTTGTCTTTAATGACAGGTTTGAAGAGGCAAAGTCAACTTCAAAGCTCAAAAACTCGCCCCCTTGTGCGGATATGAAGACATTTTGTTGAGGAACTGAATTCTTTTATAGGAGAGATCGTGCTCTGGTGTGGTACCAGATAAATTGATTAGAGAAGAGAGATAAACACCTGTTCTTTTCACATCTTTCGCTGTATGGATTATTTATTTTACCATTTCTCGGTTAATTTGCCGGTTATGCACTGTGATAATGAAAAATAACTGGTCATCAGCATGTAGTAGTCGTGCATTGTCCACTAAAACAGCATTTTTCTCATTCAATGAACTGCTTACGGCGTCTCAACTCATTTCGTGTTTCTCAAAGAAGATACTCTTCTTTTGTCATCTCAAACAGTTTGCAACTTTTCGACCCTAAAATAACCGGACTCGAAGCCATGTGTTCCTGATGAATGGCACTTGGAAGATGCTCTAGTGCTTTCTGACTTCAAGAATCTTGCGAACCAGAAATCGGAGTCATCCACTGTAACAATGTTTATGTATTTCTGAGATGGCCTCTCCACATTCTCAGCTTCATTCACCGCCTTAGAGTGCGTTTAGTTCGGCATTTGCAAAGGGCTTTGGGTAAATGGGAATGCTGAAAGCCCAAAGCCCCTTGAGAGAATGCGGGTGCATTTGGTTCGGCCATTTACAAAGCTCATTCAGCCTTCAAAGCCCATTTGGCCAAATTTGGAGTGTTTAGTTCAGCTGTCAAATATCTATTTGCCCAAATATCAGCATTTGAAATGTTGAAAGCCCAATACTAATTGAAGGAGTTTTGAGCTTTCAACATTTTCGAAATGCTGAAGCAAGGTTTAATGAATCTTTGTTAGTTACTCATTTTATCTTCAAAATTTTATCGAAAGTCCAAATTTGCTCTTTATTGTTCATCTTCTCCAACTTGTTCATTTTCTGGGCCACCGTCTCCGACCTCTTCTTCATCTTCTCCGACCTCGCGGTTGAGATTGCTTGACGGAGCTGCTGGGACGACTGGGCGGCTTGATTGAGCTACTGGACGGGGCTGTTCGTGGCCGGAATCGGGGCAAAGGGATGCCCATGTGTTGGGGAGAACTGGTCAACAATTCACCAAGAACTATGCCAAATCCAGGATCAAAATCTTCCCCAAACTAAATCCAATAATAACCGGCAAATACAACCTTGTAATAAAGCAATAAAGCCAATAGACAACACCAAGATTTTACGTGGAAAACCCAATGAGGGAAAAACCACGGACGACCCCAAAAAAATTCCACTAATCACCAAGAATAGTCAAATACACAAAGTATTCTTTTCTAGTCACACACTATAGGCTCAACATCACCAAGGCAATAATATTTCCTCACCACAAAGGTGGATTAACATCAATTAAGCAAGAAAACCCAAACCGCAATCAAAAACTTTAGAGGAGATTCTCAACGAACAAGACCATCAACTTGTAGAGCTCGATCTCACGAACAACATACTGAAATTTGAGCCAATTCCATCAACATTTGGCCTTCGAATCGGAAACGCCAAATTGCGTCCCTCTTGTCTCCTCTCTCTGGCGCGCGGCCGCCGTTTTTCTTTCTGCACGTAGGGTTTCTTCACACGCACAAACTGTAGCAACCTTTTGTTTTTTTCTTTTTCTATTTTTGACTTTTCTTTTCTTTTCTTTTTAATATGCTAGCTGGGCCCCACAATGAGGTGGACCCAGCCAACACCATGGTCAGAAAACAAAGTAGGATGGCGTCGGTGAGCTGGACGTTCGGTCGAGATCGATCTAGGCCACGCCGGAGGCGACAAAGAGCTCCGTGGATGGCGTCTGGGACTAGGGAGGAGGTCGGTGGCGAGATGGTGGCGAGATTTGGCCTCGGTTGACCCCGATTGCTCAAGCCAAGGTCGGGTGAGCAAGGGATTAGGGTTTTGGGTTTGGGGGCGTCGGACAGTATAGCAGCGTCCAAGGCGCGATGGCAAGCTCCGATGAGGCAAGCGAAGCTTCTCAGTCAATTCCATGAGTTTTCCCGGTCAAATGGCGTCGACGAATGCCACGGACGAACGGCTAGGGTTTCCTGGGGGCAATGCACGCGCAGAGGAGAGACCGAAGAAGACGAGCTGACATGGCTTCCTTTGTTTTCTTTTTAAAAAAAAATAATTAAAAGTCCATTCTAAATTTAACTTTATCCAACATCTAATTCAATTCAAAGCCCATTATAAACAATTTTTTTAACAAACGCATTTGCAATCTTTGTTATATGTACTTTCAACAGTTAAGTACAATATTCAGATTGACCATACTTTTGACGAGCACATGACGACAAAGAATGCCGAACTGGTGTTAAAGTTGACTTTTGCAGCTTGTGTAAATTTACCTCGCAACGGATATTGGTGGATTCCCCACCTGGAGAAACCAATTCTACAGATCTCTCACTCCAAAATGCAACTTTTTCAGTGGAGATAAAGAGGAGGCCGAGGAGGCCCACTGCAATAGGACTGGTTGAAGTCGACCAATAACAACTAAAAAGACTCCGTTAATTTTTCTCCATCTTCCCAACTGAACGATTCCCGGAAAACTTTCTCTATGCCGCCAAGCTGAACAACTCTTTCCCGAACTCTCAATTTCCTCCTCAATGTCACCGTGATTCCAGGACTCAATCCCACTGCATTTCCGGAAAAACGAAGCCACGACTATTTTAGCATATCTTAGAGAACTACTTTATCTGTGGGAATTGCATTCTTCTCTCCTTTCCTCTTTCCTTTGCACAGATTAATGTCCCGAGTTACTAGGCATGACTGCAACATCATGTCCGCATCTCTTCAGTGGCGTCGCCGCAAGATCGGAACCTCTCTTCTCATACATCTCCTCTTTCCTGATCCGCAACAAAGAATGGCCTCAGTTGACAGTGTCCTCAACTCAGTCATGTTGGGAGAACAATAACAACCCGAACAATATCGGATTAATGCAGCGGAATAAATAATCTCCCCTCTTGTGCGAACCTAATAGGAAACGATATAATAGAGCAATGTAAAAATCAAGCACCCACAACACAAGGCAATTTTTAATGTGGAAAACCCCCTCGGTGTGAGGAGATAAAAAACCACGGGACCGAAGTACACCCAAAAAATCTTCACTATCAGCAAAATTGGGTGAACAAAGTTCTTCTCTAGCAAATACTAGAGGTACATAGCAGCAACAACATCAAGAATACCATTCTTGGTAATACACATAAACTCCACAAGAGATCAAAGATAAATCTCACCAAAAACGTAGGTTCAATTCAACCCACGAAAAACCTAATGTAAGGAGCTTCAAGCAAAAACCAAACTGATTAGATTCGAGAAGGATGTCCACAAACACGCTGACAAAATTTCAGCTCAATTGGACTACGTATCGACCTCTGACGCCAGTTTGATGATAATCAGATACCGCTCTCTCTTCTCAGATTTTCTGCTCTCTTTTTCTCTCGCTATTTGCGTATCAACCCGTTCTTCTTTTTGGCGGCTACTTTCTTAAAGATAGTGGAAACCCTATTTCTCCATATCATATGGGCTCAAGCTTTGGGCTTGCAATTCATTGGGCTTTCTCCACATGGGAGTGAACCCAGCCAACAAATCTCCCCCTCACTACAATGTGGAGGGATTCACCATCCCTGCTATCAATCGACAATATTCAAGCTTCTCCCTTGGTAGAGTCTTCGTCATCATATCGGAACCATTATGATCCGTATGGATTTTCTCAAGTTCTAACAACTTCTCATCTAGAACATCTCTTAACCAATGATATCTAATATCAATATGTTTGGATCTAGAATGAAAAGATGAATTCTTACCCAGATGAATAGCACTTTGATTGTCACAAAATAACACGTACCTTTTCTGCTTAAGCTCAAGTTCTTTCAAGAACTTCTTCATCCATAGAAACTCTTTACTAGCTTCAGTCATCGCAATAAACTCAGCTTCAGTTGTAGAAAGTGCAACACATTTTTGCAACTTTGATTTCCATGACACAGCCCCACCGGCAAAAGAAATCAAATAACCAGAAGTGGATTTGCGAGTATCAATATCTCCAGCCAAGTCAGAATCAGTGTATCCAATTAACTCAAGTTTCCCAGTCCCGAAACTGAGTTTCAAACTGGATGTTCCTCGTAGATACCTCAAGATCCACTTCACTGCATTCCAATGCTCTCTTCCTGGATTTGACAAATAGTGACTAACAACACCAACTGCATGTTCCAAGTCTGGTCATGTACATACCATTGCATACATCAAGCTTCCCACGGCCGAGGCATATGGAACGTTTTCCATATCTTTCTTCTCTTTATCAGTCATAGGACTTTGCTTCATATTCAACTTAAAGTGAGCAGCAAGAGGAGTGCTTACCACTTTAGCTTTGTCCATGTAAAATTTCTGAAAAACTTTTTCAATGTACTTCTCTTGCAACAAGAATAACTTCTTAGCATTTCTGTCTCGGGTGATTCTAATGCCAAGAATATGTTTCGCCGGGCCCAAGTCTTTCATAGAAAAAGACATGCTCAACTGCTTCTTCAATAACTCAATTTGGGAAGCATTCCTGCCAATAATCAACATATCATCAACATAAAGCAAGAGAATAATAAAGTCGTCATCAGAAAATTTTTGGACAAACACACAACTATCCGATAAAGTCTTCTTATAGCCCTGCTCCATCATAACTGACATAAACTTTTTGTACCACTGTCTTGGCGCTTGCTTTAGCCCATAGAGACTCTTCTTTAGCTTGCACACATAGTCTTCTTTTCCTTTTACTTTGAAACCCTCCGGTTGCTCCATATATATCTCTTCCTCCAAGTTACCATGTAGGAAGGCTATTTTGACATCCATTTGCTCAATCTCCAGGTCTAGGCTAGTTGCTAAGCCTAGAACCACACGAATATAAGACATTTTCACAACTGGAGAAAATATATCATTAAAATCAATACCTTTTCTCTGACCGAATCCCTTAACAACCAACCTAGCTTTGTATCGTGGTTGTAAAGAATGTTCATCTTGCTTTAACCTGTACACCCACTTGTTCTTCAAAGCTCTTTTACCTTTAGACAACTTTACCAACTCAAAAGTATGATTATCATAGAGTGATTGCATTTCATCATGCATTGCATCAAGCCATTTACTTTTGCATTCATCTTCTATTGCTTCTACATAGCACTCTGGTTCACCTGCATCAGTCAATAATACATACTCATCTGTAGAATATCTAGTGGATGGTCGTCGGTCTCTGAAAGATCTCCGAACTGGAATATCTACTGGAGCATCTAATGGAGCCTCAGGTTCAGGATCGATATTATATGTTTCAACATGTTCTGGGACATGTACATTGTCTGAAACATTCACTTCCAATTGTTCCTCATCAACCTGTGTAGGAACATTTGCATGAGGGACTAAATCCAAGTCAATTAAATCATGACTAACCCGTGGCTCTGAAATCATCTCTGATTTCTCAATATCCTGTATAGTCTGATCTTCCGCAAACACAACATCTCTGCTTCTTACAATTTTCTTCTCAACTGGATAATAAAAATTGTAGCCAAACATATCTTGCCCATAGCCAATGAATATGCATTGTCGTGTTTTTATATCAAGTTTGGATCTTTCATCTTTAGGAATATGCACAAATGCCTTGCACCCAAAGACACGCAAATAATCATAAGAAACGTCTTTTCCTGTCCAAACTCTATAAGGAACATCAAACTCTAAAGGAACGCATGGAGTAAGATTCAATACATGTGCAGTTGTATTCAAAGCCTCACCCCAGAAGGATCTCGGCAGCTTTGACAGTGAAAGTAAACATCTTACCCTTTCAACCAATGTTCTGTTCATTCTCTCAGCTAATCCATTTAACTGAGGTGTCTTGGGAGGTGTCTTTTGATGTCGAATACCCTGTTGCTTACAATATTCATCAAAAGGTCCAGTATATTCTCCCCCGTTATCAGTTCTGATACATTTCAACTTCTTTCCAGTCTGTCTCTCGACTGAAGCCTGAAACTGCTTAAAAACATCTAACACTTGATCTTTAGATTTCAAAGTATAAATCCAAAGCTTTCTTGAAAAATCATCTATGAAAGTAACAAAATAAAGAGAACCACCAAGTGATTTTGTCTTCATAGGACCACAAACATCAGAATGCACTAATTCAAGTGTACCTGACTTTCTCGAAGGAGGTGAGCTTTTGAATGCAACTCTGTTATGTTTTCCTGCTAAACAGTGAGCACACTTCTTCAGCGTTGAACTTTTCAAATCTAAAAGGAGCTTCTTCTTGGCCAATGCTGATAAACCTCTCTCACTAATGTGACTGAGCCTCTGATGCCATAATTCAATTGTCTCTTTAATATTATCCGTGGATAACTTTGCTTGCACAATGTACAACGAAGAACATTTTTTACCTCTAGCCACAACCATAGAACCTTTAGTGAGTTTCCATTGACCATCATTGAAGGGGTTGCAATATCCCTCATCATCCAGCTTGCCTGTGGAAATCAAATTCAAACGAATATCAGGTATATGTTTGACATTATTCAATACTAACCTCGTGCCATTTCTAGTCTCTAGGCACACATCACCAATGCCTATGACTTCAGCCATTCCATTGTTTCCCATCTTCACAGATCCAAAGTCACCTGCCCTGTAAGATGTAAAGAAATCCCTACGAGATGTAGCATGAATAGATGCACCACTGTCAATTACCCAGCTGGTCTCATGACATACAAGATTCACTGCATCACTATCAAAGACAATGAGAAAGTCTTCTAAAACTATAGCAACACGGTTATCATCGCTATCAGTATCAATTTTCTTTTCTTTACTTTTCTCTTTTTGTTTCTCCCTTTTCATATCACGACAATACCTTTGGATATGTCCCTTCCGATGGCAATAATGGCACTCGACATTGGCGCCTCTGCTTTTGTCTCGGCTTTTATCTCTATTCTTCGAACCGCGGGTGTCACTTCTTCCCCTTTTCTCAACAATCAAGGCATCGGAATGTGAAGAGGCGGCTCCATGTGTCTTCCTTCTCATCTCTTCATTTAAAACACTGCTCTTGACCAAATCCATGGTAATTGTACCATCCGGGGCTGAATTAGACAAAGACGTTCGAAACGTCTCCCATGAGTCCGGCAAACTTCCAAGCAACCATAATGCTTGTATCTCGTCATCAAACTTGATTCCCATTGCAGCCAACTGATTTATAATTCCTTGAAAACAATTAAAATGATCAGTTAGAGGAGTACCATCATGATATCTCAAAGCCATCATTCGTTTAATAAAAAATAACTTGTTATTTCCAGTCTTTCGAGCATACAACTGTTCGAGCTTACTCCACAGACTGCGTGCATGAGTTTCTTCAATGATATGATTCAAAATATTATCATCTACCCACTGCCTGATGTAACCACATACTTGACGATGAAATATAGTCCATTCAGCATCAGTTTTATTCTCAGGCTTCTCATCAGTAAACACGGGCAAATAGTAATCCTTCACATATAAAAGGTCTTCCATCTTCCCTTTCCAAATATGATAATTTGAACCATTCAATGTAACCATTCTACTCATATTTGTTTCCATTGTTTAGCACAAGGTAGAAAAATCAAGCAAGAACCAATGCTCTGATACCACTTTGTTGGGAGAACAATAACAACCCGAACAATATCGGATTAATGCAGCAGAATAAATAATCTCCCCTCTTGTGCGAACCTAATAGGAAACGATATAATAGAGCAACGTAGAAATCAAGCACCCACAACACAAGGCAATTTTTAACGTGGAAAACCCCCTCGATGTGAGGAGATAAAAAACCACGGGACCGGAGTCCACCCAAAAAATCTTCACTATCAGCAAAATTGGGTGAACAAAGTTCTTCTCTAGCAAATACTAGAGGTACATAGCAGCAACAACATCAAGAATACCATTCTTGGTAATACACATAAACTCCACGAGAGATCAAGGATAAATCTCACCAAAAACGTAGGTTCAATTCAACCCACGAAAAACCTGATGTAAGGAGCTTCAAGCAAAAACCAAACTGATCAGATTCGAGAAGGATGTCCACAAACACGCTGACAAAATTTCAGCTCAATTGAACTACGTATCGACCTCTGACGCCAGTTTGATAATAATCAGATACCGCTCTCTCTTCTCAGATTTTCTGCTCTCTTTTTCTCTCGCTATTTGCGTATCAACCCGTTCTTCTTTTTGGCGGCTACTTTCTTAAAGATAGTGGAAACCCTATTTCTCCATATCATATGGGCTCAAGCTTTGGGCTTGCAATTCATTGGGCTTTCTCCACATGGGAGTGAACCCAGCCAACAAGTCAACTCGGTAACTCGAGTTCTACGAAGTGAGCTCTCTGCCAAGAAAACCAGTATTTACATAAAATCGCGCAAGCCGAAGCCCCACGAAGAAAAACCCAGTTTGGTTCATCTCGGCGAACGAAAGAGAGGAGAAGATGGCGACAAGAAAGCACGAAACGGGTCACGGCGTCGGAGAGACTTCGCCGGGGCAGCCACCTCCGGCGGTGGAGCCAAGGCGATCGGAGCTGATCACCCTTTCTATAATGGGCGAGAGTAGCAAACCAACACCGACAATCTTTAATTAGCTAACCAAAGGCGTTTTCTAAAGAAAATAAAAGACTCGGAAAATAGACAACTTTACTCAAATTAAAGGAATTTCATGGAATTTTGAAATGATAATTCGTTAGATCGAAATTCAAAGAAGCACTGTGTAAACTCTTTGATTCGATTTTGGAAATGTGCTTTGGAAAAATGCTGAAAACTTATAATTTTCTATCTCAAAAATTTTTTAAAAATGACTATCCAACACCTCACACTTTCCTCAATAGTTTTTAGAGGCAAAAGCTAAAATAAACGCAACCTCAGTAAATTGAAAGAAAAAAACATTAATGATGAGCGCTCCTTTGAAATTTTAAAATAAGTGATAATATTTTTCAATATTTTCATTTGTATGAGCACTTCTTTCAATTAAATAAAAGAATTAACTAGGAAATTATAATAGATTTGCAATAAACATAATTTTTGGAATTTTTCTGATGGAATACCAGCCATCAAAATAGAGGATTATTAGCTAAATCCCTATCTTAGTTGTCTTCCTTCGCATGAACCCGAGTTACGGTCAGCCGGGCGGGCAATTCAATTCGGACCGAAGTCTCGGACGCGGGTTCCGGTGAAAAACCCGGAACCCGACTCGAAAACGCATTTCGCCGCTCGTATCTGAACCTCGGTTGCTCCTCCGATCGTCGATCCCTCCCGGACTCCTTCGCCTCCGCCTGTAAGTTCCTCTCTCTCTCTCTCTCTCTCTCTCTCTCTCTCTCTCTACTGAATCTGCTGTTGAAGCTTCTGGCGAGATCATCTTCTTCCGCAGCCTCAAGAGGTCGTGTTTGATCCTGTGACCAGCGCGTTTTTTTTTCTTCCTTGACTGCCGACGATGCACGGGACCTCGCGGCGCGGGCGGTTTTCGGATTTTTCCTGCGAGGCGAGGATTGCGGATCCTGGAGCTTGAATTGATTGTGTGTTTCTTGTGTTTCGCAGATGTTGAGGAGGAGGAGCAGTTGATCGCGCCCGGCCGACGGTGTTGAATCGCCGCGTTCGCGCGCGCACCGTGAAGGTCGGAGCGTGTCTGAGCGCTCTGTTTTCGACGGTATACGTAGAAGAACCGAGGAAGGAGGAAGTGGAGGAGGAGGAGGAGGAGGAGGGCATGTGAGGACAGGATGAGGAGCGAGATTGGGAAGCCGCTGATCGTGTTGATATGCGGGAGCTTGGTGTACTACCACTGCGCCTACCGGAATTCGAGCCTCGTGTCGCTCCTCTCCGACGTCCTCATCGTGTTGCTCTGCTCTCTGGCCATCCTCGGCCTGCTTTTTCGCCAGCTCAACATCTCGTACTCTCTCTGATCTCCTCTGCTTCCGTTTCCATTTCCGTTTCTCTTCTTGTGGCTTTCTTCAGTTTTGGGGAAAAAATTGAAATTTTGGTGGAATCGAAAGGGTACCGGTGGACCCGCTGGAGTGGCAGATATCGCAGGACACCGCCAACGGCATCGTCGCTTGCCTCGCCAACACCGTCGGAGCCACCGAGTCTGTTCTTAGGGTTGCCGCTACTGGCCATGACAAGCGCTTGTTCGTCAAGGTCATTTGGTTGCTTTCTGTTTTAGATTCGAGAATCATTGCTCTCTTTATCATGATGAACCTAAGCTAGTGTGCATATTCTCATTTTCAGGTGGTTGTTTGCCTTTACATTCTGTCTGCTTTGGGGAGATTATTCTCCGGCGTCACTGTTGCTTATGTCGGTATGTGCCTTCTCTCTTTCTCATCGATCTACTTATGCTCATGTTTCCCATGAATCATTTGAGGAGTGTAGTAATTTTAGTCCCCTCACTTTGATATGGCCTTCCTCCCTTTGGCACGAGGGAGAAAACATGATCATATGGCAGTCAGCATATTGAAGAATTGCCCTTATAAACATTTACTCTCGTCTTTTTTCCCCTCTCTTAGACATAGCTATTTGATGGCCTTATTTCCTTATTATCTTTCCCTAGTGCTGTTTTACTTTATCCCTAAAGCTTGCGTTCTAGTGGTATCCTGTTGAATCAGCATCAATAAACCGTGCACTATAGACACATTAGAGCATTCTCCTTACGCAGGACATCCTGTTGCACAAGGCTCCTGCAATTTTTGTATTGGATGTGTAGGGAGATCAGAAGTTAATCTTGCAAGAAAGAGCTTCTTCTCATGGCTTAACTCGTGAAATTCAGCGGCGAAGCCGTTTCCCCTCCTCTACTTACCTAACCCGCCAAAGACTATGCAGAAAATGATCAGACTTTCACCCTCAGTGGATAATTCCTGTAACTTGTTAATATTTTCGGTTTTCAGTGAAAGTTTAATCCCTCAGACCGCCACAAGTTTGCTCAGCGCCAAAAGCTAAGCTGCAGCAGAAGTTTCCCTAAAACATAACGAAAATTTGTGTGTCAAAGTACAAAAGTGGATCTTGGATTTTTTAGGAGCCATTATTTCAGCCAATGCACATTATCGACTATGTTGGTGTCGGAATTTGCTTTCTAGAGGAAATGTTCAAGAACTATATTACAGCTACAATATCTTCTTTCCCCTTCACCCTCATCAGTATGATGTACTTCTCGATATTCTTGTTTTCTTTTATGAAAGTTTACCACCCGTCAGGACACATGTTTGCCAATGACAATTATAACATTATGATAGGAACAAAAGATGATGATGAAATTTTAATGGTAGTAATTGTAGCACGATAGACATTGTTGACTGTGCTGGTGTGAGAAAATGCTTTATGAAGGAGAAGTTAGAAAATGCTTTTCTAATACACTTTCTTCCTTTTCTTCACTCACACTGCACTTTGCGCCAGGCCACACGATCATTTCCTTGAATGATGTCAATATCCTCTGTCAATCTTTCTTTCTAATAGCGTCGAAGCTTTGATTAATTGGGGCTCTCTTATTTTATATGCTTGAGACAGGATTATGCTTGTTTTGTCTTTACATGTTCGCCGAGAGCTCGCCCTCAATCAGCTCGTGCATTGCCCGATTCTTGAGGAGAAGTGGTGCTGCTGAGCAGGATAACACGTAGCCACTAAACCGTACTTACCTATATCCAATTCTTGATGTACCCATTTCCTGGACCCTTGGTCTGTGACTGTACATCTGAGACTATTTTCTCCCTTTTTTGGGGTGAGTGGATACTGTTTTCGGCCATGAAACTTTTAGGTGCAAATTTATGTTTGGTCATGAATGCAACCGATTTACGTTATTTTGAAGAGAAGTCAAGTCTTTTTGGATTCATCTACAAAAACTAGCTCTCTCTCTCTCTCTGTGAAATTTATGTTCTTCATACTGAGATTGGAAAAAGGAATGTATGCCCCCATATGTGACAACCCTTGGTGGCTGCATCAATCCTGTTTCCATATTTCATCACATAAGAAGTGGAGGTTGCTTCAATCCCGGTCCAATTGGGGAGTTGAATCAGCTTGTTCAAGGTGATTTATGGGGAGCCAGTCTAGTTCCTAATTTCACATAAGGGACCGAACCATTCGGATCCTACCAACAGATTGGTCGATATTTCTTCTCTTCTTTTTCCCTTCTGAATCAAACGCTAATTAGTAAATAATATTTTCTTTTAATTTTGGGAAATTCCTGGAAGAAATCAATTAAAAAAAATAAACGGTTCTAAGACCAATCTGAAAACTGAACCGACCGATCCAATTAGAGGTTTCAAGGGTGGAACTGACCTCGAAACTGATCACCTTTGGTGAGAATTCTATATGCAACCCATCCAATTATTTCATCCCCAGTGACACATGAATTTGGAGATGCATAGTGCATGTACTTCGTTATCGTAAAGTCCCTGCACTGGATACATGGACCATGCTTAAAAGTGCAACGTAAATCCATATTGACGAAGTCGATGCCCCGAGCCATTCTGTGATTTCAGTATTGCCATTTTTAAATATGTTCACTCTGACCACCATCTTCTCTCTGGTGAAGTATCGGCCGAGAATATATCAGCTTTAGCTCAACCTAGAGCCGAGAAGCTTTTTTGCAGAACCAATAAGTAAACAATAAACGGAGAAAGAATATACATGAAGAATATATGTACGTACATATATCAAATGAGAGACAGAATATAACCACAACGTCTATATATTCCTATGTTTGCCTCCTTTAAGGTGAGATTCCCCCTAAAATATTGAATTTCCCAAGGCCAAAGCAAGCAGATCATAATTCAAAATGCATTGCCATGAAGTCGCTCGATAATGCTACTCACTACAACCCCCAACACTTCTTTACAAATGACACCGCCGAAAAGAACGTTCATGAACTACTTCTAGCACCATAGTGCGGATCTAAACAAACGAACAAACAACAGTACACTTTGATGCCGTGAAATGCCACGTCTTTGCCATGCCGCTACAGATTGAGGTTATTCCTGCCACGCGACTTATTTGAAAGAAACTGAAATAATAGTTGTCTTCGCACCAAACCATCCTACTATCAGATTCACTGCAAGTATTCCATCATCTAACAGGGGCGAAAGCAGACAAGATTTTCGCCGTTCCGAAATTGTTCAACTTAAGCTGCATCACCTGTGTGCCGATGCATGTGGCATTGGTGATGATGCATGTGGCATTGGATAGGTCATGGGGCCCATACCGACTGACACACCTGGAACCACAGTGCCTTGTACCTGACCTCCAACACCATATGCCATGTGTGGTGCGGTAGAGAGATTTACTGGAGTACCAACAGCAGAAACAAAAGGGCCGCCCACTGGCTGTCCAATTGATGGAGGACCTGAAACTCCAACACCCGACGTCACAGCTAGAGGTTGAGGAGATTGTTTGTTAGATTTGCCAGAAGATACTCCTCCCGTAGAGCCATCTGTTTGATTTTGACCTGTAATAGGGCCTTGAGTTGCCGAAAGGTCTCCACTGCCTACAGTGGTGATATCGTGAATGCTAGATCGCCTCCTATCTTTGTTAACTGAGTTCAGACGGATAAAATACTTCTGTGCATGGCTCGCAACTTGAGTAGGCGTCCTTGTGACAACAAAGTTCCGGGAAATACTTCGCCAATCGCCTTTCCCATATTTATCCAGGCCTAGAAGAAATAACCTGCTTCCAAATGACACAGATACCCAAGTTTAAAATGTATGGGTCAAAAGAGGCATAGCACAGCATCAAACCATAACGATGGACTAGAAACAGTAACACCACCCTATATTCAATCGTCAGACAAATGGTTAAGAGCAGCCTGCAGCAAAATTGAAACTGGGGAGGCAACAGTTACAAGTTGCAGTAAACTTGTTCATGTGTCTAGCCTATCAAGGGCTTGAAACAACAAGCATGCATGTAAGATTGCAAACTTTTCAATAAGAAGCTCACAATTAGATCTAAAAGCTTTTGAATTTCACTACATACATCATAGATTGCAACTTTCCATTTAAAGCCTATAAACAAAACAGCTAAATTTAGTTATGGAGTCAAAAGAGGGGAAAAAGCTGACTCTACCCTCTAATAACCTCTTTACGTCCTCCACAATTGCACAGGGAGAGAGAGTTTCCATGACAAAAAAACTCAAAAGTAACATCAACTAATAAAATGTTCAAGAATTTACATGCTCCCTTAGAAAGGTATTCTCTTCAAGTACCTTCTTGCCATTAGCCATGCCTACTAGCTATATGGCTGCTGGACAAGAGAAACGTGTGATTTCACACATAGATCATCCTACTGAACCCGACCAACAAACCAGCTCAGCTATACTTTACAAGAAAATAAACCGTTTCATGCAAGTGTCACATATCTAAATCATAATGCTTTCACAAGCCCATCAATCAAGATCATGTCCAACTATCTCCTCTTATTCTAACCAACAAAGAAACACTACGTAACTATGGCAGCTCTAGCTTACCACATCAATAGCAGTAACCAACAAGTCAAAAATGAAATTAACACCATCAGTACGGTAAAGGCTATCATTTGACATTTCCCTTTGATAATGCTAATTCTCAATTCCATTAATAAAGATATCACAAAGCACAACTCCAAGATGAAATTCTCTAGAATAAAAATGGAGCTCACGTGCCTTATGAGGGTCACCATCACTTCCCCTTCCATCAGCAGTGGCAGTTTTCCCCTTACAGCTCATTGCCCATTAGCCCTACCAAGGTTGGTATTTAATATTTTATTTATGACTCCATTCAGTGATTATAGATGATGTATCAAATCATGTTCAAGTTAAAGTGGCAATCCCTTGTCCATTTTGACCTTACTTAATTGATCAAACACCTCAAAGCCTAATTGAGCATGTGAACCAACCAAGCCTCATTCCACTAAATTGGGAGGGGTTCCTACTACATCATTGCACTTAAGAGTACTTTTTTGAAACATTCAGCAGTTTGAGCCATGTTACTCAAATACGACCAATTGGCCAGTCTCCATTTAAGACACTCGGAATGCCATTTTACTTTAACAAACAATTGCAATGAATGAAATAATGCTAAATGGCCGAAATATGACATTAGCTGCTCTGTCACAAAAGTATACTCAAAATAATGAAAACTAGACCTCACTAAGTGGGATTAAATCCAGCTTGTCAATGTCTAACCATCGTATTATTGAAAATTAGATAGGCAGGACAGGTAGACAAAGCTCCAGCTATGCAGACGTCTCACGAATATAACTAGATTAATCAGTTGGACAGTCAATGAATACACAAAGGAAAACCAAAAGCATCTACTCACTCCTCACCAAAGTTGAGTTCAAGTTGAAATTCCTATGTCCTGAGTTAACTGGAGCATAAGGAATTACCTTTCTATCTACCAAGTCCCAAACCCTTCAAGAGAAAGAGATACAGATTAATGCTCAATTCATACAATGGAAGAGAATGCAAGCATCAAAGCAATTCAAGAGTACACCTCAACGTTCGGGCTAAAGGACACGGTGAGCAAAAAGATGTCGCGCTCGGTAGGGACATGCTGGGGTTTCTTGTGTATAAAACTAGCTGACGATTAAAAAGGAAATGAACTACACGTTCCTAAACTCAACCCAGTAGACATGCCAGTAGATAGAAATAAAGCTTGAAGAGAAATCAGCAACCAATCTACAAGTCCATTTAAATCCCCAAAATACAGATGAACCAAACAACAGGAAGAGCAGCAAAAGCAAATCACTAAACTATTGGGCACATGTACCTAAAATCACATGGTCAGAATATTTAGTGATCGACAAGAAAGAGACCCCACCTGTGTTCTTCCTCTGTCCAAGCAATCCCTTTCCTTCTCTCCTGATCCGACCTCGAGCCTTTTCCTCCCTGGTCGCTGTTCGCGTTCCCCGAACCGCCGCCCTTCTTCCCGCTCTCCTCCTCCCCTAAGTTACCCACGGAACCATCCGAGGGAGACGGATTGTAGGAAGGCAGCGGCACGCGGCCAGACTCTATCTTGTCGACATCTTCGACCAGAAGGTCGTAATGAAGCTTTATCTCCTCTAGGGTTTTTCCCGGTACGTCGGACGCTACCTTGTCCCACCAATCCACGGAGTCCTCGAAGTAAGTGGCCAGGGCATTCTCGAACGCCTTATCCTGTTCCCTACTCCACGAGGAACAGCTAGGGCTCACTGCTTCATCGGCAGTCATCAAAGCAAAACCCTGTCTCAAAAACCCACGCTTTGCAACTCCGAACAACTTCCCAACTCAGCAGAGCGACAAACGAAGCTGGAGAACAGATCTAAGAAACTATCGAACCCAATCAGCTCCCTGATACCAACTCCAGACAGCGTATTTATCCCGAAACCTCCTCGGGATTCGAACCCGATAATGCCCAGTTATCGCTGCGGCAGCAAGTTGCAGTGTCGCCGCAAAATTATGAGCAAGAAAGAGAAGAAGCTGACAAGCGAGCACAGACAAAAACCAATTTTTTTTCCCTTTTCTTTTGGCGAGAATAAAGAAACCCAATCAGCGCGGCGAGAGGAATTTCTGAATTCCCGCTGAATCTGCTGGTATCCTAGGGATTCGCTCCGAAATTTGGGAAATTGGACGGTTGCGCGAGGAGTCAATAACGAAAGCTCCTTCCTTTTCTTCTGCCTTTTCCTCTGTTGGGCTTTGGCTGACCTATTGACGAATTGAAAAGGCAAAGCGCAGAGGAAGAGGGAGAAGAAGGTTGGCTTCAGTCGACGTTGTTGGCGGCGTGGGCCACGAGAAATATCTCTGCATCCCATAAATATCCGTGACGCAGTACACGCGAGACCTCCTCCATTAATAAAACCTCCTGTGGAAAAGTTGTGACTGAGAGTGAAAAAAAATTCACAGAGAGAGAGAGAGAGGGGGGAGAGGGATAAGACAGAGTCCAAGGATGTACCGACGGTGGAGGGAAAATGGCATAAACCGCTGATGACGAAACTGAAAGCCTGCGGCAAACGGATAGGAAAGGAGGAGGGATTTGCCAACAAGAAACACGATGGGACAGCCTGTAAGCATTTATTGCTCTTGCCTCTGGTTTAAAAAGGTTGAAACTTTGGACTCCACAGTAGACTTGAATCTCCCTTCCTTTTAATTTTTTCGTTTCGAGGGAAAGAAATCGAGAAAGGGTAAGATGAAAATGATAGGTTCTGATTCATATCAGATGAGAAATATCCGAATCAGGATCATGCAATCCAATCTCTCGGACACGGCCCGTGAGCCGCGTCTCGTGGTGAAAAATGGTCTATTAACTCCTAGAGCTTGTCGATCCACACAAGGATTACTCTCTCGAACATGACAACCCAGCACCTCCAAGCATTGCGAAATCAAAGTCCTTCACGGAATCATTAGTCCTTTACAGGATCAAGAGCTGGTAACTTCACTGTAAGCGCCGCCACAGAAAACCCGACTCAATCCATGAAACTCTTTACCCGTGACTCCCCTATCGTTCCGGGAAAAGACCACCTGGAAAGTCCCTAGGCGCATTCAAGTCACCCGCTAAGTCATTCAAAATGGCGTGCCATCAAAAGAAACTATTTCTTGTGCACCGTCAGACGGTTTAATCCCGTCCGGATTCCCACCTTTGCATAGAGAATGCCCTTCTCGTGTTCTTCATTAAGTTCTTCATGAAGTTACCTGTAGAATGAATGGAAACGATTTCTGATTGTCCTACAAATGATGGTTAGGCAATTTCATTCTTGTATTAAGCTCTCCAAGCGCTGCACTAACATACTTACTGTACTTGCCCTGATCATTACTGATCGACATCTACATGAAACGTATTCCTGAGAAGACGAACGGCCCATGCACGTTCACATACCATACTTCTCTTGATAAGATGCAATAATTCTCTTGCCCATGATGTCAGGCATCAATTTCTTGAATTTTTCTGAGATTTGACATGCACAATGAATGACCAGAGTAGGACGACCGAATCATGACCACACTTCTGCATCTCGAACACGACAATGTACTAAGAAAAAATACATGTCCCTTTTCAAATTTGCTTTGATTTTACACAATCAAAACATACAGCCTCCAGACAAACTAATCTAAAACTGGTTCATACCAAACATTTGCTCGGCTGTTCAAAATATGTGCATCACTTTGATTAAAACAAAAGAAGACCCAGATGGAACATACTGAGCGCACCATTTATTAAATAAATAACAAAAAGTTCACAAAGCTGGAAAAAAATAATTGCCCGTATCGCCGGTCATCAAAACATGTTTACGGTTCTCAATCATAGGCTCACGAGCTACTTGGCAAGCTCCAGCTGCTTGATATTTGTAATCTGTTTTCCTGGGTTCAATCCTTTGGGGCAGGCTCGAGCACAATTCAATATAGTATGGCAACGGTAAAGCTTAAATTCATCATTAATCGCATCAAGCCGCTCCTTTGTAAACTCATCCCTGCTGTCCATGATCCACCTGCATTCACCAACAGAATGAAGGAAGTCTGAATACCAAATGTCTCTTGAGCAAAAAATGAGAGCAATCTGAACATTAAACATAATGAATGGTAATCTCTCAAGTAAGCTTCACTCTTATCTGTGAAGCTAGCATTCTGCATACAAAGTTTCAATGTCGATACCAATTAAATGTGAAACAGCAGCTAGCCAAACTATGAAGCCAATCATTAAGCTCCAGATTTTGCAATGCATCAATGAGAAGCTATCACATAGCTGGAAATCATCAACAAAAAGTACAACCTTCAATTGCACTTTCGGCATCCACTGTGCACACCAAATGATGCTAAGGGAAGCAGTGATCAATAAATCATCCAAAACCAGCAAAACAGGAAAAGGAGAGGACAGAGATTGATAACAGACAGCTTCATATTAATTGTAGAACTAAATAATAGATAGAAAGCATCATAATGCCAATTCTCATGAATGCATCTAATCACTCTACAAAGAAAGATAGATACCGTGTACATGTGCATGCAACTAGCATGTTAGGAATCCAGATGAAGAGCTTTTGTGTATGACAGGTTAGCAAGGAAGGATCTTAAGATAGTAACCTGATCATTATATTTCATGAAGCAGATACCACTAATTGAAGCACGAAAGAAAGGGATGACAAGCATATTAATGTATGATACTCCTAGTTTAGAAGTTAGGTACATGCCCAACCCCTTCACTTCTGAATGAAGTTCCCGAAGAAGCCATAACCAGTATATCAGAGTCTGAATACACCAAGGCTACCTCCATTTGTATAAGTAAACCATCTCAAGCTTCCACTTTTACAGTTGAAACCATTCAAATAAAATTCATGAAAGATTTCACCTCAAGCCTCTTGTTATGAGTGTCGAAGTTAGTGGAGGGAAAGCTCCATGATGGGGTCCTTTTGCATGCCAACATGTAACAATGTTGGACTACTGTAAGCAGTGTTATCTTGCACAAGTTTAGAGGTGTTAAAAATGTTTTACTTTCCTCTACGAATAATGCCATCTGTAGGTATTCAATCAGCGAATAAAAAAAATGAGAGACATTACAGTAAGCGGTAATCCATGGCAAATAAGGAATTTATCCAGGAGGCAGTCCAAGGTTAATTTTAACATTTTCTGGCAAAATTTTGGACCCACACAAACCAATGATATGGGTTGCAGGGCTGTATGTACACAATTTAAAGTCCAGGGATCAAACATTAAACATTGATCTCCGAGAATGATGACGAATGGCAATTATTCAGAATCATGAGGGATATAAGTACTACAGTTAAAAGTTGAAGGCATGCTTTAAGATGGACAGATGCACCTTAGCCTTATAAAATGACCTGGAAAAGTCAACCCAAAATACAGCAGAATAGAAACTTCAAAACTGATTCTTTGCGGACTAACTTAATTTGGTCCCAGTTCATTCATCATCCACCTCCGGATGATGCAAGCTCCTCAGGAAAAGTAGCTACCATGACCAACAAATACTCTTCTTTCGACCTCTCAAACTCAAATGGATAATGATGATCAAAGGGGAAAAACATGCGACCTTTCTGAAATGAGTGACTTTAAAGGAGTAATATAGTAGTGCCCGTGGAATATTATTTCCCATCTGAAGGTCAAAAGAAGAGTTCTTTTCGAAGGCTTAAACTACCAATCCGCAAATAAGCTCTGCTTAAGAACAAATAATGGTTCAAATGACTCTGGAAATGGGATAAAACTACTCTTGCACAATATCTACTCAAGTATACATATATCGTTTTGTTTCCTTCGTTGAGGGGAAAACTGAGCGCAAGCTCTTTATCACAAACTACATTCGAAGTTGCAGATTTTCAGGTAAAGAAAGTGCATCCTTCGATTGCAATTCTCTCTAATTAGGACAATGCGCTCTCAAGCTGAAAGCCAGTGCCAGAAAAAATCTTTAATTTCCCAACCCAAACGAAGCAAGAGTTCTATCCTAGATGTACTTAAACGACACAAGACAGTAATTTCCTAGATGTACTTAAACGACACAAGACAGCAATCTGCTAAAAGAAAAACAAAAACAAAAAAACAAAGCCCCAGCATAGTAAATAATTAACTCAATTACAAAGCACCGAGCAAACAAAGATCAACCAGCCTTACCAATTTCTCGTCAGTGTCAAAAAATGACATCCACAACGCCCAAACGAAGAACCCAAATCCAATCGAATTGATTTATTACTAACTGGAAAGCAACATACCTATTGGCGTGAAGCAAAGCAGCTGGTCCCAAGTAAGACTCGGGGTTCCACCAGTAACTGGGGCAAGACGTGCTACAGCAAGCGCACAATATGCACTCATACATCCCGTCCAGCTTCGCCCTATCCTTTTTGCTCTGCAAAATCTCCTTCCCGGGCGTCTCCGGCGGGTTCTTCCGCTTCAACCACGGCTCGATGCTCTTGTATTGATTGTAGAAGTTGGTCATGTCCACGACCAGGTCCTTGATCACGAACATGTGCGGCAACGGTGTGATCGTCGTCGCGTCCCCCGCGGAGATCTTGGTCAGGCAGGCGAGGCCGTTGCATCCGTCGATGTTCATCGCGCAGGACCCGCAGATCCCCTCGCGGCAGGATCGCCGGAAGGTGAGGGACGGATCAATCTCGTTCTTGATCTTGATGAGGGCGTCGAGGACCATGGGGCCGCAATCCTTGAGGTCGATCTGGTAGTCTTGGAGCTCCGGCTTCGAGGGGTTGTCCGGGGTCCACCGGTAGATCGAGAAGGTCTTGAGGTCCGTTGAGGGCTTGGCCTTGGGCTCCACCTGTTGAGCCTGGGTCTCGCTCGCGTGGTGGCGGGCGAGGAGGAGGCGAGCCGCCGAGGACGTAGCCGTCCTCGCGATTGGGATTCCTCGCTTCAAGATACCAGTCGCCATTGTTGCAGAGCAAGAGAGAGACGAAGGCGAAGAAGATGAAGAGGGCCGGACCGATGGGTTTTTCAGGAAAAGAGCGTGGGGAGAAGACGGTGAAATGACGGAAACTAGTCGGTTCAATCGAGTTAAGGAGGCGAAGCAATGGGGGCACTTTAGGGATTCCAGAAATGATCGCTGGCTATTTTTGCGGCAATAAAATGAGCACCGTGGATTGGCGGAGGATTTCGGGGGGAGCGAGTGACGTGGCGGGTTCTGGACCGTCGAGAGGGGCGGGGAATCAGTGACGTGGCCATTTTTGGCAAGTATCGTCCTGGAATTTGCTTTCGCTGCTGGATTTTCGTGTGTCGACCATGGTCCTTGTGACCATGAATAAAAGCCAATCCTACGTTGCCACGAAAGAGTCATAACACAGGTCGAGTTAAAGAACTAATTTCCTAAAAAATACCAACTTTAAGTTCAATTCCAAAAATTTCCTGAATTGTCTTTTATTTCATAAAGAATACCTAATTTTAGGTCAACTTTCAATTGTATGTAAATTTTAGTCTGATAAAAAAAATCTCAATTTTAAATTCAATTCCAATTTTTATCCTTCTTTATTTTATAAAGTATCAATTTTTATTTAAATATGAATCTATTCCTGTTAACTTTCTATTCAAGATCGCGACATGTTCCCATCGTTGTTTTAGTTTTTCCTCGATGTCAAATCGAAGAAGGGAGATGAATTTGTTCATAGTATAACTTGAATCTTTATTTTATTTTGCTCAAAGGGTTCCATCTCTCCTCGTGGAGTAGTTCGTATTTGGGACACTGGTTTGACACGCTCAAATAACTCTTGACAAATTTTTATCTTTCGGCCACTAAACGAGAAATTTTCAGAAATGGTTAAATATGACTAATTTGTGACTCAAATAAAAGTTTGTGATTTTCTATTGAACGAAACCTTAGTATAAGGTGCAAAATTGAATTATTGCATCCGCTTATTCTAGTTATGTCTCATCTCATTTGCACATTCTTTTGAGAACTCAAGACACGACACGTTATTGTTTGCTTTCGTGATGATTTTGGTGTGAGCGAAGAAGAGATGGCAACATATGAAATTAGTCAATTGATGCCAAACATCTCCTAACACCTATGAAGGAAGTAAGCTAAAGGCTCCATAGAGAACCCAGATACGAGCACGGGCTCCATGCTCAAGCCGAAAGAGGAAGTGCTGCCCACAACACGTACATTTGTACAAGTATCTCGAGAACATTAAATGAGCGATGTCATCGAGTTTCGAATTTATTTACAGAGACACTAAATTCAACCATTGTATACACACCAAATCAACCATCGATGGAAATGTCATCTATAATTAAGTAGGGAAATTGATCTTATAAGTTTGTGTCCAATATTTTTTCCAAGAAAGAAGCTAACTTTGTAGACATTTAATTGGCCAAACCTATATAAGATATGAATGCAACTTGATTGAACTAAAGAATTAAAAAATATTAATAACAATTCAGGTCTCTCCACTCTCTTTCTCTCTGTAGACGTGACCGGATCGTCTCTGGCAAAACCTCCAGGAACGCGCAAGATCGCACGCACTTCCACGGCGAAATCCATCAAACCTCAGTCCACCATTTCGTCAAACACCTTCTCTCTCTCTCTCTCTCTCCTCTCTCTCTGTGTGTTTTTGCAAATTCTCCAGATCCAAGAACCCTCACCACCTCCGATCTCCCGATCCCCGTGCATGGTCCCCGCGTCTCTTTAGATGGGCAAGCTCTCCGTCGCCATCTACATTGCGGTGGCCGTTCTCCTCCTCTTCCTCGTCTCTCGCTCCCCGAGGTCCCCATCTGGCCATAGCCCCGGCGGCCACCGCCGCCTGAAGCTCCGGTCCAACTTTACCTTCAAGGCCCCGGCCCATCACCACCACGAGCCCGTCCCGTTCGATCCGCTCGTGGCGGAGCTCGAGCGGCACCGGGAGGACAAGCAGTGGGAGAGGGAGTACTTCGAGCACGCGCACCCGGAGGTCGTGCACGCCGCGGAGTCGGCCCCCGGGGAGGAGTCGCAGCCGGAGTGGGAGGATTTCATGGACGCCGAGGACTACTTGAATGACGATGAGAGGTTCAATGTCACCAATAGGTCGGTGCTGTTCTGTTTGCTTTTTTTTTTTTTGTCTTTTTCTTTAAGTTCGCATCACTTGCGTTTCCATCTTCCTTGGAGTAGGCTTTATGAGAAGTGTATGTTCCAGAGATCAGGTGGACTTTAGTTTGGCCTTCATTTTGTTGCAATGCTCGTGCAATCGTGGGTTATGCTGAGATTGCGATGATGGTAATGATTAGAACTATGTGGTCTGGTTGATGAGAGGTGTAGTGTTACGTTAGTTTATAAAGCATACTGAAGTGCACCGTTGGTTGCGAGTTTTTTGTGGATTTAAGAGATCGACAACTTCGGTGCTTTAAACTTATGCATTGATGCTTTATGGTAGTTTGCGGTTTTGTGCATTAATGGGTGGGATATAGAGGGGAATAACGTAACAATATTCAGGGTCGTGCTCTTAGTGGTTTTTTCTGCTGGCGAATAGCTGTTCAATTCATTAAGAAGAGTAGAGGATATGGTTGTCTATTCCGTTATTAGGAGAAAGGGGCATGTCCAGGCAAGTGTGGATGGTTATTGGTGATGCCTAGTGTTACAAATTTTTTTTACAGACTTTGAATTGATGCAAAAGAGACACCACAGAGGCCTATGGGAATATCATTGGCCAGTCAGTAGATGTTCCTGCTTTTGCATTCCTTGTGGTCGTGAAGCTGTAGAACTGGTTAATTACTGATAGTCTCTAGGCTTTGTGAGTTTCAGGCACCGGAGGTCCTCAGTATTTACTTGCAAGAGATGCTTCTTCTTCACCCATCTTACCTTTTTCTTTACCTTCATCTTTTTGACTCCCTGTACTTTTTTCCTGATCGATGCAAATTTTTTCTTAATAATACTTGTCGAGACTTTTTGCTTCACATGTTCTTGGGATCTAAGATCATCTTAGAGTAAATGTGCTAGCAGGCATGCATGCATAAGATATTTGTGATCTCTATTGATCTGAGGTTGTGGAGATGTTAACTTCATGAATAGGCTGCTATTGCTATTTCCAAAGATTGATGTGGATCCAGCAGATGGGTTCGTGACTGAGAATGAATTGACAGAGTGGAACTTACAGCAGGCTGTGAGTGAGGTCATGCATAGGACTCAGAGAGAGATGGAACTTCACGACAAGAACCGAGATGGTTATGTCTCATTTGCAGAATATGAGCCGCCTAGCTGGGTCCATAGTTCAGGTCGGTGTTCTATATTTTTTGCTTCTATTTGTCATCCAGTCGCAAGATCTTGATCAGGGAATAATGCTGTAGATGAAGATAATTAAACTTTTTTTTGGATTCCAACTCGGACAATATTTTGCTGAGTCATATATAAAAGGTGAATCACATAGATATATGAAGAAAAAGTGCAAAGCCTCATAAACTAAAATTATCATTATCGAGCAAGGAAACCTAAATTAACTTACAGAACTACAAGCACTTACTAGAAATTAGTAAGTGTAGTATACAGACAGATGTGGGAAGGTTTGTCGACAGTCAGGTCATTTGCATGCTAATGAATTTACTCTTGCCTCTTTTTGAGATACTGAAGGCACCCTTGCCTTCATAAGTGAAGAAAATAAAAAATGAAATGACCGGGCTTCACACTAAAGAAACAGCATATGGGATTTTTGTTAATGCTTTCTCATGGAACTCTGCTCACAAGTTCAAATCATTCTGTAGAAACTGGGCCTTCAGCTTGGCCATTATGTGTTCAAGTGTGACAACCTGTTCGGTACTGCCTTGCAGATAATGACTCCTTTGCTTTTAATATGGGCTGGTGGAAAGAGGAGCATTTTAATGCATCGGATGCAGATGGAGATGGCCTACTCAATATTACCGAGTTTAATGAGTAAGCTATGAAACAGCATAATTTCAATTTACAATAGGAGATGAGTTGACTCGATGCATTTTTTTATAATTACAGCTTTCTCCACCCAGCTGACAGCAAAAATCCAAAGCTTCTTCAGTGGTTGTCCAAGGAGGAAGTAAGGTGACATTAATTCCTGAATTACACATCATTTTCCTTTCAATTTTTCTATACTCTATTTTATTCTCTCAAAAGCATCTTCCGAATCTTCTGCTTACTGTTTTGATGTGGTTGCCGCATTTAATGTTTCTAGAATGTTAGTTCTGTAATGTAAAGGGATAAATTGTGGATGGAGATCATAAAATGTGGCTTCGAGCTCGGGTTTTCGCATCGTATTACTATGGCCAATGTCAGAACATATACTATGCTGGCAAATTTGACATTTATTGCAATCCTGACTAGCTTAATTTTATTTGGAAAGATTGTCTCATAGCAATAGCAGACAGGCATTACCATGGATTTCTGATCCTTTGATAAGTTTTAGCCAAAAAACCTGGTAACGGTTCTCGAATTGTGCATGTGACATAATCTTTCTCATTCAGGGACATGCTATTTTTTTGTGTAGATCTTGTTTGGAAAAGTTCAATTTTTTCCCCTTATATTTTCACTACCTCTCTAATCAAATCCATGTTCTTTTCAATTTTTTAGTCAAGCTCTCCTACTTATACAAAATATTTAATCAAGTTCTTCCAATACACAAATCTGGCCGAGTGCAGCTGATGTGCAGTCAGAAGATGCTGGAGCATACATGGATTAGATATCGCCTATGGAGACACCCATAGTGGATAGTGAATTAGTGGAAGCATGAACAATCTATTCATTATCCACAATCACAGAGGTTGTCCACGCAGCCAATATTTAATTCACATCACCCTCTTGCTTCCCCTAACGGACACATTAGTTAGATTTTGGTCTGATTTTGTGTCAGAGGAACTTGAGTGGACATTTGTGTAAGTAGAAGGACTTGATTTTTTTAAAAAAAATTGGAAGTATGGGAGCAAAAGTACAAGGATGAATTGTAGAAATTTTCCTTTTAGGTCTAGAATAAATTATGGGTACTTGATTATTAATTATAAAAGGTTCTTCTGAAATTTTTTATGTTTTGTGAATGTTATCGAGTAGTTAATTACTCCCTGCCTGGATCACCTTATCAAGTTGTCACAAAAAAGGTTATCACACTTGATGTTTTTGTCATCTATGTAATGCACCTTTATTTCCAAAAAGTAGCTGTGTTAACCATGTTCTCTCACCTATCTGTGGCTTTGATTGTAAGCTTGTGTCCATTATTAGGCTGATTTTACTCTTTGCTCTTCCACCCAGGGAAAGAGATTCTGATAAAGATGGGAAGGTCAACTTTAAAGAGTTCTTTCATGGGCTTTTTGACTTGGTAAGAAACTATGATGAAGAAAGCCACAATTCTTCACATAATTCTGATGATTCAATGGAGGCTCCTGCCAGGGTACTGTTTAATCAGCTCGACAAAGATGGTGATGGGTACTCATTTTCCTCCTCCATATATTTCCTCGTTCCATTATCAACTTGATCCTGCTTCCAAGAAATTGTTTTCTTATCAGCTTAAATTTACCCTTGCAGATATTTGAATGATGTAGAATTGCTGCCTGTCATTGGAAAGCTTCACCCTTCGGAGCGTTATTATGCCAAACAACAAGCCGATTACGTCTTGTCACAGGTATTGCTAGTGAAAAGGATTTCTTAAATTGGCCTTACATGTGTTTGATTATGTCAAGTAGGTAATGGTGGTCTATCGTGGGTCACGATTGTAATTTTTGTGGGATTGGTGATACTGTTTATCACATTTAATGGCAACCAATGGACTAGTGTTACTTGGGACAATTGGTCTCCATGGACTTTTTACATCCTTAAAGATTTAAAATACTTCCATTATTTTAAGTCATCTGGTGCTTGAGAAATATGCATGCAACTGAAAGTAAGAAAACTTACGGCTCTCAAATGTCTAATGTTTATTTCCGTACCAAACAGAAAACAGGAAAGAGGAGTTGATGGGGGTAATATTTCTATTTCATCATTCAAAACTAACTTGCACATTATTCTGTGTCTGAACCTCTCGATCGACAATGCCCAACTTTGGAAGTATGAGCAGCTGACAATTGGGTGGTGCCTATGTATATTCCTCCTCTATCACAATACACTTGTTTTCTGATATTCATCTTGTGTTCATTTATGAAGTTAAAATGGCCCTGTTTCTGTAAGAACATGGAAATACCTACTCTAATCTTGTACAGACTCCGAAACCTGGCTGATACCAGGATTGTATCTTCCAGGGAGTGACCTCATGAAAGTATTTACTCTTTGACTGGAATTATTTAATGTCTCAATGTGTCCTTTCTTGATTTGCAAAGCGCTTATGTATTGCCATTAAAGGATGATGGTACTTTCATTGATTGAGCTTGCTGGCATGGTTCATTAAACTGGCTTCCTTTTTTCCTTGTGGAGTGTTTCTCTGGTTGATGCTAGTTACTTGTCAATGCAGGCAGATAATGACAAGGATGGGCGTCTAACATTGACGGAGATGATTGATAACCCCTATGTTTTCTACAGTGCCGTTTTCAATGATGATGAAGATGAGTATGATTACCATGATGAGTTCCGCTGATCTCATACTAGGTTAGAGCAATTATTCCGTTTTCCTGACACATTGGTGGCTGTATTCAGTGCCTATCTCTTACGGCTTCAGACTTTAATTGTCAGTCCAGGACATCGACAGATGCAGGAATTCATTTTACTCGATATACCGAAAGGTTCAGCAGTGTTAACAAAGTATCATGCCAACTTGGTTCTTGTGGTGAATGTCTGCTTTTGCTTGATCATTTCAACATTCTAATGCAAATTATTTTGTCGTTCTCATGTTTTTTGCTCGTCATTGCAGGGATTGGTGCTTACCACGGAAAACATCTCTCGCAATCGTATTGTTGTGACATTATGAAATTTCTAGTGAACATTTTGGTAGTGTTTTGATAAATCTGCCTTTTTTTCTCCTCTTTTTTTTTTTTTTTGTAATACAATTCGTTTGTCACAAAGTTGTAGCATCTTTCTTGAAACTGGAAGGAGCGACAGAGTAGATCGACTCTGGTACGGTCCCAAATTGCAAATTCTTTAGCTTAGAACACATTTGTAACATTCGAAGCAGATAGATCTGTCCCATGCCTTCAATAATCGAAGGGCAAAAACTTAGATATTTGTGGTACTTACGAATCTATGATAGTTGTCTCTGTGGAAAACCGCAGTTGCTTTCAAGTGTTAGATAATTGGGCCAGCCATGATGGTAAACTTAACCATTGTTCAACACGGGGTCTCTTCTCCTGTTCTTATCAGATCAAATTCTCACGAGCAAGTGGTGCTCCCTTCTCTTTCAATTCTTCAATATCCCATAGAAAAGAAAGTCCTGCTGGTGCTCTCTATCCGAGGTGGGAGTAACTTGCGTCAGCACAGCAGAATCAAGTTTACCCATCCGTGCAAATTATAGGCCGTGAAATCAGATCCTGGTGAAAGTTCATTTTTTTTAAAACCGATTCCTGAAAAAATGAGGGTACGAGGTGAGCATGCAACAGTGCACCGGATACTCTGGGTCTGAAAGCAAACGTGCAATCTTATTCAGAATGCCCTTGATGAGAAATTTCAAGGTCTCCAGGGCCTTGCAACTCTCCTTGTGCATTTTCAGTAGACATTTCTCGTCTATTTGCGCCAGCCCCCCCCAAAAAAAAAAATCTCTTTTAGTTTCCCAAATCGATATGCCTCCAAAAGCGTAACAGGATCTCTCATCTAATTGTTCTGCTACTCTCGGTTCACGGTTTTCACGGTTTCAAAGGAATATATCATGAGAAAGGAGAGAAACCTGAAAAACAAGAGAAGTGATTCTATTTTTTCGGTTGTATGTGATGATAATGAATCATCCATTCCATATGGCTAAGCGGCGTTGTTAGGGATGGGGAGACACTTTCTGAAGACAGCATAAAAGAACAGCATCCGACGGGAAGCGAAAATTACACTGTTAACTCAGGGAAACTTGGCAGCTCGGCAGAGCCACTTCTCTTACCTTAAGACCTTCCTTCACGCCTAGCTATCATTGCCTCACTCTTGCACCAAATTGATTCTGTCAAACGGAGACTGAACACCTAACACCTCAAATTGTTCTACTTTTCAGACAGCGAAAGTGTAAAACTCTCATAAAGATGAACACCAGTGCTCTCTCCCTTTGATGCGTAAAAGAGGTTCGAAGTCCATGAAATGGTGAGTTTATTGACCTATGCTTAGTTCGAAATTGGGTCCTTACAAGTTTGTCAATCAACCTTAGAGAGAAGCATCCTGATTTTACTTTCATTCAACTATCACCTGTGCTTGCAGATAATCCGATTGGCTCACCTCTGGTGCGGGACTTTTGCACATTCAGATGCTCTAGCCACGCCGAAAAGAGGATTGGTATGGTAATAGCTAAAAACTGAGGCTGTGTGAAATGTCTCCTCATCAATTGTTTCACATTTCATAATGTCACACGCATATGTACATTATTCTGTCTCCAAACTCCAAGTAATGCCTAAATCAACTTCAATAACAAATAGGATTGTAGTAGAACGGGATTTGCCGATCACCCAAGAAAGTTCCTCCTGAGGCCAGGCTGCAAAAGAAAAACCAAAATAAAGACCTTGAAGCTCAAGAACTGCACAGGTATGTGCTCTTCTGAGACCGTTCTTACAAACATGATCGAGCCGACACTTCTCAGCAACACTTTGATGTTTTCATTAGAGGCAGGCATTCAATCACAGATTGAACACTGGAAGAGAGAATCAGTGTTGAGGCGCGAGAACAATAGAGGCTACAGTGAATCGAGAAAAGAGTTGATGACATGAAAAACAAGCATGTCCAGTCTGCATTGCCGAGTCCCCCGTGTTCCTCCCATCATTCAAGCGAAAGTGAGCAGTAAGTATAGCCACACGTACTTCATCCCATTTCCATGTAACCAAAGTACTGCCGAGCAAGACGGAAAACTTAGCTAAATCCGATCGATTTTTCCCCTTATTGCAAATTTCAGGCAGATAAATGCTATCGTGCCTAAATTGAACAATGCACGAATATCAAAAGGTATCCCGTTCATATAGGAACATTGACAAATTCAACAAAAAGATGCTTCTCGAGATTTCGTCTGAATTCGCCAACCTTGCACCAAATGCACCGGGAAACTCAGTTAAATCTGGATGTAAAATCAGTCTTCATGCTTATGATAGCAACTATACTTCGATGCATATCTTGTTGATCCCGCACGAGACAACACAAACCACTCTCTCCATTCTAATTTTACTCCACCCCCCTCACGAGTCTAGATCGCTCAAGTCCTGGATTAAGTACACAACCTCATAGCGACAATCAATTTGGAATCCGGGAAAACATGCTTTTCCTACAGTCTTACCCTAAACACAGAAATGGAGGCCATCTTCAATGTAAGCGTGCAGGGAGAGTATTCAAGTAAAGCCACAGAGGTATAACAAGGAGTGTAAGGAGATTACACGCTATTTGCTCTTCCGGTTATTCTTCTTCTGCTCGCTCTCTTCATCACTTTCGTCGTCGTCGTCGTCGTCGCTATCGTTATTGTCGTCGTCGGGACCATCGTCGTCATCCGACGGCGGAGAAGGATCGAGACGGGCGGCGTCTATCGCCCACTGAATGAGTTTCTCCACTTCATCTTCCTCCTTCAGATCATCCTCTCCGCGGCCCTTCAAATCACCAGCCTCACGCCGATCGCGACCGTCAGCCGCCGCACTAGGGCCGACAGCCGCAGCCGCATCGGAAGACGAAGAAGACGGATACAGCGATCCTCGGAGCGCGGCGAATCGAGCGGACAGATCATCGCCTAGAACAGCCTTCAGCTCGTCATTGACTGGATGAGGAGATGGAGAAGGAGCCGAAGGCAGTGGCGGTGGCGGTGGCCTAGGAAGCGGGTGTGACGGCGCAGCGCGGGCGGAGGGACGAGATCTGAGGTCGTGGAACCGACGGGCGATATCGGGGTCGAGATCGGAGGAGGAGGAGCGGGCGATGTGGGAGTTGAGAGAGAGCTTCAAGAGGACGTCGTCCTGAGCTGCTCGCAGGAGCTCCTCCACTTCGTCAATGGCGCCTCTCTCGTCCCTCTGCTTCCCCATTCTGTCTTCCGCGTTTTCTCCGCACCGTCGGGTTCGCGGTATATTTATTATGTCGATTAATTTATATGCAATCTCTCGAAATAAATAAATGAATAATTATCATTATCATTAAAAAAGCCATTATCTGCCGACAAATTTCGGAAATTTAACTCTTACAACTCGCCAAAAATTAAAAATATTAGACTTTATTTATTTCTTGAAAAATTATTTACTATCATTTTATGATGTATGATTCCCACAGAAAAATGAGTTAATAAAAATCCATACTTAAATTAAAAAACAATTTCTTCTTTCAAAATTTGAAAAATATTTTACAAAAAATTATAATTACGTATGCACGCTTGGACCTAAAATTTTACGCTTTGACATGAGAACCCAACATATTCCAAGTATTCAGTATTCGGGATTAGGTCTCCAGCGCCTAGGCCCCAATCCATCAAGGCCTAGCCTAAGCCATTGTTGTTTATGCTCGGGCTTATTGAGGTATGGCTCAAACTTCTAGTGCCCGTGCCCAAACTCGAGTCCATAAAAGCAATGCTCAACTCCTTACTCCAGCTTTATCCCAAATACTTGGGCCCAAGTCCCTTAAAGCCATGCATAGGTCATTGTCAATATTTTGGATCACTTCTCTCAAACCGAGAAAAAGATATTGAAGAAAATTATGCAAGCTCATATTTGAAAAAACGTAGAAAGAAAAAGCAATATAAGAAGAACAAGGAAGTAGAGCTTAAAAAAAAGGCATTTACATTTCCACAAATTAATGCGGTTTTTACATTGTTGCAAAATGCTTTTTTTTATAAATCCCATTTCTCTTCCTCGAATTGAAACAAATTAAAATTCTTAATTCTCTACGTCCTTTAGTGAACAAAACATATTTGAGAACAAACAACAAATCATAATAATAAAATATATTTTTTAAAAATCAAATTTTTAGCTCACTGATCCAATGAGATAAAGCCTTGTCAAGACTGAATTAGGTCAGCCCACCGGAGTCTGGCAAGGCTTGAAGCTCTCCTTGTCTTCATGGGTTCATGGGTCCAATGAGGCGACTCTCGCCCAAGGCTAGCTTGGCTCAACTTGTCAAAATCTAGCAAGCTGTCTCTTACTTGGGGCCTAGCTAAGGAAAAAGGAAAAGCCAAAAAAAAAATCAATATTTTGATAATTTCTTTCAAAAAAAAAAAACAAATCAAATTTATCATATCAAAACAGAAAAATATTTCTTAATTCATTTTCAAGTTTCAACCAAATGTTCCTGAAAATCATTTGTTAACACAACTACATAAATCGGATCATGACGAGATGAAGAACCATCGAGTTCAAATTAGGGAAATTCGGCATGGCTACAACACGGACGGACCCACGGTGTGCTAAAAATAGTGAACAAATTTTGTGAAGGTCAAATAGAGCAACAACACAAATGAAAAGAGACTAGGAACGAAGATCAAGTAAATAACCTATAGTATCATTATTCATCCCACAGATCCCCATCCTAGGTGGTCCCGGCTTAGATATCCCAGATATCCTATCGCCTTATAAAAGCCAGTCAGTAATCTAACTCCCTAACTCAATAAAATAAATCAAACTGTTCGAGAAAGGGCGCGCACTCCTCTGGTTCTCGCTATTGAGAAAATTGCAAATGCGAAGATGTAATTGACTCGATCTATTAGATCAACTATCTGAAAAGTCCGGAGCATCTGTCAAGTCAAACGGTAAAAACTTCAAAGGTAAGTCCAACCATTAATCTGAAGTATAAATCCTATGAAGAGCTTTTACTTTCCGAAGAAAGATCGAACTTAAAGTCAAAGCAAACTCAATAATTTGCAGGAAACATACCTATAGCTTCCGACTAAAAGGTAGCTATGATTCCAAGAAAAAAGAGAGCAAAAAGAATTAACCAGCTCCGAGCCGTCTGAATAATGTTTGAGCTGCTAAATTTATCTAAACCGTTTTGCTCGAGGATTGTACAACAAAAGCTCTCCGATAATCGAAAGGAAAATCGACCCACAAACTTGCAGTTTGCAGCAGCAATAAGGGAAGGGAGAATTCATCAACAGCTCCATGCTTCAAATTTCACTGTCCGACTGTCAAGCCAAAACCGAATTTGTAGTCCTTCTTCTTATGATCCAACTGCAATATATTGATGCAACACGTTCCACATTCGTTATTGGATCAAGACATAGAGACATGGAAAATCGTCTATCAAACTCTTGCTACCTACCTCTGCAGACAGTATGAAGTTCAGACCCATGTTCAATCGCTCTTCCAGAAACGCAGCAACACAGCCATTAGAATCAATCTTCCCTCTTAGCCGAGACTGTAACAACCAAAAGACGGTTAAGGAAGGGAAGCATTCCCAGGGCACCTCCCGATAGGGATTTGCTTAGGATGTGAAATTAAACTGCAAGAAAGGACATACTAAAATAAAACAATAAAAGTGACAAATTATTGACCTCGAATTAGCAATAATATCTTTTGTGGTCTATTGTCATAAATAACGTGTCATCAAGAGATGATAACCGAATCAACAAAACAAGGTCAACTCAAATGCCCTTGTGCCCAATGGGGAAATTTATAGGTGCTTAATTGCATGGGTTTGCAATTCTATGGGATTGACATTTTCTTAGATTAGAATTCAGAAATACTGTAACACTGCGTTGATATTACTTAAATTTCATATTTCCAGTGCCACTTATGATTCAATTTAGTTTGCATGAATTTTTTTAACACTATCTCAAAGCAATGGAAATTGCAAATGTAGAGGTCCCTGTTAATAGTGACAGTAGTAGTACAAAATGTGAGGCGGCAGTATTGGTCCTGGCCATGGCAGCATTGCTGCTGGTGATGAAGGCATGATAACAACAAAGATGGATCTTAAGGGCCTTTGGAAACTAAAGATCACATACCATGAACATAAGAGATTAGTGGAGGCAGTTTTTCATTTCTTGAGATCATAGACAGGCGACAATAACCTGTGTAAACATTCTAATTCTCTGTGCACAAGCTACAGTAAAGAAATAAGATTGCCTAAGGAAGCAGTGATGCATCACCACCCAAAAAATAGATAAAACCCACTCCAACCACAAATTGAATGTAACTAAGGAAAGTTGATGGCCCCAGTCATATCTTGTGCAACTAAAAAACAAAGAAAACATTTTCATGTGTAAGGTCTACCTGTCTGAGGAGGTAATCATAACCCACACTTGCAGTTACATCTCTTGACATGTAGTTGTACATGAAGTCCGTTGCCAGAGAAACCTGATTGAGATGGAAAAAATATAATAAAAAAATCCTTGATAACACATTTGAGGGGAAAAAATGGGATGGAAAGCCCAGCTACTTCACCTTTTCAGACACCTTTTGAACATAACTCAATGCAACCATTCCAGTGCTAGCAACTTGTCCTGTAGCGACCTGTATGCATTAGCAATGATGACAACGACCATGAGAAATTCACAAAGTACTTCCACATTGGAAAAGTCCATCTACAAGTGATGTGAGTTGCCATACAAATGGTCTCAGTGACAGATATGGAACCACACTATGAAAAATGTAAACTGCACCTATCAATGTGCTTACCCTTTTCTTAAGCTTTTGAAAATCACTAAACAGATGCTAGAGGAAATTTATAGTCAAAGGCAACTCCAACATTAAAATGAAGAAAACCAGGTGGAAAAATCTCTAGACTAGTGTCATATATATTCTATATAGACAAAAACACACCACAACAAAGGTTACGAGTCATATAAAGAAGAGAAGTGTTTAAAAGGTAAACCTCACATCACAGAAACATATAAGAAATGCAATAGCTCCTATAGGCCCTTGCTTCCGACGATGAAGAGGTAGAATACAATATATATGAGAAAGGTCTAAACAAAGGAATTAAAACCTTCAGCTCATAGACCTGGGCAATATAATTGCATCACTCATCTTTAGAGAAGGCACATATAGCATGACAAGAAAATCTATTATTGCTAGATCAGCTTAGACAGAAGAAACTACTCCAATAAGCCAGATGGAACCATATATATTGCTTCTCTACACACTCTATTGTGTGACAATCAATCTAAATAAATCGTAAATAAGTGATCAGTAGTTGAGAATTCAATCCAAAAGTCCAACATTTATGTTCAGCATCATATCTCATAACCAGAGTGCTAATCAAGAATCACCATTCACCATGACAGCACTAGCATAACACATCCAAAGATATAAATGAGACAGCCAAATGGTAATTGAATAATTGGAAACAGAGACAGCTGAGATCCATATATGTTTTCTAGTGTTCCAAAGGACAAGATGCTGACAATGGAAATCCACGAGTAATGAGCAAACTTTAATCTTATTGACCGAAAAAGGGTAAAGAGCCAGCTTTAGCACCATTTTATCTGTGTTGAATCGAGCGGCATATCCAATACCAGACTTTCGATGCTGTCCAGCCCAAAATACTTCACCACCCAAAGAAAGATGAGGTGTCACACTCTGCAAGAAACGATGAGTGAAAGGAGCCAATCAGAGCTACGCCATGGAGGATAAGAGAATCTCCACATAAGAGGTAATAGCATTCTGCTGCCTCATTAACAGATCTAGAGCTATTAATCGAAGAAAAAGAAACCAAAATTTGACAAATTGATGACACTGAGATAAACTTTTGAATTCGTTGTGGGATGCAGCAACGAAGAAGAAACTCGTACAGGACAATCCTTGCCAACTTATCTAGTAAATGAGGCAATATGAACTCATAACCACAATCGTAGTTGACATCTAAGGACTTAACTTTTCTTGAAATCACTGGAGGTTCGGAACAGTAATTAATTGAGAAGTAGAAAAAAAAGATTGTCCGTGCACACTTATGACACACAATTAGATTAGAAATCCTCATTATAAGAAACTTGTACAGGACAATCCTTGCCAACGTATTAAGTAAATGAGGCAATATGAACTCATAACCACAATCGTAGTTGACATCTAAGGACTTAAATTTTCTTGATATCACTGGAGGTTCGGAACTGTAATTAATTGAGAAGTGGAAAGAAAAGATTGTCCATCCACACTTATGACACAAAATTTGACACGCGATTAGATTAGAAATTCTCATTACTATATAAAGACAGTTCATACCTTAGAATCTTGAGATTTTTGCATATTTGTGTAATCATGGATCTCATTAACTTTTTATATTATACCAATCATTGTTCATAAGTAAACAACCCCCTCAAATAGCCGATTCATGCAAATGTTTCTTTATACATACATAAACAGCCGACTCCTCGACGACTTAATATGTTAAGATGTGAACTCATACATTGTGAAAAGCTTCCATTGATCAGGGCAAAAAATAAATAAAAATTGAAGAGCTTCCATTTTGTGACTAAGTTTCACACACTCCTGACAAACGAATTCATTTTTCTCACATTCTTGACCATGCAAAAGGAAATATTAAAGTCGCAGCATGAGTAGATACATAATGTACCTGAATATAATTTGCTCCAAATAAGGCACCACTTCCCGCTTGAAACTGGGCTCTGTAATCATTTCCCTATAAAAGTAATAGCAAAGAAGCTTAAGCAGGACATCGATAGCATAAAAGAGGCAACACAACTGTTGTAGAATTCCCAACAGACATCAGTCCATCAGAAGAAGGCTGAAATTCACACATGATCCACCCCAAATTATCTTTTTTCAGTTCTATGATGTAAGGGATCTCTAAGGTCCACTTCTCACTGTTTCTTGCGAAAGATAATACTATATTAAGCTCTAGTATAGATAAAAACAGCGTGAGAGCATATCTTCAACCTGCAGTAACAGAAAAGGAGCATTTTTAACTATGTCATTGCGCAAGGAGAAAATAGATGATAAAAATAACAAAGTTGACCTTGTAATCAAAATTGAACATGCCGTGCGACATATGTGGCTCACCGGTAAGCTGAGAAGAAAGTTAAAGGTTAATCATTCACGACATAAGAAACAATCTTTAAACCAGAATAAAAAGAGAAAGAAGAGATGATCTAGTAAAAGTGTACCAGCCCATTAGCCTTGAAAGAAAAATTGTCGGTCAAATCCCACTTTGCTCTAGCATTTAATCTACCATCCGTCAAAAGCCTCCCAAATAGCATCAACTGTATTTAAATTAAAAAGAATATGACTCTCTTCAAACAAATATTGAGAGAGATAGTAGCGGTAACAACAGCTACCAACACCACAGTGTTGACACCATCATCCAGACATCTGACCAAGAATGACCGTACCTTTGGGTCCATAAAATTAACACCAAACTCGTACTGGGCAGTGGGGATTTTGATAGTCTCAGAAGATTGAGAAGGAATTTCAGCAGCTCCCATAGACACACTGATGGACAATGACACGTTAACATAAGCATAGGCATGATTAAAATGCTCAAATAAATATAGAACCAAACCAAGTATACAACCAAGCCAAATCTACCTGTGACTCAGAGCAAATTGTGGATTAAGTCCTTTGGTAAAATCAAACCTGAACCCCTCAAAAACGTCTGGCTTCAGAGACACTGCATAAAGTCAAATAAGATATTTAGTAGTCAATGTACAAAAGATATTGCCAGAACTTTCTTAAAGATGCAATAAGTAGGCACCATCATCTGTAAAATTTTCCATTACCTGCAATGATGCTATGGATGGATTAAGAATTGAATTAGACAAAACTGCTTGTTCTTCCTAACTGAAATTCCTATGAGCCAAGTTGACAAGACCACAAAATGAATCAAACAGAAGCCAAAGAAACTAGGTTTTAAATCTACCCAAATCTTGTTGTTGGCAGTCTATCACATTTATGAAAGATGATTATTTCTCCACGCAAACAAGTTGATGAAAACCTTGCCATCCTACTCCTTATTCATTCTTGAATTGCGAAATCTCCCATTCACAAGAATCAGTTGGTCGAATGCATGAGGAAGAGTTGACATTATTAAATTCATTTGTTGATGTGAGAGTAAAAATGAGGAACCTAAAAGCAACATGAGATATCTCCACTCGCCAAAAGAGTCTATTTTGGATTCTGAGCACTTTTTGAAGCATAGCCAAGCCACTACAGAATTTGCGGTGCGGTTTAGGGGCAGGGTGGCCCTGCAGAGACGGTAACTTGAAAAGGAAGAATAAATTCTCTTAATCTTTGGAACTCATGCAGCTGAATAGACAGCAGTATAGCTTTCTATCCTGCATGTCTTTCACCATTAGCCTAAGTCCGATAGTTACCTCACAGACAATCTAAAACTTAAAATGAAGACATGCACGACAAATGAACTCTTCTTCAGATAATGCAGCCATGGCTTACCAAGTCCTTGTATCCAATAATATACTAAAACACCTCGAACGGAAGAGAATCCACTTTCCCTTGCATCTCTCAACTATCTTGATCTCATGCCGAAATGCCCGAATGCCCAACAGCCCAAATGTATCTCCATCTATCTTTACTAATGGGAGCACATACATGAAATGCCGTTTGAGACAACAAAAATACTCCATATTTAGTCTCGGAACACTAGATGCTTCAAACCCCAATTAATTACCCAGTCGGCGACATTAGAAAAAAGACCACAACGCAGCAGCCCAAACTGAACGAATTTTACCATTTCTAGAACACAGGCTTTAAATACGAAACCCATCCGTGAATCCAATCGCTACTCCCTACCCACTACCGCTAAAAACCTAGACCATGTGACGTCGGAATTATCCCCATCACAACACCCCACGACTACACAGCCATCGTTGCTCCTTGCTCGCTGGAACCCCGATAGCTGAACTCCAACTGCTACGGAATGACAAATTGAGAAAACCGATCTGAAATCGAACTCACTCATGGCTTCTCGGTGGATTTCCTCGTACGGGATAGGGCACGGGAGGTTCAAATAGTCCACCTTCTCGGGAGCCGCCGGCTCCGCGGTCGGAGCCTTCGCCGCTTCGGGAGGGACCACACCAGCCATTGCCGACCCCTTCTCTTCTCCTCTTCGCTCCTCGTCCTCTCCGGCTCGGCCTCCTGGGGCGGCGACGCTTTCGGGGAGAGAAGGGCGTTGCTTCACAGTAGGGAGCGACTGCTGCTGATTTCTCACTTCTTCCTCTCGTTCGAGGGTTCAAGGAGGGTTTTACTACCTGAGGTCAGAGAGGGCTGGCGATCGCATCCGACGGTGGTGATTTCGCTGATCGCTACCCAGGGTGGGGCTGGTCCGTGGGGCCCCGGACCCCCCAAAAGTTCTTGAACGAAGGGGGTGGAAATTGTAACTCCTGTGAAGTGTTGGGCAAAACCCTCATCACCGCAAGGCACTTTGTTGTCGGACTACACAATTTATGACATGTCACAACACAATGCATCACGACTATACCAACAAGATACTCCATATGCGAATGTCGTGCTTAACGTGCTTTTTTTTTTTTATCTGTCCGACTGTATATCCTGTAATCGAGATTTTGATCTTTAAGCGAAATGGATTTTGAATCCCCGAACAAAAACCTCACTCATTCTACACTTTTATGAGTCCCAAGGCACGAGGACGGATGCTCGGGATGCTCGGTTTCTTGAAGTCCCACCATAAAGCACCCTACAAATTCCACAATCAGAGGCCTCCGGCATATGTATATGACCCTAATTCAGAATAATTCCCACTTTAATAATGTAAAACATTGCAATGGCCGGCCTCGTGTCATTGTATTTGCTTCTATGTGATTTGAAGTTCCCCGTTCATAAGTTTTAATCTTCTTTAGTCTTGTGAAATCTTGATTCATCGTCGAGCTATGTGTGTTTCGACTTATGTCAATTGTAAGACAATTTTCACTCTATCCCCACATTTATTGTATTGAATACTAGCTTTAACGATAAAATTTATGATTCAGATCATACATTCCAGCATGATATTCTACGAATATCACTCGTTTGTGCTGTTTATGTTTGGTTACATCTTATAATGATCTTATGCACAAAATTCCGCTTTGTCGCCTATAGTGTTAAATTGTGAAGGGATTTTATTCCATTCATGCATAAAAAAGGGAATAATGGAAAGGGAATGCAAAAAAAAAAAAAGATGGAAGTAACAAAATAATAAAGAAAATGATCAAAAAAGTTTAAAACCTATTGTATCTTTATCAATTTAGCTTTAAATGTTATCAATTTTTATTAATTGAGTCAATCTAATCAATTTTGGGCGAAATTAACTGATTTAAATATCGACCATCCTACATGTTACAATTGGCGTTCATGTGAATTATTTTAATACAATTTTATATATTTTAATTTATTTTTTAATTTATTATTTTCTTTTTCCTTTTTTCTCACTAGCCTCCCTAGTGTCAACTGGAAAAATAAAGAAGGAAAAGTATAATAAAAAGGAAAATAAAATAAATAATGAATAAAAAATAAAATAAAATATTAAATTATCTACGTTAATGTTGGCTAGGCCACGTAAGAAGCCCGACATCCACCTTAATGAATTATGGCTAGAATTGGTCAAATGGACTTAATTAGAAAAATGTAAAAAAGATTCAAAAATCAATTGGTAAAATCGAAATGTTTAATATCGAATTGGTAAAATAACATTAGGTTTAAATTTTTTTGAATAATTTTTCCCCATACGGTGGATTCCATGACATTTAGATAGATCTATTCCAATTATCCTTTATTAAATTGCATACTTATGACAAAATGCAATATATGTTTTATAACAAAACTAAGCAAAACTATAGGGAAAAGAGGAAGTGGATAACTAACAAGTACGAAATTACATTACTCAAATAGACAAGTAGACAGTTGATCAAACAGTTCATCTTCCAAAATTCTTTATTTTTGCAATTCTCCCGTAGGCTCTCGACTTCAAATTTTGAAACTGAGAACCTACTCCTCCTTTGATTTCTTCTTTTTTATTTTGCTTGTTTTTCTTTTCTCTCCCGATTTATTTTAGGAGTTTGTTTGTCTGAATAAATTTTTACAGCGGATCTTGAGTAACTGTGGAGTCCAATATATTTCGAGGATGTTCGTAATGTGATTCCATAATCTCTCTAAGATTCGGCCACTCTTTTCTCTCGATTTAGATTTCGATGTAGATTTGGGAGTTTTGCTCTCCCGATCTATATTTAAGAGTTCCTTCCAGGTACCTAATATGCGTTCCTATCATTTTTTGATGTTGTTATTCCAGCATGGTGATGGTGATGAGAGCGTTGAACCTAAACGCACACTACAAACCATTACAAGTGGAGGTGGAGCCGTTCATCCCAGATATGCTGCCCACACGGCGAGCCACTCGCTCACGCCTGAAGGGTTTGCCTTTTAGGGACTTTCACGGATGCCTTAGCCAGCGGAAACCAAGAACTTTAGCCCATGTTAGAACCAGACGAAGCTACCTTTCCTAGAGGCTTTTACCAGGCTCTGAAGAAGAAAGGAGGTGTTTAGAGAGACATGAGGTAGAGAGAGTTTTCAAGCTTTGATCTCCAAATCTTATTCTTCACGCAACATATCTCGCCTTATATAGACGAGTACAAGTTACTATTGCTACAGTGCTACAGTGACTTGCTACAGTACTTTACTGTTTGCACAGTGCAAAACAGTGTACTTGTAGTACAACTCGTGACTGCTACAGTGCAGTGCTACAGTACACTACAGTACTCGGTCCGTGATGTCGGCCGGAAACACACTGAAAGCATAAACACACTTATCACACTTGTACACACACTTTCTTATACTAGTCCCTATGGTCTCGGTTGATGGGTTCTTCAGTGTTGTCATGAGAGTCATCCGAGTCTTCAGGACTATCTTGTCTTGTTCCATGATCATCGGTTTGATCCATGGTGGCAGTGCTCAAGATTCGTTCCCAGTAGGGTAAATATGCAGGGGAATCTCTTGGTGGTGTGGGCGGAGTCTCTTCACGCGGTATTATTGGCTGGGGCCAATTATCCGGGTTAAGATAAGGTTGCAAATCTGTATTGATTTGTGATAGAGAGAGGTTAGCTTCTTCCACCTGTGTGGAGGAGGATTCGCCGAGGTAGAAGGCTGGGCCGTCTTTTTGTCTTTTGAAGTCTCTGATTAAGGCTTCAATTTCTTCTTCCACCAAGTGAGATGGCCTTGAGGAACTTGCATGGAATGGGTCAGAGAATGGTCCATAAGCAGCCCATGGGTCTTGGGAGTCTTTCGAAAGAAGGATTTTTACAGGAAAATATGGTGGGAGATAATATCAATCTTGTGAAAGTATCTCTGGAGCAAAATGAAAGAGATCTTTCTCACAATATTATTATTCTTCTTCTTGTGGAAAATATGGGATGGGACAAATTGTCTCATCTGAAGGCTCGTCATCAATAGAGAATATTGATCCAAGTCATCATCTTCAAGGGATATGCCGGTGTTTTGTTCTATCTGCATGATGACGTTGATGTTGTTTCGCTTTGCCTGTGGACAATTTTTGGCAAAGTGTCCTTTTTTGTTGCAAATGTAACAACGTTTGGACTTGGACGTAGAGAACCTTCTTTTTCCAGAGGGATTTGAACCGAAGGATTTCCTCTTTCTTCTGAGAAACCTTCTTTTTCTGAAGCGTTTGTGCTGAAAGTTATCATCAGAAAGATGATACTTACCAAAGTGCTTCTTCTTTTTGTGTTTGCAATGGTCACAAACAGCATCTTTTTCTCCAGGGCATTTGATCTTCAAATAATCTTTTGAACAGTTTTTGTTCAAATGCGAGCTTTGTTTGAGGAATTGCTGGAAAGAATTTTTCCTACAACAAAGTTCTTCAAGTCCCATATGGATTTCTTGCTGGAGTTGGCCAATGGTAACATCTGCAATTTTCAGATTTTTTGTGCCAAAGGATTTCTCAACCACTTGAGAGATTTCTTTGGGAATGGAGTTAAGGAAGACTTGCTTCAGATTTTCATCAACTCCCAAGGCGTAGAAAAGCTTGTGCATAGCTTGGAAATGACGATCTAAATCTTTTCGCCAAAGAGAACAGCATTTTCTTTCAAAGAATTCTCGCCTTTGGGCTTCCTTAGTATTCTCCATATTTCCGCAAAAGAACTTGTGCATAGTGGAAGTATTGTCTTTGAAATTGGTCGATACCAGGAACTGGACCTGATTGGCTTCAAGGATGCAATTCCACCAATCTTTTAATGAACCGGTGAATTTTGAAGTAAATTCAAGGAGAATATCATAATTGTTGTCCCTGGTTAATTTCTGGGTAATGAGCCATGAGTGAAATTCTTGGAATCGATCTGGCCATTTGGAAAAATGAATATCATCTAAGGTAAAGAACCCTGTGTTTACATGGGACGAATGTGTTTGGGCTCGATCTGGAAATACAACTTGGGGCTCAAAAGGACTATCTTCGTACATTGGTTCTGGGGAACGATCCGGATCAGGATCAGCCATGTAAAGGGGAGGAATAGAACCACTGGATGAAGAGGATGAAGATGAAAATTCTTCTGGGATGCCATCCTCAGAAGCAGAGTCTTTTGGAATGTTAATGGTCGATATAGAAGGGAAAGATTGTTTAGGTTCTGGGGTTTTGGTAGTCAAATCCTTCAGGTATGTTTCTAAGGGATTGAATACCATCAGCTGCTTGGGCTGTTCTGGATCAGTAAATGAACCTATTTCTCTTTTCCCTATCTTTATGGCCTTTTTCCTTTCCATATCTCGAATGATGTTTCTGATCCTTATGGGATCAGATCGATCTGGTTCAAATGGCATGAAAAAGGGGTCCGAAGGTACTGATACCTTAGGTTTTTCTTGGGAGATGAAATTGGATATAAAATCCGATGATGATGGAGCAGGAGACATGCGTCCTTCTTGGAGGAATGCTATTTGGCGCTTGAGCTTTTCTATCTCCTTCATTGAATCTTTTAGATAGGAAGAATAAACTCTTCCTTCTTCTAGATCTGAGAGTCGCTTTCGGAAATCTTGAAGCATTTTCCGAATAACATCATGGTGAAGCTTGATGCTATGATGAACACCATCAACCCTTGTGTTAATGGTCTTAAGGGCTTCATTCTGGGCCAAAAGAGTTTCAGATTGCCAGTTTAGTACTGCCTCAGCAGGACTATTTCTTCTAGGCCTTCCTTGTTCATCCATTTCCTTAGGCATGTTGATCTTAGGCATATGATGATGCCTACGTTCAGAGTCTGTGAATTCCTAAGTCTCAGGAAAATTAAGACGCACATTTTCCCTAGGTAGAGGGGGAAAATCTTCTTCTTTGAACATGCAGATTTCTGGTAAAGAAGGGGATGGATTGCAACTCTTTTTTCTTTCATCAAAGGCAGTGGGCAGTGTCAGCGAGGGAGGCTGTGACTGCCTTTTTACCCACTTCTGGATGGGTTTATAAAATGGAGAGACAACAAATTTGGTTGATTTTTTGGATGGTGGCAGTTTTGGAGGAGGTGACGGTGGTGGTATATGGGGTGATGTGGTTGACTCCTGTGTATGAGCATAAAGAGGAGTAGAGGAGGAGTATGACACCAAAAATTGATATCCCATTTCATCACCGAGAGGACCTACCATGGGATCTCCTTCAAGATACCTTTGGTAAAGTGGGTCCTTTCTCTTTTTGTTTTTCTGGGGCTTTCTTTTTACCGTCGGATCGACCTCGTCAGGTGAGTTGGTGCAATAGGAACATTGACACCATGGGTCCCAAAAGCAGTGGCCATGGGAATCTTTATAATGATGGACATGATGTCCATCCGACTGGAAGAACTCAATGAGCTTCTTCGGGTCTTCGTCTTCGGGTATTGGATCTGGAACACATGGCTCGATAAGGAAAAGTGTTGGGAATATCGGAGGTGCTTCTTCTTTTCCTTTGTTAAACTTGACCTGAATCAGGCCATCCTTTTTCCGAATAAATTCGGAATCAACAGAGTAAACAGGCTTGTTGCTTTGATGGAGCTGTTCATAGTTCGTTATCCAAGTTTCAGGTAGAAGCTTGGTTAACTTTTCCTTCGGAATCTGCCGGGGAACATGGATGCAAGAGGGTTGGTCATTCTAAAGGGAGATGAACAGGGCATCTTCATTGCCATGAAAGTTCAGATCGAGTGCATGGTTCTGCACACGATACACCATCTGGTAGTGGAGTGTTGCTGCAACAGAATCTGCAGTCTGTGGTGCTCCTATAAGCTGAAGTTGAACCTTCAAAAAGGAGAGGAGTTGTGGATCTGCAAGAGCAACGTTAAAATTTGGATAAAGTGTGACAAACACTGTGCCGGCGTTCAGGGTAGTTTGAACTGTCCCTATACAGGCGTGTTGATGCTCCAAAAATCTTGTGCCTAGAAGTGCCATTCTGGCAACTACAGGTAGGCCCTTCCTCCCGTGGAAGGTGAGAGCAAGACGAACTGCACCGTAGTGCATATGGGTATAACCTTGTTGTGCCCACTGTCGGGGAAATTCTGGAGGTATTTGAAGAGTGACAAAATATTCTTTGTCAGTGGCAGGAATAGGGTGTTGATCGAATTTGGACAACTGAACATATTCCTTAACTTGAGGGGGAGTATGTCGGATGAGCTGTTTGATGGAGCGGATGGGAGAAAAGGATGATGATGGTTTTGCAAAAGCAGAGTAAGGATTCATGAGGGGTAGCTGGGTTTCTGAGATTCTAGTGTCTTCGGTTTGAGTGACTTCATACAGGAAGTCAATTTTTGAAGCATTAGAGATGCGAAACTCAGAAAGGGATGAAGATGAAGGTGAATGAGTAAGGGAAACGAGTGCACTAAGAACTGTTGGAGAATCACTCATACTGTGGATTATCTTCTTCGTCGCACTGGATAGTTCCAACTAGGAACACCTACTAGGCGCATGAACATGGGTAAGGCTCTGATACCAACTACGGTAAGAATACCGTTCATCCCAAATATGCTGCCCACACGGCGAGCCACTCGCTCAAGCTTGAAGGGTCTGCCTTTTAGGGACTTTCACGGATGCCTTAGCCAGCAGAAACCAAGAACTTTAGCCCATGTTAGAACCAGACGAAGCTGCCTTTCCTAAAGGCTTTTACCAGGCTCTGAAGAAGAAAGGAGGTGTTTAGAGAGACATGAGGTAGATAGAGTTTTCAAGCTTTGATCTCCGGATCTTATTCTTCCTATCTAGAAGATTCACCGAAGGAGATAGAAAAGCTCAAGCGCCAAATAGCATTCCTCCAAGAAGGACGCATGTCTCTTGCTCCATCATCATCGGATTTTATATCCAACTACGGTAAGAATACCGTTCATCCCAGATATGCTGCCCACACGGCGAGCCACTCGCTCAAGCCTGAAGGGTCTGCCTTTATAATGATTGGCCATCAAAAGTTTATATTGGCAGATCTGTTCTTGAGGGATAAGAATATGATCCCTACAGATTATGCTTTGTTATGTGTAGGTTTGTTAGACTTTAAAGATTTATGTGTACCTTCTATGTCTTATTCTGATAAATGAATAAAATATTTCTTTTGACAAAAAAAGATAGACAAGTAGACAACTTTTTCCCACAATCATCTCGAATTTCACATCGAAAAATCCCCAAATGGCATAAGTAATTAAGTGGATGCTCAAATAGATTTATTCTCTTCATTATTCCTAGAAGTTTGTTTTTTATTAAAGAAATGAACTTTGTAAGGAAAAAAAAGTTAAGCAAAATGTAAATATGCAGCGCTTTTAAAAAGGTTACGATTTTTCATAAGATAACGGATTTCAAAAGAGATAATAAATTGACCTAAAACACAATAAACGATACCAATGGAAATTAATTTTCTTCTATCCTTTAAGTTATTGTGTTTATTTAAATTGATGCTACTGTATTGAGTAACGATTTCAAAAGTAAAGAAGGTTATAGTTTTCAATTTCATTTCGATGTGAAAAATATGTTGCTTGAATAAACTATAAACATTAGACTTAGATGAAACAAGATGAACATTTCTGGTACCTTTTTTCCTACGTTTAATTTAATAATCTCTTAACTGACTGCTTTTACCGGGAACAATTATTCACCCAACTAAATCAACTTTGCTTTGGAAAATGATTTTTCAATGTTAACATAATATAGAGGTAGAGCCAGCTTGTTTGAAAGAAAGGAAATTATAAGTTAAAACTATATTATTGAAGCTGGATTGTAAATAAGTTTTCTAGGGCAGATTAGTAAAAAACTTCGACTATGTTCAACGTTCGTTAACAATTATTCATTCTTCTTTGGTGTTTAAATCGGAGAAATTTTACGAGAATCTCTAAGATCCGAGTGTTTTAATAAATTCATATATTAAAATTCTAATTCAAAAAATATATAAATAAAGTTGTTATGTTTATTCATATTTTATCAACAATCTCTATCTAAAAGTTAATCTTTAAACTCCCTGCCACCTACGATTCTTCTGTTAAAGTTCCATTTTTATCGAAAATTTTTGGTTAAATTTGTCACCTCTTTATGATTATAATTGGATTTGAGGTGAGTAAATAATTATTTACAATGGAAAAAAATGGCAAGAGTCTAATTGATATAAACATTAAATTCGTGAAATTGATTTTGCAAATTGTGTTTCTATAAATAAATAATAATCTCACACTAGGTGATTTATGAATGGAAATGATTATGATCAGCTTCAATCACTAAAGTGATGAATATTGGATGCATTGTATTTTTTATTGATAAGGAGCGAAAAGTATAATTTTTTATAATTATTATGAGTTGATTAGTTCGATGATTAGATTATCTCGAAAACGGTTTATGTGTTACGGGATATACAATGGAGACGTGTTTGGGCACGACTTTAGCGAGTTTAAGTTCATACCAAACTCGTGCCGATCCATTTGACACGATTAATAAATAGTTTTCCTTTCTAACTCTACATTTACATAACCCAAAAACTAAGAGGAAAAAGAAAATCTCCTAGAAAAACAGAGGAGAAAAGAAAAACCCTACACAGTCCACTGTAATAGTCCGTTAAAAAGCGCCCCCGTCAGAGGCAAAAACGACGACGAGAAGAGAGAAATGTTTTCCGATTCCGGCTACAGTAACGGCTACTACCACCGCCAGGAGGGCGGCGCGTTGCCGGAGCACAACAGCCTCCGGCCGCCTCTTAGGGGCCGCGGACGGCGGAGAGGACGTCGGGGCAGGTCGCACGACCCGGCCAATGCTCCCGCTTTCGGCGCTCCTAGGGTTGCCGATACCGAGCAGCGGGTGGAGCAAAAGCCTCCTCCCTGTACGGACTTCGACGTGGCGTATTTCCACTCGTACGCCCACCTCGGCATTCACGAGGAGATGATCAAGGTACTTTTTTTTTTTTCTTTTGGGTTTAGGCGCTTGCGCTTCTGTAGGCGTGTGATTTTGCGAAGGCTCGTGTACTTGATGAATAATGGCAATCTTTGAGCTTGGACACATTTGATGAATGTGCCTTTTAGTTGTGCCGTCTCGGATTTTTTGAGCGGCTGGAAATTGGCGAAATGGGCTTTATGTAGATTACTTTCCACTACTTCTTGCGTTAGCATAGAGAACTGAGAAGCTTCAAAGGGATTCCGGGTAGGCGGATGGAATGGTAGAGCTACAAAATTAGGTTCACCTGGTCAATTGGAGGTGCGATTGCTTAAATACGAGCTCATATGGTTTGAGTTAAGGGGATACACAGGTCTTCAACGATGCCTTTGTATGAAAGCAACGTTGTTCTAAAAGATTACAGCTTCTGCGCAGTAAACTAATGTTACCGAAATTTGGTGCATCTAAAAGTGGGGGTGCTCATCTTCTCGGACTAAATTATTACCAGCAGAGGCTGGAGAAAGATCAACCACCTGGCAGTCTACCTGAATGCAAGATAACTGAAAACATAACTGTGGTTCCCCTGTATGGACTTGTGAGGTGTGTTAAATCCTCCTTGTGGTTCCATATGTTCTGTTACAAGGGAGGTAGACAAGCAGTTGTCTTCTTGCATAATTTAAAATCTATGCTGTACAACTTATAATTGTACGAAACTGATAAATGGGGATGAGGTTTTGGAATTCTTGTAGTTTGAAAATTAAATGGCAAAATGAAGCAGAAGCACCTTCCAACACCAAGAACTGACTACTGGAGTGGGACTAAATTTAAATAAGTAGCTTTTGGTGTTGTGTTCTCAAGCATTATTTATTATAATATTCCCTGTTTCTTTGGACAATTTTTCCAGAGAGTAAATTGCTTCATGGATTAAATTATTAAGCAGAGAGCTGTTTCATTTTTGGTTGTGTGTATCAAAATGTTGATAGCCTGCAAATGAAACAGAGGTGAGTGTCTGCATATAAAAGGTTACCTTGAAGAGCTTGACATTATATATCTGGTGCAACTTGAAAGAAGTAGAAGCACCTTCGGGAGATGGGAGCTGCCGCTCTTCATGTGAAAATCCTGTGTGTGTGTGTGTGTGTGTGTGTGTGGCTTTTTCCCTTTTCTGTTTTAGAACCTTCTTTCCTACATGCCTTTATCATGGAATTTTTACTCTGTTTTGTTCAAAGAATTTTTTCCTAGATCCATGTTACATATTTCAGTTATTAGAGCATGCCAATATTGAGGTTCTTGCTATAATTCTCTGCGCATCCTTAATATGGTAATGATTGTGATGATCCTGATATATGCTTATGAAGTCCATATGTTCATCTCTTTTTGGCTTGATGTTAAGCAGAATGCTAGGAGGGGCGAAAGGCATTATGTGCCAGTGTGGGAAGTTTTATTGATTGTGATTTATGGAGCTGTCTGCGAGGATTTGATTGAAAAAGTTTGTTTTAGTTAGTAATGGAGTTTCTCTTTTACAGGATCGGGTCCGAACAGATACTTATAGGGCAGCAATAATGCGGCATCAGAGTTCTATTGCTGGCAAAGTAATTTCGATGTTTACTCTTAGCTTAGGTGCAATTCTATTCCAAGATTATAGGTTGCGTTAACTGCACGTAGTATATCCCAGTTCTCATATTCTTGCCTTTTTAGATGTTTAAACTTGCTTTGTGCACTTTGAGTTTGGTAAAGTCGATCTTTTTTTTGGGGTGCTAAGGAATTTTTCCTTCCTTTTTAGTGGGGCAATTAAGGATGGTTGTTGATATGATGAAGAGCAATAGTATAATCAATATATGCTGCTGGAAGTATGGGATGGAGAGCAAGAGATTTGACGGTGATATGTTTAGGTTCTGCGAGATGCAGAATGACTTACATGTGTTCCTTTCAAAACTAGAATGTTAATTTAAGGCATTCATACAATTACAAGATGAAAGAATCGATTTGGAATATGCAAATTATTGTTGAAAGAAATCAATAATGAAGTTTTAATTTATGGATTGTACATATTGCATGGTTGAAAGATCAATACAATTACTTACCTTACCCAAAAAAAAATGAAGTTTTAATTTAATCTAAGAATATGCAGACGAATGCACAACAACCAATCAGAAAGGGGAGGAGCATTGGGTGCTGTTCAACCTGGGGACCGGTTGGAACAAGCCTGGTTAGTTCAAAGCCAGTTCACCTGGGTAAAACCATCCTTTAAATAGCGGGAGAGAGAGAAGTGGAACTGCGCTTGTGGAGATTCAAACTTCTCACCCTGAGGAGTGAATGTACTCTCCCAACCACTAAGCTAACACCGTCATTTAGTTGTAAAGTGAAAATTATTTACAATAAGCTACTACAACAGACTGGTCCAATCCGGTTCTCCGTTGTTTTGGATTTAGAACTGACTCACCTTGAAACTGACCAACTATAATTCAGATAAAATGGGCTCTAGTACTATAGAGTTACTGGGTGCTCGGTTTTTAGTTTCAAAAGAGAAAGAGTGATACCTCATCTTGAAGCTGCATATGTAATTATTAGCATCCTTCACTAATTTAAGAGTCAAAGGATTGATACTGAAGTGAAAATCATTTGTGGTCCCCTTCATTTTAATTCAATCAAATGGCAAATGTTATAAGTAGTTTTGTAAACCTTTTTAATTGAATATCCCAGTGCATAGTTATGAACCCAACCAGTGCTTGTGTCCTTTGGCCCAGTATTGACCAATGGGTGGAGTTGACCATTCACTGCTCTTATGATAGCCCCATGTCCCATTTTTGCTTCTGTGATGGGTAAGTGTAACGATGGGTTGAAGTGAAAGGAATTTGAGAGAGAAAGTCATGACTTCATGGGTCTGGTCATATGTCACTAGAACCTGCAGGAAGAGAATGTTTTAGCTGCTAGTCTGTAAATGAGGAGCTAAGCCAATTTTTGCAGAAACAATAAAATATGGTCTTTTTACTTGCATTATGTTGGTGAGAGTGAGGGAAAGGTAATTTAGGTCAGAGTATAAAAGATTATAATTTCCCCTCCATTCCTTCTCTCAAAAGTTTCAAAATTTTCCCCACTTTTACCCAAACTTTCATTTATCCCACTTTCCTTCATTTCTCAAACATAGCATTAAGGCCTTTGTTTGTCAGAGAAAGCTGAATACTCTACCAACTTTCCTGTACTTGCTGTAGTTGATAAATTTGTCCATCATTTTAGAAACTTTGAACTCTTGTTTTGATTTAAACGTTTCTTAAGTGTCTTGATCTGTCAGTACAGTCACAAAATGATTGGGATGGATCGATCATCATGTAGGCATGCAACTGGTTTTGTTTTATATGTTTTCTTGGTTGTCGTAACTGCTTGTATCCTGGGCTACAGAATGATGTATCTCAGTCACTTCCTGTTTTCAAGATGATAAAAGTATATTTCAATCTAACAGTATACATTTTTTTAATGATCATCTGCTTGAGCCTGAAATGTGTTTTTATTTTTTGAAGATTTTGTTCCAAATTTAGCTTATGTTGTCACTTCTCTGATCATAGTCACATCTGTAGGTTGTTGTTGATGTTGGTTGTGGGACCGGCATTCTCTCTATTTTTTGTGCCCAGGCTGGTGCCAAGCGGGTAAACTCTTTTCTTATATTTGTTGTTTTGCTGACATTTTGCTTATGCTTGTTAATTATTAATGTTCATTTTCTTCTTTTTACTGAAATTATTGCTAGACGTGTGATAATTACAGAAAGTTGTTGTTATTGGTTTGCAAATTCTTCTCCCCCTTCACGTAACAAAGAGTCAATAGAGCTCCAAACTGAAACTTTGGGGGACTCAGAAAACCATTACTAGTTTGGGGTTTGTTTTGATTCATTATTGATCTTGTGAGATGTAATTACTGACGTATAATTGTGGGGCACCTATCGCTCTTTTTCCTGAAATATCTTGTCATATTCTTTTCTAAAAAAATAAAATACTTCTGCTATTACCAAGATAATAAGAATGGTTTAAAGTCATCAAATGCAGTTGCCGTCTTTATTCATACGCTGAAGTTGAGTTCTTGTTTTTAACTCTATGTTTCTGAAGTCCATTGAAAATACTTTGCCAAGTAGAAGATTTTGAGTGGTGATAAATTCTGTATGGATGCTGAGCTGGTTAGATAAGTTTTGTAATGGGAAACATGTAGCATGACTCTAGGGAATGCATAGTGGCTGTACTGGTTAGTAATTTCGTGAGATGTGATTAAAGTAAGCATTGGAAATTGACTGATTACATTTTTGTTGAAATGCTTTTCTGTAATGGGAAATGTGATGATTCGACCTTGTAATGCAGCATGACATTTTCGCATTCCGAGATTTTTATCTGTTGCCAGGAAATGCATAGTTACTTTGGACAGTGCCTTGTTGGGTAGCTATTGGTATTTTTCCAACAGATTTTCTTTTTATGCAACTATTTGATTATAGGTTGAATGAAAATTATTCACGACAACAATAGCAATAAAACCCACAGGTGATTGACAACAAATCCTTGAACATAGCATGCACCCAAAATGTGGAGACATAGTAATGGCTTTGAGAAAATAACAAATGATCATTTGAACAAAAGGCTTAATTTTATACTGAAGTTTGACAAGAAAGTCACCTAATGCACTGAAGTTTAGGTTCCATCATTTAATACTAGGGGAGAAGGGGCTCTAAAGGTGATAATCTTCAAAGGTCTCTTTCCTCCACAACCTATTTCCTCTAGGTTTTGTCTACGACGTTTGTAAATCTTTAGCCCTTTTCTTCTTAGGCAGGTGGGGGATACCAGATGGAAGATTAGATAGTACTATCAATAACAACTGCGATGAAGCTTGACTGGTGAAAAGGAATAATACGTAATAGTATTCAAGAAATTTGGTGTTCGATTGGTCTGGCTTTGAATAGGTAGTAGGAGTGTGACAGTCGAAGCATCTTTTATTTTGGAACATGTTGTATACATATGCAACTCTTAAATGATAGAAAGACTATTTGGTTTAGGAGACACTGATAATGCCAGAAATATATGTAAAGGCTCTACAAAGAGCATTGAGGCAGAAGGAAATTATTGCCAAGTTACTAAGGGTGTTGCCTAGTCAATCTGCAATAGCATCTATCAAATTTCATGGATAGGATTACTTTGCCACGACCTGTGATATTATAATGAGCAACTCTCCAGGGTGCTCCTGCCCTGGGGAAAGAAGGGTTGAGAAAAGATTTAGTGACCATATTAATATCATGGTTAAACTTAAGACTTTCTTACTTTGAAGTCATTAACTCATCGATTTCTTTCTAATTTCTAATCTTAAGATGCTGAATTTCAATGTCACTTCTAGGAACGCTAGTCCACCAATGAACCCCTAAATCTGTCCACATGGCTCTTAAATTTATATCTTTTCCTTCTAAATCCATACTATATTATGAGGTCTGTTGTGGTCCTTAGCAAGCATAACCGATTTATCATGTTAAAGTTGCCATTTTTCCCTTTCTTATTTTGTTTCCTCTTTCAACTTTTCTTTTGGGTACTTCACAACTTTGAGGATGAATCTCATGATGCTGTATGATGGTCATAATCATCCACTATGTTTCTAATATAACAGGTTTATGCAGTGGATGCGAGTGACATTGCGGTGCAGGTACTCTAGCACAGTTTTGCCCATATTCCCGTTCCCTGTAGTTTTCTTGTCTTTGCAATCATTCACTGTATAAAATTCTTGTGTTAAAAAAAAAAATCTGTAGGTCCTTCTTCCCACATTGATCTACTACCTCTCTCAATTTATTCTAAGATACCTTTTTATGTATATCAAAAAGTTGAAAGGTCCTGAGAAAGTTCTGTTCCACCAGAAAATAGTTTTTTTTTTTTTAAACAAACAGATTTTTGCATAAATTGCTGTTTCGTTTTAGCTCATCCGTAGCCAGGTCCTCTTAAGTTTGTTCTACAAAAAGAGGCTGCTTCAGTGGAGTCTTTGAGTTGGGATGATAAATTTTCTCCTATCTTCTCATAGAAATTTCATAGCGAACAGCAAGCATTTTTGGTTGTAATAAGCATCAACTGATAGGTGAATTGCGATGATCTGGATTGCTTTCACGTTTCTCTGTTATGCAGGCAAATGAAGTCGTAAAAGCAAATAATTTGTCTGACACAGTCATAGTATTACATGGACGAGTTGAGGTAGACTTCATCAGATGAGGCAATTCTCGAGTTTTTCCTTTTGCTTGGCTTGTCTTTGTTATTTCATCGATCTTGGCATTGGATAAGTTGGCAATTTTTTACCTTTATGGAGCATTGGTGTTGACACAGGAATATAGACTATACTAAAGTGTGCTATCTCAGGATGGAGTGAAATTTTTGTTTCAGGATTACATTCTCTACTAGTTCTAATTTGCTCCAATTAGTCAGTTGATCTCGTTGGACAAAACATTAGGTGGTCATAGATTTGAATCCTGAGAGTCCAGGAATTGAAATTTCAGCCCACTCATGTTGAAGGGGGCTTATGTCTAGGTGGCACTTTGGTGGGTCATGGTGACGGCCCCAGTATATAGTAGGAAGACCTCTTCAGAGGTTATGCTGCTTTGAAGTACCATGGTCCGGTGGGGACAATGCAATGTCAGACTTGACGGACCCACAAGCTGAACATTGTGGGAGAGTGTGGAATTTCTGTGGTAATGCCCCAGGGAGATTGCTATGGTGGTTGCCCCATTTCACCCTTTCCTCTTCAAAAAAGAGAAGGGGTATAGTTAGAAGAAAGCTATAAATGGACGAGTCAGATTAGGGGAGGTGGAAATTTCTGGTCATAGTTGCTGGATTGGTGAACCGAGAAAGTAGATATGTAGTAATGTCAAAATTGGTTGAGATTAATATTATGGCTGTACACCTACCCATGGGTAGCCCAGCTGGTTAGGGCGAACTTGGGCTTCGTTAAGGTCTTGGGTTCGATACCCCGGAGAAGCGCCTGTGATTTAAGTGGGGGGCCATGGCGGTAGGTTGCTGTGCTAGTCTCCCCTGATAAATAGTCAAGGTGCGCGCAAGCTGGCCCGGACATCTCGGTTATCAAAAAAAAAAAAAAATTATGGCTGTACACAGTGCATTTGAAGAAATAAATGTAAAAACTGCGGGGGATTCATATTATTAAGAGTGTCAATAGTTGTTGGTGCCTAATTACTGTCCTCACATTTTATATGCCTAACATTGAAGTTTTGCTTCTATGGAAACTTTGTGAATGTTTGTTGCTCTGATTGTGATATCTGCAGGATGTTGAGATTGATGAGGAGGTTGATGTGATAATCTCGGAGTGGATGGGGTACATGCTTCTTTATGAGGTACTGCTTTTTCTTTGTAATCAACGTTTGTTGCTAGATCTTAGCAATCATATAACCTTTATATTCATCTTATGCATGAGTTTATGCTACAAGTAATATTCTCTATGTTGAGGCAGTTGTTTCTTTTGCTATCTTCCTTCTTCGTGGATTTCATTGTAGAGCATGCTGGGCAGTGTCATAACTGCAAGAGACCGCTGGCTGAAACCTGGAGGTTTGATCCTTCCTTCAAATGCCACAGTAAATCTCTCTCTCTCTCTCTCTCTCTCTCTCTCTCTGACACAAGCGTGCACCACATGCAGAGGCACACATACAGTATCAATTACATTGAGCAGTACATTGCCTATTAACCCTGTGTAGAAGATAAAACAAAAAATGAAGCTCATTTAAATAGCTAAGGTTGGATGATGTCAATTAGGTATGGTGAGCAAACAATTAGATCCCTTCAGTCTCTTGATTCTTTTGGCCTGCATAGCAAAACAATAGAAAGGGGAAACTTTTGATGATCATCGGCTTATTTTTCTATATTGATTTCTTGCCAAGCCCAAGCTGTCCCTGTGCGACTCTAACTATACAACAAATGCTAAGAGACCTCTTCATTCCACCTTTTTAGCTGTAACATTCTTTTTTTGGTTAGATGAAAACATTTATTTGCTGAAACTTTTCCTTTCTTGATCAGATTGTCTTAAGTTAATTAAGCTCTAAGCTAAAATACATCTGAATATCCCACTCTTGTCCTATATGGAGTATCTTTATATTCTCATTCAGTTGATAATTCGATTAGTGTCCATAAGCTCATGGCATCTCAGGCCTTCTTTGTTCAGTCTTGTTACATGGGTTGGTGGATGCTGGTGTTGCTAACTGTAAAGATTGGATTCTTTTATTTACTGAAGAAAGTCTTAGTCTTTGCTCCCTCCATAATCCTTTCAATCATATACTGAAGTAATCACTTGAAAATGTCCCTGCTTTAGTTGATATTGAAGTTTATGTCCTATCGATGCTGATTTTGGTTTATGTCACTGCAGTTGTATATGGCCCCTGTCACACATAGCGACCGGTATAGTGACAGCATTGATTTCTGGCGCAATGTGTACGGGATTAATAGTGAGTACTATTGATGTGGATTATGAGGCTTTCTGAATTTCAATGAGTTCAAATATTGGCACTTATTTGTTGGACCTTAATTAAAAAGGAGGATGGCAAAAAAGATTGAAAAGGGGGGAAATTTGTCATTATAGTGTAATATATTTATTAGATCTTTTCTTTGCCATGCTAATTTGTCAATTCTGGAATTTAGTAAAAGTGTCCATGTTACAATTGTAAATGGTTCTCTCATAAGATGTCATTGCACAATTTGCACTTGTCATGAACTGCATCTGTTTTGAGTTTGAATGCTCATGCCAAATCGTATTCTTCTTCTTTTATTTGTCTAGGATTAGTAAGCTATTCAAGCACTATGCAAGATGGATGGGGTTAGTATTCTGGTTGGAATTGCAATAATGAGCTGCTGTTAGTCCAATTTCATCTACAAGTGTGCTTATTCCGGGCTAGTTGCACAATCGTAGCATTTTACATAGTGGTTTCTACGGGTTGATTATCATTACCGTTGACTTTGTTTTAATATTTTCAAATGATAATGTTTATTGTTGTTGAGAATTCAACCATGATAATCCTCTTGTTGTGGTTGCAGTGTCTGCTATGTTGCCTTTAGCAAAACAATGTGCCTTTGAGGAGCCTTGTATAGAGACAATAACTGGTGAAAATGTTTTGACATGGCCACATGTGGTAAGACTCCAGTGCTAGCTAAAAGTTGCACACTTTTTTATGGTTCATCACAGGACAATATGCTGCATCTCCTCTTCATCTCTCTCACTTTTTGCTTTTGCATCAACACCATGAGATTTTTTAAACTCCTGTGCTTAAAAAGAATTGAACTGAGTTGCATCCAGAGTTTACAGTTATCATTGTTCGTATCTTCTCGAGTCACACTCTGAATCTCCTTAACCAATGGCTTGCTTGCTGTTGCTAATCCGCATTCTCTCCCTCCCCCCCCCCCCCCCTCTCTCTCTCTCTCTCAACTAATCCAGTATCCCATGGATTTTCCATCCATGATTAAAGAAAGGATTGCAACTTTTTACTGGGAGTCAATATGGTTAAGTAAAATCTTGTCCATAGTTCTTAATTTCTCCGTGTCCAAGCAAGCAATATCCTTTTCAGAATGTTATACTTTGAGTATAATTTGATGTTGTATGCATAGTTTTTCTTCCTTCAGTTTTACCTATAAGTGGAAGCTTTTCGTGCATGCTTTCTGATAGCATGTATATCTGATTAGAATGACTTATTCTCTGAATGCACATCATGTTCGTAATATGACGTCTTTTTAATCTTTCAAAATGGAAAAAGTGTACTTGAATATACTAACCAACTCTAGAGTGTCAAGACATTTATATTTAGCTTTATAATTAGGATTAGAATTCTGAAGTTTTGGTTCGGGTTTAGGTTTTCTCATTATTAGGTCAACAATTAGTATTAAAAGATTTCAGCTTATCATTAAGTTTATCTTGCAGCTAGGGGTGATCGGTTCCCGGGCGGTTCCCGGTTCCCCTAGGAACCGGGAACCGGACCGGTGGAACCGGTTCCCTATTTCTTGGAACCGGGAACCGGACCGGATAGGATTGGGCGGTCCGGTCCGGTTCCCGTTCGGTCCGGTCCGGTTCTCGGGCGGGTAATTAAAAAAAAAACAAGAGAAGAAAAATACAAAACATGCGACGGCTCTACAAAATACTTGAATATACATGCATATAAAGTTTGCACTCTTTCAAGATGAAGCATGTATTCACCATTTAATTATATATTCCATATAATGCAGAAGATACTCATCCAAAGAAACAAATTTATATAAAAATTTCTGTTTTTAATAATTTTTTTATAATTCTTTTAATAAAAAGTGTCGGTCCGGTTCCGGGCGGGCGGTTCCACCCCCGGAACCGGGAACCGGACCGAAAATTCCCGGTTCCATATAAATGGAACCGGGAACCGGACCGGTAAGTTTTAGAACCGCCCGGAACCGACCGGTCCGGGCGGTTCCGGGCGGTTCCCGGGCGGGCGGTTTAGTTTGCTCACCCCTACTTGCAGCTGAGAATTGCATTGCCGCTATTGGTAGTACACATGTTTTTCCTATAGGCTTTCTTTTGTAGACTTACCACTTCTTTGCCATCCTTTTAGGGGTTCTTGATGATGTTTGGTTTGTATCAGTAAACCCTTATGTTGGATCAGAGAGCATAGGTAATGAAATTGGGACGAAGGCCTACAATGAAGTAAGACATAACTTAACAGTGTGAAGTTCTAACATGAAAGATAAACTGACATCATCAGGCCTTCTGTTCTGATGAACGATGCCCTGTGATTTGTTGACTACTTAACTCAACAGAGAAAATTGTATGCAAAATAGGGAATCTACTCTGATATTATAGCTAGGCTGCGTGTGTTCTTAGTAGTCTTGGATTTCTTAGAACAGTATTATATCATAATGAAAATTTTTATTCTATATCTGATTGAAGGTGCTCTGATAACCCGCATTTATATGCTGTACATGGTCACAACTTGTGTTACTGAGGTTTTGACATGTCCTCTTTCTAGAAAATACTTGCTAGCTAGTTTTGATATTGCAGGTAAAGCATGTGGACTGCTACACTGTTACACTTGGTGAACTAGAGTCAGTCACAACAAGATATAAGTTCAAGTCGATGATGCGAGGTATGCCTCCCTCTCCCTTTCCACTACCCACCTCCGTTGTGCAATATTGTGAACTATTACTTTATGTGTTATATATACATATATATGCATTCTTGCCTTTAATGTGATCTAAACTGGAACTTCTCATTGTTGGTTTCCTTTGGATAAATATTAAAATTTCTAGGTCTTCTTTCATTTCTGTGCTGAAACATATATTGAGCATGTTATGGTTTTTGTCTGAAATTACAGCAATTACTATCTTGTTCTAGTTGTCTAGACTTAGCAAGTACTCTATATGCGCACAGTCTAATCCTAATATCACTTGGCATGTGCATGCTCATGCTCAGTCTAATCCCAGTGTCGCCTTTGGCTACTTAGCTTCATCTTGTGATATCATCTCTTACTATATTAACTGATGATTTCTATTTGTCCTTGGTCATCAGCTCCATTGCATGGGTTCGCATTTTGGTTTGATGTTGGATTTGATGGGCCTGCAATCTCTCCCACCAGTAATCACGTCTCATCGTCACTTATAGAGTGCTCAAACAATCAGTCAGCAGATGCCAGTCAGAGGAAAAAACGAGCTAATCCTAGTGAAGCATTAGTGCTTTCTACTGCACCGGAGGAACCACCAACACATTGGCAACAGGTATTTGTAGGTTTCTCCTTTTCTTGGTTAGTGGGCTTTTAATGTGTTTGATTCTTTGTCACTTTATTATTTTCTGTTAGTTCTTCTTTATAACTTCAATTTGACAAGTACCGATGGCTTGCATAGAGGACGTATGCAGAGTTAGTATACTTGTCTCTAGATACATATTATTGGCTATTTTGCTTATAGTGTGAACTTTTAGGAAAACTGGTTGTTTAACAGTAAGAATTACTTTTGAATGTTAATGATAGGATCGACCTTGTGGATTCTGTCTTGTATGAGCTCGGTAATTTTACCTCTTTTTTTTTTGGGGCGGGGGGGGGGGGGGGCAGACTTTGGCATATTTTGGTGTCTCATTGGAGAAAAAAAGGGTTACATCAATGAATATTATCCTAAATTCTTGCTACCTTGTCCGTTGACACAGTAAGACATAAGGACTCGAATGTTGATTTAGCTCTGTTCATACAAGAGAACCATCCGTTTATCAAAGCTCCAGAACTTGCTTGAAGCTGCCTTCTCTGTTGTTTTACTAATAGAAAGTAATTGCAACTCCTTAACAAAATGTTGTGCGATTGTCTTCATTAGAGTGAGACAACAATCGGTCATTACCGAAAGGTTACCTGATCTGGTGGGGAATTTTTCTCAGTGCCTTTATCGCATGGAAGCTTAATAAAGCTTTGGGAATGTCCCACACAATGTGCTTTTTAGATGGATTTTTCACAGGCATTTTAACATTTGTTTGATGCGAGTTTTGCAGACTATGGTATACTTCTATGACCCAATAGACCTTGAGCAAGACCAGCTCATTGATGGTTCTTTAACATTAACCCAAAGCAGAGAAAATCGTCGGTTCATGAATATTCACCTTGAATACACGTAAGTAGTGTGATCTTTCTGTTTCATTCACCTTGATACATATATAAGAAGAGAGGAGGGCTCATTGACCTAATCTAACTATGTTGTCTTATTAGAATCAACTCGTGACATTGCAAATTTCTGTGCTTTTGCAGCTCCGGTGGGCGATCTTTTGTCAAGGAGTCTGTAATGCGGTGACATTCCTTGATCTCTTAGATTTGGATTTTCTATCAGGCGAATGTATATCTCAAACTGAGGCTAATTGTCAGGTTTGTGGACTTCCCAATTGTAGTGAGCACGAGGTGCTAATATACGAGTGCATGTCTACTCTCCATGAGCTTATATATTCCTATTTTCAATCAGATTGTATCAGGTCTAAAACTATTTGTATATTCCTATTTTCAATCAGATTGTATCAGGTCTAAAACTATTTGTAGGACAGGAGACGGAGTTCCTGTGGTGCTTGTTTGATGAATGCGTCTCTTGTGATGCCCTTCATATGGCCACAAGACAGTCATTGTCCGTCATGTCGAGCTCCTGTATCAGTGTCTGCAGTATTTCAGCATGGAATTTTACTGAAAGATTAAAAGTAATTATAGAGGCAACATTTTCATGAAATTAGCTTTTTGTATCCGTTGTCACCAATGGACTCTTCTTAGTTTAACTCCTGTCTTTTAGCAGAGAACGGCTTGTAATACGAGCATCTTGCAAGGCTCGAAACTCGCATCAAAGTGAGAATTTGATCATGCTACTACGGTTGGTCCTTACATCAGTAAATTCATGTGGACATGCATATGGAGGGATCAAACTAAGAACAGTCTGAGAAGTTTGGAGGGACCAAGTTGTAGACACCTGAGTTAGGTAAAGGAAGGGATTTTAATTAGAAATGCTTCTTGTCATGTCATCATTTGGAAGCTGCATTTCATGCTTCCTCACAGAATCAAATTACATCATCAAAATCATGTCTAATCCAGTCTAGAAGGTGGCAAGTCCTGCACCACCAACCTTAAAAACAATCTTGAAAATAGGATCCTCCATTCAACCCAAGCTAATCTTCCTCTTTTCTTGAAACTCAACATTCGCTGCGAACCACTTTGAAATTGCATGCCCTACTTTGAGCCACTTTGGATTTGAGTACTTGACTCGCAACGGCATTAACTAAATCTTTCGATTGTCACTCAAAACATGCTTCTCAAGACATGAAGGAGAGTCCTAAGAACCGCAAGAAGTGACCATGCTTCCTTAGCGTACTTAGAAAACTCGGTGCATCGGACTGGGTATTCTTGTAATCCCCTATGATCTCTTAGTTTCGGTTATATTGGTCGTACCGTGTATTAAGCTACTGGTTTTGGCATTTAATCGTGATCCAAGATACTGTGGTACAACATAAGTTAAAAAAGAACAACTTTGATGCATAGTTATCTCTCGGTTCATCATTCACACAAGCATGTCGCTGTGCCCACACATGTAATACCTTTCCCAACCACCGCTGCTCCAAATGTTCTATGCGCCTCCTCCACCATGGGCACAGCCACCTGACCACCAGCGCCGCACCACTTCTTCTGTTGCTCATCCACGCATCACATCCATCTTCACCACCCGCTGAGACGACTAACACCAACCTCAAGTCTCACCACAGCCATGATGATTACACTTCTATCTCCATGTCAACCACTAGCAAATCACTCTATCCTATTTACCACCTCCTCAGCGAGCTAATCAAGAATTAATATCGTGTCCTTGTCTCTTCTGTAATTGAACTATGAGAAAAGAAAATCATCGGTCGATGTTCAAATGCAATTCTTCGGATGTAAGCAAAACCTAAGTTAGACAAACTATGCAGCTCCAGTACAAATAAACTAGTTTCAAGAACATTGTATTCTTACACCAATGGTGGACGCGTGATTTATGTCAAGGGGAGATAAGTTGAGGAGGACAAGGTGAAGATGACATACTTAAAATCCTCCAATCAAAACTATGCTCGTGGAAATTTAAAGGTCAAGGAGGGCGACGACCACCGCCAACCATCATTAGATATCTCATGGCAACTTTTTGAGGTAATAATTGTTCAATTATTAGGGCGGGCGCACACTTTGAGACCCTCGTTTTTCTAGTGCCTTTGCGACATTCCCACTCAACGTCCTTTCCCCAATTTTGTAACCTATCCTTCTTCGGTTTGCCTTGTCGTACTTCTGCATGTTCGACAACATTCTTTTTAAATACAAAATTATCGTAATCTACATCCAAGGCCCTCAGACTTTTCCCTTCAGATTTGCATAATCTAAGCGATGCGACTGATAATCACGCTTTGAGAGAAGAAGTGGTGATTAAAGGTTGTGATCTTTATTTTTTTTCCCCTTAAAACATTTCTTAATGGAAAAGAGAAAGTATCAAACAAAACTCCCCATCAAGAAAGTTTCTGTCAAATGTCTGCCCCATTCCTAATGGAAAAAGTCGCATATGTAACATCAAGTATATTGTATAAGATCCTGACGGATCATGGTTGGAACCTCATGAACAAAAGGAGTTTAGTTTATGCTTTAATTATGTCTACATGATCTGAATGGGTTCATTTGATTCTAGTGTATATGAAATTTCTGAGATTGAGGATACTTTCACTAAGAATCCTACCCAACTGATATCATTTTCTAGCTGTATTAGGTCCGCAGATGAATGAAAGGGATCAAAGTCACAATAATTCACCAAGTTCCACTATCGGATGTCACCACATATCGACATAAGTTAGAGTTGTGAGTTCAAAGTTTGCTACTGTCGCTGTGCCACAGTTCCAATTGATAATGCAATGCAAGCTTCATTATACTTTAATCTCAATCATAATCTCAATCATACTTTGCAAATGTGACTAACTTTTTCGAAGGTTTAACCAAATAAAAGAAAAAGTAAAGGTAATTTAACGCAATTCTTTATTATGCAAATAATGAGAGAAAAGCAGGTATTGAAAATTCAGTTTGCCATGATGTAGGACATGGTCTTCTTCACTTTGTGTGAGCAAGGACTTACCAAGCAACATCGTTCAAATGCAATTTATGAAACCGATTTGTCTCATTTTCTTCTTCATATGCATGTATATATGATAGGTTATGCTTCCTCTAGGACTGTATCATGTACAATGTGTGATTACTAGACTAATTTCTGTCTAGTATCTTCTTGTACCTTTTCCGTCACTAATGTTTACACCTTAACATAATTTTTTCGGATACCGTGCTCATAGGAGAAAACACAAACCAAAGGCTAACACCCCTGTTTTTGCTTCTTCTGCTGTACTTCTTGTTTGTCTGCTTTTCTTGCATAAAACACAGACGGTAACCAGTGAAAAAGATGAAGCATATGTAGCAGAAAACCAAAGGATGATATCTAAGTTCCTAAAAGGTCCGTTATAACATTTCATCGTTCTAGAATTAGATGATGCCGGTAGTGATTTCCTTAAGATGTCCAGAACTATGAAGTATCCTGCAATAAAGAGTGCGAAGCAAAATAACGAGATATCTATCTCGGGCGGTATTTTGAGAAAATCTTTGGATATATTTTGACAGTATGAATCTCTGAAGGCTCAGTTCTCTTTCGTAAAGAAAGAGGAGTTACCTTCAAATGATATTTTTTCACCAGAGAAAGTGCACGCGGATATGCCATTCTTACATTCATGACTCCAGTACTCTATCTTCTGCCTCATGCGTGAGGTTTTGCATGCCACACACACACACACACACACACACACACACACACACACACACAGATTAAAGAACTAAATTGATATTATTAAGAATAAAGGCAACTTTTAGGTAGTAATAATGGCTCAATTATTAGGTGAGTCGTGCACATTCTATGTACTTCCTACCCTGAATCCAATATTCTAATCTCGGACTCAATGTGGCTTTCGCACTCACTCTAGCCAAATTTTATATCCTTATTCTATTGAATAACAAAGCTTTTGTGGGTTGGTCTTGTCTTCACTTACGCATTAGGATGTTTTATCATATCTACCATATCTCGGTCTCCTCACACCCTCCAATTTCTTGTCTTTCTTATCATATATATAACAAATGAAACTATGTAAATTAAACTATAAGTAGTTTTTGGAGGGAAAAAAACATCAAAACTCCGTCGAGATTCTGTCGACCTTTCACACTTTCTTTTATGTATGAAAAAGTACAGCTCGCATGGGAAAAAAGAAATAGCAAAATCAGAATTGAAGTTTGAATACGAAATATTTATATACATGATTGGTCGATTCAAGCCAAAGGGATGAGCTAAGCCTGCCATTATCGCGTTAGACTAACACGTTAATCACCTCCACCATCTTTGCCTTTGAACATATCTCCCACTCGTCGACCAAAAAGCTAGACATGATTAAGTAATGTAGCCATACGTGTGCCACCATTACATGTGTATTTTCATTTTGTCCATGTGGGACACCTACTTTAGTGAGCACTTTGTGTATGATTCATCGAAAAAAGAAGCATGGCTTTTCCCTGGAGGTAGTTCTCCCCCCAGAGAAGCGTGGGAAAGGTGGCTATTGATTCCGAAAAGCAAAATCTGACTCATGAAACCTACATCACATCCATTTGAGAGTATTGGTTTACAGCAACTATAGTTAATTTGCACGAGGAGGTTGTAAAATAACATAGGAAGAGAGAGGAACATAGAAACTTTTGGAAGCCTTAGTTTTCCTTCCTGGCTAAAAGAATTTTGTACTAAAAGCTAAGTTGCTGGAGTAAAATATTTGTCTATGAGCTACGGAAATGATCTTGGACTAGGCAAGATGTGCGACTTCAGTTGGGGCCTTGTGAATTGTGATCGCCAAAGAGGATGAAAGGTGAAGAGAGATTGAAATGATGTAAAGGTTTCTACATACTTTTTCGGCATTTCTATGTCACTTTGATTACCTAATTAGCTTGATATTAGCCCCTTGCAAGTTAACTTTTGGAAGATCACAGGACCGTGACTAGTCATTTAGAAACTACCCAAACCCTAATTTCAAAGCTGTTAGGCATGGGCGACCGTCGTATGCATGTACATATTCAAAAGACTAAGTTCTTATATATGAGTGAGGACAGGTTCTGGGGTTTCTAGCCTGCCTCGTGTATGCATGGGCGTCCTCTGTAAGTGTTAACTAGGATTGTTTCAAAGAAATTAATCATAAGCCAAGGTAACAATCACTGTTCTTCGCACGTTGGCTTACAACATGATCAAGTAACCTGAAGTTGTGCGAGTGAAGAAGTTAATCAAGAATCAAAATTCGTGAAATTCAACGCCAGAGCTTTAGCTCTAACATTTGGGAAATTTATACCTCCAAAAAAAATCATATATCTATATCGTGATTCTACAAATTAGTCCTAATTTTTTTCTTCTTTTTTGCCTTGCCACGTCAGCGCGGGCTGGCTAAACTTTTTTGGGCGGATTGAATTGGTATAAATATAAAATATTCGATTGAAAGAATTTGAATCGGCGTAATTCTATTAAGTTTAAGATATTTTTTCAAATAATGTTTTCCTAATACGGCGATATATTGAGTACATATGCACACTCGATTAATTCAGAAGTTTTCACAGTGTGAAAAGGGTCAAGCTTATGCTATGACGAATATGAAGATGAGGGGGAATGAGTCGGGCCATGTGTGGTGCAATGATTATGGAGGACGGTAAGACTGACCGTCATTGCATCACGCGCGACTCTTTTGGCCCCAATCCTCAATAGTTCTTTGTCCTTCTTGCAACTCATCCTCCCCCTTTTGGTAATGGGATACCGTGCTTCTCAAATACACCGCGCGATAGACCTCCCTTATCTCAACCGATTGGTGGAACGATCAGGACTCATATATCGATAAGCGTGAGATTACGGATTCGATTCCCGTAGTTACAATCTATCAAGATCGGAATTTGAGAAAAATCAAGTCATTGGTAAATCCCTTAACTACCGATGCGGATGATTTGTGTATATGATTGGATTGGGAGAGATGGATTTAATCCGGCTGCATAAAAACTCTTATGTGGAAAAGGAAAATTTCTCTTTGTTTGATTTTCTTATCTTCGCGTGATGTTTTGATGAGATATTAGAAGTAAATTCATGCTTATCCCCGTAAATCAACATATGTGATCTTACTTCTTTATGTTACAATTATACATCAAAGACATATTGGGACCAGCATAAATATTTTGAGCAATGATAGAATATGTAAATCTTCCCTCCCACCAGCATATGTTCTCAATCAAATGGGTTTTTTTTTTCCTTCATATTTTGGACAAGAGTAGTGCGCATTCATCTATATATATACACGTGCCCACGTCAAAATATAGTGCTGTTGATTATCATTCCATTAGTTTTGTCGTTAGTTCTTTCTATTCACCATCTAATCATACAGTGCACCCGAACGCTGTCTTAATGAAATTTGTTGCCACCTTTTCCTCCCCTCTCAAAGCCTGATTTCCCGTCATCTCCGAAAGAAGGGCAGGTACAAAGAAAGCAAAATTGGAAAAACAAAAGGAGAGAAAACAATCAAAGATTCTCCAAAAGAAAAGTTCAAAGAAAATGTAGTTGTGCCGCCGTAGAATGAGGCAATTTTATTAAGCTAAAACCTATTTGAAATGGCAAATATCGAGGTGCGCACACGTAAACCTTCCTTGACATAAACAAATACAAGTCCAATCACTTTACCAAAAGGCTAAGGGGGATAAGTAGAAAGGCGGTGTCTTTATGGCTTGTATTTTAGGTTCAATAGAAAAGTTAAGAGGGAGACGTGAAGTTTGATTTTTTTTTTGCCTAATCTCTAATTACACGAGCGATTAGGGAGGTTCAACTCGTTGTTCTTTGTGCTCCAAGCACCCAGTTTTTCAAATGGGGAAAGACTTCCCCCATTCTCAATGGAACTCAGCCACCTTTTATCATTTAAAATCATCAACCTCTTTCCACTTTTAGAGAGAGAACTCAGCCACCTTTTATCATTTAAAATCATCAACCTCTTTCCACTTTTAGAGAGAGAGAGAGAGAGAGAGAGAGAGAGAGAGTTTGTCTTTACTAGGAAGAAGCGCTAGTCGCCACAATATTAAACCTAGGTCAAGTTTTAAAAAAAAGCATGCGCAATGGGACTGTTTCTTTTCTTTTTTTTCTTATCAAAGTATCTCAGATGACAATGCATACACTGATGGAGGAACTTGACATTAACAAAGGGGGAAAAAGAAGTTTACCTTTGGTTACTATACATTGTACATAGTGGTAGGAAATAATTTCATTATCTTGACAAGAGCTCCGTGCCATGTTTCTTATTCTTTTATTAGCATTGTCTATTTCCCAAGACGAGTCGAATAACACAAGAATTGACCGAGAGAAATTCGAACTCGACATGACACTAATATGATGAACTTGAAACTGATTAAAAATCTTAACATGCGAATGACGATCGGACTTTGCATGTCAAGATAGAGAGCGATGATCAATAAAGATAAGAAAAAAGGGAATATAAACCATTTGCATGGGTGATCCGTATTGAAGAATACACATCAAGATAGAGATAGAAAAAAGGAAATAAAAAAGAAATATGTTAAGATAGAGAGCGATGATCGATATATCAATGAGTTGCTTGGTCCCTTGAAAGTTAAAAAATGATTTATGTGATATCTTGTTGAAAGAAGATTGAAACTTTTCTATCTTGCTACTTATCAACTGTATAAAAGTGCAAAATTTGATTCATATGATGTAATCTATGACCCAGACTATATTCTTAAATTCAATGCGTTGCAACATGAAAAACATGTTTTTTCGTAAGACGTGCTGTATAATTACACAAGACCACGATAATTGAGCACTAATCATAGTTCATCTTTACCATCAGACGCAAGCAAATTCTCTTTATTCTCCACCCTCTACAGGTTTTAAACTCATGTCACTGTTGATTACATTCATTGGCGAGATAAACTTTCATCGGAAACTTTTTTAGCTAGACCTACCCACTCAATCTTCTTCCAATCACTGCGTTTTCGGGTGATTATCTCCAGATGGTCAGGTTCACATTGCAATGTGATCTAATCAAATGTCACTGACTTTTCTTAGAACAAGGGTAGAAGAAGAAATGGAGATGCTCTCGACTCTTTTGATTGCTGTCGGGTGGAAGCTATGTGAAATGATTTGGAGAACCTCATTTCAGTCAATCTCTCTTTTCACCTTGCTTTTGCGATCACCATCATCATCACCATCATCCCTCTTTGCTTTCCAATCAAAGCGTTCCCACAGCAAAAGAAGATGCAGCATTTCTCACCGAGGGAGGAAACGTCATAATTACAATCGTGGAATATAATTATTATAATTACAGTTCGGTCAATGAAAATAATGGGGTCATGTTGCTGTTTCGAGGCTAGTAGATCAGGTTTTTCCATCAGATACTTTTCACCCTTCTTGCTTTTCCTAGTGACTTCATTATATTTATATCTATAATTTCTCACGTCAAGAAAAGAAAACTCAAAAGTAAAATTCATCGTATAAAGCAACGGTGTTGATTCAATAAGATGAATGGTCCTTTTTTCTTTTAAGGGTAGATTTTCTTGCCCATCGTCTCACCTCTTTCCGCGTTCAAAGGAACGCATGGGGTCACTTTTCATGCTGTAGTACCAAATATAATACTCAAGAAGGGAATGGGAAGCCCTAGACTTGGTAGAGGAAAGATCCCCATTGAACTCGGGAGTTTCTATGCCAAGGTGCGAATGCATAGTATGTGCAATGCACATCTTAGACAAAAAGAACAAGTATTTTTTTTTTCAAAAATTAAAGAAGATAACAATGAGGGTGTTCATTATAAAAATAAAAATAAAACAATGAGGGTGTTCATATATAGCAGATGGTCAAAGATTGCACGGTTTGTGCATTCAATGGGAGTCATATAATGACTCTTCAAAAGGATAAGAAGCAGGAGAAATATACGTAATATATTTAAGATTGGGGGGAAAAAGAGAGAGTGGAAATTACAAAAGTCGAGCTACTCCCACGAGGGACGCCTCCCTCTTTAACATCTTCCTCAATCCCTCCAAGAACAAGAGGACAAACATCAGAACCACAGAAGACACATCACCTCAATTATTTCAATACCCCACGAAACTTTAATTTGTCTCTTCAATCATCTCCCTAAACCCAAACCGAATAAAATCCCCTCCCTCCACCTCCTTTCTCTCCTCAGAGAATTCACCAATGAGTAGTAGTTTAAGAAACCTCTCCACATCTTCCATCATCAACCATAACCAAAGGATGCAGAAAACAAGCATGTTACGAGCATTCTTAGTCCTTCTTGTGGTGCTTCAGCTTCTGAGCGCCGCCGCCGCCGCCGCCGCTTCAACCGGCTCGTCATACCTGGACTTCCAGCACTTGAACGTGAAAGAAGCCCTTGCGGGCTCAAAGGTCCTCCCTTCCAAAATAAACGAGTACCACGACTTCTTCAACAAACATGATGTGAGCGAGAGCGAGAGCGACAATGGAGGCAAGTACAAGCTGAGGCTGCTTCACAGAGACAAATTACTTTCCACCAACTACCATGATGACTCTCATTCCCGCCGTTTCCACGACCGGATGAAGCGGGACGCCAGACGGGTCACCGGGCTCTTCCGTCGGTTATACGGCGACACAGCCGCCGGCTCGGGCCGTGGGTCGACCTATGAGGCGGTGGAGGATTTCGGGTCCGACGTGGTCTCGGGCATGGATCAAGGGAGTGGTGAGTATTTCGTGAGGATAGGAGTCGGAAGCCCAGCAAGGAGCCAGTACATGGTGATCGACTCGGGCAGTGACATTGTGTGGGTGCAGTGTCAGCCTTGCAACCAGTGCTACCGCCAGTCCGACCCTGTCTTCGACCCGTCCGAGTCCGCATCGTTCTCCGGGGTGTCGTGCGGCTCCACAGTCTGCGACCGGCTCGAGAATGCGGGCTGCCACTCGGGCCGGTGCCACTACGAGGTGTCCTACGGCGACGGTTCCTTCACCAAGGGCACACTGGCATTGGAGACCCTCACCTTCGGGCGGACGGTGGTCAACCACGTGGCAATCGGGTGCGGGCACATGAACCGGGGCATGTTCATTGGCGCTGCAGGCCTGCTCGGCCTGGGGGGTGGTTCCATGTCCTTCGTGGGCCAGCTGGGCGGGCAGACCGGTGGCGCCTTCAGCTATTGCCTGGTTAGCCGGGGCACTGATGCGTCTGGGTCATTGGAATTCGGGCGCGGTGCCGTGCCTGTCGGAGCTGTCTGGGTCCCCCTGGTCCGTAACCCGCAGGCGCCGAGCTTCTATTATATCGGCCTAGCGGGCCTCGGCGTTGGCGGCATCCGGGTTCCCATATCTGAGGATACTTTTCACCTCGATGAATTGGGCAACGGAGGAGTCGTCATGGACACCGGCACCGCCGTGACCCGGTTCCCAGCGCCTGCTTATGCGGCATTCCGTGACGCTTTCATTGCTCAGACGACGAACCTCCCACGAGCCACGGGGGTGTCCATCTTCGACACCTGCTATAATCTGTACGGCTTCATGACGGTGCGGGTCCCGACCATCTCTTTCTATTTCTCCGGTGGGCAGATCCTGACGCTCCCGGCGAGGAACTTCCTGATCCCGGTCGACAGCGCGGGCACGTTCTGTTTCGCGTTCGCACCGTCTTCCACAGCGCTTTCCATCATTGGGAACATACAGCAAGAAGGCATACAAGTCTCTTTCGATGGAGCCAATGGATTCGTTGGTTTTGGTCCCAACGTTTGTTAAGTAAAGAACCTAAAGAAGTTAATAGTCTTAGTCTTACCATTTTATTCGTAAAGTGGAGTATATAGATGAGAAGTGATGTATCGGTGTCTGATTATGGGGTGTTTATGCAATGTTATGAGACTAGAGAGTTGGGGTGAGTTAGAGATCGATAGCGTTAAAGCAGGTTTTAACTCCCACTTCACTAAAGTAAAAACATCCTGTGTCTTTTCCTTTTCTTTGCTTTCATCAGGGGGAGAGAGAGAGAATGATAGAGAGTTCAAAACACCGAGAGAAAATCTGCAGGCAGTCAAAGGAACCACATCAAAAGGTCGTCTACATGGGTATTAGAGCGAACTTCTTTTGGGGCAGCCTTAGAGGATCCAAGATGCCCCTTTTACCTCAAATGCATAGTAGAAATAGTTCAGTCTCCCTACTGCAGTCAAGAGTGACACGTATCTGTATACTGCATTAGCTTTTCTTTCTGTCATCCATTTAGGCAGATTCCTCTCTCTCTCTCTCTCTCTCTCTCTCTCTGGGTGAAGGCCTGCAGAGTCCGAATGATGAGGCAAGGGAGCCACCACTACGGTGGACATGTGAGGCCATCACTGGGGTTTCTGGTCTGCCCTATGTTGTAACCTTAAGTTGGGAGTGCATTCAAGCGACCACTTTTGCAAAGTTGTTTGCTTTTCCTTTTTTCCCATAGATTGACATTACGATTACTTTGACGCTTTTCTTTTTGGAAGATTAGAGAGAAGAAAAAATGGGGAAAAATATTTACCAAAAAAAAAAAATCTTTACCAAAAAAATGGGGAAAAAAGAAGAAAAAATATCATTAACATCCGAGTCTTTCCTGCCCCATCTCTCTCTCTCTCTCTCTCTCTCTCTGTGAAATGAGGTTGAAAACGCAATTAGTGGGTACTATAAATACCGCGGTTCCAAATTGAATCCTCCAATCCTTGGGGTGTCAAGCAACTTTAGAGGCCCACAAAAGTCGGAAAACCCGGTGGTGAAATCGGTGAAAGGAAGGGAATCAAATAAAGCAATGTTGGGGTTTGCTCAGAAATCAGGATCACCTTGCATATTCTTCAAAGATTGTTTCCCACCCTCAATTATCTCGTACAGCATAATGTCAATTCTTGTCCATTCTTTTAATATTTCCTGGGCCCCTTTACTGAACCCTAGTCACTTGCCCAATCTTATAGGCCACTTTTCACCCTTCTTGAGGCAAGACAAGTAGACAAACACAACTGGCTCAATAGACATTTTCCCTGTTAGCCAACTCACAAGACCAATATAGTCAAATGCGAATAGAAAGTGTTCGGGATGCTTTAGGACCATTAATAATATGTTTTTACATATTGGGGTCCTGATCTTTTTTGACTCGTGCTCATTCTTTAACGTTTGTACACGAAACACAACATTCAATTTGAAACCTTCTTGCCCTCTTCCAAAAGGTGCTTTTTTAATCCAAGTGAGCCGTTAAGAGATCTTTCCCTTCAATAAAACGGGGGACCCCTTAGTTTTAAGTGATCATATTATGTGGCTTTTAAATCTGACTGAGTAGTTGGAGAGTTCTCCCTCATCTCCTCAATCAGCCACATGAGAAAAAGGTTCGAGCCAGAGTAATGTGCTTAGGGGGGTTTTCATCCATTCAATCTTTAGATTTATCAAGCGGGGGAAAAAAATTGACCCAAAAACAGAATTTTCCACATCAATGTATTCCCAGCTCATAAATTGTATGGGATGCACTTAATAAACTCGTGCACCCTTGTCATCAGCCCTTAAAAATTAACAAAATTAGGGCACAAGCAAGGGATATCTCTGTAACCTTGTCTCTCATTTCTCCCTCCCACTCACCCGATTCAACATGGTACACCAGAGACTCGTGGTTGGAAAGGAGAATCGACAGAGACTAGATCCTCAACTTATGCATTACAAACACGGACATGAGCAGCCAACAGGAGCAAAGACCCCATCAAAGACAGGCAACATGAACCTCAAGAGGTTTGCTGAGAGAATATACAGAAACGAAATAATCATATCATAACCTGTGAAAGGGTCCAAGTCTATGCTAATCTAGTTTAATCTACAACATAATATTTACATGTTAGCCAGGCTGCTACATCCACCGCCGACAAAAATCCCTTTTGTCAACCTAAAATTCAGGCATGGGCGAACTAGAGTTTACTGTCGATGTTCTCGTCAAAACACCGGCGGCAGCCGGTAATATGCACACGGGCAGATATTCAAAAATTTCTCGCTCCTCTGACTAATGAAAACTTAAATCACTCCCTTGCCCTTCCCTAGAAGTTTTCAGAGTGAGAAGACTTACTCGAGCCAAAAAATGTGATGGGAACAAATCTATAACATAAAGAGGTATTTGAGATCTTCAACCGTTAGACGAGTTGCAGCACCGCCTCCTTGATCTTCACCAAAAGCAGAAGCCACCATCCTTCTCTTTTCTTCCTGCAAATGACAGCAAACAAAATTAAGCATGTTAACGAGTCGATATCCCATCATCAAATGGATTTTAAGGCCAGTAGAACAAAATGTGCCAAATGACGGAAAAATAAGGCATCTTTCAGCATCTATTACCATGCATATAGTCCTTTGCATAACCATAGTGATAAGGTGTGCATTGCTCTCTTGTCACGTAACAATATCATTCTAGCGATGGCTGATTAATGGAACCAGAATGCATATTTGATTAACAATTAAGGGGGAAAATAGCAGAGTTCATGGCAATTAACTGGCCATTGAATCTCTTATTGCGTCTGATTAGTGAAAGTCATTGGTTTCCTCGAATAGAGAAAAACGACAGTGACTGCACTGACAATAACTAGGTTCCTTGTCTAGAGAAATGAACAATCATTGAATTGATACTACTATAAAATAAAGAATGGGAAATGAACTTGCAAAATAGTCACATCTTTTTAAAACCGCAAAAGAATGTCCAAAAATGTCAGAGACAGAGCTTAGAGGAGGCCCAAAAAAGAAAGACAAAGCAGTACCTGGAGAGCCAAAATCCTATCTTCCACCGTATCCCTAATTGTGATTCGAGATACAGTAACTGGTCGAGTTTGTCCAATTCTATGAGCTCGATCGACAGCTTGATCTTCAGTGGTTGGATTCCACCAAAGATCCAAAAGAATAACATGACAAGCAGCAACCATGTTTAGACCAAGGTTTCCTGCTTTTAATGACATTAGCATAACGATTATCTGCAAGAAATTTCAAATATTCAGGTGTCAAGCTCAAAATATTTTTAAAGGAAGAGACAACGTGATTCTCTTGAGAAAACAAAACAGGCGACAAAAAATTTCTCGCTTAGCAGCATTTGAGCTCCTAATACACAGATTAACGGCATATTCCACTAATTGATAATTATGCAGGGGCCTTTCGTCCAGTGCAGTTCCGTGACAATATGCACATCCAAAGAAAAACTGACAGGCATTGAGAGATGATTCAAATGTTCTCAACTATAGCAGCCAAACCTCAGGATTTGTGTTAAAATCTTTCACAGCTTTGTCTCTAGCAGAAAGGGTCATTGTTCCATCGAGTCGTCTATATTTGATGCCAAACTGGATCAGATTTGTTTCAACCAAGTTTAACATGCTCGTCCACTGAGAAAAGACAATTGCTTTAATTGGTCCATCAGGAGGAGAACTTGAATAAACAGTTGTGTGCTTAACAGCTTTAACTCTGTAAGTAGAATCCCCAGAGCCGGTATTTTCATATAGAGACTCATCATCACAATCAACGGGACCATGAAGCTCTGCGTCTGCACTTTCTCCTCTGCATTGCAACCGTAGAATATCAAGAAGAGCTCTGATTTTAGCTGAACCAAACTCGTGCTGCATGATCAATGATTTGTCAGCTTGCTGTGAACTCGTCGATCCATTTTCGAAGTCACCGAAGATGCAACTTCTGAGAATAGCTTTGGAGAAAACAACATCTGGACCGAGTGTTTCTTTACATCTATGTGCAGGACATGTATTATCATCACCAGTCAGATATTCAGACACACACTGATAACAGAAAACGTGGCCACAGATAGTAACAACAGGGTGGTCTGGTGTATCCTGAAATTTACATAAAACTAAAACAATTAGAGAGAGTAATACAGTAAATTGATTTAGGAATACAGATTCCGAAATGACAATCAGATGCAATAGATGACATTCCATAGTTGAGATGTTAAATGATTTCATCAAATTCGCAGATGCACAAGCAAGGACAAATATGGCAGCAAAAGTGTGTGATGAGCACAGGGGTGCATGCACACATGGTCACAAACACATCTAAACACTTCAAAAAAACACATACATTACATGCAGTACATGTGGACAAGGACGTCTCCAGTACATCCAGGAGATTAATAAGCATATTTCGAGGTAATTTTTTCGCCGCTTGCACAGAAAAGTTTCCAACAGAGTCAGAACTGTATCCTTTCACAAGCAATGGATGGTCACAAGCCTGTCGCAGGCGCAAAAGCATCAGAAGAATATTTGCATAGTTCTGTTTCACAGTCCCAGCAGCAGCATATGCCTGCAATATAGAACTAGACAATTAGGAGCACACCAACATAAGAAAGAGGGACTACCATAAATTAATCAAAATATGACAGCATAATTAGTAGAGATGCAACGTGCAATATTATAGTGTATATATGGACCACAAATATGCAACATTTCCAAACTGCAAAATTTTGATCAATAGCATCACAATCAAAAACAATAACACAATGATTGACACCTAGATAGCATCCTTGGTTTTGTTTCCTTTTCTTCTTTTTTTGGTTTTTTCGCTTGTTTGTTTTGTTTTCTTGTTTTGGTTAAACGGAAAGGGGGGGGGGGGGAGAGGAATGGAGAGACGTTAGCACAACAAGGAACTATGCCACACCGAACTTAAATTAGAGGCAATTTACCTGAAATCATACTTTTTTGACAGGCAACACCATTTCCACATAGGATTTAATTACAAAGCATAACTTAAGAATAAAACAGCAATTCTACTAGTGAGACATAAATTCTGTCCACAAGAACAGCCGTGACTATTAAAGCATAAAATAACAATGTCCTGAAACGTTATATGCTTTACGTGATGTCAGACATAATTTCCCAAAGATGGTCATGATGGTCCTCCATGAATGATTTCTCTCTTTCTTGGAGATGCATGGGTAAAGCCCCATCATAAACCTAATCTTCTTTATAGTCATAAGACTGAGCGTCTGGCTCACAGATATAGTGAGAGGGGCTCACCGGCAATAGGGCACACAAGAGTTAAAATATACATAGCCCAACACCTCATTCGTCTATGAACCAAGCAAAATATATTTCCAGTTTTCGACTGTATTCTCTCGAAATCTATCCAATCTTTTCCAGACCCATCTATCCACAGTTGCCATAAACTTGACCTAATGAAGAGGAGAAAAAAAACAAAGGATATGCCTAGAATCATACTCTTCTCCAGGGTCAATTTGTATCTACCTGTCAAAGGACCTACTGATCATCATTCTCTCTCTTGGAATTATGCGGATTCTTCACTGGGTAGAGTTGACAGCAATATCTAACTAAAGCACCCATGTTGAGAACATGAACAACACGGAGAAATTAAGTTCTTAATAATGAAGATAAGGGAAGACACAATTAGCAGAATCATATCCAAAAAGATTCAATCCGCATCGTCTGAACACCATATGACAAGAAAAGGCTCTTTTAAATGACTCTGAATGGTACCGGTATTGCTAGCTTAATGTTAATATACTATAATGCTAGTGAGAAAATTTAAGAAAGCCCCTTCCTCACCTTGAATTGTATACGCGAATCGTGCTCCAGTTGGGTGTAGAAATCTCTCTCTTCTATTGAGAAATCCACCTTAGTCAAGCATATCGATTTTGGAGGCAATGTAATTATAGGCTCCCCATCAATCAATGTTCCTAGAATGTGTATATAGCTCATCAGTTTCCTCAAATAAATTCATTATCCGAAGTAACAAAGGATACTTCGTAAACATTTAAAGATACACCAATGACAAGCAAAATTGGTTTTTTAAATACTAATCAACAATTCCAATCAAAGCATCCCAAACATTATTAAGCAGGAGTCGGGCAGGATAAAGAGAAATAACACATGTCTCACCGAGAATATGAATTCAATCATGAAATCACATACTTAGTATCAGCATTAATAATGCAAAGGCCTTTCCCATTTAATGTGCAAACAGTAAAAGAAGGAAAGAAGAGGAAGAAAAAATTAATAAAAAAACAGGGGGGGGGGGGGAAGATTTCCGTATTGAATGTGTAATTTGGTTTGCATGCCCCTTGTAGGAGGGAAATAACAACCATCATTTCTGCAAATAAAATATTTTACACATGCCAAAAGAAACTCACCTTTTGTACGACGCAGCATTATAGCCCTCAGGATTGCTTGGAGCTTCTTGTAGCCATGGAGCGAATTTCGCGATATAGGAATCTTTATGGTCGTATAAAATGATTTATATGCAGCATATGGTTCATACTTCAAGAATCTGAAGTAGCTGTATAAATCATCGATTGAATTCTGTATGGGAGTTCCAGATAAGCACCATCTTCTTTTGGCTCGAAGGCTACAGCATGCTCTAGCAACTTGAGTCCTATGATTTTTTATTGTCTGAGCCTCGTCCAAAATTACCCTAAGCCACCCTACTCTAGCAAGTGCACCGCTGCTACAATCAAAAGACGAACTATCCAACCCTTTTCTACCCTTCTTCCCTTTCTTATTAAGATTAATAACTTTTTTCTTCTTCTTATTAGCTGAAAACTCCGACGACAACCCATATGCTTCCCCATTTCTTTCTTCAGAATCATCCTCATCAACCAAAGGTTGTTTTGGTACTTCAATTGTTACAATAGCATATGTCGTGACAACTACATCATAATTTGCCAGTTCAACAGGATCCTTTGTCCTACTTCCTCCATGATAGACCAAAACCTTAAGCTTGGCTTCCTCTGCAACTTTCTCATCCAACTCCCTAGCCCATTGCCGGACAACACTGGCAGGACAAACAACCAATGTGCCTCCAGCAGGCCTCCGCTTACTGAATGCATGGATGGAAGTACTCACTTCTGGAATGGGTTTTTGGTCCTCGGATTCTGCAGGAACCTGGGATTTGTTCAAAGCATTACTACCATTATCATCGTCGTCATCCAAATTCAGCGCTTCAGTTTTGGGATTGGGCATGTTTTCTGACTTTGATTTAGACTGTAGAAACCGTTGCATTTGTACAAGGGCAATCATAGAGATGGTCTTCCCAAGGCCCTGCATCATCCATATAGTTAATCTAGGATGAAATAAAGGGAATGGTTGACAAAAATGCAGGCTAAAAGAATTGGCAGAAATTGACCTGATCATCAGCCAAAATTCCTCCCAAACAGTGCAAACTTCTTGTTTCCTTTTGAAGCATCCATGCCAAGGCAATTTTCTACTAAGACAATAATTAGAGAAAATCTACATTTATCTCAGATAATGGAACAGAGATGGCATTTAGAAGCACCTGATGTCTTAAAAGAGGTACAGACAATAGACCATCAGGTAACGTAGCCTGAAGTTTTGGTTGATTAAGATCCTGCGAAAGTTATAAAAGGCTTCGACATTCAAACGCATATATTCACCATCAACAACTAAACATATTGTGCACCAGCACAAACATTTTTTTTTTTTTGGTATAAAAAAAAAACATTTAACTCTCCCTTTTTCTTAAAACAAACTCAAGTGGGATATTTAACAAACTCATGTGGAATTCATAGACTGAAAAGATCTAGTATATGGAAAAGTAAACCTAGAGGTTAGTGGGATGTTTAAAACGAGACAGGCAATGAAATTAACAAACTCAAGCCCAGCAGAGATTGCTGGCTTATCAATCACCAAGCTTAGTGGTTCTTGGCTTCTTGCGACTAGAAACTTAGCCAGCCAATATTATACCAAGATCACTGTATTTTATATTGTCATTACTAATTACTACAAAAAATTAAGCTGTAACCACAACTCGAGGATAGCATACCTAAAAGATCAAGATTCACTCAAAAGCTTGAATGGACCATGTTGACAAGTGATGACAATGAGAAATTGGCACCACAGCATTAGTCATCCAACATGTGGATTTTTATTAACTTGAAATTAACAGCAATAGTACCTCTAATGCCGCTTGATAAATCAATCTCTCATCATCTTTGGACACCCTTTCATCACCAATCGCAGAATGAAATATGGGATCACTTGACCCAGTAAACTGTGCAGCAGACACAGACTTCACGGGCATAATTGACGGTGGCAAAATCCTACTACTTTTGTTCTCAATCATGATAACTTCATCATCAGTGTTCCTGCTCCAGTGATCTCTCATGTAGCTCTTGCTATCTGTTGAACTCCGCCGTGAAGAGTTTCCATTAATATCATTCATTCGAAAATTGTCCACATTATCTTCAATAAGATTAGCTTTATTAGTGTGCACATGTGGCTGGATAGATGACGGAAGTGTTCTCTTCAAGGCCTGCTGCGATGAAAGTCTTTCATAATCACCAGAAGGGCTACTAGAAATTCGGGAGTTTATGGCTGAAGGCAGAGCTGAATGGCCATTTTCAGGAAAATATCTAACATCATCAGCCTGTGAGCTTTGAGCAGAGGATCCAATGCCATTGCTGAAGGAAGAATTTACATGACCTTTCGCTTGTGGAACATATCTCAAAGAGCTTCCAGAAGTAGCAGTTTCTTTAGCAGCAGAAAGTAATTGTCCATGAGAATTTAGATTCATCTCAAAGCTTATCAATTTCTCTTAATCAATTAAATTTTACTAATAAATTTTCATTTACTGACCTGCCCTCCTAGTGCTCACATCAGATGTTGAACTCAAACCCCATGGTGGTAGAACCCTTCCATCTTGGCCAGCAATATTTCTACCACTGTCTTCCACTTCCCTTTCACTATCTGACGAACTTATCTCTATAGGATCCATCACCAACTTGCTACTGCCTAATTCACTACACCTTTCTCTCTCGGCAGCAAGTAAAAAGCAAGAACTAATCAACGAGCAAGCCTGCTAATTCTTAGATAGGATTATCAGATTAACATGCAACAATGTGAACATCGAAAGACAAGCCAAATCATTATGCTGCCAAAAGTTAGATTTCCTAACTCACCAAATCTGCAAAAGACCTGGAGATCCAACAGCTTAAAAGAAAGAATCTCCACATTGAATCATTGGAATTATAGAGATGATCCCCATGGTCAGATCCATAAGTCATCTCCACGCCCACTGTCTTCAAAAAAAAAAAATATTGCAATTATTCACTACATTCAATTTCCTCACTACTACACCTTAATTTGGAAGTGCATAAAGATTCTACTTTAAAAAAATATCTTATCTAAGTAAAAAAAAAATTGTTATAAAGCACACGGGAGATAAGAACTATGGAAACTCAAAGACGAGCTTGTTTCCACTCAAGAATATACGTCCAGTGTCTGAAAATGAATAGTAATATATGCATAATGTAGAGTCAAAATAACCAACTGATACGCCACTCACTTACATGGAGTTCCCTCTTTTTTTTTCCTTTTCTCAACTGAATATGATAACCACTACCAACCAAAACGAACAAAAGACCTGAAAAGGGTCTAGGTTAGGCTGGTATCCTACAAGTTAACAGCACACTGCCTAGCTACTGAGAAGGATCACCAGATTACTATTTCCTCGCACAATAATATCCTGACTTCGCACTCCACTACTCCAACAACTGTCAGTCCTCAGAACAATACGGACTAGAAGGACTAATTACCCTCTGGCTCACTATGTCATGATCAAATTGAACTTCTGCCGATTTATCTTTTCACGGAGACTACCAATTTGTGAAATCATATTTCACACACCACATCTTTGAAACTCATCATGCATCAATAGCCGACCCACCAATTACCAAGAAGTCCTTCACATACTGCCTTTAGTACAGCTTTCAAGCCACCACTCCCAACAATGCCAGAGGAATCGTGTATTTGCAAAGACTAGGAAAGTGATAGCAGGAATCAGCATCCTATCACAGTAGCACTAACAAAAGGCCGAATCTTTATTCATGAGTTCATCAATAAGACGGTGGAAATTCAGTCAAGATTCAAATGGGTCATCACTAGACAACAAAAACCGCTTATACCATCCTTCTCCATTTACGAAACCAATTGCCCAAACCCTGAAAAGGAAAAAGGAAATTGCGCTACTTTCTGCTGCCGTCACGCACAACCATTGCCAAACAAACAAAGGCGGGATCAATTGCGGAGACAAATCGTGCAAAGCGAAGAAGTCAAGACTGTTACGCAACCAAAGTTTCCAACTTCACCATTACTCTGGCGTATAGACGCGAGGAAAAAGAGAGGAAGGAAGCAATTGAGCACGCGATAAGGGAGATTTTGATCAAGAAACAAGAAACCCTACCTTTGATGGTCGATCGCCATTGCAGCCGTGGCTTCGCAACACTAATTCACAGTTGCAGAAAAACAAGATGGCATGAAGAAAATCAAAATTGGAGCTTTCCAGCCAGAGAGAGAGAGAGAGAGAGAGAGAGAGAGAGAGCAACGGCGGCGTTTCGAATAGGCAAAAGGCGTCCGGTCACCAATGCAGGATTTTCTTCTAATGAATTCTCTAATGAAAAATTTAATGAACTTAAAGTCCTGAGAAGAAAAAAGTGAGCACTAGGACTGAGACAAAGAAAAATACAAGGAGAATCCTGACAAATTTCTTTAATCTTGAGAAATATTTTTATTGAATTTCAGCTAGCAAATAATTCTTTTTGGCATTGAATAAAATCTTCATCACATTTGGTGAAGTAATTAGCGAAACCCATGGATATCAATTAAGAAAATCGAGTTTATATCTGTCTTTTTTCCTTCTTCATTTTAGCTAAATTGTGAACGCTTTTTTTTTTTATCTTTTGCATTCTGTTGAGAATAATATACCTTAAAAATTAGAAAGTGCTTAAATGTCCATGAATTAGAAAAAGAAGGGAAAAAAAGATTTTTTTCCTTTTTTTTTTCCTTTCCTGTTTTGCCTTTGCTATTAGCAATATATGCGAATATTCATTAGTCATGGTCTACAGCAAGAGTTAGTAAATTTATGGGGATAGTCTCTCTCATACACCACCTCCAGTTTGGGTTCCTACAACCATAAACCCTCTGCTCAAATAATGTCAGGAACATCGGATTTTCTCTGCTCAAGATTTTGAAGGGCGTTCAACTGAACTTCGGTTTGAGAGCAATTGGTCCTGTTTCTCTGACCAAACCCAGCAACAGAATGTCCTCGGGAATGACTTGATTCCGCAACACTACAAAAAAACCTGATTTTAGCTACGGATTTTGCGACGAGAAAAACAGAAAAAGTTGTCGCTAAAATGATCTGCGACGACATTCGTGATGGACTAAACTTCGTCGCTAATGATTCGTCGCTAAATTTTTGCCACGCTGATTAATTGTATCGTCGCTATATAGCGACGAAACAGTAGCTCGTCGCGTAATTCGTCGCTAAAAGGTCGTCACAAAATTTGTCGCCAATTAGTGACAAACTGTTTGTCGTAGCTAATTATCTACGATTTATTCCGTCACTAAAGCTATCGCTAAAACGTTCGTCACAAACTTCGTCGCTAATTTGCGACAAATATTTCTCGTCGCGAATCTCGTCGCCAACCCAGTTTCATTAAGTTGTGCAAGGATCGACATCGCAAAATGGCGACGGACAAGAATACATTATTGTCGCTAATTAGCGACTATTGTTTGGAATTTGCGTCGCTGTTTAGCGACGGTACCCATTTTTCTGTCGCTGATTTAGCGATGAACATCGACTTTAAAGTCGCTAATTAGCCACGATTTGTACTTATATCCGTCGCTAATTAACTACGGCTATGCCTAACCGTCGCTAAATAGCGATGGTTCAGTCATGTTGTCGCTAATTTTGCGACAGACGCTATATAGTCCATCGCGGATTAGCTACGGTACTGTATATGTCCGTCTCTAATTGGCGACGGCGTATGTTGTATTGTCGCTATTCAGCGACGACACTTTGTTTGTCCGTCACAAATTAGCGACGTACGTTTTAAATTCGTCGCTATGCGTAATTTGCCGGTTCACCTATTTCTAATTACCTCAAGTTCAATGTACGTCCATTACTTATTTCGCATATTTTGTTCGTGTAGTGGTCCACTGAATCACTTAAATTGTTCGCAGTCAAATAATTGTTGACACAAAATTTAATACCAACAACATATCATACATCAATGTATTGTCATGAACAATGAACAACATATAGCGAAGAAATTGCAACTCAACATAATGCATTGTATTAGTGAAGTCTATAAAGGTGTCTTCATAAGTTAGTACACTAAATAAAATCGAAAATAATTATCCACCATATCAAATAGAAAATGAAAAAATTACAACCGCACATCAAGACAAAACCCAAAGACAATGATTAACAACAGCCATATCTGCAACGATGCTCCAATTTCCTCAATCGAACTATAAGCCCACAGCTCTCCGGTGTATCTGTAACGAAAATGGGGTAAGTACATATATGGGGGTACCTTGCCAACATCCTGATATTGTTAGAAGCAATTTAAACATTAAATTTGCCATTGGCATCACCCATGTTCAGCATGTCTTAGAAACCGGCCGTCACGAGGAAAAGTACATTACAATATTTTTCACAACAATACCTAACCAGTCACAACATTCAATATATATCTCATGGCATAATTGCAATGTAATTACTCTATATGTATGAGTTAATCATCATGGACAATCTATAAAAACATGTAAACGATAACAAATTCATATATAGCTAGGTTGATACCTGGGGAAGTCATCAGCATTTGCCTTCTTACGACCCTCAACTTCATCAATATGGAAGGGTTTACTATTCCCAAACATGCAAATAAAAAAAATTGCATTAGGTTACAATTATGTAATATCATTTAATGGGAATACAAGCTTCAATCAAACATAAGCTTCTTCGGGGGAATACAAGCTCATAACATTGCAGAAAACAGCCATCCCATCTCTTTTCAACTCATTGTAACTGAAATCATAGGAACAATCCACAGGACCAGCAATACATCACAAATACATTAATTAGTATTACACCTCATCGCTGTCGACTCTCTGATGTCGCGAGCCCATCTCCTGATTCATGTTCTGCACCGGTCATCTCTTCATCATCGTCCTCATTATGGTCGGGATTAGTCGGGGGTCCATCAAGATCGTCATCTACCTCAATATCCAGGTGTTGCAATATCCGAGCCATTTTCCTCTCAAGATTGACTATTTTTCTATCTTTTTTATCAAGCTCATCTTGCATGCGTTTCATTTTTCTCTCCATTTCCACAACAGGCTGACTCCTCCTTGAACCAGAAGATACACTGGATGATGACGATGCAGCAAACTTTCTGGTGCATTCCCTAGACAATGAGCCCATGCCAAAAACTCGCCCTCGTCTTACCCCACCCGATGCTTCGACCCATAAAGCTGCCTCATCAACGGACCCAACAGACGTCCCAGCACCATCACCATCACCACCAGTAGGCATAATCCCCGCAGTAAGCTCGTTAAATTTTTCCTTCAACAGCAACATAAGATGATTGTTAAATAAATTTACTTAACTATGACATACCATCAATATAGGACAGTTCATCCAATTTTACATCAACTCTAATTTCGGTAAGTTAACATACCTTAACAGCAGTACATCGACTGTTAACGTACGTCTTATCTTTTTTCATAAAGACCCGTTCAAATGTCTGTGAATATGTTGGTTCCCTCCCCAATTCTTTCGCCTATAAAATTTGAACGACATCAATCAAATATTGCATTAGCATTAAATCCTTTAATGCTGTAAAATACTTACCATTCTTCGACTGTGCTCCCCGATGTTAATCGATCCCCCAGCATAGGTGGCTGATCCTTCACTTGAACTCGCGACTCGATTTAGCTTATTCCTTTCACTCGCTTGCCTATGCTCATCAGTCTCCCAAACACTCATCATCTCCATCCACACCTCACTTGAAATCCAAGCCGGCTTGGCTTTGCTTGTCTTCGCTTTATTCATCACATTTCTCATGTGATCACCGGCTTTCTTGTTGAAAATTCTCTGCCCCATCTAAAATGCCTCTGTAAACAATCAGAAAACATAGCCACTCATATTAACCCCATTTGTGACTAGCATATGTGTAATGAAGTCTCAACATTACTTACCCGAAACTCCCTCCACCACAAGTTTCTTACGTCTTCGGGAGCACTGCTATACGTAGTATATGGCCCCTTCCAATGATCGTTGATTATTTTATTAAGAGCTCTCACAACCGATGTAGCATCTGTGAAGCTACAGAAAAAGATTACTCAAATTAGCTACTTGACATTCCTTATATAAAAACATTCAGTAATTTCGGTTGACTAGTAATTATAAATTACTTACGAATATCCATATGGTGCAATCAACTTCCTCCCATCTAAAGGGTCAACCTCGACTCCCTCATTGTTGCTTTGTTCCGCTGTGGTAGGTGTTCCTATAGTTGGCCCTTCTGTTCGCCTTTGATATACCTGCCCGGACATATTGTGTAAAGGATCGAACGCCATGGGAGTACTTTCTGGTGGTTGAGTTTCTGAGGAGAAAGCGCCACTGCGAACATGCTGTCCAGCTTGTTGGTCATCTCGTACAGGGGTAATGGCTTCTGCGGGGGAAGTCCAAAGCGTCGGGGACGGACCCGGCACGGAGGGAGGTGATGGGGATGGCGATTCAGCTATTCTAGCTCCACCACCACGTCGAATTCCACGACCACGACGAATACCTCCTCTAGAATACTGTCAAATCAAAAGGTGTCTTACATATATGTATTAAGTAAAAACACGCTGAGTTTTTCAATGCAATATATTGTTTTCCTCATCAAGTAAAAAAAGTGCAACCGACATTACCATCGCGGCTTTTTTATTAGGAAAACCTATGAAAAGTGAACTGGATATCCCCTTCAGGGAGCCTAGAGGCCTTGGTCCGAGTAGATGAAGTGCATGAAGACGAAGTGCTATTGGATTCTGATATGGCTGCTAAACAACTCTTATCTGCTTATTCGTCAGTATGCTTCGTCTTTCTTGTCCTTTCTAGTTTGCCTGAATCTATCTTCCCTCCATCTCAATGGAGTTCATAGTGCTCTACTACTATTGCTATGGATATAGCATAGGTCAGAAGCCTATTGGGTCGACAGATTAACTTCATAAAGACTGAGACATAGTTTGGCACACTTTAGGAGAAATAAATGATTTCTTTTCCACACCCGAATAAGCACCAGGGTTATCTTTTCTTGGGAAATAATACACCAAGGCCCCCAGAATGTAGAATCTACTATGCTCTAATAGCTGCCCTAGCGCTTGCTCTCTAGGCAGCTAAGTTTCAGCCAGAAGTGTATGATAAACAGGTAACCTTAAGTGTTGGAGTGGCGGCAATGATCAGTATTTCCATAGGGGTAACATAATGACAAGTGACAAATTATACTTACCATGTTCATATATGATCAGTATTGGTTGTGGATGTTCTTTGTCTCTATAAGCTGCATAATATAAGTCAAACAGATTAATAGAATGAGATACATCATACGACTACACTTACATCATATATCGGCCATCTAATGTATTACAAACGAATTAGATCCCCCCCCCCAAAATAAGAATAAATGATCTTCAGTTTTTGAGACGAAACTTCTGGCTATACTCATTCGCAATAAGCCAAACAATTGCACCCTGTGATGCCTATTTATTCGATGCACGCAAGATGTCATGCATTGAACAGACGATCTCTAGTGCACAGACTTGATTACATAGATACTACCCGTAAATACCCTGCAGATTGGACAATCCGATTAAATACAAGACTTGCATGAGTTCGTCCCTCGGATTAGTTTGCGCATTTCGTGAAATTTGAATAGACGAGTAGCAAACATACAATATATGGTTCACCTTCAAGAGCAATAGCAAAATAGAAGGGGGAAGAGTCGAAGGCTCACCTTCGAACCGGCAGATACAGGAAGAGATCGTGAGGGAGAGGTTGATCGAGAGGGAGAGAGGTCGATCGAGAAGGAGGCACACCGGTTGATCGAGAGGGAGAGAGGTTGATCGAGAGGGAGAGAGGTTGATCGTGAGGGAGAGGTTGATCGACAGGGACGAAGAGGGGTTGATCGAGAGGGAGATCGTGACTGAATGGGATGCGAGAAAGTCGATATTAAGTCGAAATTTACCGACGGAGAAAGTTTTATCGTCGCTAATTAGCGACAACCAACCTCATGTCGTCGCTAATTTGCGACGACAAAACCCTAAGCCGTCACTAATTAGCGACAACAAACCCTACTCCGTCGCAAATTTGCGACGACAAAACCCTAGGCCGTCACTACTTAGCGACAACAAACCATGCTTCGTCGCTAATTTGCGACGACAAAACCCTAGGCCGTCACACCGTCACAAGTTAGCGACAACAAATCCCTCCGTCACTAATTTGCGACGACACAACATTTCCCTCCGTCACTAATTTGCGACGACACAACAAATCCCTCCGTCACTAATTTGCGACGACAAAACCCTAGGCCGTCACTACTTAGAGACAACAAACACCTCCGTCACTAATTAGCGACAATAAATCTGTCCGTCGCTAATTTGCGACGTAAAAAACCTAGGCTGTCACTAACTAGCGACAACAAATCTTTCTGTCGCTAATTAGCGACGATTAAACACTAGGCCGTCACTAACTAGCGACAACAAATCCCTCCGTCGCTAATTAGCGACGACAAAACACTAGACCGTCACTACTTAGCGACAATAAATCGCTCCGTCGCTAATTAGCGATGTTGACACCTAAATTTTACCGGTCCGATAAGTCAACTTTAGTTAATTCGGAATTAATTTTATTTTTATAAATAAAAAATCAAAAGAATTATTAATTAAATTAAAACTAAAGTCAAAATGAGAAAAATGAAAAGGAGAAGAAGAAGAGGAGATATGACTTTGACTAGACATGAGAAGGGAGGAGGAGACGTAGGGCAGGGGGGAGTCTGCCAAAAGTGAGAGAAAATCTTGAAGAAGAAAAAAACAAAAGGAAAAAGGGGAAGAAAAGTCAAACAAAAAGGATGGAGAAGAGAGGGAAAGGGGGGAGACCATACGCACACGCAAAGGAGAGAAGACAGCAAGGAGCAGGGTAACCTGCACACGCAAAAGATGTCAAAGAGCAGAGGAAGGAAAGAAAGTCAAGGAAAAAAAGTGAAAAAAGAAGGGAGAAAAAGGGGGTCTTGGGGTCTCTCTCAGGGCCGCTCTCTCTCTCTCTCTCCGGAGTTGCGACGTAGGCTCAAGAGGTTGGTTTTGGCCCTCCGCGTGCTGGTCTTTCCGAAGCCGTCCTCCTCTTTATCTTCTTCTTCAAGCGGTGAACCAGCTTTTGGGCATACGAATTGGCTCGAGCGCTGTTGTTGGAGGCGGAAGTGATTCGCGGAATAAAGCGGTTCATCTTGGTTCAAATCTAAAAGAAATGAGAAAGCGAGGCTTCTTGGACGCGCACTCTTTTTGCTAGGTAGATCGTCCATTGGTGAACGCAAATCTTTTCGGCTTTCATTTCTCAGGTAAGTTTGTCTTGGTCTAGCTCTTTGTCGTTCTTAAGCTTGCTGTGTTGCTTTTGTTTTCCTTTTTCGAAGTTGGACGTCATGCTGTTGAAGCTAAAATGGATGCTTGGTTAGCTTTTAGGTTCTGCTTCCACGTTTCTTTCTTGCTTGTCCTTGTGGCATTGTTACTATAAATCTAGTCTTGCTTTAACTCTTAGGTTTATTGACACGAACCTCACATGTTTGATAAAATGCCGAGCCGAATATCACTTCTCATTTTCTAGCCTAGTTCTGGAATTTTAGTTGATTTGCACGTTATGTAGTGTTGAATAAAAATGATAGCATCACCGATTATTGTTTAGGCGTTGTGATTTTGTTCTTGGCCGACGGTTTACATTTGCAAAAGGAGAAGAACAGCGTCGGGAAGAAGGAGATAGATTGCAGAAAAATGTAGCAAAAATAATAAATAAAAAATGAAGAAAAGGCCAAAACTCGGTGGGCTAGAAATCTGATTTGATATAGGCTATTTCATAGGTTGACTTAATTAGTTTTGGGCTGTTTCTTCATAGAAATTCGTTTCTCCTTTAGGCCTATTTCTGTTTTTGGGCTTATTTTCAGTTTTGGGCCACAATTTAGTTTTTTTTTAATTTTTTTTAAATAATAATGGACTGGGCCTTATGCCCAGCCCATTTTCGGGTTGTTTTCGGGCCGAGTTATTTTAACCCGGTCCGAAAATTTTCCTTTTCCGAAATATAAATAGTTAGTCATTAATAAAGAAAATTCGAAAGTAATAAAAAATAGAAAATATTAATAATAATAAATGACAATAAAAAATCAGAAAAAAATAAAGATAATAGGTAATAGAAAATAATAAAAAAGATCTGAAAATAGGAAATAGATATTAGAAAATTCAGAAAATAATAGAAAGTTACACAAATAGAAAATAAATGATAAAAATCCGAAAAAATGATATAAAAAATTAATAAAAAAATTCCAAAAAAATATAATAAAAAATATAAATATCTAAAAATGTTTAAAACCTAGAAAATTCATAAACGACTAATAAAAGATAATAAAAAAATTAGAAAATCATTAAAAATATTAAAAAAATCAAAAAAAAATCATTAAAAAACAGAAAATCATAGAGAATCATTAAAAAATATTAGAACATTAGGAAATCATTAAAAATCATAGAAAATTAGAAAATCAGAAAATCTTTAGAAAATCATAAAAAATTAGAAAATCAATAAAAAAATAATTAAAAAAATTTAGAAAGTCATTAAAAATTATAAAAAAAAGGTCAATAAAAAATAAATAAATAGAAAATAAATAAAAAAAAATGGAAAATTTCTAAAATGAATCCTTTTGAATAAACTCTTAGAGCTTGACATCAAAACATTAGTGGACTACCCTTTTAGATGATGTAAGCTTGCATGCAAACATTTAGGTTAACCAATCAATCAATCAATTTTAGGTACCGAAAGGGCGTTAACTAAATAGTTAACGTAATCAAGTCCCCGTACTTTAGGATTCTCTGGTTGCGTAGAACGTGAAGCATTCCTCCCGATGCTTTCACTCGGTTTCTAGCCAACCCCAATAGGCTAGTGGCGACTCCTAGAAATATTTTAAGTTGTTAAATAACCTTAAAAAAAATCAAAACGTCTTAATGTCACGCGAGGTATGGATTTGGGAGAGTCCGCACTCGTAAAGATTGAACCGAATCGGATTACGATTAGACGTTGCTTTTAAGCCGTCTTTTAGGGATGTCGATTCGGACCTCTTCACGAGTAATATCTCTAAACCTACTTAATACCTTCCCCTTCACCGGGGAGGTTCGGGTAGGTCGCGACAGCTTGGCGACTCCACTGGGGACTTGTGGATTTAGGCCTAATAAAATTGATTGACTGTTAATTGTTGAGTGTTAACTAATATGTTTTATGCAGCGCTTACATGAAGACAAAGGTAAGTCCACTAATTTGATGTTGTGTTAGATTGTATATGCAGGTTGGGAGATATAAGGGGTGGAGTGTTTTGTTAACCAATTTGTCTTGCAGAGAGATGTAGGAATGTATGAATATGTGGATGCAATTGAAGTGTTGTTTGAACATAAATTGATGTGCATGTTTTCTTATCATTGCATCATTACACCTCGCACACACAACCTGCGGCCAAAGCCCAAACCGCGATTAGGAAACCCTTAGGAGGTGTTGAAAGGAGGAACCCGCGTGGGGAACGACCCGTGGTAATCCCCTTTCGATCCCGCTCGTTCTAATTAGTGATGATGGGAACTATCCGACGAAAGTGCGGACGGAAAAACCCTTCGGATCTAGTAAGAATGGGAGCCTTAAGCCTATAGATATCCTCCCATTAGATACTATCCTCACAATTTCATGCGTTTGTGTTTGTAAATGCAACATCATTGTCCCATTCTCACCATGGTTTGTAAGTATTCTTCTTTACCCACTTATCATTACTTCGATTTTATTTTATTTTATTTTATTTTATTTTTTGTTTCTTTCTTTGGTCATACGATGTGTTGCGATTTGATTCAAATGCCCGTATAGGTTTAGTTTCGATGGGTACTCCCGAAATCCGAATCATCCCTTCCCCAAGGAAGGCCCTTCTAAGCATGTGGGATGGTCTTACCGACAATAAACGAGATTATGTGGAAAGGAAGATTGGATATCTCATTTCCCTTCTACATGTGGAGCCTCAGGCAGCCATGGTCAAAGCGATAGCACATTTTTGGAACCCGACGACCTCCACATTCGTATTTGGTCGAAACGAGCTAACCCCGACTTTAGAGGAGTTGGGTGTCATCATAGGAAGCACACCATCTTTTGGGTGGGCCAAACCTTTAATAGGCTCCGATCCTATTTCAAGTTTGAGTGAATTTTTAAAAGTAAACACCATTGAAATTAGGAATGTCTTACGAGGAAATTCAAATGCCCTCCCTTTTTCTTATTTGGAAAGACACTTAGCCAGTTTATCCACCGGATCAGACCTTCAAGATGCTAAAGTTTTCCTTCTTGCCTTCTTTGGTTTTGTCATCTTTCCTCATACAAGAAAAACCATGGACCCTCGAGTTGCTTTTATCGTTCACCAAATTTGTCACTCAAAAGGGTTTACGAACATGATTTTAGCCGAAACATTCATTTCCCTATCTCGATTTAAGGATGGCTCTTCTAGTGTTTTTAGGGGTCCAATAGGTCTTCTTCAAGTTTGGCTCCTCTCACATTTAAAGGAATTCGGTGGCAGTATGTTTATTCTAGAAGTCGATAAAAACATGCACCCTCTTTCAAAATATAAAGAAATAGAGAAATTTATCCATTTTTGGTCATTCCATTCATGGATGGATTTCTTTATAAATCTTGTTCCAAGTCAAATTTTATGGCAAGCCTCATGGATAAGATTTCCCAAAGCACGCCTTACTAGCGGGTTTGACGATCCAATCCCACTCTTGGGACTCACTGGATCTACGTCATATTATCCATTAAGGGTAGCTCGTCAATATCGCATGCTTCAAGAAATCCCTCCTCCACTAAAGTTGGGTTTATATCGTTTTGACTTCCGCCCTCAATTCATCCAAGGAGATCAAGTCCAACAGATCAAGGAGCAAATTGACAAGATGGAGGATGTGCTATACCATTGCCCACCAAGAGATGTGGATTGGGTTTTGGAATTGGAGGACGAAATGAGAGAACATCACGCTTCTAGAGAGTACATGCTTCGTCAACCAGAACCTGAGCTCAAAGTGCTTCTCCCTTACGTTTCTCCTAACCCAACTCCAAGGGAAGTTCAGATTCAATATGCCATTAGAGAAAGAGACGAAGCCCTAGCCAAAGTGGAACGCCTTACCCAAGAGAACAAACGGCTCCGCTCATGTCAATCGAAGAGATCAACCCGAACCGAAGCTTCAAGCTTGTCCCGTTAAAATTTCATTTCTTTGTATAAACTTTTTTTTATGGTCCCTTTTCCTTAAATTAGTTTGATGTATAGGGCTTTTTATTTTTATTATTTTTCGAGTACAAGAACCTTCTCTTTGTTGAGGAGCTTTTGATGTAATTAAGGATCTTATCGTTTTTTAGAGTTCTTAGTAATTAGCAAGCGGGCATTTGAATCAAACCAGCGTATTGCCCCTTTTATTATATAAATTCTTGATATGAAACTCCGATAAGAATATATTTTCGTGAAATTGGACTTACACGAAGGATTCTTATCTGTGTTACATTACGAGAATCGATAATATAAAAGGGGAGTTTAATTGTCTCTTCGTATTCTGTTCTACTCACTTTTTTTCCTTTTTCTTTTCTTTTCTTTCCTTTTTTATTCGATCCACAGGTATTAAATCACGGCTTTCGAACGATCGCCGATTCTCACGAGGTCAAGATCCCTAAAAATGAACATAGAAGAGCAGAACACCCGTTTCGCCGCGATTGACGACAAGATTAAAGATTTAGCTGCCCAGTTTGCGCAATTTGCAAACGATATCCGAGCCGCTTTGGTGCCGTCCAACCCAGATCAAGCAGTGCCCGAAGCGATTCCAGAGCCGGTGACCGTCGAGGCTGGAGACAAAAATGTGCAGATGCCAACTCCAACACCCGTGGTGGTCGAGCTTGACCCCATTTCTGAGGCTATTACAGCACGAATGGAGGAGGAGAACAATAGAAGATTTGCTAAATTGGAGGAGAAACTTCGAGCCATGCAAGGCTATGAAGCGAATGTAATGGAGGATTTATCCCGATACTCCAAGATGCACTTTCCGGACAAATTCAAGATCCCGGAGTTTGTCAAATATGATGGAACTGGAGATCCAAAGATCCATTTGAAATATTATCTGAACCGAATGGGGAGATATGCGCAAAACGCCCCGCTTTTGATCCAAACTTTTCAAGAAAGTCTATCTGGCCCGGCTCTACAATGGTATATCCTGCTGGAGCCCGAGAAAATGGAACGCTGGGAAGAAGTGGCTGAAGCTTTCATACTGCAGTACAAGTATAATACTGAGATCGCTCCTACACGCGATGTTCTAGCTCGCACGGAGAAAAAGTGAGCGAATCTTTCCGAGCTTTTGCCCAAAGGTGGCGTACCATTGCTGCACAAGTTAAACCGCCATTGGACGATAAGGAAATGATCGAATTATTCCTTAGGGCCCTTCCCCAGGATTTTTACAATAAAATGATCGGATCGGGCTGTGATACTTTCTCTCGGCTAGTAACCATTGGAGAAAGGATTGAAGGAGCCATCCACGAAGGACGAATTAGTGAAGGGTCGAGTCGCAGATTCCCCATCAAGAAAGATAAAGAAGTGGAAGTGGCATTTGTTCAAGCCCCGGCTGAACCAAGATTACCCCCAAACTCGCGATACCCTTCGGTATCCGGAGGAAGAACTAACCAGAGTTATGAAGTAAGAGGAAAGACATCGAGAATTTTTACCCCCCTTCCGAGGCCGTTATCAAAATTGCTGCCAATGTTGTTGGCGAAGCAAATGGTCGCCAAGGAAGTACCTCGAGACAATCCTCCCAGATTTTACGGATTCGACATGTCAAAATCATGCGAATATCACATGGGCGAAAAGGGCATGATGTTGACAATTGCTTGATACTCAAAATCAAAGTGCAGAACTTGCTTGATAAAGGGATATTGGCTTTTAAAGACTCACAACCCAACGTGCAGCAAAACCCTCTTCCGGATCATGGACAAAACGTAAACATGATTATTGGAGTTGTTTGTGGTGATATAGACTGTCCATCCGAACCGGAGGGAAGAAGTAATGACCCTTCTCTGTTTGAAGGGATGATAGCCATGATAACACCCATAGTTATTGACTTGTATGCTGAAGAAGAGGCTTTGAGGTCTAATAGGAGTGACATTGAGCATGTGGCGATTGATCATATAGCCGAGGAGTTCACATTGCTAGGGATGAGCAAGGATGACATTGAAACGGTGGTTATTCAATTGCCGCCATTAGATGAAGAAGAAGTCATGTTAGAAATTTCGCCGAAGCTGAACACTAAAGCTGTTTTTTGGAACTATGGGACAAATGAGATTGATGTGGTCACTCGTTCAGGTCGTTGCTACGCACCTACTGAAGTAGTCGAGAAGAAAGCAGTCACCAACGAGGAGGCCGAAAAATTTCTTGCAATCATCAAGAATAGTGAGTTCAAGGTGGTGGAGCAGCTGCGGAAAATGCCAGCCCAAATTTCGTTGCTGGACCTTTTTAAGACATCAGAAAAGCATAAAAATGCATTGTTGAAGGTTCTTAATGAAGTGCATGTCCCAGAGACTATTGACGATAGCCAGCTGGAGGAGTTCGTTGGGTCCATATTGCTAAAAGACCAAATGTCGTTCTCTGTGAAGACTTCCCTCCGGAGGGCCGTAACCACGCTAAAGCTTTACTCATTTCGGTGAAATGCTGCAACAAGGTGATTTCGAGGGTGTTAATTGATAATGGTTCAGCTTTAAATATCTGCCCCTTGGCAACTTTGCATCGCTTGGAGGTTGATGAAGCGAGAATTAGAAGCTCTAAATCGACTGTCCGTGCCTTTGACGGGATGAAGAAGCAGGTCATCGGCGAGATTGAGCTTGAGCTTTTGATTGGCCCGGTACCTTTCTTAGTGAATTTCCAAGTGTTAGATATCTCTAGTGCTTTTAACTTTCTATTGGGACGCCCGTGGATACACACTGCTGGGGCAGTACCCTCTAGTTTGCACCAGAAGGTCAGATTCATTGTGGACAACAAGTTAATCACCGTTCATGCTGAGGCAGACTTCAAGGTGTACCATGATACTGCCATCCCATACATTGAACCAGAAGCAAAGGAGGAGTCCAGCTATCAGGCGTTTGAGTTAGTGTCCATGATTTGGGTACCAGTTGGAGTTGCCATACGTAAGCCCGAAATGAGTAAATCGCCAATGATGTCGAGCAGGGTGTTACTCGAATATGGGCATACCCCAGGAAGAGGATTAGGCACACGTGCTCAAGGTATCACCAGACCTATTAGACTCGCTAAATGCTACCAAAGGAGAGGTCTGGGCTATGTTGAAACCAAGGATGGGAAGAACAACAAAAAGCCAAAGGAAGGAGGGGAACTTCGTCGGCGACTACTCCCTCCTCCTATAGAAGAAAATTTCCGGAAATCATCTCGGCTGTTGCATGAAGAGGAAGGAGTCATATATGATGTCGCTCATTTGTTTCAAGAAGACTTCATCTGCATGATCTCTGACGAAGCGGCTGAATCTTCCACTAGTTATCTTGATCCGTCTCTGTAGGGATGCTCCATATTTAATTTCCTGTCTATGATTATCTTTCATTATTTAGGAACTGTTCATCTTTGCAATTTATCTTAATATGTAATCTACATCTTGGATTTTGAGCTGTTGATCCAGGATCGTAAATTTTGAAAAAATGGCCTTATCAATATAATATGTATGCATGTTTTATTAAGGACATGTAGAAATATCACACCAGCCCGATGATGAGACGCATTCATTTACTTAACAGTGTTGCGTGAGGCCTGGATTTCTACATGTTTTCTAGTTTCTAAAGAAAAGATGTATTGGGTCCAATGACATGAGGATCAATTTTTGAACTACTTCCATTTCAAATTTTATTTTCAAAAAAAAGAATGTTTTAAAATTCATGCATTGCTTTCATTCACTAACCATCTTTATTGCATCTCAGGCATGACATTCTAAATGATAAATGCGTATGTGACTCGGAAATGGATAATGAAAAATCTCTCGAATCTGATACGGATAGCGACGATGGCCAGAAGAACGTCAAAAGAGATTGGATCTGTCATGAGGAGTCCAAACCTCTGACAGTAGAACCGACGATAACAGTGAACTTAGGAGATGATGACAACGTCAAGAAAACTAAAATTGGTGCCAATCTTTCAGAGTTTGAAGCAAGAAGGATGACCGATCTTTTGAAAGAATATCAAGATGTGTTTGCTTGGTCCTATGCTGACATGCCAGGTTTAGATCCAACGGTTGTTGAGCATGCATTACCGACCGAGCCTGACATCCCACCTAAGAAGCAAAAACTCAGGAGGACCAAACCAGGGTTATCAAAGAAAATCGAGGAAGAGGTTATGAAGTTATTGAAAGTCGACTTCATAGAAGTGTCACATTATCCTGATTGGATTGCTAACATCGTGCCGGTAATAAAGAAGGATGGGCGAGTTAGGGTCTGTATTGATTATCGTGATTTAAATAAGGCGAGCCCAAAAGATGATTTCCCTTTGCCTCATATCGACGTTTTGGTAGACAGTACCGCCGGATTTGAATTATTTTCGTTTATGGATGGTTTTTCTGGGTATAATCAAATCAGGATGAAGGAAGAAGACAAAAGCAAGACTTCCTTTATTACTCCATGGGGAACCTTCTGTTATAAGGTGATGCCTTTCGGACTGAAAAATGCTGGGGCAGCTTATCAAAGGGCAATGGTCACGTTGTTTCATGATATGATGCATAAAGAGATAGAGGTGTATGTTGATGACATGATTGCTAAGTCAAGGAGTGGCGAAGACCATATTGGTGTGCTTAGGAAGTTATTTGGTCGGCTCCGAGAATTCAAGTTGAGGTTAAACCCTGCAAAATGTATATTTGGGGCAAAGTCTGGGAAGTTGTTGGGATTCATGGTTAGTGACCGAGGTATTGAAATTGACCCGTCTAAAGTCAAAGCCATTTGTGACCTGAAAGCTCCTACAATTGTTAAGGAAGTTCGAAGCTTATTGGGAAGATTAAATTATGTGGCAAGATTCATTTCCCGATTATCAGAAATAGCCAAACCATTCTTCAAGCTGCTGAAGAAGAACGCTAAAATCGAATGGGACGACGAATGCCAAAAATCCTTTGAAGAAATTAAGGATTATCTTTCCCATGCGCCAATACTAGTGCCACCAATCGCTAGAGTGCCGCTGATCTTGTATCTAACTATTCATGACCAATCCCTAGGAGCTATGTTAGCCCAGAAAAGGCCAAGTGACCAGAAGGAACATGCGATATACTATCTTAGCAAGAAATTCACCGTTTCAGAGATGAGTTACCCGGAAGTGGAGAAGACATGCGTGGCATTGGTATGGGTCTTACATAGACTGCGTCAATATACTCTTCATCTCAAATTTTGCTCGTGACTGACAATGATCCTATTAAATACCTTTTGGAGAAACCCGCCTTGGTTGGAAGGTTAGCCAAGTGGCAAGTTCTAATTTCTGAATTCGATTTACGGAGTATGAATCAGAAATCTATTAAAGGAAGAGCTATAGCTGACATGTTAGCTGAAAGCCCCAGTCGGATAGAAGATGCTGAGGATGGTGATCATGTTGATGAACGTATCCAAACGATATCCGGTGATAAGTGGACCATGTACTTTGATGGCGCTGTCAATCTATCTGGCTCTGGAACAGGTGCAGTCTTAATTTCCCCGATGGGCCAACATTACCCAGTAGCTGCAAAATTGGTATTCCCATGTACCAATAACATCTCGGAGTATGAAGCATGTATCATTGGCTTGCAATTAGCCATTCATATGAAGGTTAAGAAGTTACAAGTCTATGGTGATTCGGCACTTATTATCCTTCAAACCGAAGGACAATGGCGAACGCGTGATACTAAATTGATCCCATATCATGAGTTTTTAGAAGAATTGATTAAGGAGTTTGAAGAAGTCTCTTTTGAATATTTGCCAAGATCTCAAAATCAGTTTGCCGATGCATTGGCCACCCTCGTCGATGTTACAAGTAATGGAAGGAATGGACATTGAGCCATTGAGAATCGAGATTCTTAAGCGTCCAGCCTATTGCATGGTGATTGAAGAAGAGCCGGACGGAAAACCGTGGTATTACGATATCATGACCTATCTTCAAAAGGGAGAATTCCCTAAAGGAAGCGATGCATCTGATAGAAAATATTTGAAGAAATTGGCATCAAAATTCTTTGTCAGTGGCAGTGCTTTGTATAAAAGATTTTTTGATTCAATGTTGCTTAAGTGCGTGGACGCTAAAGAAGCTAATCAACTGATGAAGGAAATACATGAAGGAATATGTGGCCCGCATATGAATGGTCACTTTCTGGCGAAGAAGATCATGAGATTGGGATATTTCTGGCTAGCCATGGAAATTGACTGTATCCAGCATGTCCGGTATTGTCACCAATGTCAAATCTATGGAGACAGAATCAATGTCCCACCAAATGAATTGCATCAAATGTCTGAACCTTGGCCATTTTCTATGTGGGGCATTGATGTGATCGGTCCAATCAATCCAAAAGCTTCCAATGGGCATCGTTTCATTTTGGTGGCAATTGACTACTTCACAAAGTGGGTCGAGGCGAATTCCTATGCTAACGTCACCGCTAAAAATGTGGCCAGATTCATTCGCAGAGATATTGTCGCACGATATGGAGTTCCCGAGTCGATCATCACAGACAATGGCTCGAATCTGAACAACAAGATTGTGGATGACATGCTTAACGAGTTTCAGATTTGTCATTTAAATTCCTCGCCATATCGTCTTCAAATGAATGGAGCTGTGGAAGCGGCTAATAAAAATATAAAGAAGTTATTGTCAAAAACAGCTGACAATTACCGCGATTGGCATGAACGGTTGCCGTACGCGTTGATGGCTTATCGAACCTCGATCCGCACTTCAACAGGGGCAACACCTTTTTCATTGGTTTATGGTATGGAAGCAGTTTTACCCGTGGAAATGGAAATTCCTTCATTAAGGATCTTGTCACAAGCTGGTTTCTCTGAGACTGAATGGGTACAACAGAGACGTGATCAATTAAACTTAATTGAGGAGAAGAGGCTCAAAGCTCTATGCCATGGCCAATGTTACCAACAACGGGTTGCCAAATCATTCAATTGTAAGGTTCGACCGAGATATTTCATGGTAGATGATCTTGTGCTAAGAAAAGTGCTACCTTTTTCTTTAGACCCACGTGGGAAGTTCACTCCTAATTATGAGGGTCCATATGTTGTTAAGAAAGTTTTATCAGGTGGTGCTTTAATTCTTGTTGAAATGGACGGTCGTGAATTGCCTAGGCCTGTGAATGCTGATTCGGTAAAAAAATATTTTCCATAAATTAAAGATATGAGAGCCGTTCCTGAGGAAGTCTGAGTCCTTAATGCCATGATTATTATGTGCGCATCCACATGTGTTCGTTTTGTAGGAATAAGAATCCGTATCAAAGAGACAAATACAAGGTTATAGCCTAAATCCCTTTTCCTGAGGAAAACTGGGAGTGCCAGAATGGGTCACAAGCCTAAGGGTAATGTTGTATCGTTCCCAATCCCACATTTAGTTGAAGGCATGCTCAATTGATACATATGTGCTTACTCTTTTACAGAGCATCAGGTCTCCAGATCACAGGTAAGCTCTCTTTTCCCAAAAAAAAGAAGAAAGAAACAAAACAAAACAAAGAATGTTTTTCAGAAAAACAAACACTAAAATTGGAAACTTTGCAAAATGAGGAAAGGACATTCTTAGTGAGATTTTCCTTATCTCGAATTTCGTTTGATTATCAATTAAAAGTTTGTCTTAAATCAAAACTTTGTCCTTTCAAAAGATTTACAAAAAAATAAAAAGAGATTCATTAATCATGCCAAATGAAGAAACACTTAGAATGAGGAAAGGCAAACTAATCCCAAACACCTCCGTTAAACACATTGAGATTTGAGTGAGTAAAGAATATCACTGTGTTTAAGGGCGAGAGATTCATTCGCAAGTAGTACATGGACTAAATGAAAAAAGGCATTTCTTTCATATACACAACAGGTGATCATAGTCAAACCCTTTGAGCCTTTAATCATGGAGAATTTTTACAAGTTACCCCTGTCAAGAAACCCCCCACAATGGGGCAAATATGGAGGTTTAGCAGACACTATCGGTGAAAAAGATAAGAAAGATTCCTTTGTCTTCACTTGCATTAATCTTTTCGTGGTAACTTTAGGAGGATCTTTTATGGAAGCTCAAAACATCCTGAAATGAAGAAGAGCATTTTCCTTCTCTACCCATACACTCGTATCCCTTGATTAGCCAAATTGAGCCAAAAAAAAAATCAATCAATTCATTTCTGAAAACCCGAGTGGTGATTATCTCCCCACACTGGGGCAAGACAATAAAAAAATCCCTCGAAAGTCCTAATAGCTTTGAAAAAAGGTTCATAAAAATCTAGGGGGCATGAAAAAGCAGTGTGCCTGGTAAAAGCAAGGCCAATGTCAAAAAAAAAAGAGAAAAAAGAAAGACTCATGCTAAGTATGAATGTCTTGAAAATCATTGTTCAGAACGAAAATCATTCCAAATGCAAAATTTATTAGAGAAAGGAGCGAAGCTCTTATGATTGAATCAACAGGCACAAGGACTTTCGAGTTAAAAAAATTATGATATGACAATGTTGTCAAGATTATCATCAACTCATGAATTCCCTTTTCTTTAAAATTGTGTTGAGCCTATTTGAGCCTTTCCCCTGAACCAGCATTACAACCATTACCTTAAGTCTCTTCGATCAGGATGATTTGAGTGGAAGTAAGGATTTTCAAAGAAGTTACTGTTTAAAGAAGTGAGAACAAAGCTATTTTATCTCATCTTGAGGTTTCTTGACTTGTAAACCCGGCGATGATGATGATTCATGATTATTTCTTAGCCAGTGATGCTTATCCGTTGTTAAAACTATAACCCAACCTACATTACAGTCCTTTAAAAGACCTCTTGGATTGGTTGATGTGTATTTATTGCGAATGATTCTCGAAACCTTCAACACTGGTTGTGCGAGATATCCTGAGTGATTAAATCTCACTGATGATCTTGAGAGTATGTGAGAAGACCTTTCAGACTAAGGTTCTCCATTTGGCATGCTTGACCAACTCTTTTATGAGTTAATCCCAAATGCATTTGATAATAAATGAATTGATTTTGCTTAGGCAACCAATGATCATTCACCAGTGACATTTCTTGGATATTGTTTACCCCTTATTATTGGACATGATGAGCTTTCGTTGCCTGGAGATCTCGGTGAGTCTTCAAAGCCCTAAAGTCTTTTTATAAACATGGTGAGCTTTTGTTGCCTGCGGTGAGTTCTAGTAGCCCGTGGTGAGTCTTCGAAGCCTTGAGTCTTCTCCAAATTAGCCAAAACTCGTTATCACACGGTAAGGCCCTACTCAAGTCAAATTCGCTTCTACACGATTAAGACTTTATATATACAAAATCCGTTTTTACGCGGCATCCTCATTTGTCGAAATCCGTTTGAGACGGTAAGACCTCCTCAAGTCAAATTCGTTTCTACACGATTAAGACTTTATATATACAAAGTCCGTTTTTACACGGTATCCTCATTTGTCGAAATCCGTTTGAAGACGGTAAGACCTCCTCAAGTCGAATTCGTTTCTACACGATTAAGACTTTATATATACAAAATCCGTTTTTACACGGTATCCTCATTTGTCGAAATCCGTGTGAAGACGGTAAGACCTCATCATTTGTCGAAATCCATTTGTACATGGTGAGACACTTTAAACTAGCCAAAACCCGTTTTTACACGGTAAGGCTCCTTGAAAGTTGAATCCGTTTTTACACGGTAAGACTTCTTAGTACTAGTCAAAATCCATTTTTTACATGGTAAGACTCTTTTTCTTTCAGTTAAAAGTAAGAAATAAAAAAAACGAATTATCATAGAAAGTGTTCATCACTATACCGGCAAAATTTAGGCGCATCCTATCTTTGAATGAAACCTCTTCGAGCTCCCCTTCAAAGAGGGGCAGCTGTTGACACCTAAATTTTACCGGTCCGATAAGTCAACTTTAGTTAATTCGGAATTAATTTTATTTTTATAAATAAAAAATCAAAAGAATTATTAATTAAATTAAAACTAAAGTCAAAATGAGAAAAATGAAAAGGAGAAGAAGAAGAGGAGATATGACTTTGACTAGACATGAGAAGGGAGGAGGAGACGTAGGGCAGGGGGGAGTCTGCCAAAAGTGAGAGAAAATCTTGAAGAAGAAAAAAACAAAAGGAAAAAGGGGAAGAAAAGTCAAACAAAAAGGATGGAGAAGAGAGGGAAAGGGGGGAGATCATACGCACACGCAAAGGAGAGAAGACAGCAAGGAGCAGGGTAACCTGCACACGCAAAAGATGTCAAAGAGCAGAGGAAGGAAAGAAAGTCAAGGAAAAAAAGTGAAAAAAGAAGGGAGAAAAAGGGGGTCTTGGGGTCTCTCTCAGGGCCGCTCTCTCTCTCTCTCTCCGGAGTTGCGACGTAGGCTCAAGAGGTTGGTTTTGGCCCTCCGCGTGCTGGTCTTTCCGAAGCCGTCCTCCTCTTTATCTTCTTCTTCAAGCGGTGAACCAGCTTTTGGGCATACGAATTGGCTCGAGCGCTGTTGTTGGAGGCGGAAGTGATTCGCGGAATAAAGCGGTTCATCTTGGTTCAAATCTAAAAGAAATGAGAAAGCGAGGCTTCTTGGACGCGCACTCTTTTTGCTAGGTAGATCGTCCATTGGTGAACGCAAATCTTTTCGGCTTTCATTTCTCAGGTAAGTTTGTCTTGGTCTAGCTCTTTGTCGTTCTTAAGCTTGCTGTGTTGCTTTTGTTTTCCTTTTTCGAAGTTGGACGTCATGCTGTTGAAGCTAAAATGGATGCTTGGTTAGCTTTTAGGTTCTGCTTCCACGTTTCTTTCTTGCTTGTCCTTGTGGCATTGTTACTATAAATCTAGTCTTGCTTTAACTCTTAGGTTTATTGACACGAACCTCACATGTTTGATAAAATGCCGAGCCGAATATCACTTCTCATTTTCTAGCCTAGTTCTGGAATTTTAGTTGATTTGCACGTTATGTAGTGTTGAATAAAAATGATAGCATCACCGATTATTGTTTAGGCGTTGTGATTTTGTTCTTGGCCGACGGTTTACATTTGCAAAAGGAGAAGAACAGCGTCGGGAAGAAGGAGATAGATTGCAGAAAAATGTAGCAAAAATAATAAATAAAAAATGAAGAAAAGGCCAAAACTCGGTGGGCTAGAAATCTGATTTGATATAGGCTATTTCATAGGTTGACTTAATTAGTTTTGGGCTGTTTCTTCATAGAAATTCGTTTCTCCTTTAGGCCTATTTCTGTTTTTGGGCTTATTTTCAGTTTTGGGCCACAATTTAGTTTTTTTTTAATTTTTTTTAAATAATAATGGACTGGGCCTTATGCCCAGCCCATTTTCGGGTTGTTTTCGGGCCGAGTTATTTTAACCCGGTCCGAAAATTTTCCTTTTCCGAAATATAAATAGTTAGTCATTAATAAAGAAAATTCGAAAGTAATAAAAAATAGAAAATATTAATAATAATAAATGACAATAAAAAATCAGAAAAAAATAAAGATAATAGGTAATAGAAAATAATAAAAAAGATCTGAAAATAGGAAATAGATATTAGAAAATTCAGAAAATAATAGAAAGTTACACAAATAGAAAATAAATGATAAAAATCCGAAAAAATGATATAAAAAATTAATAAAAAAATTCCAAAAAAATATAATAAAAAATATAAATATCTAAAAATGTTTAAAACCTAGAAAATTCATAAACGACTAATAAAAGATAATAAAAAAATTAGAAAATCATTAAAAATATTAAAAAAATCAAAAAAAAATCATTAAAAAACAGAAAATCATAGAGAATCATTAAAAAATATTAGAACATTAGGAAATCATTAAAAATCATAGAAAATTAGAAAATCAGAAAATCTTTAGAAAATCATAAAAAATTAGAAAATCAATAAAAAAATAATTAAAAAAATTTAGAAAGTCATTAAAAATTATAAAAAAAAGGTCAATAAAAAATAAATAAATAGAAAATAAATAAAAAAAAATGGAAAATTTCTAAAATGAATCCTTTTGAATAAACTCTTAGAGCTTGACATCAAAACATTAGTGGACTACCCTTTTAGATGATGTAAGCTTGCATGCAAACATTTAGGTTAACCAATCAATCAATCAATTTTAGGTACCGAAAGGGCGTTAACTAAATAGTTAACGTAATCAAGTCCCCGTACTTTAGGATTCTCTGGTTGCGTAGAACGTGAAGCATTCCTCCCGATGCTTTCACTCGGTTTCTAGCCAACCCCAATAGGCTAGTGGCGACTCCTAGAAATATTTTAAGTTGTTAAATAACCTTAAAAAAATCAAAACGTCTTAATGTCACGCGAGGTATGGACTTGGGAGAGTCCGCACTCGTAAAGATTGAACCGAATCGGATTACGATTAGACGTTGCTTTTAAGCCGTCTTTTAGGGATGTCGATTCGGACCTCTTCACGAGTAATATCTCTAAACCTACTTAATACCTTCCCCTTCACCGGGGAGGTTCGGGTAGGTCGCGACAAGCGACGACAAAAAACTAGGCCGTCACTACTTAGCGACAACAATATCTCCGTCGCTAATTTGCGATGACAAAACCTAGGCCTCATCCGTCACTAATATGCGACGACCAGCCTCATCCGTCCCTAATTACATTTAGCGACGATACAACATTGTCTGTCACTAATTACATTTAGCGACGGAAAACCTGTAGGTGTCACTAATTAGCGACGAAGCCGTTGTCCGTCACCAGTTAGCGACAAAGGATCCCTAGTCTGTCACAATTTAGCGACGTCCTATACTAGCCCGTCACAATTTAGCGACGAAAAATCCATGCCCGTTACAATTTAGCGACGACACTAATTGTCGCCGTCGCTAATTAGCTACAATACAGCATGAGTTCCGTCGCCAAATTAGTGACGGCCATGTTCTATCCGTCGCTAATATGCTGGATAATTTAAATTATAAAATAATATGAGCAAATTAAATCATGTTAAAACTTCACAAAATTGTCATGGCAAATACAAAGTTTTTCAATAATAACAACACTAATAAAAAAAATAGTACCCAAATTAACAACATTATATCAAAAATCTTCATCTTCTTCTTGGCCTCCCGAATCACGTACGTCTTCATCTATCGAATTAGATTCGTTACAGTCATCGGTGAAATCATCTTCGTCTTCATCGGTCAAATCATATTCGTCTTCATAATCATCTTCGTGATCCGAATAACTTTCTAAATGTGCTCCACAAATTTCAGTTGCATCAACATCTATCATTGCTCCACATGGATCTTGTAAACTTGAAATGGTATATTCCTCAGTGTCATGGGTGTTACCAACTTCCTCTTGCTGATATGCTGTGTCCTTCCAATGTTCTTCGATTTTTCGTCGAGCTTTGATTTTACATACAGCCGACCAATCAGCTTTGTCTCGTTTCAAACTAGGGTATGATGCATAATATACTTGAATTGCTTGTTGTGCTAAGACAAATGGTTCATACTACATATATTTTTTCTTGTGATTTATTTCAACCAAATTATACTTATGATGCACCCTCATTCCTTTGACGGGGTCGAACCACGTGCACTTAAATAACACAATGCCTAATGATGGTCCAGGGTACTCAATCTCTAAAATTTCATCCAACAAGCCATAAAAATCAGTGCTCAAACTAGAATCATCATCTGATTGCACACACAAACCACTATTCATTGTTGTTTTTCCCATTCCGTAGTCTTGAGTATGAAAATTATAGCCGTTAATGAAATATGCTGGCCAACAACGTACTCTGGATTTTGGACCAATGACCAGATGATATAGAACATCATGCTCTGGAACTTGATCCCTATTCATATCAACCTAATTGATGATGATAAACGCAAAGTCAATCATAATATACAGACCAGTGGTCAACTGTTAGTAATTTGAAAAACGTGGCAACCCTAGCTCAACAGATAACTTACATAAGATTTGAACTATGATGCAAAAGATTGATTTATCACAAAATCAATATCATTTGGCGGTAGTCCAGCAATTGAATTCTGGAAAATCCTGTTGTGCAGAAACATATATATACACGTTAGCCAAAAAATTACTTAAGTCAACAATATATGGATAAATAGTTTATTTATTTATTTTTGGCATGTGCACTTACTCGAAATATGGATCAACGTCTGGACAATTCTATAAAATGTATGTATGCGCTGCATGCCATTCTTCGCCAGTTAAGTAACGATACCGGCTTACGCCGCTTGATCGACCGAGATAATTGAAAATAGAGAATGACTTTCTATTGGGATCAAAGGAGCCCTCATCGTTTCGTTCGGCTCTCCTCCTTTTGCATTGCACGTGTGGCTCAAAATAATATGATGCAAATGTAGTCACTTCTTCAACAATATATGCATTACAAATTGAAGCTTCTACGCATGCCTTGTTCTTTATTTTCTTCTTCAAATGAAATAAAAACCTAGTAAAAATTAATAAAGGAGATAGTCAGAACATAATAAATAATAATTACTTAAAGTAAGTTTGCAAATGAAGTAAACAAAAAAAATCATTTCACCTCTCAAATGGGTACATCCATCGATATTGTACGGGACCAGCAACTTTGGCCTCATAAGGTAAGTGAACTAAAAGATGCTCCATTGAATCAAAAAATGAAGGAGGAAATATCCTTTCTAAGTTGCAAAGGACAATTGGAATATCTCTCTCAAACTTCTCCATGTGTGATGCTTTTAAGATTGTCGAGCAAATATCACGTAAGAAATTACTTTAGTCTGTAATGGCGCCCCAAACAAAGTGTGGTAAAATTTCTTTCGTCGCTATGGGGAGCAGTCGCTCCATCAATATGTGACAATCATGACTCTTCAAACCCGTAAGTTTACATTCATTCATATCGACACACCTCCCGATATTTGAAGCATATCCATCAGGGAAGCGCACAGATTTCAACCATTTACAAATAACACGTCTCTGCTCCTTATTCATAGTATAAACAGCTTTCGGTTTTGGTCCCCTGCTACAAGCATCAACATGTAGTGTTGGCCGATTACAAATATCTCTCATGTCTTTCCTTGCATTCAAGTTGTCTTTTGTTTTTCCCGTAACATCCATCACCGTATTGATGACATTATCAAAAACATTCTTCTCTATGTGCATGACATCAAGATTATGATGAATAAGATGGGACTTCCAATATGGTAGATCCCAAAATATACTGCGTTTAGTCCACTTATGCGTACTTCCATATGCATAGGTTGTGCCATGGGGGTTTTCGACAACAGTTGGAAAGTATTGCACTCGCTCCCAAATTTCATCACCGGTCAACCTCAATGGTGGATGTGTTACATCGATTCTATTTTGTACGAACTCTTTCTTATTCCTTCTGAATGTATGATTTATAGGCAAAAATTGTCTGTGACAATCAAAGTAGCTCGCCTTCTTACCATGTTTCAATCTGAAGGACTTTGATCTCTCCATACATATTGGACATCCTAAAAGCCCAGCTGTGCTCCACCCAGATAACATTCCATACGCTGGGAAGTCATTTATCGTCCAAAGAAGGGCAGCTTTCATTACAAATCTTTGATCCTTACAAACATCATACGTCATGATACCTTCATTCCATAGTAATTGTAACTCTTCTATCAATGGTTGCATATAAATGTCTATCAACTTTTTCGGGTTTTGTGGACCAGGCACGATCAATGTCAAAAACATGTAAGGTGTCTTCATGCACATACCAGGTGGAAGATTGTACGGAGTTAATATAATTGGCCAACATGAATAACTTTTCCCTGTTTTTCCAAATGGAACAAATCCATCGGCACATAGACCTAGCCTGATGTTGCGAGGCTCCATTGCGAACTCAGGGTATGTTTTATCAAACTGCTTCCATGCGGCTGCATCGGAAGGATAAGACATTATATCTTCTTCTGGTTAATGATTTGCATGCCAAGTCATGTGTTCAGCAGTGACTGATGACGCATAAAGCCTTTGCAACCTAGGGATTATTGGCAAATGAAACAGTTGCTTGCATGGTCTTCGCTTCTGATGACGACCAGCCCTCCTGTTAACCTTGTACCTAGATTCATTGCAAAATTTGCAATACTCTAAATTTTCATCTTCTCTCCAATATAACATACAACCGCTGCTACATACATCAATCCTCACAAATGGAAGACCTAAGTTATGTACTAGCTTCTTCATATCATAAAAATCACTAGGCATGATGTTATCACGAGGTAATGTCTCCCGCATTAATTCAACAAATGAGTTGAAACAATTCTCAGACACATTATGCTCTGCCTTTATATTTAACATTCTTGCCGTCACGGATAACTTAGTGTGGTTATCACAACCAGCCCATAAAGGTTCATCAGCTGCGCTCAACTTCTTGAAATTGACTACAAACATTATCATCAAATCCTCTTCCTCCCTGGTCATGCAAGTGTGCGACATGACTCGAACCCCCTTCTTCATGTGTAGGAGTATAACTAGAACTCGTGTGGTTAGATTCCCAAACGTAATTCTGATTAGCTGCATTCATAACCATCCTTTGGTATGTATTCAATTGGTGATCATAGGTACATTTTCCCCTGCTCAGAAACTGGTCACTTATTTCATCAAGTTCATCGGATATAAATGGTTCACCATGGCAAGTCCAATTATAGTAGTTTGGAGTAAAACCGAATCTACAAAGGTGCTCACCAACTTTATTTACTGGAAAAAATTTTCCATTACTGCACTTTCTGCATGGACATCTTAACATATTTCCATCCATAAACTCAACGTTGCTACTAGCAAAGTCCAAAAACAGTTTCACCCCGGCACGATATTCCTCGGTCAATCCAGCTCGATTAGGTAAGTTTTTATTATACATCCAAGATCTCTCTCTTTGCATTATATCTGTATGAAAATTAATATATAATGAAATAGTATACTAAAAATGAAACTCATAGTGACATATATATATGTATGTATGTTTTATGATGCGATCAAATGAAAACACAAAGTAAAACAATAATAAATTAATTCTTACAATTTAATTTGTCATCAAAACAAAATTACTGTTAATTTTTTAATATTTTCTACCGTTTTATCGACTACTCAAATGCCATGCAAGCCGAACTAGCTAGATTATGCAAATCTCTAACTAGGAGAGGAACTCGACGCCTCGGCCGCCGATAGAAATGGCGAGTGGCCTGCCATATGGGGGAGATCGAACGAAATCGAGCACAAAACATCGCAGCTCAACATCACCGTTGGCAAAACGATTCAACCCACAAAATCGAATACCATGAACAAGCAAAATGCAGAAATAATCTTAGGTAGCTAGTGTACGTAGGGAAAACTAGTTAGCTAAGAAGCAATTAAAAGAGAAATGCACATACCTTCTTCGTTTGGGTTTTTGGGTAGCGGCGGAGGAAGAAAGGGAGCTGTCAGGAGATAGAAAACTGCATCTGCTCGTGAGTTGTTAGGGTTATATCAGGGATTTAGCGACGAACGTAGCGACAAATTATTTAACCGTAGCAAATTATCGACGGTATTTGCGACGACATCCAATCCCCGTAGCAAAGTAGCGACGCATTTTGCGACGAAACATTAATTGGTCGCTGATTTGCGACTTTTTTCGCGACGCAAAGTTTTTCCATTGGAAAATGGAGACGGAATTTGTAGCAGTCGCAAAAGATGTCGCTAATTAGCGACGTGTTGGCATTTTCGTCGCAAATTAGCGACTGTATTAGTCACGGACAGTAACCGTTGTCGCAAATTAGCGACGACCTCCATTAGTTGTCGCTAATTAGCTACGTCGTATTAGTAGTAGCAAATCCCGTAGCGCTTTAGCGATGACCTTGTGTTGTCGTAGCTAAATGGCGACGAATTTTGTGACGAATAGTTTAGTTTGTCGCTTAAGTGCGACGTTGTATGTGTTGTCGTCGCAAAGTTTGTCGGAAATAGTGACGGACTGAATGTCGTCGATATTAGTGACGAATTTGTTCGCTTCGTCAAAATTAGCGACGAAGATCCCTAAATTTGTCGCTAAGTCGCGACGGGTTATATACCGTCGCTAATTAACCGTAGCAAAAAGACGGTTTTTTTGTAGTGCAAGTGATCGCTTGACATGGCACTGTTCTTGAAGAACATGTTGAGTGTATTTGCTTAGGCTATATGACTATATCAGTTGGTGCCAAATTGGTTTACTCAGCTGGTTTAACAACTTCTACTTTGATTTTGAAGGCTTCCAATATGTTTGTTTTGCGTTTCGGGTTTTCTCAACTCAGTTTCAGGATTGAAGGTGGAGAGACAGAACCTTAAGACAATATTCTGAGTACTAATGAAACTATGGCGTTTGCTATCGAATCAGCTTGCTGTGTTCGGCTAGGAAAAGCTGCAACTTGTCCCAATGCTGATCATTCTTCGTGTCGATTAGCGGTTGCTTATACCAAGACAATGGCTGCTCTTACTGCCAAGTCAACGTAAACATCTAACTTGAATTTCTCTATGCTATCCACTTCAGTGACTTGTAATTCCGACCGAGTTACTTGAATTTGTTTCACGTAATAATTGGTTCATTCAGACTGGCAATTTGTTTAGTATTGAATTTGACACCTCAATGTGATGTCCAGCTAGTCGATTTCCTGTTAAAGCTGCACATCCGATGATAGAGATGTTCTAATTTGCTTTCATTTTGCATGAAAAGTTGGCACTTTTCCCGTGTCTGATGACTGGTGATCTCGACCTGTTGACCACTGCACAAGCCTTGTAGGTGCTCGACGCGTGGATCAGACATAATTGAGTAGGCTGTGCCGTATTGTGATCCTCTAGTAGATTGTCTGATGATCCAGGTTTAACACTTCCAGTTTTTGTGTTTTGCTAATCTCCAACTTTAGTTTCATTCATCTGATGGATCTCGACTTTAGGCTGCGGCCACTCAATCCCCAGTCAGGTGCACCGATCTCAACATGATCATTTCGATGGTGAAAGATGCACGACTAAGAGATGCACGACTACAAGCCATTTTAAGGTCCATATTAGCTAGATTCAAATCCGATATACTAGAGCTCAACTACCCTTAGGTAGCTTTAGTTTTGTGGTTGTGGAAAATATATATGTGATAGGACTTCAAATATGCCCCTTCCAAAGAAGCGATTAATATTCGTTTCATACAGTGCTTCATTTTGGGGTGGATCCACTGAAGTCTCTGTGCATCTCGACGCTGCTATTTTCCACCTTTGCCTTTTCTCCTTTTACTTAAAAAACTCCACTTATGCACGTTGTGGCTCTTTTTGCCGATGTTTTTGCAGAGCTTACCATCTGCAAAATCTTGAAGAGAACTCAGTTTTTTGTTTTCCATTTTTTTCCTTTCGTCCAAGATGAGGAATCCATAAGTCCAGTTTTTCTTTTTATTTCCTTTTGCTAAAGATGGGGAATAGATATGTCCACTTCAAGGAGTCTTGCATGTAGATGTTCTAAAGACTTATCGCGCTTGCAAATACCTGTTTTACTTCGTAATTTCAACAAATGCCAATTTGTTCTTCTTGTCAGGGCTTGCAGTCCCCGATGTTCCTTTGAAAGGACTAAAGTTCTGAGAAAGGAAGCTCTTAAGTACGGAATTGAACTGGTTTGTCTCAGATTCTCATGACATTTTCTTGCTCTTCACCATTAGCAAGTTCAATGTAGTTAAAGAAGAGATTCCGTAATTGCGATTGAGTTCTCACGCGGGAATTAAAAAGCAGATCCATTTTCAGATTATTGACAACCATATGCACATTTATCATGTATGTTGCCGTCAATTCACTTAAACAAAATGAGTACTCAAAAGGGTGTCTTTACCTTGTGGTTTTCTTATGGTTGGTTATACTTGAAAGTTAAGTATACTTTCTAAGAGATACGGTTTTATAATTAGATGGCTCGTTCCAAATGTTAGGTTCGATCTGTTGAATCGCATTAAACTTATGCCTTTCTCTGCGACTATATGGTTCAGGTGCTGCTTGCCACACCTTCTACTGTAACCAGTTGAATGCGAGCCATAGCCAAAGCCTCGGACAGATTTGTATATCTGGTTAGATCCTCAGTTTGTTCATTACTATCCATGTTGATGTGAGAGTTTCATCTGTCGAATTGTTTCGACGCTACTGGTACTGATTATAAACATTCCAGGGAGTCAAGTAGTTTCCGATTGCACTTCTCTGCTCTTCTCTGCAGAAATTCATCTTTGTGTTTTTGTGAATCGGGGGTGAAGGTTGATTCAGATGCTTCAGTTTTAAAGTCTAAACTTTCTTTTCTTGCTTTGTCGATGCGCGATGCCTTGTTGTTGTTTGCTTCTTTAGGCGATCTTGCAAGGGGACGACAGATGACATTGACCATTTCTTCTGTTTATATAGGTCAGCCCTGTGAGGGTGACCGGGTCTCGAGCATCCGTTCTTTCCTTGTTTTATTGACGGGGATGCCCTCTTGTTGTTTGCTTCTTTGGGAGATCTTGCAAGGAGATGACAGATGACATTGACATTCTGTTTATACAGTTCAGCTCTATGGGAGTGACTGGGTCTTGAGCATTTATGAGCGATGGCATGAAAACTCTTCCACACATGACACCAAGGAGGCAGCTTAAGGGGAACCTTCCTTTGCTTTCATGGCCGTGAATGTCTTCTTCATGCCATCAACTTCCTAGGGATGCGACCCCATTTCTTCCGAATTTTCTCATTTTCAGAGTAGTTCTTACATTCGGTAAATCTCCGTGCAGCCTCCAGTTTTCTTTAGCTGCTCATAGTGCATAGCGGCTACAAGATATGGGCACGATGTGTTCTTCAGACAGGACGTGATGAACTTGATCAATTCTCTAGAATTTTATCTGATCGCATTGTTAGAGGCCATACATCACTCCAGTCCTGAAATCTGTTGGACCTTGGAGCCTTCGATGCCCCTCAATTTGCCGCATTCACCTGAAAGCCTCATCGGCATTCACCCGTAATGGTTCTTGTCCTAGTGACCGAAGCAGGACGAAAGAGTAATGCATGCTTGATGTGCCGACCAAAAGTTATATATTAAACCCGGCGTCTTTGCTGTGACAGGCAATGACTAAACCTGTCGCCGGAACATCGGGACCCAAGCATGTGAAACAGGTCGAACTAATTTTCTTGGCCACTTATCCTAGCTCCCATGTCAATACTGGGTGTTCATTAATATCCATACAGGTCGCAAGTTGGGGGTCCGATGTCGTGATCGTCCTCATCACAATGGTGAAACTGCTCGATGAAGCCAAATCTCAGGAACAAGGGGTAAAGAGGACTGGAGAATCTCACCAGATCCTCAAAATTGTCCGCTGCTCTGATTTGGCTTAATAAGCATGAAACCCTCTGCTTACAAGATATTTGGTTATTTAAAAGAGGGTGCTAAATTCTTCATGTAAACTCATGTGGTCATCAAATTTCTAATGAAAACTTACTGGTATGCTAAGTGTTAGTTGCTCAACCCACCTACTCCAACTCCGTATATTCATTACAGTCGCGAGTCGCTTTTCATCGGATGCTCCTCTCTCGTCCTCCAACCTCGCCCATCCCCACTAAAGCGATGGATCCTCCAACGTCCAATCATGGATCTACGTACTTCGCACGAATCGAATGAGTGCTTTGCCCGGACACCGTCCTCGCCATCAGCTCCAAACGACCCTCCTACACCACACGAGCTCAGAACGAAGAACGAGGGTGCACTCAGAATCCGTATCAAATCTCAGCCCTTTTTCGGGCTCCACTTATCGCGCCCGGATGCGACGATCTTTTCTTCAGCTAAGCTTACGGCAGGATATACACGACCCCGACACATTCCACTCGCGACACAAAACGAACTGCCGGTGATCTCGCTACTTTTCATCGGTCATTGCACCGGCGACTTCTGTAAGCGGGATGCCCGGAAAGATTTTTTTTGTTTCTTGAGTAACCCAAAGAACCTCATTCTTTGCCAGATTGATGGGAATATTCGAGAGATGAATAGGTTGAACTCCTGCGTCTCCCTTGGCGCTTGATGGGTCCGTGTATTTGAGCGTGTTTCTTGCCGTGATCGTTCGAAAACCCTACGTGCACGAAGGAGTGCTCATGCACTCGTCAGCTTTTCGATTTCGGGGTTACTTCAAGGACGCCCCATGAAAGAGAGTCCCCCTTTCATCTTGTATTCTTATTCCAAAAGCGACAAGTCGTGTTCTACTTTACCTCGAAAGCGACGGGTCGTTCTTTCGAGTGTGCTTTTCGATTTGAGCAAGGGGAGAGGGGAAAAGAACCCCCCTTGGACCCCGCTCTTGGATTGTCCCCCCCCCCCCCCCTCTCCCCCAGCGACCGCCGGGTCGGGGCCGAAATGGATCGAGACTCGGGTTTCAAATTGATTGGTTTAGAAGTGAGCCGGTCGAAGAATGATCACATCGAAAAGAAATGAACCAATCCAATGTCAACATAGGTTAATACGATACGACTTTGAAAATCCTTGCTGAACAATAAATTAGTCAAGATTCCACGAGAGTAAACTATATGAGCAATGATAAGATAGGGATCGGATCGATACGATATTCGAGATAAATGCGATGTTGCCAAATGAAAATGGACAATGGAGTATTATATGGACTACCTCCACATGTAGAGATGCTCAAAATCCAATATCAAAAAATAATAAAGGCTATATCAAAATATGTCCATAATGAAACTATCGATTCATCGTGTACAAAATATACTTCGGATTATAAATGACCGATCTCGTTTGGAAAATAAAGTTAGACTATCGAATTTGTTAAAGTCACGTCCTATTGCCTGGACGGGGGATATCAATTGATCTTGAAGTTATACGACCTTAATTCACTTGAGGAATCGAGTTTTTTAATTGGACTTTTTGATACCATTTCAAAGCTAGGTTCCACATTCTTTGTGCTCTAGGTCTATTAAGCATGGGGGCTCTTCATTCTTTAGCTCGACCCTGAGGTTTCCCATAGCGTACCTGTTCTTGAACACGCGACCCTAGTTAGAGCAGATTTTTCACCTAATCATTTGAACTTTTGGAAAGTGTGCCGAAAAAGACCTATTAGACAGTGAAAAAGAACGCTCATCACCCGAAGGCTTGCGGTACTGATAAATGACTACTTCATGATTAAAGGTTGAATTTTCATAATACCCATCATCACACTTCACGGTGAAGCAGACAGTTATCATGTCAGAAATGGAAAATCTATAAATAAAAAAATTAAACTTATTTTCCTTTTGTTAATTAAATTTTAAATATTTTAATTATATCAATCGAGTTATAAATATTTTTATATTTTTATAATAAAGTTCATATAGTTAATTTTGATTATAAATTGATACAATTGGCCACTCTACATGGCTTAGGCCGCGTTAATGCATGAATTATTTTAATAATGTTTCTGAATTTTACTTTTTTTTTTCTTTCTCTAGCTTGTCGCCTAGCCTTGTCGATGGCCAATAAAGTCGACCTCACTAGCCTCAGTCGAGGATTGCTAGCTCAGGCGAGGCTTGCCCCAGCCATAGCCTTTGGCCAAATAAAGAAAGAAAGAAGGAAAATCCAAAAATGAAAAACTTATCAAAAAATCAAAAACATCATTTAAGAACGTCCAAGTGAGCGTCAATCGGCTTTATATGATGGCTAGCATCTACACTAACTATTTCCAGTCAAAACTGGTTGGATAGACTTAATTAGTACGATTAAAATGTTTAGAATCAATTTGACCAAATTTACAACAAATATGCGATTCTTTGGATAATTCCCATATCGAAAACGACGATGCTTATTTTATCATGAGCTACTTAAGAAGTACCTTCAGGAAATTGGCTCCCTCCAACAGTTCCCGACAATCAATACAGAACCCATATAGAAAAATAAAGAAAGACCAAAGATAAAATCATTTAAGAGAGGTAGGAACCAAATGCAGAAGAGAGGGCACAGGCCACGGCAATAAGAGTTCGTTACGGGGGCCGCCTCATTCAATGCGGCGGTCCATTAATCAAACTCTTGTTTACTTTCTTCCTCTTCTTCTTCTTCTTCTTATTTAATTCTGTCGAGGACGACAATAAATTCAATCATTCGTAGCGAGATGGGCATATACAACCGCGGAAGAATCGTCTTGTGATTGACTTTTTCAGCTAAAAAGTCTCGTGGCGTGCTGATCACACGTCAGAACAAAGATATCGGAGTGGGCTGCCGATCGGACCGGGACCAAGAAAAGGGAAAATCGAATCGAGAAAACCCCGTGATTATTAATCCCACGTCAGGTTTCTCGAAAGCTTCGAATGAATTTTGTCTATCTCTGCCCGACCTAAAGGCTTCGTGACTTCTTTTATCTCGCCTTCCTGAAGTTTTTCCCCATCCGCCTTTGAATCGGGGCTCGTCGATAAAAACTGACAAGCGCGTGCCGAAAGTTTAAGTGCTACCGAGGGCGGCGAAAGCACGGTGAACCCGATGAAAAATAGAATCACGATGGTTAGTAAATGGCGATAAAAGGTTATGACATTATAGATTGATACAAGAACTGACTCCCAACAACATGTGATGACTAAAGTATACGTTCGTGAGTGCTGTTGAGAACAAAATGAGAACATTGTGTCACTAAGAAGGAAATATGTGACATCTCCGTTCCACATTATATATCTTATGCTCCGCTCTATGCTCACGAGTTGTCGTCGATGGTAGCAAAAGTACGATGGATCCGAGGAAAAACAAAAGTCGGTGAGTGTCCAAAACGGAGAAGATTCGTGACTTGAAACAATCCAGCCACTTGTAGTCGAGGATTATCGGGCGCACTTAACGGGTCGTGAAACATGTCCTAATCAAATTAGCATAAGTCAGCAATTTTGACCTATTTGCCCCCTTCACCCTTTCTGTTAACCAGTGCACGAGGAGGCAAAAAGCTAATTCATTCCATGCTTAGGCCGGAGAAGGAGGTGCACCCAGAAAAACGCAGCCAAAAGCAGTGCGATCACTGTATATGGGCTAAGGTTGAAACAGTTGACCTCGACAGGATGACACCTAATTCACTGTATAAATGTCATTCTTCTTCCTGATTTCCTGCAGATTTTTCACTGTCGCAGTATATCCTCGTCCCAGTGTCTTCGAGATTCCAATTTATAAAGTGAAAACAGAGAAAAAAGCAAGAAAAGTCGCCATGTTGTTTATTCTTTCTAAGAAGGGATAACAGTATTATTGGTCTATGAACGTTGGTTTAACTGAAGTTCTTTGTCTCGATCTACACTTTAACATATCATCAGCCACAGTTCTCGACAGCAAATGCAACAAGGAGGAAAAAAAAACCAGAAAAGGAAGGAAAGAAACAAAAGAAAGAAGCAAATTGTTGGTGGGCAATGAGAAAAATTATTGCTTATGAATGTGGATGATGTCATCTCTCAAGTAATTTCGACTTTGCTCGGAAAAAGATTATGCGCTTGCTCGGACCATGCGTAGCCCAAAATCTATCAAAGCGTCCTCGTTTCAGATAATAATAACAAAGTCGATTTGCTTTTACCCAAACAGAAGCCAAAGTTTCAAAAAGGGGCGATGCAGAAGTACCAAAAAGACACACACAGTCATCTGTCCATCAGCACCCCGAAAGCGAATCGAACCAAATTTGTGATTCTGTTGATTTTCAACAAGCAGAACACCAAAAGGAAAATACCAACAACAAAGAAAAAACTAAAGAGATCGAAAGAAATAAAAATAAAAATCTCTTCTTGTCAAATCCTCAAAGCGAAGAAGGCCCCCACCCATGTGCCCCCACCACGGTCTGTGCAGACCAGCCGTAGACTTTTTACAGTTAGCGACAACTCTATCGCTCCACACACACACCAAAAGAGAGCAGTCTTTAGGAAGGAGAGCGAGGGAGTACAGAAGCTCCACTCCCCATAAAACCCCTCTCCATTCTTGCACTTCAAGCCAATCCCACCCCGCTATTTCCCCGCTTCCCTCTCTCTTAAGACGCATTCCTTTTTCTAGTCCTCTTCTAGGCCTTGTTCTGCGGGAGAACTGGGGAAAATAAAGGGGGGAACATAAGAGTATGGGGGTGGTGAACATGACGGGGCTTTGCTTGGAAGCGAGTGCGGTGCTGTTATGTGGGAAGAGGAAGCTGAGGAGCCTGCTCTGGAGGGTGCGGGCAGAGATGAAGAGGCAAGTACTGGAGAACAGCGAGAGCATCATCATCTGGTCCATGAGCAGGAAGAAGAAGAAGACGAAGAAGAACCGGAGGTTCAGCTTCCAGTATGACCCTTTTAGCTACGCCCTCAACTTCGACAATGGCAACTTCGGTTTCTTCTGCTATTGATGATGACTACGACGATGGAGTGTTTGAACTTGTTTGTTTGTCTTTTTTTTTTTTTCCTTTTTGGGGAGTAGCAGTAGCGTGGAAGGAGATGGTAGAGGGAAGAGGGAGGTGGGGTTCCTTTTTTTGTGGGGAAGGGTCTTGTCATGTTTAGCGACTAATGGAAAGCTAAGGCTGCCCTTTTGGTTGGTCATCAAAGCTCACCTGGTTCGCTTCATTTGAGCAGAGATGAATGATGAGCTCATTATGAATATCATGTTTCACTGGCTTTACTCCCTCTTTAACCTTTATGTTTTTGTCTCAGTGGATAAATCCCTGATCACACCATAACTCCCTGACCACACCTTTCTGGAGAAAATCGAAACAATGGCTGGTTTGGAAATCGTTTAAGACGTGGGTTGATGGAGAATACAAGTGAGTTTGAATGGCATCCATGGCTCAGACACTGACACTGTTCTTGTGCTGCGATTTGGTCTACTGGCTGAATTGCCTCATTTGAAACGGTCCACACTGCTGACATTAACTTTAAGTACACACGTCACTCGTCAGTCAAGGGAAGTGCAGAATTTCCTTAATTACAAGCATTCATAACATTTTTTTATAGTCAAGACCCCATTTGCTAGCCCCGGGGCTAATTCCTGTTCTCGCCGCCAAGATCACATTTTGACTTGAAGATCGACAAAGATGGTATTCTACAACCATAGACTTACCAATAAGACTCCGAGCTTGTATATTTACTAATAATGGCACGAACCCAAAGTACTTTGCAAGCATGCTTTGTGTAGAATGAGCTGCGGGTGACTCAAAGTTGATTTACTGTGGATTCCTCAGCAAATTTGTGGTCAACTCAATTTTGTAAAGATGTTTTATAGTGGCTTTTTAACTTGGTAGTCTCGAAACATAACTCGTTAAAGGTAATCACAAGATCTTGTCATTTTAGGATGATGCCTTCATGACATTTTTTCAGTACCGTCATTGCTTTCTTATATCAAAGATTTTCACGTGGCAAAATGTCCTCTGCCTACCCTGTGTTAATACAAGTCGGCGGTATGAAGTTATTTAGTTATCGATAAATCATTATCAAACTAGTCATAGATAAAAGCTTTATGAACCCGATTATTGCAATTGCTGGGATACCTTTTTTTTAGCTTCTAGAATATATTTCTTAGTGCAAGATCCCTCTTCTCTTACTAACTGGAATCAAAAAATTAGTAATTTTGTTTCGCCCAAAATGGAAATGAGCTAGGGTTATGGATTTATAATCTATAATCCAATGACCGAGTTAATTTCATGATTATAATCCTTATCAAGCTAATCGTAGATAAAAGCCTTTTTTCTTCTAGAAAACACTCTTGTGATGGAAGAGAGAGCATTGATCTTTATTCATTGTGAAATTAGGAAATTGGGGTCTTACAACATAATATATATGGACATTAGTAGGAGTCTCAAAAGTGCATTATCGAAAAATTACTCCGACATATCAGAGTTGAAGGTACATTTTATTCTAGCGCATAGCATGAAATGATTGTGCTTTGTGCTATTCCAATCTAAATAAAACACAAAAGTAAATACTGAAATATAACTCTTCATTTTTATTTTTCTTTGTTGAATATAATAGTTGGCGCTTATTGATTTTTTTCCCGATATTTCTTTGTTAAATATCAAAGGGTCGGATTCTAATCTTAAAAAGTTAGTAGTTGCTCATGGCTGGGCGGCCCGTGATCAGCAATAGCTTGTTATAGGTCGGTCTTGCCCATACCTAATGGGCCCGAAAGCATTTTTTATGGGCTGGATGTGCGACTTTTGGTCATAGTCAGCCCAATTAATAGTGCAAATCTTTTTGGTTATTTTTTTTTTTGGATGTCAAGAAATCGGGGTCGACTTCCATGCTATGCTCGTCCCAAGCCCCAACGATAGCCACCTCCGTGCCGGCAACTGTCGGCACAAGGTCATCGCCATCACTCCCTCCATTGTCATCGATGGGCCACTGGTCATTGCCGCTGGTTGATTGCCACTGGTCTCGAAGTTATTGTCGATCTCAGTCACCCTCCTCCATCTCAATCAATGCCGCTTCCCACCTTCGCAAGTGCATCACTTTCCAAGTAAGAATAAATAAGAAGAACTTTATGCAAGCACATGCCATTGAATATATATGACTTGCGCAATGCACGTCATCATGACTCATTATACTCATATTCGACTCATACATTTCCTTAGGAAATCATTTTCCAAGACATGAGTTGAGAATAGCAAAGCGGAAGATAGATTTAAGAAATTTTTCGTATATTTTGATATATATTAATGCCGAATACATCAACCTATCTATAAGTTTTATTGGATAACTATTCTAATATAATATCCAAATCAAGATATGCGCAATCAAAGGGAAATATATGCATAATTTACTTTCAATCTCTCTCTCTCTCTCTATATATCAATAGAAATATCACAATTATCTCTTAAATAAATTATTTTAAATAAATTCTTAATTATCTCTAACAAAATGAATTAGCAATTGATGAATCGCATATGAATATTTGTTAATCCTTCCTAAACTCTCTCATGTTTTTTCCCCGAAGTATTCAAGCAATATTATGGTGCTCGGTACAGAAATTATACCATTGGGAGATCAATAGAAAGAGCCCAATGTCTACTTGACATCAAGTTCTTCATGGAGGGAGAGATCTCCAACACTCGTCAGAGATGAAGTCCCACGTGCTACAAAAGCTCGACCGCCAACAACCTCGAACATGTGTTGCGAATCGCTGATCTTCAGGGCCAGATGCTCAAGCTTCCCCTGATCACAAGTTTGACCATCGCAACAAGAACAGATCAGTCGCGTCATCTTTAAATCGCACCCCCGAAACGAACCCCATTCGCTCTCTGATCGAAAGTTAACGACTGCACCTTTCTTGAGCGTGATTTCATGCACTCTCTCTCTCGTCATTCCAAGAAAGTGTGCGTGTTCGAGAGAGAGAGAGAGAGAGAGAGAGAGAGAGAGAGAGAGAGAGAGAGAGAGATGTGAACGTGGATTTCGATGGAAATCAGATATTCTAACTCGCCACGTCCAAACCCAACCCTTTCTGCATGAACCCTTTCCTCTCTCTCTCTCTGCGCTTCATTAGAGATTTCGTCTTGGGTTCTTCTTGAAGTGTCGCTTTCTTGAGGAATCGAGCGAGTGCACTGCTTTCCTTGGGGCTCTGAAGATCAAAGCGAAAGGACCATGAACGGGAAGCAACAAGAGATGGTCGATCTCGAGGCCCAGTCCCAGAAAGCCGACGATGCGACGGCCACGACAACGTCGTGCATTTTCGACAAGGCCAGTACTCCCATCACTCTCAAGGTACGCAAACTTCAGATCTCGAGACCCTCATGTCACTAAAGGTCGCTTCGCTTCATGTTGCTGGATTTGGTCTGTACATATTCTTCGTCAGATAAAATGGCTAAAAATTTAGAAAGAAGGGAAAAGATTGTGCCCGAGATTTTGAAGCCATAAAAACCAAAACATGCCCAGCGTGAATAAGAGGCGAACAGACTTGTGATGGCCATGGCCAGACAAGAAAGAAACGATGAGGACATTGACCGTATTCAGCTGTCTCTCTGAAAAAATTTAATCTTTAAGCGGCCGGCGATTAAATGCTATCGCATTCCAAAGTCGCAACGCGTTGATTTCGTGCCTATCGGGGATGATCTTCAGTAGACACATTTCGGGGTTCCAGTTCGATTTCCGTCAATTGACCTAATTAACATTCTAAGCTTAGAATTCGATTTTTTGTTAGATACGTAATCTTGGTTGAAGAAGATTTACCTCGAATACCACTCTTACCTGGATGGGAATTCGAATGTTTATGCCATTTAAATTTTGCATACTTACCATGTTTGATCAGAGAGAGAGAGAGAGAGAGAGTTTGTGGAGAAAAAAGAGTAGTCTACGCTCGATTTTGCAATGCTTTATGATTTCGATTGCATTCAGCTTATAATAGTCAAGGGAGTGCTCCTTATGCTTAGGTTAAGTCGTTCCTAGGCCCCACAAATTTAAATCTTACGCTCGTTGAATCCCGTTTCATTTTCAATTCAAGTTAATAACATGGATGCGATTGTTTGCACTGTGATCTTTGTACATAACAAGACTAATAGTTTCGCTTGCTTTACTCCTAATAATGCACAGTTTCACGACGTGGTTTACAAAATAAAGATTCATAGAGCAGCAGGAGGATTCCTCCGGAAGAGTACGAAGACCGAAGAGAAAGTGATCTTGAATGGACTCACTGGCGTAATTCTTCCAGGCGAAATGTTGGCCATGCTTGGTCCTTCAGGAAGCGGGAAGACCACCTTGTTGACTGCCTTGGGCGGGCGGCTTGCGGGCGGGCACTTGGGCGGGACCATAAGCTACAATGGAAAGCCCTTCTCGAACTCGTTAAAGCGGGGCACCGGATTCGTGACGCAAGACGATGTCATGTACCCTCACTTGACAGTGACCGAAACCCTAGTCTTCACCGCCCTCCTCAGGTTACACAAGAGTTTCACAAAAGAAGAGAAGGTCATGCACGCGGAAGAAGTCATAGCCCAGCTCGGCTTGACCAAGTGCAAGAACAGCATCATCGGAGGCGGCGGGTTCCTGAGAGGCATATCAGGAGGAGAGAGAAAGCGGGTCAGCATAGGCCAAGAGATGCTCATAAACCCTAGCTTGCTTCTTCTCGACGAGCCAACATCGGGGCTTGATTCAACCACGGCTCAGACGATCGTGTCAAAGTTGTGGGAGCTCGCGCGAGGGGGAAGGACGGTTATTATGACAATTCATCAGCCTTCGAGTAGGCTGTTCTACATGTTTCACAAGGTGTTGCTCCTGTCCGAGGGAAATCCCTTGTACTTTGGGGAGGGAGCTAGAGTGATGGAATACTTCGCCGGCATCGGATTCGCACCTTCGGTTGCCATGAACCCTGCCGATTTTCTCTTGGATCTAGCGAATGGCATAGGTAAGTGCATGTTCCTTCGAAATAGTCTGTCCTTGATATTTCTGGATATTACTAAGGTGCACAAGCATGTCGCCTGAGATGTTTCCAAATTCAGTTTCGTGATTAGAACATGAGATAGAGAGCTGTTGTTAAATTGGATTACTAGCTATCTTCTTTTGCTCTTTTAAAACCGAACTCCTTAGTTCCTTGAAATTACTCCAAAACCCTTTTGATCTATGGATAGCCATCCTGAACGTGTTTGATTGAAATTGGGGATGCATAATTATGCATTTTGAGACATAATATAATGCTCTAATTAAGACATGCATTTGCTAAAGCAATGTCCCCGACATCGAATGCTAGGAAAATTATTGTGAATTATTGCAATATGCTGAGTCTGTTGTTCCAGTTTTCTCACATGACGTGTTGATATAAATGTTTCGCCATGAACGGCTCCTGAAGTGAAGATGAACAGAAAGATAGCAAAAGCACGACTAAGCAGACCTTGGCTTTGGTATACAGGAACCATCTCGAGGATAGATTGAAACATGAACTCTGCCCGATTGAAGATTGCTTTGTTAAAGGACATTTGACACAAGCATTCTGTTTGTTGACCGACAACATGGTGACAGCAGTTTGCCATCCAACTCAGAAGAGGGGTCGAAGAAAGCAAATAACGATCCTTCTCTGGCTGGTGTTCGAGTCCTTTAGTGAAGCAATCTTCACCTGCGCAAAGCTCTTGTTTCCATCTGTCCTTGAGATGGCTATTGTATGCCAAAGCCAAGGTTTGCTTGATTGTGCTTTTGCAAAGTGTTTTGAGTCCTTTGTTCTAGTTTTCTCTTGATTTGTTCAGTGACTGTTTCGGTAGGAACTGCTCCTGAAGATGAACATAAAGAAAGCAAAATAGCGATAAAGCAGACCTTGGCTTTGGCATTCAAGAACCATCTTGAGGACAGATTGAAGCAAGAGCTTCGTGCAATCAAAGATTGCTTCATTGAGGAAGGACACAAACACAAGCATTCCGATCGATGGCCAACAACATGGTGGCAACAGTTCACAATCCTGCTCAGAAGAGGGCTCAAAGAAAGGAAGCACCAATCCTTCTCCGGCATAAAGATTGCACAAGTGCTGGTCGTTGCTTTCATCACTGGCTTATTATGGTGGCAATCCGAGGCTTCCAATTTGCAAGACAAGGTACATGATGGGCATTTCCTTGACTTGTTTTTCCTAAGGAAAACAAGGCTAGTTATCGAATAGAACCAGTTGTATTTTCTAGATTATGTGGGTTATGTCATGATCGATAAAGACACAGCTAGTTATCAAATCCGAGGCTACTCTTAAGGATGGACTAAAAATTCGAATTATGCAGATTGGGCTCCTCTTCTTCTACTCGGCGTTCTGGGGCTTCTTCCCCCTCTTCAACGCCATCTTCACTTTCCCGAAAGAACGAGTGATGCTCGAGAAGGAGCGATCCTCGGGCATGTACCGGCTCTCCTCCTACTTCATGTCCCGCATCGTGGGCGACCTCCCGATGGAGCTTATCCTCCCCTCGGTCTTCGTCATCATCACGTACTGGATGGCCGGGATGAAGCCCACAGTCGGCAACTTCCTGTGCACGCTCTTCGTGCTCCTCTACAGCGTGCTCGTGGCGCAGGGCCTCGGGCTGGCCATCGGCGCCCTGGTCATGGACCAGCAGTCGGCGACCATCCTCGGGTCAGTGCTGATGCTCTCGTTCCTCCTCGCCGGCGGGTACTACGTCCAGAACGTGCCTCCCTTCATTTCTTGGATCCAGTATCTGTCGATAAGCCATTACACGTACAAGCTCTTGATGGGGTCGCAGTTCAAGCCCGATGACACGTACCCTTGCGGCGATTCCTCCTGCTTGGTCGGGGATTATCCAGGGATCAAGAAGGTAGGGCTTGACGGGCAGGCCGTCTCGGCCATTGCCCTGGGGATTATGTTCGTTGGGTACAGGCTCATGGCCTACGTTGCATTGATGAGGATTGGGATGACCAAGAGGAGAAAGTAAGCAAAACCTTTGTTTTCTCTTTCCTTTTTCTAGTCGCGATGTAATCTTCTGCATAGTACGGTGAAGTCAAGAGGAGCAAGCTTCTCGAATTATTAAGACTAGTCGTTAGTTTCTTATGGATTACTTAAACATTGCGTCATATTGCAGAGAATTCGAGTTCGAGTTCAATTTCTTTTTGCTCTTGAGCTATATCGATGAGAACTCAATTTAACCTAATCGGGTCAGGTGGATTTGACTTCAACGGTGATGATTGGTCAAAGTTTCCTTTCCATCATTTGGACGCAATTGATCAAAGTTCAATGTTAAAACCTTCTTATTACGGTCATGATTTTTCTGACGAAAAAGAAAGAAAAATAATACTTTAAGGCTTAATTTGTTTTGCAAAAAAATGACATCTTGAATTTTTTTTTCAAGAAGTCATTTTTCTGGAAAATGATAATATTTTTTTTGGTGTTCACTTGAAATCTAAAAATGAATTAGAATATATTTTCAAAATCATTTGATGTGAAAAAATATAATCTTTTATATTCTATAGGAATTTTATTTTTAATTATTTTTTCTCCTTTTCTTTTTCCTGTCCTTTTTTAGACCATGGCACTTGCGAAGAAATAAAATAAAAATTAAAAACTTAATTTTCTGAAGCAAAATAAAAGCAAAAAATGTTTGGTGAAAGAAAATGATTAGTCTAGAACCAAAAGAAAGATGATAAATGATATTGAGTGGAAAATATTTTCACGCTTTTAAAAGTATATTTTCCATTAGCGAAAAATATTTCGTCTGAGTAGCTTTTTTCTTGTTAACCAAATGCTAGACAATCTAGCAATTGATTTTTTCATATATTTCAAGAAAAATAAATCACTTGAAAAATCTTTTCTTGAAGATGATCAATCGCATCACTTGAAAAATTAAGCTAACAAAAACTATTTTCATTATTGAAAATAATATATATTTAAGACTTATGTGGAGATGAAATCTTTTTTCATGAATTTGTAAGTAATACAAGAGATTGTTTTAAAAAATATATTTTCCGAATCATTCACTTAGCCAAACAAATGGAGCGTAAATTTGTGGGCTGGACCTTCAAGCCGAGCTAGGCCTAATCTGAAAACTCTTCAGCTTCGACCGAGCCGGCCCAATAAGAGCCCATAAAAAATGGCCGCGCCCAGATCAAGGTCGATCCAAATCCTCCAGCGCGCGTGTGAGAGATCGGACGATAAAAGATGACGGCCACGTCATCGATCCGCGCGAGGGGGCAAACAGCCAGAGCGCGCGTACTTGAAATGGCGGCAAAAAACTTGAAAAAGAAAAAACTTCACTCGATTTCGTAATGCCGCCTTTGGTTTTTTATCCTTGTTTCCCTCTCCAAAGCCCTCCATAATACATTCGCTTCTCCTTCAGAATTTGAGTCCAGACGAACACATTCTCTCTCTTTCTCTCTCTCTCTCTCTCTCTCTCTAAGGCCGTTTTCATCTTCTCTGCGACTCGGAAGTAGCGCAGCAATGGCGGGAGGAGGATCGTCGAAGTCGAATGCACCGAAGGCGAGGAAGAGAGTGGAGGTCGATACCTTGGCGGCGGCGGCTTCTTCGCTCGTGCGCGCTAAGGACGGCAGTGCTTTCGCCCGATGGTAATGTCGTCCCGGTTCTTTTGAATATTTTTTTCTCCTTTCGCCGAAAAGTCTCATATCTAGAGTAGAAATTCGTGGAGTGAAGCCGCGCGCTGTGCTGTGCTGTGTCCGTCATCATTTTGAGGCTCGAGATAGCTGTTCCTCTGTCTTGCCGCTCGGTTTACTTCTCCACTTAAGTCGTTGATTGACCGACGGTTTGGTCTGTCTAGGTTCGGTAATTACCGATGTGTTATTTACTTCCTCTCGGTCTATCTTCCGTAGTTGATCTATGTCCTGAACCGGACGCGATGTGTGTGTATCTGCCAGTTTTAATCTACTTTTGCATCATGTTGCAGTTTCTTTGTTTGCGCTTTGGTATAGGTAGATTTTTTTCCCTTAGTCTTCTGCAGTTCATCGTTTGGTGACGCCTAGGTTGTGCTTTGTAGCGATCTGCTCTCCCGAACCTAGTTTTCCAAGAATTTGTTGGCCTAATCTGGTGCAACAAGTTATATACGGGATATAAGCATATATCCCTAGCTTGATTCACATTTGGATTCAACTGTTGCTTTTCTGCTGGAGATTTTGTTTGGTTTATTGGATTTCTATTTTACATGATTAGTTGTTTGAGGAGTCCTACTTTACTCTGCTGTTGCTTTCCCGGAATCTAGTGTTATATATAGAAGTTTGTGGCTAATTTGGACGCGAATATTGATCTGCAGTGAAGAGTGCAACAAGGATGTTCCAATGGCGCTCATTAGCATGCATAGTTGTGGCCTTGATGCCAAAATTAAGATGAACTTGGGTACGGTTTCAAGCCTCATTGCCTTTAAATTACAAGAAACGTGTGTATTCATTGTCTATATCCATAGAAAAGTGTTTTGTACATGACTGTGTGGTTTTTTTGGCTCTCTGAAATTGCATGTATCATCAAGTAATTTAGGAAATTAAATCTTTGTTTGCAGAGGCCCAAGTTGTGGAAAGAGCAGCTGAGGTGAAGAAGAAACCAGCGGATAGGTAAAACTCACGTTGCTGGTGTGCTTTGTACTATTTTGTGATCACATTTAGGAATATAATATATTAAGCTCTTGCAATGTGTACTGATGAATTGACAGAAAGAGGTCATCCGAACCCAAGGCTAAGAAGGCTAAACCAGAAAATAAGTCTAAGAAGGGCAAGGATGCAAACATGCCTAAGCGCCCTGCCACGGCATTCTTCCTCTTCATGTAAGGGCTTTGATGTATGTTTGTGTGTTTTGCTGGCATCCCTCTTTTTAAAATCCGTATGCTGAATGAAATTTGTTATTTTCCAGGGATGATTTCAGAAAGGCTTATAAGGAAGCAAACCCAGATTCTAAGGGTGTTAAGGAGGTAAAAGTTATTGACTTCCGCAGTAAACTTCTGAAGTCTTTATGTGACGTCCTTCCTGGCTAATTTTGTGTCTTGTAATTGTATAGGTTGCAAAACAGGGTGGTGAGAAATGGAAGTCAATGTCAGATGAAGTGAGTTTATTTCTCTTTATTTGTGATGTTTCTCTGTAGGGCAGGGCCTAGCAATGTGATCTAACCAATGATTTGCGGCAGGAGAAAAAACCCTATCTGGACAAAGCTTCAGAGCTCAAAGCAGAGTTCAATAAGTCCATGGAGGCTCATAACGCTGATGATGGAGAAGTGAGCTTGAACTCTCTATTCTCATTATATTTATGTGAATCTACATGCAGTCTCATGTATAGATGTGCTGAATTTTCGATTTCCTGATTGGACAGAATGAAGAGGGTTCAGATAAGGAGGAAGCTGCAAATGAGGAAACTGCAGGGGAGAAAGCTGCAAATGAGGAAACCGCAGGGGATGAAGTTGCAAATGAGGAAACCGCAGGGGATGAAGCTGAGGAAGTAACGGAGGATGAGTAGTCCATATAAATTTCATGTTAGTGTAGGATGATTTTAGCGCCTGGCTCTTAGTTTTTGTAAATCGAAGTACTAGCCAGTGCACTTTTTGGGAAACTATCGATTTTCTTTACCAAAGTTCATCTGCAAGTTCGTGGTGCGTTAACCATTTAAAAACCACTTTCAATGCTGCGGTAACCTTCATTTATGCTGGTGCTTCTTATTGCAGAGCACTCTAGTCATTAGTCGCTCTCTGTTATAAAATAAAGAGGCACATCGTGTCTACAACTATAACATCGTGTTTACACGTGTTTTTGTAATATTTAAGTGTCTTACTGTAGATGTTCAAGTAAAAGACGGATGGAATTATTGGATCGCTTAACTTCTGTGGTTACAACGATTAAAAAAATGGAAGAGTCAGAGAAGAATGACCTATCTTCTTCCCTCTACTGATCCTATATGGATATATATAATAAAGCTCACATGGCGTGAGCATTGATCTAATCAGACAACTCGGTCAGCATCTTACTGGCCCGGTTGGCTGATTCTCCTACAAGGTGGCAAGGGCTTGCCACATAAGCATAGATTGTGGGCATAAGCCACGGGTGGGAAAATGTTGAAAGGCCTCACTTGTGGTATCGGTCCACATAACCTGTTCGCCCTGAAATTTGCATGGTGAACGAGTCTCAACCCAGCAAAGCTGCTGGGGATTTTTCCCGTGAGCACATTGATAGACAGATCAAGCCACTGCAGACTACCCAATTGACCCAAACCCAGAGGGATGGTTCCGCTTATCCGGTTCCTTGATATATCCAATCTTTCGAGTCCAACTAGGTTTGAGATCGAAGCTGGGATGTGGCCTGTGATTTGGTTGCTTCCGATGTTGAGCACCTTCAAGCTCGAACCCTCTCTGAATTCAGGAATAGTGTCTGATAATCGATTGTTGGTAACATCAATAACCTCCAAGGAGCTGCCTGTCTTGTTGCTTAAAAGTGCAGAGAGTGGCCCTGTTAGGTGGTTCGAGTGAAGATCGAGAGAGTGTAGCCCATCTGGTAGTTTGATCCCCGAAAGGTCAAAGCTGAGCAGATTGTTTCCCAGCTTGACATCACCTAGACTGGGAATATTTGCTAGAAAGCTTGCGATACTACCTGTGAAGTAATTGTCAGATAGGTCTACGTAGCCCAAGGAATCCGGTTTTGTGAAAACCGGTAGGTTTCCTCTGAGTTTACAGCCGGCAAGGCGGACATCATACAATGGTCTGCTCACGATCCACCCAGGAACTGTCCCTAGAGTGAGATTGTTGTAAGAAAGATCAAGCGTCGTCAGGGATGGGATTCCTTGGCCAAGGGAATTAGGTAAAGGGTTGGAGAGCTCATTCCTGGACAAGTTAAGGGACCAGAGATTTGTCAATTTCGAAAGGGAAGCCGGTATTTGGCCCGAGATTCTGTTGCCAGCCAACTGAAGCTGTGCAAGAGATTTTAGATTGCCAATCTGGTCTGGGATTTTGCCCGTGAGCAGATTGTGGCTCAAGGACAGTGCCGAAATGCTCGGCAGACTAAGCAATGAAATCGGTAATTGGCCCGACAGTCGGTTGTTAGAGAGGTCGACGTTGGTAAGGTTTGGAAACGGCCCTGGAAATTCCGGGACTAGCCCCGATAGCGAGTTGAAGCTGAGATCGAGAAACTGCAATCTCCGTAAGTTTCTGAAGATGGGCGGTATCGGACCGGCAAGGAAATTCTTCGCCAAATTCAGCTGGACAACATTCCTGAGATTCCCCAAGCTCGGAGGTATCTGACCCCGGAACCGGTTGCCCGTCAGCGAAAGGGACTGGAGCGGGGACAATTGCCCGAGGCCCGGAGGTATGACCCCTTCGAGAGAATTGTATTCGAGGACCAACTGGGCAAGGCGGGGCAACTTCAGGAGGCTGTCCGGGATCGTCCCCGTTATGTGCTTCATCCCGGAGATCACCAACACCTCCAGGAACTGCAAGTTGCCCAGGGAAGGCGACAGTGTGCCCATCATGTAGAGACCACTGTCCTCAACCGATCCCTGAAGCGTCAGCCCGGTGACCCTCCCCGAAGGGCCACACTGGACGCCCTCCCAGTCCTCACAGCAGTTGGTCCCCGTCCAAGAATCGAGGTTCCCGGAAGTGTCCTTCAAGATCTTAGCCTTGAACCCCAGGAGAGCGACTCTGTCCGCTTCCGCACAGCCCGCCGGCGGTCCTCCTTCCGCAGAGCTCTCTCGAGCCCGCGACCCATTGAAGCCAATGGACGCGATCGCAAACGCGTGCACCAGGAGAAGAACGGCGACCCTTCTCGGGACGTGCATTCTCGGGGAGGTGGGGGGTGCGATCAGGTGTTGGCAAGCAAAGCGGATGGTTCTCAGAGGAAAGGAGATGACAGTCCAGCGGAGGCCTGGTCTGACAGAAGAATCTTTCACTGGGTATTCCTCATTTTAACGTGCGGAAAGGAAGAGGAGCTAGACAAAGCTGCAAAGCAAAGGGGGTCTGCGATTATTCTATACTCTATTCCTTCACGGAGGCAGGAAGGAGGCAAAGGCGTAATGATGGGGACAAAGAGGAAGAAGCGAAGGACGAAAGGGGGGGAGGGTTGTCAAGAAAAGGAATTATCTCGTAAGTGCGGAAGTGTGAAGAAGAAAAGCGGGGTGCTTGCAGCGTTAAAAGGAAAAGGCGTGAAGAAGACGGAACATCTTTTCTGCTATTTATAAGCCTTTTTTTCTTATCATCACCATCATCATCTTCTTCTTTTTACTCTCTCTTTCTTTCTCTGAAAAATTGTTTTGGGGGAGGGACACGAAGTTTAAAAAAGAGGAGCAGTGTAAAGGCATTCACATGGTGAATTTGCGACCGTTGGATGGATGAATCACGAGGAATCATAAGCTCAACGGCAACGTTGGAGCGCACTGGATTCAAAATTCCCCCCTCCTTTCTCTTGTTATTATTATGATTCAAGCCCTCATTTTTAACTCTCGCTTCCGACCCAATAAATCGGAAAAATTATATAAAAAGAATATCTATAATCAAAAACTCTAAATCATATCCTTTGTGATATATTTATCTTCAATTTTTTCTCGCGACACCGAAAATTTCAAATTGACTTTTAATGAGCTCATGTAAATATGTCACATCCATATAAGTTCATGACTTTAATGTCATAAATTTTTGTTAGGATGGGATGAGATCAAGGTTTTTCGTGTAAAAAAGAAATTTGGATTAAATGTATTATACAAATACAAGTTTGGCATCTTTGATACTACAAAAAAAAAATTGAGTAAGGTTCTGTTCATTTTACAGAAAATAACTTTCAGGAAAATATTTTTCGAATTTTCTGGCATTTGTTTCACAGAAAATAAAATTATCAAGGAAATATGTTTCACCAATAGAAAAAAACACCTTCAAAAGCAGGGAAATATTTTCCGTATTTTTCGTTTACCTTTAAATATCGTGGTTTCTAACAGCGTGCCTCGACTTCACTCGTGGCCATCGAGCCAACAGTCTTTGATAAATGAACATCAGAAAATATTATCAATTTTCAGGAAAATGATATCCTGAAAAATATCTTATAGAAATACTTTGTTTTTCATGAAACGAACGGAACCTAAATATATCACAAAAAGTATAGTTTAAGGTTTTTGGTATATTTTCTCTTTAAAAAAAAATTAAAAACAAACCCTGCAATTTTTTCTTCTCTTGAACTTGACGTGAACTATGATGAACTTCGTCATTTTGAGGTTCTTTTGAGTGGAGTATGGGCGGCGAGTGAGGTCATGTGGATGGATACACCGTAAAGCCATGATGATGATGATGGTGATGCATTTGCCTACAGCTTGCAATCTCGACATGGATCCCTAGATTTATTTACTCCCATGCTTTGTCGTAATTTTTCTTTTGCACTATATCTTATTAATTGTAATTATGTACCATACCATGGAGGTGCAAAACATGAAGCGAATCAAATTAAGCGCAATTTTTTTTTTATTTTCCAGGATTTATCGGTTTCTGTCGGTTGAAAAAACGAAATGGGTATACTCGATTATTTCATTATAGTATGCTTCTTCTTTTTTGCCTCCAATTGAAGTCATAATATATTATTCCAACAGTAAAAGAAAGACCCTTTTTATTGTCCCTAAATCGTATGCATGAAGAAAAGGTAAATTTGGTTCAGATCCATATGATGGACCGACCCTAAATGGAGGGGATTTGCTTTGCTTTTAGTTCAAGTGCTCTCTCTCTCTCTCTCTCTCTCTCTCTCTCTCTCTCAAAATGAAATTATTATGAGGACAGATCACGCGATACCTTCTTGCTTTGAACCATCACCCCCACCAAAAAAAAAGAAGGGCCTATTTTCGCCTGACGAAATTGATTGACAACTGTATGTAGGAAAGTTAAATTATTAGAGCTATAGACAGTGATTGCCAAGGAGCAAATAGCTCGCGGATACGTTTGGGATTGTACCAGGCGGCAACATGATGCCATCGCCATCTTCCCCATTTACTTCCACATGATTACTGAATTTTCATCCTTTTCTGGATGCCTTCTTGCTTCCCATAATAAATCCTTTTTTTTTCTTCTTTTGTCATGTTTTCCAAATAATTTAACCATGGAAATTACTTCCTATTATATTGTTTCGATGATAGGAAAACAAAGAAGATAGAAATGAATTGCCATTTTGGTCCTTTCTGTCAAGTGAGTTGCTTTTCGATAGGTCCCTTATCGATATAAGAAATCAGACTAGTACCATAGACAGGCATGGCATGTCGTCTCATCTAAAGGTGTATAGGTTAGACCATACTCTTAACTTCTCGAACCTTTCGATGGATCAGTCACGAGCCAATTCAACACCGTCTAATCTTGCATTTGATCATGACCCGCATCGAGAATGTGGATTGGTCTGGACCAGTATCACCTGCCCATTTCAAGACCACATGCAATTTGCTCATTGGATTTTGCTTGTCCTTTTTTCGCACTTTGTCTCCTGAAAGCAGTCTGTTCCCATCAATCACGATGATGCAAGCTAATTGAACTGAAAAAGACTTGGCAGATCACAGAAATCTGCCTCTTAGCATATAAGAGTGATACAGCAACCATAAGCTCAGGGTCCAGTTAGACCCTACCGAGGCCCTCCCCGGGAGAATGCCACTGGTCTAAACAGGTTCTAATTTGTCTGTGGCCTGAACAAGTCTCCTGATAACGTCAGCACAGTGAGAATTGTTGCATTTTTATCAGGCTACTTTCAGACAATCTTGACTTCACCTTATTAAATCTCAATCTCTGAAACCCAATAGTCAAATCTTCATAAAGATCAGAGACTTCCGACGTGCGCAGATTTTAAGGTTCAATTTTGCAAAACTACGCCGATTTTTGCAGTTTCCGTTTCGATTCATGAAACTGCATAATATTGTCAGGGAATAAGAATATATGAACGTTGAGTTAGATATAAGATTGATCATTCTAGTTGTGCATTCCCACACAAAAAAGAAAAAATAGAATATTTACATATTTGATGTAAGTCTGGCCTTATTTTTACGCTCGTCGTGGTGTCATCAAGCCGATTTATACACTAATTTATTTACTTTACCCACAAGAACATGGACCCACATTTGAAAGAATTGTGAAGAGTGCATGTGATCATGTTAAAAGCAAAGAGTGGAGCCTTCGAGGTACTTCAGTGAAAGGTAAAAGGAAAATTGGGAAGCTTCATGGATATTGGGACTCGATCATGCATAGTCTCCACTAATTACAAATTAATCACAAGCTAAACTTTGTCTTATGTGCATCCAATCACATTTTTGCTAATCTTGCTTTTTAGGTGGACATTGAACCACTTTGAGTTTGCGCCGGCCTAGTGGATATATGTGTGTGAACAGAGAGGGTGGACCCTAATTTTGCACTCTTGGGAGATTAATTAGAACAAATCTCAACGATTAAGATTTCTCGATTTTTGTGCTTTCGCTGATTAGGCAAGAATAAAGGAGATCACGAGACAATTATTTCGAAAGATAAGCATAATCTTGATCCTTGTTCTTATATGGACTAAGTACAAAGGAAATCTCGCCTTTTACTATTCAAAGAAGAGTTTCAAACGAGGTTATATTTGAGTGACTACCATAAAATTATAGAAGGATGGAAATTATGGACTCAATGTACACATGCAAGAGTGAGTATACAAGTCTGCCGTCAATCTGCATTTTTCCTGGATGAGTGAGTAAATATTTTTCTTTATCTTCCCTGAATTGATCAAAATAAAGGGTTTACCCAACTCCAGGTCCTTTATTTTTATGTAGTTGTAATGGTATGCTTAATTTAAAATAGCCTTTTCTATGTGATAGATTGAAAATCACCGGCGCTCTCTTATGCGAGTTTCTATTTTCATTTACACGAGCTATTGAGTGAAGTTAGGTCTACATAAGCTTTCCTAATAATATGTCATGCGTGCTAGAAGAGTTATCTTTCAGTGGCAAGATCATTGACTTTAAAATAAGCATTTGCAATAATTTTAGATAAATAATACTTCATATGGACCTCCATACTATAAATATCAAATATTTTTGCCTACTTTTCAAAGGCCATGCCAGATTCACCACCTCATATTAAATAGACCCTAATTCAGTCCTTTCTTGTTCTTTTTAACTCTCCTTTTCCCCTCTGTTTTGAAATGATAATTTAAAGAAATGGAAACCGTGTCTTGCCCAAATTTGAAGTTGATGATTGCTAGACACTGATAATTGAAAAGGCACAATTGATTATCTTCTCTTTTCCTTCTCAAATTTTGTTGTCTGAAATTTGGGTCAGGCCCCCTTTAATGCCATGGAGCCAATGGGATCCAGAGAGATAGCAATGAACTGTACTGAAACTTGTCTGCTCCAGGTAGGACAGCAAAATGGCATTTTCTTCTTCTTCTTTTTTTTCACTTTTGACAGACTTCATCAAGAAATTTCCCCTCGACCGTAATGGGGAATTAGGTTGCGCTGATTGCGGGGCAAATGGGAATCGTCCACGTGGATGGAGGGTGTTGACTCGGACGGGAAATTTGCTGAGCTGGATGCGAAGCCTTGAAATTGAAGATTTACAAGAGTCCCCTACAGAAAAAACATTTCCTTTTGGGGTCCCCAAAATTGGCGGGTGGTTGACGACCGTCCAAAGATCAAAAGGCCATGGGGCACTGAAAAGTAGAAATGATTTGGTTCAGGGCTCAGAACATCTGGTCCATGTCCTATCTCCTGTCCGAATCTCATGTGGAGCTTTGTCAATCATGTTACCGTTATTCAACTTTCCTTCGCTCATCGTCTGATTTTTGAAAAGAGGAAGGCTTTTACTGTTCTGGGGCCCAACAAGTGGATGTCGTATGAACTTTTAGCTCCTCATACTTAGGACCATATTCGCTGGTAAAGGGGGGGAGAGAGTGACCACGGGAAGGCTCTTGTTTGCCATTATAGTGGTGAGATACTAATGACAAGAGACTAATCTTGAGAAATCGAGAGATGTGTTGTCGACTCGACCTCTCGTTGCTTACCATTCCAATACAATAGAAAGTGACATACGCTCTATGGGTAGGTTCTTGTTTGCACATCGATCCAATGTGCAATGAATCGCCTCAAAAGACGTACAATACCACAATTTATTGAACAAGTCGATTAGAACGGTGAGTCTATTACATGTTCCTACATGCTAAAAGTGCTCCACGTACATTGAAGCAACGGTGCAATTAAGACCTCATATATGATTTGTCGCATGAGTCACGATTCTTACCCTTTTGAGAAAGGTGATTAGCTTGGGCCTGATTCCTTGGCTTTTCAGGATACCCAAAAAGCATCACCCAGATTCTACTCATAATAGACCTTGCACCGCTTTTCATAGGTTGCGTCGAGATAGAGTTGAAAACAGACATCAAAGTTTGAAGGACGAGATTGAAATGTCACTTTGTCACTGACGCTCGGCACCTATTGAAAAGAAACAACTTCTTTAAATTTGGCTACAGATATAGAGCAGACTCTTATTGAGTGAGCCCAATGTGCCCCATCTGCAAACGCGAAATCTCCAGAGCTTATCCCTAAGCAGAGCCTCCAATTAAATGAGCTTGGAGAGGCAATTGATGCAGACATCTTTGTCGAGTTGAGAGGAGCATTAACCAGCTAGCTAGACTATGTCTAGTAAGCCAAGGAAGACGACATGTCGAGGGAGAGTCCAAGTCGGTGCAAACATTAATAATCATTTGAATCATCCAAACGAAGTGTACGTTTGCACCGCTGTTATGGTAGCAGCACTAGAAGAGGATGTATTAAGATCCTGGCATTGTGCAGCAATTGCCAAAAAGATCATACTCAGAATGCAGAACTGAAATGAGTGACATGAAGTTCCATTCGTTAGTCACTGCCATTTGTTTTAATAACAGCTAAGGAGCATATAATAAGGCCGAACAGCTCCACTACCCAAAGAACAGTCGGAACTTGAATTTCACTTGGGGAAAAGGAGAATTAAGTCGCAGCTAAATTGCAGGTTCTTCCGATCAGATGGAACAACATTCCAGCCAAGGACCTATCTTTTACAAAGCCTCATAAAATTCCAATTCACTTTTGAAGAGGAACTCCAAATCCACGGCCAAGGTTCAAGGGGAAATGAAATAAAAAAAAGCATAATCGGGAAACAAGAGTGGGAGAGAGATATTTGTCATTACCCAATATAAAATATAACAAATATATGCAGTCGCGTCAACATCAACCTGCAGAAACTAGAATTGACCCAGAAAACAAAATCATACATCAGCTAGGAATTGTTCCCTGACCGAATTGCCAGAAGTACAGTTCTTCCAAGAAACTAAGACATATTTTCTGCTCCAGCATAACTAACGGCAGATCCAAACAATGTGAAATCAATGAACAGGGCTAGATATGCAACGTACCAGAGACTGGAAGGAAGAACATACCATTCATAATGAACGTATCCTAAGAAACCACTTACACATTTGAAAGGCCCGGGACAAATGAAAGAATTCCCCTCCAGCCAAAGCATCAGATGGTGGTTGTAAACGTACATCATGCCATTTCTGTATGCTCCCTCCAGTAACCCACATAATTGGATTACTGAACAGGTATTGGCGTCCCAATTATAAGAAATAAGGCACACCTGTCCTTGGCCCTCTCATTTGGTTGTTCTCTTCCGTTTCGGTAAAGAATTTTACTTCTCTCTCCTATTAGACATTACAAAAAAAAAAACAAATTATGAAACGAGATGATAGTCTAGTAACTGATGATGTTGTGCAGGCACATTAGCCCAGAAACTCACCATGTTATCATTAAAGCTCAATATCGAAGCTACATTTCCACACCGATAGCAGTAATTTGGCGCAGACCAGACCTGTAAAGGTACAATCAAGCATCAGTCACAACATTGAATCAACTGATCCCAAACCGTACCGTTCAGAAAGGACCTTGAAGACTCACAGTTACAAGGCCTTTGTCTTGAAACATGTATTTAAGGCCTTCTTGTACAAGTTGGTGAGCCCGACAAACAAGATCAAGATTGTTTATATGATTGAACTGCAAGAACGGAAACCAGGGAATTAAATCAATAAACCACCAAAATTGAGCAATTTCAGAAATTATAGCATGCCCATATTACCTCAGAAGTCACCCTGGACCCAAAAAGCCACCCTGCTCCACGAGGACTAACTGCCCATGTCTCAATATCTTCTGGATCACTCCACATAAGATCACAGAATGGCCCCTCATGTGGGATCTCACAATTCCTCTCGATCAATCTTATCTGGAAAAAGACCAAAAAATCCAACAAATTCCAACTTTAGGCTATACATACCATGGAGTTCAAGTGCTTCATCTTGATTAAGGTAGTGAACATGAAAGCTTTTGCAATAGATCCACATGATTCGGCTAATAACAAATTTCAAATAGTTATTAATAGCCATCTCCTTCTCTTATTCTTTCAGCAAAGTCCAATATAGATATTGCACAGATACACCCACATCGCTATTTAGGTAAAAAATCCAACTCAATCAATCTAGATTAATTTTGGGCCAAGATAAATTCAAAATGTAGAGTTGATTGGCTAATCATAAGGCTAAAGAATCATGAGCCGTGAGAGCTCCCTCTTTACTAGGGAAATAAGTAAAATGCTTAAAAGAAGAACCAGAGAGAACTTGGGCCAAGATCCTCAAGGAAAATATTGATTGTATAGACCTTATAAAGAAGACATAACAATGACATAAAAGAATTGATGCATCAGACAAATAAGCAACAACAGACCTGATTTTGCAGTGATGGTAATAGTTCTTTCAACTTACCGAGAGTAGATAGCCTTCTATTTAAAATAGTGGCCTAGCCATTACGCAGTATTCTACTTCTAGTGGGGCGGTAAGAAGAAAAGAAAACCATAACATGTATATTAGACAATATCGTGCATTCTCATCGATGCAAAACTTACAATTTCAATTTTAGCTACCGTTTACTAGGACTAAGTTTTCAAATCATATCTTGGATCCTAAAGTTCAGTACTCCAAGTGGAAGAAGCAAATATTTTTGCTATGATTTACATGAACAAGCTTGCTTATTAACGGTGGCATTTTCATGCAAACGAGAACACTACATACTTATATCCCGTGCCCATTAATTTACATAGAACGAATTTGTAGCATACTACTACCAATGAACAAGTAAATCCAAAATGCGACGGAATTATTGAAAGAGACCTGCAGGAGAGATTGGCGAAACTATGGATGATTAACAATAACAAGCACCGGAATACTCTCTCAAACATATTCCCAGTTCAGAAGCACGTCGACATATCTCTACCTATAAGAGAATCTCAAGTCCCAAATACCTAGATTTGGTGAAGAGACATTTAAAGAGAAAATATGCATCTCCAGGTAAACAACATATGATGACTGCATGGCTTCACCATAATCACATCTATTAAAGGGAAAAAAAATGCAATCAGTATCATGTCAACATTAGAAGTACCTGGTCAATAGTCCTAATGTCAGGAGAGAGACCACCATGGACACAAAGTACCTGCATAACAAAACAGATGAAATATGTGCATTTTGATTGTCTGATATTTCTGCATATCAACCATACCTATGCTTTAGAGAGAGAGAGAGAGAGAGAGATGTACCGTTCCGTCTATAATTGCTGAGAGTGTTAAGTAGTCAAAAACATCAGTACAATACCGCCAAGCATTAGCATTTCCATACTTCCTTTGGCATTCGTCATAGAAACCATAAACCTACAAATACGCCACATATCAGACTGAGTTGCTAAATGTACCGTGCATATTACCACACCATCTATAGGATATGTTTCAGTAAATTCATACATAAGGCCTGAATGCATCTCACTAAATTTCTCTTAGGGTACCTAAAATCATAGCTCCTTGATGGATACAGATCAAAGTCCTAAAGCAATGAAGCCATGGCTTAATATATTTAGAGCACAAACCTATTTGCACAAGCAGTTTATATATGTTCCTGTAATTTTAATGAAAGGCATTCTTAGGTAAAGCAGCTGGATTAAATATACTTGAACAGATAAGTTTTGCCCAAAAGGGCAGCATATAAACAAACAAATTTCCCAACAGAGAGGGCAACTAGCAAATGACTAAGATGAGAATGATGTCAGATGCTTTATCTTGTGAATAACTATTGTTAAGAACAACATCCACTCTTCAACACTTCAGAAAAATTACTCTTTGGATAAAAAAGAAATCACATTGAGAGACATCAATGCAATGGACAAGAATACTGTTTGCAATTGGTCAACTCTCGTATGCAAAAGATCTCTATATCAATTCTGTAAATAAAGAAGAGACTTCCTGCAATGAACTTTTCATAGAAGGGGGGGATAGAAGGAGGCGCAAAGACTAAGTCATGCCTGCTACAAAAGTTATCTTTCCTTATGCAACTCATACCTGGGTAAGTTGCCTGCTTTCATGATTTCCACGTAGAAGTGTAATATTGGCAGGGTATCTGTCATCACAACCGCCAAAAAGGGCCAAAAAAATCAAACTCAAACACAAGAGAGCTCCTTGAAGAAACATCTAAAGACAAGCATGAGAAAATATGACTTGTAGGGATTACTCCTTCAGTAAGAATGAAAAACTTGAGTTATTGATCTAAAAGTTGCGTATGTAAAGCCAAGAAACAAACAAATTAATGCAACAAGAATAAGGCAATGTCAAAACTCAATAGGATGACAAATGCATAAACAATATTGATGACTAAAAAAGAAGTTGAACAATGATTCAGGATGTACCTAGCTTTTAGAAGCAAGAGAATAGTAAAAACTTCAAGACTGTTATAGCCTCGGTCAACAAAATCACCCTAGAAGCATCAAGAAATTTGCAAGGTAAGAGAAAGGATGCAAAAAAGAAGCGAAAAGATATCGAAGCCTGTATTAGCATTAAAGCAGTATGCTATACCATAAATATGTAATTAGTCTCCGGTACATGGCCACCTGTCTGGAAAAGTTTCATAAGATCATGAAACTGACCGTGAATGTCACCACAGACAGTAACTGGACTGTTAACAGGTTGCACATTGGACTCTTCTATTAGAATCTCTTTTACCTGCGACGTTGGATGGAAAATGATTAGTCAGTCAATGGACTTACAGCATATTCGTATTAGATAAGAACTCTATATGGCAGGAAAAATCCACAAGAAGAGCTCAAATAGAAGATAAATCAAAGCTTTCGCATTTGATACCAGTAATAAGTCCTGAAAGCATGTTAAGTAATCAGAACACCACCTAAAATCAGGTCAAGTTTGCCTCCCGTCCAACATAGTATACGACAACAATAAATAAAATAGGCAAGATGTTAATTTCAATAGCTGTCCTTGTAGTCAACTAAACAAAAGTAAGAGAACATGATCCATATGAGCACCAAAGACAAAAATAATTAGTGAGTTCAGAAGGGTATATTCCAAATCTCACATCAAAATAAAGAAGTCATGCAGTACCTTTGGGTTCATTTTCTTTCTTTTCTTGCAACATATGCTTATTCATTTGCACAGACATCAGTAAAAGCAACCCTAACATATAAGCATACTGAAATGACGAATATGCCTCCGAATATCTGCCAATTCAAACAATAACATCCGTAAAAACACTTCGCTTAAATCATGAGCTGTCCTGAGCTGTGTGCTATGTCTCTCCCGTTTTGCCACTACTCGTACACTCTATCTATTCACGATACAGAAACTATATATGTCGAGACAGTAAATTCTATCCTGAGGAACCATGAAAAGAAAACCCCTCACCCAACCCCAACAGACTGGGCGTTTGGGACAATCGAATATATTGGTGTTACGTATCCATCCATTGTAAAAACCAATCCAGCAGAGTGCGAAATGCCCCAAATTTCTACCAGAGAGCACAAGCTGAATTTAACAACAGCCGAGACAGGAACAAGATCACGAGATCCCAATCCCCTGCAACAGCAACGACAACGAGAAGGCAGAAGCGCATTTTCCCCTTCGCAATGCACGCACACATCAAGGCCAGCAAGGAGCGTCCAACGAAAAACTCTCGAATCAGACCGATTCTAACTCGGTCAAAACTCAACTGGAAAGAGTCGTTCCAACTCGGCCGGAGCCCTAGCCAAGCCCAATCGGGCACGTCGATGCGTCGGAGCCCCACAAAGAAACCCTAAAGCTCAAACAACCAGTCAACCGCAAGAGAGAGAGAGAGAGGGGGGGGGAGACAGAAGGAAGGCTTACGTATTCGCAGAGTAGCTGGAGCTCGTTCTCGAAGAGGTGATCCCCTTCTTTCACCTTCGAAATCCACGCGTCCAAATCCATCTCACCCTCGATCCTCGCCCCCTCGCCGAAATGAACCAAGAAGAACAGCGAGAGCGAAGGAGACGGATAAGGGAAAGGAGGAAGAGGAAGAGGAAGAGGGAGGAAGGCAGGAGAATTTCTCCTTCTTCGTTCTTGTCGAGTCTTTGCGGGTGTGGGGACGATGAAGAAGGCGAAGAAAGAAACGATGATAGGCACGAACGGGTAATGGAGTGAACATACACACGATCACTGAGGTCAATTTGGCTCCTCTCTTGTAAAAACAAAAAAAAAAAAATCCTCCTGTTATTTTCTTTCTCTTCCCTCTTTTGCCTTTTCATCCCTTTCTTGTGAAATTCTGTCAAAATCTTCTCTCTCTTTTTAATTTTTGAGATAATTCGTCCCTCTTTAATAGGGACAATTTCAAAGAAGGGCCTAAAATATAGTAATATTTCTCAAAAGAGGGCTTAGAATAAACTTGGACATAAAGTCTAAACTCAGTGGACGGTCGACCGGTGAACATTTTTCGGACAATTTGAACAAGTAAATTTGGTTGAAGTTTATAACCGGCTAAAAAAATTGAAGAAAATCCTCGAATTGAATTAGGGTTCTCTAATTTTTCGTGTTCTCTTCCATCTTCTCCCTCATTGCTCTCGTGTGATCCTTGGCCGTGCCGCTCCCGTTTCTTGTTGCTTGCCTAATCCTTAGTCGTGCCGCTTGAGTCCTCATCATTGGCCCGATCCTCGTCACTCCTCACCTACTCCTTGCGAGCTTCAATCTGACGTGGTGGTTTACTCTGTGGCAGATGTAAGCGGTTTGAGTCCGTTTATTTCCAACTCGTGAACTCTCTTCTTTCCTAGGTTCATCTTCCACAATCTTTAAATTGTCCACGAGCTTCGAATTTGTCATCTGTGGGCTGCACTCACTTTCGATCAAGGTTAGTATTGTTCATATCGGTATAGTTCATTTAAGCGAAAGCGATTGTAACTTGTGGAAAACATATGTTTCCTAGGCATGGGCATGTCTATGGAATATTACATCAATGGTAGAGAGGAGTAGGCTTCATGACTGTAACTGTAACGGGCATTCGGGTTTGCAAACATACTGAAAAGCTCGTAAGGAGCGACAAGGAGCAGATGCAGCTGATGATTAGGCAAGAATAGAAGAGGAAGAAAAACGCATGAAGAATTGAAAGTCTTGATTCAATTTGAGGATTTTATTCAATCGCAAATTATGACCAAATTACTTATGTTCTAGCCGCTTGAAAAAAAGTTCATCGGTGAATATATAGCCATTTAGCGAATTTAGATCCTTATTTGAGATTGAATTGGCGACTTCGGATCCTTATTTTGAATAAAATCTACTTTTATATCATATTGTGAGAAGTTGACCCTACTTCATACCTTCCATTGGAATTTTCTCAGAGAAAAATCATATCGTTGTTTCATTTAATGAATTACTAAATATAAAAGAGCACGCGGCACTAACAAGATCACAAATAAAGTGGGCAATCCTTTTTGTTGTGCTATTCGCCTTGAAATGTCACGAACTCAATCGATTTTATTCAATTATAACAATTGATTTCAACAAAAGGAAGTTAGGGGAACAAATCGGATTCTAGTTCCTCCACATTAGAATCTCATCGGATAAATTTTCTTAAATGAGAATTTAGATTTGTTTGAAATCCTTTTGGGTTTCATGTAAAAAGAGATAAAATAAGTTATTTAGGTTCATTCAATTAAGAAATGAATAATTATATAACGATTTAATGTGCAGAATTATCTTGACCAATTGCATTTGCTTGCGTTTGTTGTTGAAGGAATTCAGGGAATTTAAAGAGCAACAAATTGTAGGACTTCTGCTATTGGAGTTAAAAGTGTTTCGGTTTGGGTAATGATGTTTTTTTTTGTCAAAAAGTAGTTGTCATATTCTCATTTTAATAAAAGTTTGATAAGACCAATACATAGAGTCGGCACAAATTAAGTCCAAAAGGCTAGAAGGAGATAATTTCCCAATTGCTCAGTAATAACTCGTTTCGTTGGGTTTTGGTGACCCAATCCGCAATCTGATGGCAGCTTCTAGAACAATAGGCCAACTTGATAAAACAAATGGGCTTGGGCTTCGGTTATAAGCGCATGCACTTCCTAGACTTACTGATTCACACCTTTGATTATTGCCTCTAACAGATCATATTGATTAGACTCTAGTAATAATTTGTAAGACTTCTACCATTGGAGTTAAAAGTGTTTGGATTTGGGTAATTTTATCAATGATTCAGTGGTACATTCCCTTCAAATTTTGTTGGGGGCAAAAGCAGCGCAAGAATTCATAAGGGGAGGAGTAGCTTTATGGATGTAAAATACATCATGGAGCTAATTAATGTATAACAAAGTTTTTGAATTTTTAATTTATTTAATAATATTATTAAAATTTTCTAATAACACATAAAAATGTGCAATATCATCAATTCAATTTAAAAATTACATTAAATATATATATTAGAGGTTCATGTCATATAAAAAAATTGAGAGATGACATTATAAATTGAGTTAAAATTTATCAATTTTATTAAATAAATTAAAATTTAGAGATTATATTGTACGTTGAATTAAAGATCTGATATGTTATTTTCCCATTAAGATATGGCGCTTCTCTGCAATTATTTGATAATCTGAGGAAAAATCAAACACCATTAAAAGGGCAAATTCCGGCAAATTCCTATATTTCGTACAGAAGAAAGAGAATTCTCATCATATCTGGGGGGAAAACTTACCGATGAACGAAGGAAACCCGACGGGAAGTCAGGAACGATGAACGAGGATTCGCTGATGGCGAGGCTTTCATCTTCTTCTTCTTCTTCTACAAGCAGCGAGGTCAACTCAGCCATGGGCTTGTCTGGCTTCGAACTTCAGGTGGGTGTCGTCTCCCTCTGTCTTCTCTTCCTCTTGAATTTCTCGGAATCGGGTCATCATCAATGGTCATTATCGCAATGAACCGGTGCTGTTTCTTTGCAATTCGGCACACTGAACAAGCGATGTTTACCCGCAGCTCTCGAACAAGCAAGATTGGAGGGAAGGAACCGGTGTCGGTGCTTCTGAGCAGGCAAGACTTAAATCTTCTTGATTCCTCCTTTTGTTATTGATATGCTTTCGTGGAATTTTGAGGTTGAATTGAAAGTATCGGCTGTTCTCGGTTTTCTGGGATTGAAAGAGTAGCTTGGATATCCATCCACCGTGCCGTGTTCCGGCATTCTTCCGTTTGTTTGAGCTCTTTTGGACACGGGTTGGAGACTTGAGTTGCTTGGTGAAGCAGTTTGACGTTGATTGTTGCTTCTCGGTTAAAGGTTCCGGTGGTTGCCTTCATCGCTGCAAGCATGGACTATGTGCAGCTAAAAGACATTTAAATCTTGAACATTTATAGTCGTTCATGTTATCAAGGAAATAATTATCTCGGTGTGTGAATGGATATTAAGATCTGAAGTTAGAGTGAAGCAACTGAGATTGTATTCATTGGGATTTTTTTGTTCGTGTTAAGTCTTTCTTCCTCGAATGTGGTGGTCTCTCCTTGTGACAGCCATGTATTGGGAATTGGGTCTTTAATTGTCTCACGTATCAGTGATTGAAATGAGGTTATGTATTTCTCAGTTTCATGGGTGACTCTGGTGCATGAGACTGCCAGTGATGCTGGGCAATTTTGAGAAGCAAATTTGAAATGATTAGAGCATACAACCAATTAAAAGCTAATCATCAGGAAACTTGCTAATGTTTTTTTGCTTATAGTGTCAATGGCTGCGAGCGACTCAATATAACTTTGTGGTTGGATATGGTTTAGTCATGGTTTTTTGACACATTACATAGATGAGAAGAAAATAAAGCTTTTCGGTGGAACATTGCCCACTAATGAGAAAATTAAATGAGAACGAGAACTTATTACTGTGAAATAGCTGCGTTTTTTTTTTCTTTTTTCCTTTATGATAAGTCTGTGGATTTTCCTTCTTAAGCAGGCATTCGCTGGAATGGGGTCAAACTCGTTGGCCAGGTCTGTAGAAGCCATCGACTCGTCAAATAGAGGATTTCAGGTAGTTTCTATGCTCTCTCTCTCTGTCTCTCTCTGTCTCTCTCTGTCTCTCTCTCTCTCTCTCTCTCTCTCTCTTTTTGGGCCCCTAGCTACACCCAACGTCCCCAGACCTGTATATTCGTTTCCACTTTTCTGCTTCCAACTGTCCAATTGTCATTTTGATCCGTTTACTTAAGCGCTTCCCCTTTGTGGCAGCTTCTCAAGAAACATGGTTGGAAAGAAGGTACCGGTCTTGGTGTGTTTGAGCAGGTTGGTATTGTTTATTTTTGAGAAAGAAAGTTTTCTTAATAGAAATTTTTTCGTGTTGAGTAAGATCAATGCAACATGGATCTGTTTGACCTGTTCTTTGTTTTCCCTTCTGGGTTGGTATATTAAAGGGTTCTGGTTATATGAATGTTATTGGAATTTTAGTATATCACTTTATGGGCAATTTGTTGAGTCAAGCTTCTTTGGAATTTCTTAATTTTAATCTCGAAAAGGTTGAGTTGCTTTATCCACGTGCATAATGAGTTCGTTGGTTGCCTTATGATCTGACTTGAGGAGAGCATGTTGTATCAAACAGGGCAATTTGGGAATCATGATTGAAAGCCTGCGTTTTAGTTCTACAAATATCAGTGCTTAGAAAAAAAAAAGGTGGTTCCTCTGCCATATGACAAGTGGACTAACTATTGAGTCTAGATTCTTTGGGATCTCTCAATTTTCATCTCATTCGCAGTTGGGGATATATACATTCTGAAGTTGAGTCTTTTTTTGAGTCGATATCTGGTGCATTTTTCATTTCAACTGATTTTAGTGGAAATAGACTAACTTTCCATTCTGCTATCAGGGTCGATTGGATCCTGTTGAGGCACATTTGAAGAATAATAAGCGTGGCCTTGGAGCAGATAGAGTGAAGAAGAAAGTCCACCCCTCTCGTACTGGTCGCTCTGACCAAAAAGATGAAAGTGTGAGTAGTCAAATCCTGGTAGGTTTGTCACTTATTTGAGGAAACAATCTGTTGGAATGGAAGTGTCGAGTGCTTATTCTTTTGGTAGAAGTTAGGCCAGAAGAGCAAGGATTGCTCTCCGTTGGTATACAGGACATGATAGTAAATTTTAGCAGGTTCGGACTACATGCAAGTAGCCAGTAGATAAATAACAATGCGGAAGTTGTTGGGCTGTAGACAGATGATGCGGACAGCATAATGGATATGTATGCCAACATGAGGGTGTTCTGCTGTTATGCATTCTCCTATCTACATCTAGACTCTTCTTCTGTTAAAAAGGACAACACATTGGCATGGTTTAGAGAGTTCCCAAAAGTTGATTGGGATCGCCAAAGTGTAAAAGAAGCTTAACCCTATCTGTTCCCAAGTAGCTGGCCTCACCGGGTCAGAAAGACCCACAGGATCATTTTTAACAAAGAATGTTTACTGAAACAGGCAGATCGTGCACCACAATTTGCATTACGAATCCCATGAGTGGATCTGCTAGTATTTTCTACATGGAGATTATCTTAGCCAGCATAGTCATCACTTACACCACCATGTTCTTTGAAGTTGTTAGATAACCGTTATTTTGTTCCAGAGGACCACTATAACCTACTCTGTATCTCTATGAATTTCATACCAGTAAGCATATCACTGAAAGCTCAAGTGACAGCCTCTTATCTACCTCTGTAGTTAAAGCATAAATTTACCTATGCTTAAATTTTTTTTGGCTCCGATGATTTGTAGCTATACTCTCTTGTTATGGTTGAAGTACTTTGTTTCTATACTTTCTTTGTTTGAAGATTTGTCAGATCAGTAACAGGCAGGTCTTAGTTGATAATGCATCATATTACAGGTAATGGGTCTCCTGCGGGATCCACATCCATAACTTGTGAAAAGAAAGACCACCCTCCCCACTGAATATTAACCCATGAATTATGCAGTGGGTCTTACGCTTGCCAATTGCTTATCAGAACTTCCTATTTGTGTTCAGGAACAAAAGCCACAGAAGAAGTCCAAGGCACTCTCGAAAAAGATGAGAAAATTGCAGGAGCAAGAACAGAGGCTGCAAGAGAAGGAATTTGAGCGGGCTTTCTTCAGGGAGTTTTGGCCAGACAATGTGTGATAGTGAAATCACAGTTACTCACTTTTCTTTTCTTTTCTTTTTTTTTTCCATTCTGCCATCTGCAAAGGCGATGTACATAATTGTTCTCACTCTTTATGTTTTTGTTGTAATTGCATAGTCTCTATTTTGCTGTTGCTAACCATGAGCGACAAACCATCCTGAGAGAGGCATGTCATGATGAGCCCGCATTCTCCAATACCACATTATTTTTCATGCGATACAGCACTGAGATTTTCTTGTCTTCAATTATTTTAGATAACGGGTGGGTCAATCATCATTAAGGTTGATTCTGTACCGCCATTGTCGTAATTTTATCGTTATTTTCGCTTTACACCTGCGACAAAGAGTTGACCCTCTTCTTGCGGTCAAGCTTGTAGAGCCTTGGTCTTTTGAACTTCTATCTCTTCTTGGGTTTGTCATACAGTGAGAGAGTTTGAAGCCAAACCTCACCGAGGGATCGATTTTTGGGGTCGTATGAGAAGTGTCTGTCCGAATGATTTCCATGCCTTTGCATGTTGACCCGCTGATGCTTTGGAGGTATGCACTATGCAGGTCGAGGGTCTTAGCTTGCTAGATTTTAATAGTGGATGAATCTTCAGGGGTTGATTCAGGGACCATCTTTCTTTCATCAGAGCATCTGCGTGTTGACATCGGCATATTTGAACTTGTGAAAGACTTGTTTCACGACATCGGTTCTGGCCTCCTTCTTCGTGGGGCCCGTGCATTATCGGTGAAAATGTTGTAATTGCAGTTCTTATTAGCAAGATCGCGGAACGAGACTATGGAAAGAAAGAAGAATTCACCAACAATGGAAGTGCTTAATTGAATGCCTGTTTATTATAGGTGAGGGAAAATTATTGAAAAAGTCATAATCTTATTGCACAACAACTAATTTAATGTTAAACTTGTTAGTTGTTCTAATTTAGTTCTAAATACTTCAAGAATTCGTCAATTTAATTTTAAGTCTTTTAATGGATTGTCAACTTAGCCTTTTTGACTAATTTAATTGAATTACATTGGTAATTCGTCAGAAAGATTATGATAAATATCGATAAATTTTTAAAAGCAAAGGTTTAAAAATAAAAAAAAATGTTTGAAATAACAAAAAAATATTTATATTTATTAATCTTTATTAGCAATACGATCTGTTATTCTGATTGAATATGTTTTTAAAATATTTATCTTTCGCGAAATAAGACGCGATTAATGAAGAAATCGTCTCTATTAAAAACCCGCTAAACCCTCGCCTTGCAGACGCTGACGGAGAGCCGCTCACTCGCACTCCGATGGCGCTCTGCACATCTTCTATCTCTCCCCGCCCAACCCTCCGACCGAAACCCGCCCAATTCCCCTTCCTCCACCCTCCGCTCCTCTCGCTACCGACCTCGCTCCCCCAAATCGCCCGCTCGAATCCCCTCCCCTTCTCGCCGCTACACGCGAGAACCTCCACCCGCAGAACGGTGTCCGCGCCGGCCGCTTCCAAGGGCGGTGGAGGTCCAGGCCAAGGCGGCGACGGCAAGAGGCCCGCCGCGAAGGAGCAGCAGGCCAAGGTGGAAGGAGATGAGGGGGAGGGAGAGATGGTGGAGGTGGAGGAGGACCTGCCTTGGGTACAGGAGAAGGCGCTCGACCTCGTGGAGTTCACCGGCTCCGTCACGCAGGCGATTCCTGGCCCTAGGGTCGGCTCCAGCTCCTTGCCGTGGATGCTCGCCGTCCCTCTGGCTTACGTAGGGGTCAGCTTCGTGATTGCCTTCGTCAAAACGGTGAGGAAGTTCAGCTCTCCCAGAGAGAAGCGCCGGAAATTGGTGAGTTCCCTCGGCTTTTACTGGCTCGAGGTTGTCCCGACACATACTGGAACTCAACCTCGTCGGTTTAAAATGCCGCTCAATGCAGTTTAATGAAGTCTTTGATGCTCGTGTAATTAGCTTTATGTTAGAAGGAATCGTGATTTGAGGATGCGGCGAATTTTGTTAATCTCGTGTCAGATGATTTTTTCAGGTGAACAAAAATGCAATGCTGTGTAAATCAATCGATGAGCTGTTTCAGAAGGGGAATGAAGTGCAGCACTCTGATCTTGAGGGACTTGCGAAGAAGGTGAGAGTTGTAATCCATTATTGCACTTCGTCTAGCAACCAGTTCCGATATTTAGTTTGAGAGGTCGAATAGCCACTCTGCTGTCATCTTTTTTCACCACAACTACCTGTACTTTCCACAAGCACACTGTCCTGAAGAACTGGACAGTCCCTCGCGCGTCCTTTTATATGTTGCCATCCTGGTTTTATATGATAACAATTTACTTTCTATGTCCAGACAGGTTTTGGCATGGAGGATGTATTGCGAAAGTATATCAGATATGCGCTGAATGAGAAGCAATTTAATCCAGAAGTAATTGCCAACTTAATACAGCTTAGAAAAGCTTCTATGCTGGAAGGTTCTCAGGTTGCAGAGATTATCAATGATATCTCTCGCCGCATTGTTCGTGACAAGGGTAAGATGATGGCATCATCCTGTCACTCTTTTTGCTGTTCAGCATAACTAAATCTTGGTTGCCAATTTTTCTGCTCTAATCATATGCATGTTCACTTTATAGCATAACAGATGGATGAAACCACTACATCTATTATAATCAAGTTTTTCTTTCTAATCGGTATATTACATGGATAATATATATATGGTAACCGAGGACTCCACCACGAGCCCCTCGTGCCTGGACGGCACTAATGGTTACATGGATTATATTGTTCTTTTGCTTTTCCAATAAGTTACACTGAAGACATGTTGGTTTCAGGCCCAGTGGTCATGGACACGTCAGGGTATTCTGAGAAGGGTTTCAAGAGGAAACTTGCTGTGCAAGCTCTATTTGGGAAGGTCTTCTATTTGTCTGAGGTGAGCTGCCAAGTTTTACATATATGCCTCCACATTGTTCAACCTTCCATGATGTCACTAGGAGTCTTGGTGTGGTTAATCTGTTAAGAATGTTTGGATGGATCTTTTAGTGAAAATTTTGGATAGTTTCATAACTTCACTGCTCTGACATTTCATTGAGGTAGATGGGTTGCTTCTTTGGCATGGGATTGTGCAGGGTGAATGGAAGTTTACTTTTTGGTGCCAGAATATAAGTTAGTCAAATTTTTTTTTATTTATATTAATGAGCATCTTTGTCTGCCAAGATAAAATGTTAATTATGAAACAGCTGTAGTTGAGATCTTATTGCATTTAGTTTTTGAATTGATCCCAACTTTTTCATGTTTTTGAACAGTTGCCAGAGTTTTGTTCACAGGATAGCTCCTTGATAGTTAAGGAAATTTTTGGGGTCGCAGAGTAAGTTCTTTGTCTTATAATCTTCCTTCTTCAAGTTGAAATCTTTGAAGCAGCCAGCATTGTAATCATAACTATGTGTTAGTGTGTGATCACTATAAAGGGGAAAATGACAAAACATGGTCCATAAACTTTGGTCAAATGTGCAATGTTGTCTCTGATTATTTAATTTGTTAAATATGGTACCTGAACTTTATCCAGTGTGTAATGTTATTCCTGAACTTATAATTTGTAAAATGCGTTCCTAATCATTGATCCTATATTCAATGTGGTCCATGAATTTTTCAATATTTTCATATAATCTGGAGACTAAATTGAACATGAGACCAAAAATCAAGAATCACGTTGAACAAACCAAAGTCTAGGGACGACATTAAATATTTGGTCAAAGCTCGAGAACTGAAAATTCGGAAACCACATTGCATATTTAATCAAAGTTCAAAGACTATCAGTGTTATTATTTTAGAAAAAATAATCAGCAGTATGACTATAAGGTTTGACTTGTTTTTTATTTTCTCTATCAATCAGTGAAGATGCCGACAAGCTTCGATTGCACACCCTGTCTGAAGCTGGGGATGTGGATTCGCTGGAGAAGATGGTTGACAATTCTGATTCGGAAGATTCTGATGAAAGTTCATCTAGTTCTCCTCAACCAACTTGATCTTATAGAAGCTGGACTTGGAATGTAACTCTTGACTCAGTTTCACGGTCAGTCCTTGCTAGTTAGAATCCTCGGCTCGGCGCACCCTTCCACCTCCTGAATTATCCGAAGAAAACATGGAGGAGGGTGGAGGGATTTTCTTCAGATGGCAAAACTTACAAAGGTTTCATTCTGGAGCTTTTCCTCTCCAGAAATTTTGAGGAGTTAAAGAGTTCTTTGTTTATCCTTTTGTTCCTTTTCTCGTGGTGTTCTGTAATGGGATACAGCTTCAGCGTTCGATTTTTGGTATTGACTGCTTGTTGTACCAAGATAGTAACACATGGCATCTTTGACAAGTAAAGAGATTTCATTTGACTGAGACAAATTTTTTTGAAATTCTGCAGTTGATCTGTTCGGTTCATGAGCAAATCCTTGTTAACGGTCGCCCGCTAGGCCGAATGCCTGGGTCAAGACATCGGTTCAGGCCATGGCAAGTCCCATTGCTAATTCCTATGGCTTTGGTAAAGCTTTGCTTGGAGTCGGGGATCGTCTTTATCATGAGTGCGTTCAGAGCTCTAGTTCCAAAATATCGATTTTAACCACATAATAGGAGAGAAGCTGTGCATAAGAAATTGTACTTTTTCTTAGTTGATTGTTTGTTTGTCTATGAAATCCATCTCTTCTTTTGATAGGAAAAAGGTGTATTTAATTGGATGCACGACGCATGCAAAACGAAGTTCAATACAAGTGAGAGAGGTTTTGCTGCACACCACTTCATGGAGTGACATGTTGCGTGCTTTTCTGAATTGATTGTTTCCGAATTGAAACAATTCATCGCTATTCTCCTTCAATTTGTGTACTGCATTTCTTAACACGATGTAAAACGAGGCATTTGGTGTGAGCCCTTGGGATCAAGTTAAGTCAATGCAATGCTAAAATTGGAGCACGTCTCGACTCAGCGCACTTGGTATTTGAAAATTGATTCGAGCTCGATCAAGTAATAAGTTTGATGCTCAGACTCTAGTTGAATAGAAGCGCAATATATTGGGAACTGAGCTCATCTCAGTTATGATCGATTTAGAAAGCAAAGTGACCTAAAACTCAATTTTGAGATGTAGGGACAATAGGGAAGTAGACAGATAATCCATTAAGCACAAGCTCAATTGAATAAGATGATCAGGTAGCTCTAGCACGAGGTCAACTTGAAATTATATAAGTGGATTGCGAGATCAAAGTTCTTATTGTTTATTTGGTCAGATCAAAGCTAGGTTGCCTCAATTTCACCTCAATTGCAACATGGCAATTGTCGCGCCGGTCGATGACCGAAAAACCATTCGAAAGTGGGCCAACGACATTCCACCGTCTGGGCGGAGTACTCCATGCAACGTCCCCCTCTCTTCAGCTGAATAACCTCTGTCTCCGCGCATTCCGTCATCTCGCGGTCTCCGTACTCCCCTGATTGAACCGTTCCTTGATCGCCATTCGAACCCACAGATGCTCCACCAACCTCTCTCCAAGCCTCCTACCTCCGTCCCCCTCCCGCGATGCCGCCTTTGCCGTTCCCGCAGCCGCCTCCCGTTCAGGGTCCGGTGCGGCGAGCCCGCCAGCCCCCGGCCTAGCCTCGACGCCGGATCGCCGTCGAAGCCAGCGGCCGATCCGCCGTCGCTGTCCTCGGCGATGAAGCTGATGGAGTCGGAGGCGTCCGCGAAGGCCGGGCCGTACCCTGGAGGCAAGATGGGGCCGTACACCGGCAGGGATCCCGGCGTGAAGAAGCCTGGGTGGCTGCGGCAGAGGGCTCCCCAGGGAGAGCGGTTCGAGGAGGTGAAGGATTCGCTGTCGCGGCTCAATCTGAATACCGTTTGCGAGGAGGCTCAGTGCCCTAACATTGGGGAGGTACTCTTTTTTTTTTGGTTCGTTCCCACGGTCATGTGTAGTGTGTCGTTAGGACAATTTCGCAGTTAATGTAGAGCGAAAATTGCTGAAATCATAGTGCAGTAATCACTTCGCAAATGCATCTCGATATCATAAGCTGGAAATGATGATGTATGGAATGGATGTGGCAGTGTTGGAATGGAGGAGGAGATGGCATTGCCACTGCCACTATCATGCTTCTTGGGGATACTTGCACCCGTGGCTGTCGGTTCTGCGCCGTCAAGACTAGCCGGAACCCTGCGCCGCCTGATCCAATGGAACCAGAAAATACCGCACAGGCTATAGCAAGTTGGGGGTAGGTGTCCAGCACTGCATTTGGATACCTTTTTTCTCGAAAATGGTTATGTATAGCTAGATGTATGTTCTGCATTGAGCTCTATCAGTACGTGAACTTCTGCAATAGTAGGAAAAAAGTAGCATTCTATGTCCTAGAGACCTTTTTCTGTACTACTGTGTTTCCTTGCAAGGCAGTTGCTCTGACTGCTAGTTACAAAAGTGTGTTGTTGTTTCGGTTGTCATTCTCGAGTTATTAATTCCCCAGGCTGGCAGTAGATCCTTTTGCATTACTGCTAAATTGTGGCCTGGGTTGCAGATAGTTTAGTGTCAAATGGCCTTTCCAATGACAACTTTGAAATATCATCTTAAGAAAGCTCCCGCAAGCTTAACCAGAGGGGTGGCAACACAGGGAGAAGAGGCACAAGGAAAAGCAATGCAATGTCTTAGGGACTTCCGTTGCTTTTCTGGGTGTAGGAAACGAAGAAGAGGCACAAGGAGAAGTAATGCAATATGTTAGAGACTTCCATTGCTTCTCTTGGAACAGAATTAGTGTCTGGCATGCAATTTACCATCTGTTTTTCCCCTCAAGTTGTTAAGTCTCTTAATATCATTACATTCTACACTGCATTTTTTTTTTAGTTTAAATTGTTAAAAACCTGATGTCAAATTTTTTTTTGGGAAAATAATGTAAATGGTCCTTGAATTTTGACCCAATAAGCAATGTGGTCCTTGAAATTTAATTTGTTCAATGTGATATTTGAACTTTAGCCCAATGTGCAATAAGATCCTTGAACTTTTAAATTGTTCAATGTGATCCTTGGACGTTTGGCTCGTGTTTATTTTTTTTTTCCTAAACTATGTGAAAATATTCTTTAATGTTATCCATGAACTTGAATTTATAGAAGGACAATATTGAATATTTTCTCATAACTCATGAACTAAATTGAACACGTGCTCAAAGTTCAGGTTTTACATTGAATAATTTCAAGGTACAAGAACCACATTGCACATTGGGGTAAAGTTCAGGGACCATGTTGAATAAATAAAAGATTCATTGACCACATTGAATATTGGGCAAAATTTCAAGGACCGCTTGTGTCGTTATTCACTTCATTTTTGTGTCCTTTGGTGAGCTTTAGCTGACTAGTGAGTTAATGAATTGTAACTTTTGTGGTTATGTGACTTTTTCCTTACATTTGTTTAACTCATCTTTTTTTCCTTATTCTCACAGAGTAGATTACATAGTCCTAACTAGTGTTGATCGTGATGATCTACCTGATGGTGGAAGTGGTCATTTTGCTCAGACTGTCAGGGCTATGAAGGTGCAGATTTGTCTTATGAGGCTCTTTATAGGTTCTTTAGTTCTCTAATCTACTAGACCTACGCTGAAGTCAAAATAAATAAATATTGATATGCGGTGACTTCTTCTGCAGAAACTGAAGCCAGAAATCATGGTTGAGTGTTTGACATCTGATTTTCGAGGTGACTTAGCTGCTGTAGAGACTCTTGTTCACTCTGGATTGGATGTTTTCGCTCACAATATTGAAACTGTGAAGCGGCTTCAGCGCATCGTCAGAGACCCTCGTGCTGGGTAGGTTCTCAAGTTTAAATGAATAGTACTTTGGGTTCAATCTTCGAGGAAAGTCCAATCATTGTGCCAATTTTACCACACACATGATTCATGCCATGAAGCATTTAGAAATAAAGTGAGCAGATAATGGCACATATTCAGACAAAGGTACTGACTCATTCATTTGTTATGGAAATTCAGCTTGAAGAATCTCTACCCTCTTTGACTTCTAGTTACATTATTTCCACATTTGACTCTCCATTTTTTAAAAGGCAAGATCCTTCACCCAAGTTAAACCACAGATCTTTTTTCGCCGCTCTCTGAGTTCTAAAAAGTATCAGCACTTTGATTTTTAGAGATGATATTCTATGCTTTCTTGTTTTATAGGTCTTTTGCTTATTGAGGTCCGTCCTAAACAATCAATGCATCAACATGCGGAAAAAGAGTTGCTTGCATATTTTCCTTTATCTACTCAGTGACTTAGCAGTGTAGACTGCTGGTTTCCAATCAGAGCTTCCTCTGTGGGCAATTTGTATCTATGTTGTTTTGTGCCCTGTTTGTCACATTCATCCAACTTTTGGTAGTCTGACTTAGGTGCAGAGGAGTCCTTGTCTAATTGTTTGGGTGTGGATCTTGCAAATAGCCTCGAATGGGCCTAAAGAATTCTACTTGCAAATAGATATCGTCTTTGACCTTGAAAAAAGTTGCCCATGTGGATTCATGCAAAGGAGACTTTCTTGAGCTCCCATGTCACTTGTTAGCAGGAGTCGCTGATAATGTTAGTCAGGACCAAGTTTTCAGAATACAGTAGAAGCACTTCTTATTGTTGGAGAATAAATGACATCAATCCTGTATGTTTTGGATCCAACCTATTAGAAAGGTTTAGAGATTCGACTGGATAGATTAATATGTAGGTATCAAAGTTTATATCAAACTAAAGTCTAGGGACTGATTATCTCATCATACAGAGTTTTTGTTAATTATTTATGAGTAGAATTGAGTGGGTGATGGTCTCAGAGTTACTACTTTAGAATGTCCAAGCAATCTTGCTTGTTCTGGAGTGCTGCGGTAAAGATCAATTTTGGGGTGGGCATTGGTTAACTTATCGTTCCATCCAAGTAAAGTTTCTCTTAAAAACAAAAAATGAAATAGAAAATAAAATAAAAAATTAAAGAAAAAGGAGAGATTGCCTTCTGTGTTTTTCATAACTTGGGCTGTGTTTCTACGGCGTAGGTATGAGCAAAGCCTGTCGGTCCTAAAGCATGCAAAGTTGAGCAAGGAAGGAATGATTACAAAAACTTCTATAATGTTGGGCCTTGGAGAATCTGATGATGAATTGAAGGAAGCCATGGCTGACTTGAGGGCTATCAATGTTGATATCTTGACACTGGGGCAATATTTGCAGGTATGCGCAAGCTGCTCTGCCAAGTTTTCAAAAGTTTTCTCTTGGGAGGGTGATGCATATTAGATGCAGTCATCTCCCGAAGTGCATAAGAGTCCACCTAAAGTAGTTTTTGTTTCACATGGCTACCCTAATTGATTCATTTTTTCATGAATTGCTGAAAATGAAAATAAGTTCATTAAAATTGAAGATCTAATACTAGACTGCTTATAATCCAATTTTTGCAGCCTACTCCACTCCACCTGACAGTAAAAGAGTATGTAACCCCAGAGAAGTTTGCTTTCTGGAAGGAATATGGCGAGTCCATAGGATTCCGATACGTAGCCAGTGGTCCACTGGTAAGTACTTTTTGCCATTTGAGAGGACATTTGGCACCTTAAAATGTTTCTTGTGGTTTTCAACTATATTTGTAGAGAGTTAAGAAAATGCCACCCTATACTGTATACTCTTAATTTTTTCTTTTCAGTATTTTAATTGTGTATTCTCTCTGTTTCTGTTCTTATGGTGGACATGGGCCAAAGAAAGTTGTGACCTTGTTGATCAGTATTCCATGTGGTCAGCCTTTTATCGATCAGGATTTTACTACTGATGTTTATTCTCTTTCTCAATATCTGTTTCAGGTTCGATCCTCCTATAGGGCTGGGGAGCTCTTTGTGAAGACAATGGTGAGAGAAAGGTCCGATGCTAATGACAATGCTGGATTGTCTTAGTAAATTTGTTGGCCTTATCTGTAGATTTAGATACTGGATTACTGAAGTAACGAGCAACTACCAAAGGAACAAATTGGTGCGATCTGTTTCTAAGAGTTCCATGAATCGGGAGATGTTGATTGGAGATCCGGTAGTACCGCAGGCTTCTTATTTGCAGTTCCGGTGCATATTAAGGTTATGGGGATTTCAAAGTCAGTAGCTGGTTTATTTCAGTGAAGTCATTTATTTGTTTTTTTTTTTTTGTTGACGAATTATACTTGCATTTAAAAAGGGAAGCTGATATATTCTTGACGATGAGTCCATTTTCTCTCTATTTGATATCATTTATGGTTACTGGTTTGAAATTCAATGATATTGAAGGTTCCATGATTTAATCGCAGAGTTCTTTTTAGGGTCTGATGATTCCATCTCGGCCTATGTTCTCTACTCCATCTCTTTCTTTCTTTCTTTTTCCCTCTGGGTTATCTATAATACAGTTTGCATATGGCATGACTTCTTGAATCTCTCTTGTGACTGGTGATTGAACAAAATTAAAATTTTGATTTTGTATTCTACTTGCACTCTGTTTAGATTTAGGACGATAAGAATTAGATAGTCATGTAGGGAGGTCGGCACAACAGCTAATGCTAGCAGTAGTTGAGGAATGGTGTTGATCTTCGGGAAGATCTGCATGTGCTCATCACTAATTAACAAATTAATTCTGCGGTAGTCGTAGATCAGCAGGGAGTTTCTCTTGGTTTTGCTTCGTTTTGATGGATCTAAAGAATTTCCACACTAAGGGGCCTTCCTCGCCGCATGATGTCATTGATAAAAGAGTACCTCCCCGACACATCAATGGCGATGAAGTTCGCTTGTGGAGACTTTTCTTTTTCTTTTCCACCGGTGGCGTCCCTAACATGCGACCGACCCACAGGAAAACGAACGAAGAGGAACTTTTCATTGCTTTGGTTTTGGTACAGTGAGAATTCGCAGGACTTGGGAAAGCTGCATACAGCCCACGGGAAGAGTGCCATCCGCTCCCAGGAACGAAAACCAGCTATACCACCTATGAATCCATCGTCACCTCCACCTTTGGTATTTGCTACATGGAATTCCTTTCTCTTTTATTCGTGCTAAAGGCCGACCTCCCATGACGTTCTTTCATGTATATATCTCTGTAGCTTGAGAAATGAGACGTATGTAATGTACGTAACAGCACGAACTCATCTAACAGGAGAAAAAAAAAACGGCGGCGAGATACGTCATTCATCGTGGAAGACCATTAAGTCCTTATACCACTAGGCCAATCGCCCCGGCGGTCCGCCCTTGTTGAACGTTGGGCTGCAGGTAAATGGTCAATTCAGCAGCTGAAGATTCATTAGTATTTCGCCGTACAAGACCCTTCTAAACAAAAAGGAAAGAGTGGAGAGAGTAGCAAAAGGGCGAGAGGGACTACAGTCGGTCAAAAGAAATATGCGGACGCATATTCCCCCTCCTCCAATACCGCCGTTCGATTCACCTTTCTCGAAGGTTTTCCCGTCTCCGGTGTTTCAAAGGAGGGGAAAACCAGGTTTCCTAAATCTACAGGACCCGACTCCTGTCCCCACCAACCAGCCACGTGCTCCTAAATCTCTCTTCCCCCACTTTTCCTTTTCCTTTCTCTTGTGAATCGAACATTTTTTACTCAAGAATTAAGATTCATCTCATTACGAATTGTTCTTTTTTTAAGCAAATTTTATGTCGGGTTGCCCATATATTTTCGAGACCCTTATGCCACGCTTGACAAGAAAAGAAAAAGCATTTCTTCTCGTTACTCAGAAAGACCAACTTGCTCAGGCTCGACATTGATAGCGAGACAACGACATCTCGCATGGTAATTCCTTCTCCGCCCTGTAATCCACCTCCACCCGTCTGACGCCTGTACTAATCTTACTGAGAGAGAGAGAGAGAGAGAGAGCGCTTGAGTGAGGTAGGTTTGCGAGATATATTCTTTAGCTTGGTTTGGTAGCAGCGTGCGCGAGCGAAGTCGATTAGCTTCTTTAACTTGCGTGAGTGGTCTCGCTCGCATTGAGAAAGGCGAGTCTGAGAAAAAAAAGGGAAAAGAATTTTCCGCCGCTTGGAAACTAAAAATCCAAGCTTTTCTCGTTTCTGGTCTCTTGCTTCTTGATCTGAAACCACCGCGACTTGTTTTTGACCTCGTAAGTAGAGAACCGTCTTGTGGGATCGATGCCGTTCGTGTAATTTCTCGTGTCTGCTGGTTGGACGGAGCTTTTGTTCTCTGATTGATTGTTGTTCTCATTCATCTTTTCCCTTCTGTGACGTTTGTTTCTTTCTCTTTGAGGTTGGATCTGTTCGAAATCTCTGTCCCTTTGGTTGGAGATTGTGTTTCTTTGGACATCTCTTGGTTTTTCTGTTTTGCCTCGAGAGAAGAGCTAGAATCCACAAGAATTCGATCCTGAGATTACTGATTTATTTCCTTACCAAGCTGTGAGAAAATGAGGATATCGGGCTTTTTCTCAAAAAAAAAAAAAATGCATTTTTTGTGTCTTCTTAATCGATTTGTTGTCAAGAAAATCTGCAACAGTTTCCTGATCAGATGCTCAATCGAAAAGATGCCGGATACTTTTCGAGAAAACCCATTGAATTAGCTCTCTGTGTTAACTTGCCCAGAAATCTTCCTTGCAGGTCTTAGCGAAATGGCGAACATTGATATTGAAGGAATTTTGAAGGAGCTTCCGAATGATGGACGCATCCCCAAGACTAAGATTGTTTGCACTCTGGGTCCGGCTTCTCGAACGGTGCCAATGTTGGAGAAGCTTCTTAGGGCGGGGATGAATGTTGCTCGGTTCAATTTCTCTCACGGTACACACGAGTATCATCAGGAGACCTTGAACAACCTCAAGATCGCAATGCATAACACCCAGATCCTCTGTGCCGTCATGCTTGACACTAAGGTCTGTCACCCTCTTACGTGATGTTTGCTTTCTCAATTGGCTATTAAATTCATTTAGCTGATGATGTTTACATGCTTGGCTGTGGTATTGTCACTGCTTTGCGGTCGTGTCCGTGGTGTGCTTCGGTTTTTTCCATCACTCAGTGTTGTTGTTTGATTTGGCATCCTTTAATGTTGTGCGATTTGCATGTCCAGTGATATGGCCTCAAGTGTTTCCATCCGAATCTTGTTCTCCATGTTGAGATCTATGTTTAATTTTTTCATAGGGCTTGAATACACAACTCCCATAGCACCATCTCTGTGGCATAATGAGATCGTGGTCATGTATCAGGCATAGCTTCATGCATATTTGTTTTGCTCTTTTGCATACTATGAGCCACTCTCTTCTTAGACAAAACATGACTTTCCTGTGAGAACTAAATTAGTCTTCCTTGAAGGATTAATAATTCTTTAACATCGACTTATAGTCCACTGGGCACAAACTTTATCCAGCAGAGTGATCTTTGTCTCTTTTTTTTTTTCTTTTTAGCATTTTGGACTGTGACTGAAAATCTTCAAAGTAGTCTTTATGAAAGTTGATCATTGGTATGAGCTCTTGTTTCTTCAAGCTTGGACGTCTCAGCTCTCTTGATATATTAGAGATTCAGTTTCTTATCACTTTCTAGATAGTTGTCTTTGTCCTGAATGAAGTTGCTATTATGGGACAGATGATTCGTCACATGAGATTAGTACTCTTATTGTGAGAGGAAAATGTTGAATGGCACGATATCTAGTGATAACACTTTGCTGGGGTTGGTAGTGATAAATATATTAGTGCTTTTCCTCTGTCTAACCTGTCCGTATGAGACAGCCTACAAGGTATATCTAGCTATATTTGCAAAATGTCCCTGTCCTTGGAGTTGATGGAATCTGGTCCAAGCTCTTGCATGACCCAAGACTCTTTTGTAGCTGATATAGTTGGCATGTGCACGATGAAGCTATATTGGTTCTTACAGTTTGAACTATGATAGTATGCTGCTTGCAAATTAATCTGCTCAAGACCTTGTATCTATGTGTGGACCTGATATGTTTGATGGATGTTTGTTGACATCTTATTTAACTTTGAAGAGTAAGGTATTCATCTTTTAAATTGAACCGGAAGGGCCTTCCATCTAATTGTTGTTTCACATACATTATGAGAAATCTTAGTTTTTTCCTAGTTGGGTAATCAACACTGCATGAAGATGGAGTTCAGGACCCTTTTTCCTGTTTGGTTGAAGATTATCTGATTTGCTGATGACCGGTGTTAGTGAAATATTCTTTGCTACATCTGCTTCATATTAAATGCATGAAGAAAGTCATAATTATTATGCATGGTACTGTTTTACATGTGATCAGGTGCTTTCTTAGAGTTTGCCAAGCACTAATGAAACTGTTGTACTTTCTCCACATAGTGTGCATATGATCTTTCTTTTAATTCTGTTGCAGAAGTCTTTGAGTATTCTTTAACCTGGAATGACTGCTTTTGACTGCATTTGGTCATGTTCTGATTTTGAGCAACTGGGAAACGAACTTCAGAATGTTGTTGGGATCTTTTTTCAATGATGGTAAAGCAATTACACTGGTTACAGACACCACATGATTCTCATTTTATACAGTTGATAATTGTTTCACTAGAGTGTGGGGGAGGGTGTTAGTTTGAACTTGGAGCTGGAGAAAACGAGTGATCTGTGTTTTTGAAACTTCACATTTTCACCTTTCAGTCGCGCTAGGTTTGTTGGAGGCATTTCCTACCTGTATCTAACTCCTCGCAGCTGACTTAAGAAGCATTTGCTTCTGATTGCGCTCACTGTGAAGAACTAGTTGTTTCGAGGCTATAATTGCAACACTGTAAAAGAGATGGAAAGCTACAGGTCCAATCTCAGTTCTTGGTCTTGTCTATGAAGCCATTGCTGCTGATTCATGTTCCTTAGCTTACTAGGCTTTCACTTGTGAGGGTTGATTTTTGTTCTACTCCTTCCAAATCATTGCTGTCGAATCATGCTAACCAGATATATGTTGCAGGGTCCTGAGATTCGGACCGGTTTCCTCAAGGGTGGAAAGCCTATTCAACTGAAGGAAGGCCAAGAAATTACGGTGACCACTGATTATACCATCAAGGGGGGTGAGAATATGATCTCTATGAGCTACAAAAAGCTGGCTGTGGACTTGAAACCAGGAAACACCATTCTTTGTGCTGATGGAACGATTACCCTCACCGTCCTGTCTTGTGATCCGGCCTCTGGAACTGTCAGGTGCCGTTGTGAGAACACAGCTATGCTTGGAGAGAGGAAAAATGTCAACCTTCCTGGTATCGTGGTGGATCTTCCCACATTGACTGAAAAGGACAAGGAAGACATCCTGCAATGGGGCGTTCCAAACAAGATCGACATGATCGCACTCTCTTTTGTCCGTAAGGGTTCTGATCTCGTTAATGTTCGGAAAGTTCTTGGCCCTCATGCCAAGCATATACAGTTGATGTCGAAGGTATGTACTGCCTAAAATAATCTCGAGTGAAGCTTCTAAGACTTATTTTGGAGACATAATTTACATGCATTGTCGATTGTCTCAGGTCGAGAACCAGGAAGGAGTGATCAATTTTGATGAGATCCTGCGCGAGACAGACTCGTTTATGGTTGCCCGAGGTGACCTTGGGATGGAGATCCCGGTAGAGAAGATCTTTTTGGCACAGAAGATGATGATATACAAATGCAATATCGCAGGCAAGCCTGTGGTCACCGCTACTCAGATGCTCGAGTCGATGATCAAGTCTCCCCGGCCTACCCGTGCTGAAGCAACTGATGTGGCAAATGCCGTCCTTGATGGGACGGATTGTGTCATGCTCAGTGGTGAGAGCGCTGCCGGGGCCTACCCGGAGATTGCCGTGAAGATCATGGCCCGCATATGCATCGAGGCAGAGTCCTCTCTCGACTATGGGGCCATCTTCAAGGAAATGATAAGATCGACACCGCTTCCGATGAGCCCATTGGAGAGTTTGGCCTCCTCAGCCGTGCGAACGGCCAACAAGGCAAAAGCAAAGCTCATCGTCGTGCTGACTCGTGGTGGGACAACAGCAAAGCTGGTTGCCAAGTACAGGCCAGCCGTTCCCATTTTGTCAGTGGTGGTCCCAGTTTTGACCACGGACTCGTTTGACTGGCTTTGCAGCGATGAGACCCCTGCGAGGCATAGCCTTATATACCGAGGATTGGTTCCTTTGCTGGCTGAGGGATCTGCCAAGGCAACTGATGCGGAGTCCACAGAAGTGATATTGGAGGCAGCTCTCAAGTCGGCGACGGAGAAAGGGTTGTGCAAGCTGGGCGATGCTGTCGTGGCGCTTCATCGTATTGGGGCTGCGTCCGTTATCAAGATCTGCATTGTGAAGTAAAGAAGGAATACGGTAAAAGAGGTCGGAAGGGTTCGGACGATCAGCGGGTGAAGTGGGGTTTGTATCTTGGTTCATGTCTTTTTGATTGTTATTTTGTTTGAGGCACTTCTCTGCTCCTCCTAATACCTATTTGAAGAAAAAAGGCAGAGTTACCTAAGTGGCCATTAGTCTGCTCTTGCTCTCGATGGGCTCATATCCTGGATACTTAATTTCAATGCAAATAAAGTAGCTTGATGATCATTGAGACATTATGGTCGATTTATAGTTCGGATCCTAAAACAATCATGGACGAGCCAAATCGTGTTGATTTGCTGCTCGAAACTCCTTCGCCATTGTCGTAACGGGATGATACAGGTGGTGCGCCATCTCCGACTATTCGGGCACGGCGATCAGTCCGTCCACATTTAGTATGACAACGAAAGATTTGAGGTTTTTGAGTTCCCTCAATGCTTAGTTTCCCTCATTCGCATGTCATGGATCTTTGATGATCCTCCATTAAAATGTATTTGTTTGCAAGCTGGAGGCTTTTGTTTATTCTTGTATAGTTAATTACTTGAGGAAATTTAAGATATCAGTGTAAGTTGTGTCGACTTTATCAATTTACTGTCTATGATTTCGTTTAACAATAAGGTTACTTTACTTTGATTTTGTTTGATAAAATGCTTAATCTTTAGAAAAATCATGTAGAAATCTTGTAGAATTCACATCACAAATATCTTCGCCATTGATGCCGTCTTTGATAAAGTCACCAGTTCGAGCCATGTCACGAGGGAATTTAAGAAGCATCCTAAATTTCGGCTCATTGATGGAATTGCGTTGACAGGTTGGTATGCCAACGGATGAACTAAGTCATTATGGTTTACTACGACAATCAAAGGGTTGCTATCCTAGTTTTACGTCTCTACCCCTCTACTCAAAAAGAGAAAAATATCGTAAAGATCTTCATAATAAAAGAAGGGATCCTTTAAAAGGAAAGAAGAGATCATATATAGAAGGAAATTTAAGATTCTCGACATGTGATCGATCAAACAATTTGGACGAATGGAGATTTCTAAACAAGATAGAATTGGATATGATAGGATAGGATTAGAAATACATGAATTTGTTCATATCTTATCCACTGTTTAGTGAATTACGGATTTAAAATCGGATCTCATCATATCCTATCTAACTAATCTATTATTTGGTAAGTTGAGTATCCTCATATCTTATTTAATCTGTCGTTTGGTGAACTACAGATTAAAATTCGAATATTTTAAAAAAAATAATATTAGGCAAGTGCAAATTTGTAGATTTGATATTCACAAAATCATCCAAAACAATATTTTTTTTTCAAATTATAATATTCTCATCGAATCTCATGATTCTCTTCTATATCCGACTTTATTCTATCATAGACAACTACTAAATACAAGATATGATAAAACATATCATATCCTGATTTTTATCCGGTCGAATTCTAAAGGTTTTTCTCGGCGAACGAAAGATGTTGGCTTTTGATACGAAGGGTCCGACTGCAAAAAACTTTATGAATGTGGATGGTGTTGCAAATAAGTTGGGAGGGTGGGGGCTTCACTTGCAATTAATCAAGGAATTGCGGGCACAACTTTTCGGTCTCGCATGTCACGGCAGAGAACTCTAGAGGCCCCTTCGCTTTTACTGGTGGGTGACCAGCTGACCATCATAATTCTCTCATTCTTCTCTTTCGACTTTTTATTCCGTGCACGCATACTGAATAAAACAAAACTTTATGTCGTCTTATTTAGCGATCACATTTATTCCATAAATAATAATAAAAATGGACTTTTTCTCCCGATATTGTTATCCATAGAAATCAATTTTATCCACGATAAAATGGAGCGAAAAAATAAAATATTTTCGAAACTAATTATATGGTCGAGCGATGCGCGATTTTTCAAAGCACGAAAATGTGGACCGGACTCTTCAAACTCACGTGTTTTGGACTTTTATTTGCGTAGGAGCGGATGTTGTGGACCTAACTTTGCTTCAATTATTTATTGTTATAAAGTGGTTGATCATTGTACAAAATGCCAAAAGATTTGGACCACCTTTCTATGATTAATTCAAAGTACTTATTTCTTATCTTTATTTTTAGGGACATAAATGTGTGCATGGAACAATCTCGAGTCGATTTCTTCTTTTGTTCTTTTTTGCTCTTGACGTTTGTTGGGCAACACGTAGTAGCTACCCATCTCTTTCACGAGTGGTAAAGAGAAGCACGTGCATAAGGGTCTTGTTCAAACAGCTTCGCAATCAAGGGTCAAATTACCTTTTGGAAAATCTTTTCTTATGGCTTGAGCTATTCCAATAGATTGGCTTGACCGAATCCCTCTCTCTTAATTTTTCAAGGAGCAGAGATATGATATCGTCTTTAGCGATTCGTTTCTTAAAAAATTTTAAGAATTGAACCGAAATATGCACAGTAGAATAAGGACCAATTTAGTGGTTTTCCTCTCGAAAGATGGATCGTGTGGACTCTATATCCCTACATCTGCCTACTCGGTCCATGCTTTTACATTTGCAATCTTTTAATTAATTCCCCACAAGTTCATCCAATTTGATGTGCAGCATCACTCAGCTTTCGCAGTCACTTTACTCCCATCAACCTCTTTGGGCTTGGGGTCCCCCATGGAAAAAGAAAAGCACACAAGAGCACTATCACCATTCAAACATGCTTTGGAGTTATCTAATTAAGGTCGTGCGCTTCTCCTCTTTCTTCTCCGTTTTTGGGTCTCTGCCTACCCCCAAAAGCCATGGAAAAATTTCCCAATCGATTATAGGTTTATTGTGCATATGTCAGTTTGATTTTAAATATTTCGATTATGCAAATTTAGTCATTAACGAACGTTCCAATGCAATCCCTGCCGGAAATCACCCGGACTGACATCCGTGCAATAATTTAAAAAGTGATTGGACAAGTTCCACCTTGGTTTTGAAGGAGAAGGCTTTTCCTGTTAGGAGTCGTGGAGAGAGAGAGAGAGAGAGAGAGAGTAATGTACTCAAATATCTCAACCATTTTGGTCTTCTCCTTCATTCTGTCATCACTCACTCATGCATCCAAATGCACAAGCAGGAACTGGAAAAGAGAACAAAAAAAAAAAAAAGAGAAAGAAAGAGTTTTCAGAAAGACCTTTCTGGAACATATGTCGTGAATGAAATGGACGATGACTTCCTGCATGCCGGGAACGAAGGGGATCATACGGTATAGCCGTTCAGCAATGATCGAATTCACAATTCCGAAACATTAATAAGGAATGATGGGATTCCACCGCAAACGTAATCTCCTTCGCTATATTATCAGAAAAAGAGGAAAAAATCGAATTCGCTTTACAAATTCGGGCCAAACGTCTTCCTTTTTCAACGAGCGGCCTGCGCTTTTGATAAAGATCATCACTCGGATCTTTCTGTTTACTCGGAATCAAAGAGGGGTGGTAGAAAGTAAAGTTCGGTGAACTCGAAACCATGTACGATAATGTCCGTTGTGGAGCATATTTTGTGGGCTTAATCCGTTTCGGATTAACCGCAGAATCATGCTGCAGATCGCGCAGAACGACCCTCGTCATAAACGGAAAGAGAGGGAGGGTCAGTGTCATTTCCGTAAATTCATGGTAACCATCTCTGCTCTGCTCTGCCCTGCCGACTGCGAGTGAACCAGCCTATAAATATTGGACGCTAGTCCTTATCCTGTTTCAAAGCTGACCCTTTTCCTTTTTTCGAAGGAAACAGATTCGCGTAGTTTATGCCCTTTGCAGATACGCAGAGAGAGAGACAGAGACAGAGAGGAGAGAGAGAGGATAATGGTGGGTGTGATGATGGTGTGGAGGAAGTGGAGTGATCCCCTGCTTCTGGCGGTGCTGATCGTGTGCGTGTGGTGGCCATTGGCGACCCTCGGAGCTCCGGGAGGAGCAGCGAATGTCAAGGTGGATTTGAAGTCGTCCAAGTACCTGCACTACCAGCAAGAGTACCGCAGGAACCTGCTTGCCAATGGCCTTGGCCTCACTCCGCCCATGGGGTACTCTCTCTCTTTCTCTCACACGAGGATGATCGATTCCGCGACCTGCTTCACGACGTACTCTCGTATTGAATGCTGATATCGTTTTTCACAGTTCACGTCATATTTTTTGGTGATTCCGTGCGATTTTGGTTGGCACGATGATTGCGACAGGAGTCTGGGACTGTGGGTTGCTTGCCCTTTTGTGGGTGTCATTCGATTATCTGACGATCAATTCTGAGATAACCACCGAACACTCGGCTTAGTCTCTCTGTGATGCTCCAGATGTCATCAAATTGTTTGCTTTGTCAATCAAGAATTGAAAATTTTATCTTTTCACAGCGAATCCCCTGGCTCACCTGCCCCGGCAGATGGGCATTTGTATATCCATCCCGAAACGGATCTTCGCCTCGTGGCACACGAACGACTCACTAAATAATGACGTATACTTGATGTTCTTAATCTTTAATACTTTCAAATATATATTATATTGAACTTTGTTGAACGAGTTGATGAGTAATTTTGATGGAAAAATTCGCTCTTTTTTTTTTGGGGGGGGGGTAAACGCTTGCTCTCCCTGTAACATCGCTATGTGCGCTGCGGCAGATTGGACTCGAATGACGTCAAATGGAGCATGTTTATCCTTTCGTCCTTTTCAATTATGTGCTGTCTTTTTAATATTTCCCCTTGTAATATTTCCTGTTTCTTTCTCTCAAATGATAACGCCCATCTTATGGTGATTTCATTCTCATTTTCGCAGGTGGAATAGTTGGAATCACTTCTGGTGTACAATTAATGAGACGGTCATCAGAGAGACGGGTTCGTATTGACATTAGTTTCTGCTAAAGACTGTTCTTCTCTTTTCTTGTGCGTTCATGAACAAACTGAGTATGATTTCCTATCGTGCTGAATCTAGTCTTGATACATTTGGAAATATAGCCTTCTTCTTCATGTCGATATCAATTAGCTCTAACTAGTATAAAGAATTTTTTTTTTCTTTTTACATGTAAGTGACTCATATATACTATTACTTTGTTTCTTTCAGTTACTCCTGCCTAATTTTCCTGGCCATAAATAAGTTCAGATTTTGAAAAAGAAATTAATGAATCATGATGTTAAAACGCTGTTGAGGATGAAAATTGTTTCTTGAGCTTAAGCATTTTGACATATCCGGGTTTGTTTTTCCAGCCGATGCTCTGGTTTCTACTGGTCTTTCTAAGCTGGGCTATGAGTATGTCAACATAGGTTTGCTCCAAGTACCTTCCTGTGATTTTCCTAATGGCCTGTCCATTGTCGACTGTTCTACGCCCTAATTGATATTTCTTTTCAGATGATTGCTGGGCTGAGATTGCACGTGATTACAATGTAAATCTTTTTATCCTTTTGGGGCTTTAAGCATTGAAATCAGAAATGTTTCAGAACTCGCATTCTAATTATGCTCGACTACATGATATGACAATGGTAGGGCAATTTAGTAGCCAAGAATACCACATTCCCGTCTGGCATCAAAGCTCTTGCCGACTATGTTCACAGCAAGGGTTTGAAGCTGGGAATTTATTCGGATGCCGGGTACGACACCCTTCCTTGATTGCTCAAGAATTACTGATATATATAAGCATCAATCGATTTTATTTATTTATTGGTACTTAAGTTGACGAATTCGTTTCCTGGATTCAGCTATTTTACCTGTAGCAAGACCATGCCGGGATCACTTGGTCGTGAGGAACAAGATGCCAAAACCTTTGCATCTTGGGTGTGTCTTCTTGCCTACTTTAGCATTTTTCATGTTAAATTTAGATAAGCTGTTGTAAATGCAATTTTTGACGGTAGCTGTCCTTGCGATCACAAGACATAATAAAGATTGCATTATTTCTCCAGGGAATTGATTATTTGAAGTACGATAACTGCAACAATGGTGGCACTAGGCCAACAGCCAGGTAACAGATAGGCTAAGAGGAGTATTTTTCTTAGCATTCTCAAAGAAGATGAGTACTGATTCATTTGTTTGCTCCTGTAGATACCCTAAAATGACCCAAGCTCTGATGAAGGCCGGCCGCCCTATTTTCTTCTCACTATGTGAATGGTAAACAACCGGGAAGTGAGATGTATCATTATTTTCTCATTTCACATGTTTTCCTTCATCATTTGAACTCTACATTATCTTAACCTTTCGGCTATCAGGGGGGATTTGCACCCAGCTCTTTGGGGCGCCAAGATAGGAAATAGCTGGAGGACAACAATGGATATTGCTGATACGTGGGACAGGTATTCTTTTGTGCTTTCAACTTGCTCGTGTTTTTTTTTTTTTTTTGCTGTTTTTTCGTATATGACTAAAGATGTTTACCCGTGGATATTAAGGTCTTAGCTTAACATCCTCTGTTTGGCTTCTGCGCTCCAACGTGTACATTCAGGATTTTAATGAATTGTCCAGGAATTCAGTCTGATTTACAGAGGGTGATATATTTTACTGTGCTTGCAGTATGATGACTAGAGCTGATTTGAATGAACCCTATGCGGAGCTTGCCAGGCCTGGTGGCTGGAATGGTAGTACCCTAAAATTTATTATCGACAAGAACGTCTATGGGCTAATATTGATGTTTTGCGTTCAATTCCCAGTCTTGGGTTTCTTATAAATATGTCAACGTGCAGATCCTGACATGCTTGAAATTGGGAACGGAGGAATGACAAAGAACGAGTACGTAGTTCACTTCAGTATATGGGCTATATCCAAGGTATCACGGATAGCTGTAGTTACCAAGTGACTGGATTATATGACACTGGGTCAACTTTTGATTAGTTAGAATGCAATGTAGGCCCCTCTTCTTCTTGGTTGTGATATCCGGAATTTGGACAAGGATACTATGGAAATAATTTCCAACCAGGAGGTCATTGCAGTGAATCAAGGTCAAAGCATTTCCCTGTCCTCATTTGATGAGATGGTCTAAAACTAATTACTTCCTATTATTTAATTGAATTTGGTCATCTCTGGTAGATCCACTCGGAATTCAAGCCAAGAAGGTCCGAAGTGAAGGTGATCAAGAGGTATAGTTTGCAGTACATACACATGTTTTTCTGCAGTTCGTAGCATATATGTGATTTTGCTTATATAGAGCTCAGCATTTACTGAGAAAATGCTGCCGATCTCTTTCCTCAAGGTCTGGGCTGGGCCTCTCACTGGTTATCGGCTTGCCGTGCTTCTGGTAAACCGAGGCGCATATCGTTATACAGTGATAGCCCACTGGGATGACATTGGACTTCCGCTAGACACTGTTGTCGAAGCCAGAGATATCTGGGAGGTATTATTTTAGAATGCCTATGCTGTTTTATTTTGCTGTTGTAGTTCTTTTTCCTTTGCTTCTTCAAATGAAATATCCTGCTTGCGGCCTTGGGCTAGCATACTTGGTATGACGCCTTATCAAGCACGTACCTTCAAATCCTCTCCCTAACCTGTGGCTATCTTTCTCCTATTGCAGCACAAGACGTTGAAGAATACATTTGTTCGGAACATCACAGCAACGGTTGACGGTCACTCTTGCAAGATGTACATTCTGAAGCCGGCTTCTTAGAGCACTTCAAATTTCTTCCTGGTGGTCATACCATGTCCAGCTGAACTGAATATTTTAGGATCTCCTTTGGTCTTCTTCTTCTTCTTCTTCTTCTTCTTCTTTTTTCCCCTTTTGTGGGATTGCTCTCATAAATTTCCTCAGATCAAACTAATAAAGAGAGAGTGAGGGAATGAGGTCTGCCCCGTTCATTGCCTGGTGTGAGATCAGGGACAATCGCTCGCTTGCACCTCTGATTCAACTGGAAGAAATGGTCTTTTTTAAAAATCATCTTGCTCATTGTATCATTATGCTAGATGAGACTCATTAAGTGTCATTGAAGAGTCCTAAGATTTAAGCGCCATAAGAATCAGAAATTATTCTTAAACTAACTTAAGTCCGACCAGTTCTGCATCGCCAGGCCACAATCCTTCTCAGTTACTGCATTTGGGGTTCTGTTCTCATTAGAACTTGGTGTCGGTATAGTCAAGTTCTGACTCAATGTTCAGATGAAAATACGGTGTCATGGATTAAAACTTCCGGACATCAGCAATAGAAACCGGAAATCCCCCAACTCAATTTCTTGATGGAAGAGGGTTCGATACTGCAGTTGGTTAAGAAGTGATCCATTACATGGGAAACATCCGAGTCCTGTAAGATAAGCAGAAGCCAAGAGGCATGGCGCTACAAATTCACCATATATTAAGTAGTTGAGCAAGAAATGGGCACATGAAACTACCGGATTACATGAACGATTGCATGAACTATAAGTAGCACTTTTATTTGTTAGACTTTCCAAAGAGCAAATTAAAATTATATACCACACTGTCAAAAGCCGTCTTTCATCAGTATCCTAAATCCAAGTACTGTCTGCCTCTTCTCATCCTTTTATTGCCTAGGCAAACCTAGAAAGAGCAAGCGGCTATAATAACTGGGGGACTCACGCACACTCTCAGTATGGTGGAAGTCATCAGGATGTGGCAATGCACTTGGGCTCCCACAGATATAGAGTGCTCCTAGGCTTATTGCAGCTCTTCAACAACGGGGCCAAGTAATAAGCCTCGTTCCCTTTCACAAGCATTGCTCCCTGTGTCTCGTTAGTCAAAGAGTTCTTGGACATAATGTAGTTGTTGTTCCTGCAATTCTTCTGTGATGGAAACTGCAGGGTGATCGGGCTGACGACAGCAGTGGTCGTGGGCTTGGCTCGCCAAAAGTACTCATATGCATTGAAGGAAGCCGCCGTTGGCGCTGATTGGTGCGACAGCGATTGTGTTGATAGCATTCTAGCCATTGAAGCCCGCAAAGGAGGTGATTCCTCAAGGGGGAGTGCCTCATCTTCCTCGTCGTCGTAGTTAGCCACTTTGTTCTTGCTCTGCCAAGTCGAGCTCCTATTAGGTGGACCAATGGGCTTGTTCATCAGCAGTGCAAGCTTATGGACATTCATTACTCCACTTGACATATTGGGTGTTTGTTCCATGACAAACTCCATCTCCCTCGCATCACGACCATCACCGACTCTTGCAAACTCAAGTTCCTCTGCCTCCTCTTGCTGCTCCTTCTCTCCATCCTCCCCTTCGCTTTCTTCCTCTTCCTCATCGTTATTTCCATCGAAACTCTCAACATCTTCATCCAACTCCATCGACAAGTTCTCAGTCTCTTCATCATCTACTTCCTCTCCATTGTAGATTTCTTCGCCAGATGAAACACTGTTCGCAAATGTAAGAACAAGACGGCCATCTTCACGTTGGGCTTGAAAATTTTTCTCAGACGAAATGGAGACAGCTTCAAGCACTAGCCGTCCCTTGTCGCGGCGAGAGTGCACTGAGAGGGACGCCCCATCTTCTCGAGACAGGGAAGGTAGAGGGGGAGGGAAAGATCGAGGTCCGGTCTTCCTACTAGCGGAGTAATTGTACTTGACGACATCAAAGTCCTCCCTGTCAAAACTCTGTGGCAGCGTCCTATCTTGCTGAAGTGACTCGTGCTCTTCAGCCTTTCCATCTTCCATGTCTCCGACTTCTGATGGCGGGTATGAGGAGAACCCCTCAGAGCCAGTCTCAGATCCAAGGCTCTCAGTGCAAACCTGGAGGCTCTTTTCGCTCAAAGAGCTCGTGGATCTCTTCACCAGAGGGTGAACATAAGGCGGGGGAAGGGACTTCATATCCTCGACCTTCTGAGACAGAATTAAGCCCCAAGTGCACTTCTCGCTGTCCTTTTTCTTTGCTTCCTCGATGGAGTTCCAAATGTCAATCTGGCCTCTTTCTTCACCATCCTTCCGCGCATCGTCGCCGTCTTCTTCCAAGAAAGAAGACGCAGCAACCGATGACAGAAGCTCTGCAGAGGACGCAATCTTTTTTATTGGAGAAACACCATTTTGGGCAAGCCACTTCTTGGACGACATATCAGCAGAGAGAGTCCTGCGAAGCGAAGCATTCTTTGGTCTCTCACAGTCTGACCCGAGAATGAAGACAATGCCCTGCTTCTCGGCAGCTCTGACCTCGTCATCAATTCGGAAAGCAGGAGGTAGAGGCATGATCTTGCTAAGAGAAGGTGACATCTCCTTGGATAATGAGATAAGAGGAAGATTTGTCTGCCCAAATAGCCAAATGAATAAGAAGATCAGAACACCATCGACAAGCCAATGGCTAATAATCATTCATGCCGTGACTGGTCAGTCAGGGAATGCTAGTTTTATGATCCAAGTCCAGAACTTCATCTACAAACGTAGGCTCAGTGCCGATCTGAGCTTGTGCAGATACATGAGAAGTAGGTGCAGTACAAAGGTAGACGGTTTGTGCAAACTCAAACAGCTATTGTACTCCCTTTTGCTAGAAAGTTCTTCTTAACAACGAGAAAAACCATCCAAGGTAGGTAAAATCTCAAGTCAATCAAGAACCTCACTGCCCCGTTGCCTTATGGACCACGTAAGATGCAACCTCTAAGATATGAGGACAAACAAGTGCAGTGATCATCATTTTATCTCTTGCATGACTCCGTCTTTTCCGGCTTAAGATAACCAAAGACACAACTCTCCGCGTTGGCCAAACGATAATGCAAGCAAGAACAAAGCGGAGGTTTCACCGAGCTCGACACGAACAGCTTGAAAAATGTCGACAAACTATACATATGGAATGGGTATGGTTTGCATACAATCTCCACATAAAGTTCAATTCCATCAGATCCATCGTAAAACAGAGAGCAAATAACCATGTGTTTTTCTCTCCACCAGTACGATGCGTAGCTATTTTCGTCCCTTCAGCCAATGACAGAACACCACATGACAACCCAAGAATTGTTTACTATTTTACTCTTTATGGCAACTCAAATTAGGAATGCTTGATTGGCCACGCAATTAATCAAATCAAATGGCGGGCCATGGAGATATTGAGATGTCTGAACATACCTCTCTCTATGATTCTCTCGCTCACTCAAAAATGTCAACTTCATAATTTCGATTCCATTGAAGAAAAGGAAATGAAGAACAGGGGTGGCGACAAGTGAGCGCGGACTCACCGGTTCCCGCGCGGACTCAGCTCCCTCGCTCGTTCGGACTCTTCGCCACGCAGAGACTCTGGAAATCTCCTCTGGACCACCTTCTCAATTCAAGGGAACCCGGGTCAGCTCCAAACTTCTTGTTCAGCAGAAATCGAACCCACAAATGGAAGACAAGAGAGCGATCGAAAGCAGTGACGACGTACCTCGCAATCGATAATCAAGTCACTCGAAGAAGCATGTGGCTTCTCTCCGCGCTGAAGAGGAAGAACAAGAGGAGGAGGAGGAGGAGGAGGAGGAGGAGGGGGAGCGGCAACAACAGCAACCCACAGAGGCCTGCGAGAGAGACCACTGGGTGCGTGTTGCGGGGCTCGCCGATCGGAGAAACCGCTCAAAGATTTGATCTTTCTTTATGTTCTTCCGGGATAAAGGTGGAGTCTTGACTCGAGTGGATGGTGAGTGTGTTCGAGTGAGGAGTGGTGCTGGACTTATACATGGGAAAGGAAGTCATGGTGGGTATTTGTAGGTGCCAAAAAGGCTCCCGAGCCGGCTCCGACGGGCCCCGCCACCCTACGCCACCTTACGCCACCCTATTGTAAAACAGAGAAAATACTGCACTTCCGCTACTGCGCTTATACCACGTGATAGGCCGATGCCGAATATCGCACGTCAATTCCACTTACATCTCTCGCGCCGATCGTGTTAGATGATCTTTACCCTGCTCGGAGCAACGTTTTAAGCCATTGTGGAACGATGCCAAGTACTGTCTTATATCTCAAACTGATGCGAGTCTTTCTGTTCTGTTTACTATAGTTTGTGATTAAAGTAATTAAATTGGCAAACGCGTAAAATCTTTGATACCCTCAATTCTGCTTAAAATTCTTCTCGGTTCATTTGTCATTAATTCCCAAATTCAATACGATAAGTATTGGTTGCCTGCTGCTAATTGAATAGCTTAACTTAGGGGGGATGTTGGGAAAATGAGAAAAGTGATAGGAATGGAAGTTTGAGTTGGAAGCTGAATAGTAGGGAGATAAAGAATTCTTGGCAATTTTCACTTTTCTTTTCTTTTCTTTTCCCTTCTAAGACAGAGCATTAGATTTTTGAGGAAATTAGAGGCAAGTTTAAATAGCTCCCGGTATAATTTGATTACTGTTGGAGCGAGTTGCATGCATGCATTCATGCATAAGAACCAAAAGGGGCTCCGAAAAGGTCGGGGAGGGATCGAGATTGATCTTTTGATGTGCATGTCGTGAAAATACAGATCGGTTTTCTTCCTCAATCCCGCAAAGATCTCGGATCAGGTCGCGTTTGCATCGAGGGCACGGGACGATCATCTTCCGTCATACTTCCTCTGAGGAACGACACTCGCTTCGGGCCACATTCAACTATCAATTTCCTCGGCCTTCCTAAGACAAAATTAGAGTCATTTTGACAAGTTAAATCATCATAGACAAGTTAAATTTGTAGTTCTACTAGTTACTAACACATAAGTCATGGACAATATTTTTGAAATACATTTTTTTCCAGACAAGCGATTCTGTGAGGTGGTGCTGCAAATTAGGGAATAATCTCTCTTCTCTTTTTCCTTTCTCTGGGTGGGAAATAAAGAGAGAAAGAAAAAAGAAAAGCCACCGAATATTATAATAATCATTAAAAATTAGGTGAGACAGAATATTTGATACTGATTGGTCGAAATTGGCTTAAGGTGGAAGCAAAGAGGCATCGCTTTCAGTCCCACATGGATTGTGCAGCCCAAAAAAAAACGATAATCACATCTCCTAAAAAATATAATATATATATATATATTTACCATCATCGACGTCATCACCACGAAGTTATTCTTTCTTTCTTTTTATAATCGAAAATTCATACTTTCCGTTAGTCTTTCGAACCTACGTATTCACTGATCAACATCGGAAAAGATTGACCCGATAATCTACCGTCAAAATCCCTCACTTAAATCACTGAGCCATACCTAAAATTCGAACCATGAACTCAATTGTGGGAAAGGAATATCTCCACTAGCGCAGCTACGCATGGATAAATTAATTATTCTATATATTATATAGTTTAATCTCATGATGATTTTCTGAATGTTATTCAACTCACACAAACTTTAATTCGCCGACCAGGGCTATCCAGACATCATCGATTATTTAATTGCACGGGTTCCAAAAGATTGCTGCTTCGTCAGCTCACTATGAAGGCGAGTTGACTCATGTCATTATTTAAATAATCTCTGTGCTTTTAAGGGTCCGACACTAATTGCTAAGCACATTGATAATAAAATCGAAGCACATTGGAACCTCAGCTAGTTAATTAAACTCCGCACCACTAATTAAAACGAGTCCTCGATCGGATCTGTGGTTGACGGACACCGTGGTTGACGAACAAATACATTAGGTAATGGAAAGGCAAGCAAGAACCCGAATTTATCGGCTTTTGAAAAATTGATGATCAATAGAAACCCATTTTTATTAGTGAGATGTTTTAATTATGATTGCTTTAGCAACCATTCCGATTCTCCCTTGTACCTTATATTCACTCCGATCTAATCAATTCACGCTTTTCTACACTCTCGACATAGGTCGAGAGAGCTAATGACAAGCATGAACATACGTTCATGCTAACTTTCTCTTCTTTTTTTGGAAGAGAAAGAGTTAAAGTCCCGGTGGGCAGTCTCAAAGATCACGAAATCGTTCATGCTTAACAAGAAAAGAGAAACCCAATCGAATTTGTATTACGTGCTTAAATGCTCGAACAAGAAGTTCACACCTTGACCAGTCCTCCTAGGGTTCATGATGCTGTCCAGCTTATACTTGATGGCGACCAAATACGACATTAAAAATGTGCGGAAAAAAAGGGTTTATTCCTTTTAAATTTAATTTATTATATTCTGGAAAATTAGTAATTAATTGGGAAAGGAAAAAAAAACCAAGTAGGGTTGCTTAGGCAAGAATTTATAGGCAAAGTGGGCGGTGTTGACCTTTGAGGATTTATTGTTAATTCGAGGAGTTTGATTGGGCCATTAGAATAAACAAATAAAAAGAAGAGAAGATTTTTACTAATTTAACAATTAGGGGGGTGCTTTGGCTATTATGAAATGCCGTGGTGGTCTTATGAATCTTTGGACACCATGATTTTGCTTTTAACTCTGGGTTGTCTCCCTCAGCTTTTACATGGTATTTGAAACCCTAACCTCTGCTTTGCCAGGAGGAAAAAATAAACGTCATTATCAGATCTAATCACGACGATGCTGGTAAAAAGAAGCCGCCCCCAGTATACCGCTCGACAGCCATTTTAGAGAAAGAAATTAGGGTTAGAGATTAAGTTGAAGCACGCAATGTGAGAAGGGAAAATGTTGTAAATTGTAACCAAATCATTCCATTGATTTGGGGTCGATCTCACTATGATTTTCACGTGCAAGCGTTAATTATACGTGACATCGAGACGAATTTTGCATTTTGTTAGTCCACTCGCTTTTCCGCTCATAAACTCATGATTCAAAACTCTAACAAAGTAATATTTTTCTATTTTGGTCACCAGGGGCATTAAATATAAATCGGGGCAAAATTTGGCTATGATCCCTTATAATATAGGGTCCAATTCGAAAGTTCTAATTTTTTAGGTGGAAATATGGGATACATTTCATTCTGATAGATAAGTATCTTCTTCCCAATAATCTTCGCAAGCACCATTACTCTGTAGAAAATTACATATGAGAAATTTAGATGAAAAGATCGGTCGACGCCATTAACAAATTATAAAATATATTAAAATAAAGAAAGAGTTAGGCTCCGTTGATTTAGCAAAAAATGAATGATTTCGATGATTAGAAATATATTTTCTCGAAAAAATAATCGTATGTATCGCTTATAAAAATAAATAAATAGAAAATATTTTTATTGTTTACAAGAAAGTTTAGAAATAAATTGATGACAATAATGAAAACATGTTTCATCAATTAATTATTTCAAACAGTACAAACATTCATTTTTAGAAAAATATTCTTTAAATTCATTTTTTTGCGTACCAACGGAATACTAAGCGATTAAGATTCTCTAGCTATATAAAAATAAATAAATAGAAAATATTTTCATTGTTTACAAGAAAGTTTAGAAATAAATTGATGACAATAATGAAAACATGTTTCATCAATTAATTATTTTAAATAGTACAAACAGTCATTTTTAGAAAAATATTCTTTAAATTCATTTATTTTTTACGTACCAACGGAATACTAAGCGAATAAGATTCTCTAGCTACATAGCATGGAGATTCTTTTCTAATTCTTAATTATCCGAATGCGAACCGCGTCAACATTCTCATATCACGATTAACAATTCATCTATAAAATCGGTGGACAAGAATAAAAAATAAATGAAAAAATAAAGCAAGGAGTGGATGCAATGCTACATAGTGACTTTGTAGTTTGGCATCTTTCTGCATGCCAAAAAAAAAAATCACGACGTACGAGCAAATGGCGGGACGCCACGTCACCGGCTGTAGGAAACTTTTTTTCTCCCAAGTGAAGTCAAGTTAGGCATGATCGCTCCTCTTCAATAAACTAATGTCATGAAAAGGGAGACCAAGCAATTTGGAAAGGCAAAGCACATGATGCTGTCCTCCATGCCCTTTCTTTAACACCAGCAGCAACTAAATTCTCAGGGCTGCATCATCATCTTTCTTCTTCCTCTACTTCTTCCTTTCCCCGCTTCTTTTTGCTATGATTTGACTCCTACTTTAGCCCATTTTAGATAGAAGTGGGAGTCTAGTAAGGGGAGAATACGGCCACCATAAAATATATTCTATTTCGATAATTCACAATCCAGGAATACAAACGTAAAGATAAATGTCATATTAATTAGACATCCATAGATATATCGTGGAATAGAATTGAGCAAGCCGGACCGACCAACTCTAGAACCATTCAGATCGAACCAGATCGGACCTATTAAATTTTATATAATTTTTTAATATCTAATTTTCCTCTTATTCAACTTACTTTTTTAATTCCTCTTACCCTACACCCAAATTGGTATTCCCTCTCTCTCTCTCTCTCTCCCTTTGCGCTCTTCAATTTTGCCATTCGTCTAGCTCTCTCTATCTAAGGATTCAATATTTGTTTGAATTTTTTATGGTCTCGTTGGACCGCCCGGGAAACCAATCACCCTTGTCATGGAATAGTATTTCGAAAAGCTTGTCTTTCCATGCTCTCTCTCCTCCCACAGCTTAGCGCTCAGCTCATGGACTACGGCTGACCAAAGAAGAAACGATCTCTCTCTCTCTCTCTCTCTCTCTCTCTCTCTCTCTCTCTCTCTCTCTCTCTCTCTGTTGGTTTCACATTTCCAGCTGCATCCGAGTAGCTGGACGGAGATATGAGGGTTGAGCCGTCCCTTTCGACGAGCGAGAGCGAAATCTGCGGATGACTCGCCATGAGCAGGACAGCACTCTACCCCCGGCTCGCCCTGAGCCGTCGCGATCCCGGTCGAGGGGAGCCGGGGGTGTAGACGTGACCTTGCGCTATTGGTTCTCTTGAGCTTTTCCATGTCTTCTGTCCGCAAGTCCCGTTTACTTTCTTGGCCAAATATGCCCGATTTGTGCGATGCTCATGACATTTGAAAAATCGCGACGCCCCAGTTTCCAAATATACATCCGAACCATGTTTTGCACACCGGGATCTTAAAACACCGGCTCGGCCATCTTTTGACGACCCGGGCAATCGAAACTCAATCGGTCATCGGAAGGATTCAACATAAAGTCCTAGACAAGTTTTCATAGACGCGCCGCAATCGGACGGTCTAGAATAAACGACGCAACATCAAATGGTCCGAGTGTTGGATTGGACGCTTGGGGCGTCATCGAGAAGCCCCTCGTCGACGAGAGATACCCCATCACGCCATTCGATTGGGTTTTTCGAGCAGATCAGGTACCTAATAGATCGAGACTACACCTACAAATGATAATCGGAGCGAATCTTAATATTCCACTAGGAACCCCAATTCGAACCGCAATTTGCACTTATGGAAAATGACACTTCCATCGGTTGGTATGGTGCCCGTGATCATTCAAATGAAAAAAGAAGCGTCGGTTCTTATCTCAACCCCGGAGTTGGCGCAAAAGCCTTCTAATTGAGTATAACGTCAGCAAAAGCAAAGCAAAAGACCCTCGTTACTTTCTTGGGAAAATTTCAGAATGTGCCCGGGAAAATCGAAGGGAAAGAGCGGAGAGAGAGATTCCAGTCCAAACGGGTGTTGCTGCTTTAAGGGAGCTTTGCGGGGAGGCCAGCGGGCCTACCACCCAATTCAGGAATATATATTCCTTCTGTGTGCAGACATCAAGATCTCTGCTTCACACCCCGCCATTATTGCAGTGACATACCATCTCTCGTAGTGAGTGGCACAGAAAGATAGAGAGAGAGACAGAGACAGAGAGGAGGAGGGAAAACGATCGAAAAGGACCGTCGGAAAGAGCAAGGGAATATGTTGAAAAGAATTCTCTCCGTCCCTTTCAGGTCCTCATGCACTACCTGCTGCTGGCCGTGGAGGCCATGCCGCGAATGAGGCCGTGCCACGTGGCCGCGCCGAGAGGAGTTTCTTATGCCATACACTCAAGGAGGAGGGGCCAGCCCCTCTTACGCGTGAAAAAGTATCCGCGAGCCACGTGTCGCTTGTCGGGATCGCATCGTTTTCCTCTTTCTTGTTGTGTGGTGAAGTATCATGTCTCGTCAATTCATTTCTATACATAGAGGACCAACGGATGTAGGGGTGAGCAACTTGAACCGTCCGAATCGAGAATCGTCTCAATCGGGAAACGGGCTGGCCCGAAAGTGTAGGTTTGGTCTCCAATTCTCGTAAGTGGAACCGGTGTCCGGACGGTTCGGTTCCCAATTCCCGAAAGGGTCGAACCATACTGATTAAACTTTTCATATAGTATTAAAAATAAATATGTAAAATAAAGTAAAGAACCTAATTTGAAATTTTGATCTTTATCCAACTTTACCAAATATCAAAAGAAATTTTGTGCCCATTGATAGCTTGTGAACTGTATAGACTGGACCGGACCAACGGGTCCGGTCTCCAATCTCCCATCGGTCCAATTTCCAATTCTAAGGGGAAACTAGACCGGCCCGGACCATGCACACCTTTACCAGAGTATATATATTTATTTTTTATATAATGGAAATCATAATTAAATAAATAAATTGAAGACATGGTATGGTTATTCAGTTCATATTTTATCTACTTCGATTCAAAGAGATGCTTCAAAAGCTGCTTTTTAATTTGCCGCCTAATTGAGTAAATTTCTGTAATTTGCAAATTCATGAATCGACACTTTGGAATGATGTTATATGTGATTAAGTTAATCGGTTCGTTTGCACTAAGCACACGACACTTTGCACCCATGACATTAAACTTTGTGTTAATGACATACCCATCATGGTTCCTTGTTTCTCTGTTTCCATAGCTTAAATCATTATATACTGAAAAAAAGATAAATAGCTTGGGAACTGGACCTGCTGGTCGGGTTTTAAGATGGACAAAATTGATTCCCAGTTCCGCATATTAGAAACCAACCCTACTCGATCTAATTCTCAATTTCAGGGTGTAAACCGACATACCTCAGAACCAATCAACCCTCATCAGTGTCTATTGATTGATTGCCAATCCCTTGCACGAATTACAATCCTAAAATTAATGTCTAGTATCGATAGCTAAGGACAAAAGAAATAACTACATCCACTCTACCACTCGACTGTTATAGCCACCCACGATTTCTCGATTTCCATTACGAATGACCTTCGAGAGCCATGGCATTTACTACTCTATGATCATGCGGGTTTCACTTCATCGGGTACATATCGATGTACCCACGAGAATCGGACTTCATTTCCCGACACATACGCTCCAGGACTTGGTTCTTTCCTGCTGTATCTTTCGTCAACCAACACACTAGCCAACCGAAGCCCTTCAACACTTTGGCTAATTTTACCTCAATTGCATCTTGTCCGATCTCTTTTTCTTCGCCCGACCCAACAACTGCACGCCCAAATAATCCTGCACATCTAACTTGTTTCGCCTAGGCAACGGCCTCTCAATCAGGGATCATCTCCTGTCGGCTCTCGAACGAAATATCAAGACTTTAGTTCCGTGTAAACTGTCTCGAGTCACGACTACCTATACGGACCAGAGGTCTGTCCGGAACCGTTTCCATAGACCTCCAGATAACCGGGCCTCGGCAACCGGGACCTCCACTAATGGAGAATGGACTAGTGATGGTCGGTTCTAGTGTCGCCACTTTCTTGATCATGCAAGGGGGGCGTGAGCCACCATCCAGTCCATGTCCATCCCTCGCTTGGGTGCCAACCAGCCTCGCAAGAATCTCATCCCTCGGTATATTCCCATTCCCCGTGCTTTCTTTCCTTTGCGGGCCCTCCTTTATCCCCCCCACCCACCACCTCCTTCCCTCATAGTAATGCATTGATTCTTCTTTACCCTAAGCCAGTTAGAAAGTGAGTTTCCCTAATCACGTCGCTTACTTTAAGTTTGTGGGAATTTTTCTTTTATTGGTAAGTTACAGCTAAGAGTGAAATTAATATCTTAATCGGGAATAATTATGTTCCGTTGCATATCCCATATCCCCAATGGGGATGAATAGCTAACACGGGAATATCAGAGAGCCAGTCGATGACTCAAGACCCCGTCACTTAGCCTAGATGCTGCGTTACTCGACCTTTTTGGGTATGCCTTAGTATTCCCGGATTGTCCAGCTGTAGTTGAGCAATTTTTTGGACGTCAAACGGACCTTTCCAAAAAAAAATAATAATCATAACGACGTCGATTCGTCGCCTCGTGGTGTAACATTTAGGGTTCTAGGAAGTCATGCAAACTCTCAAACGGACTCAATATTTTCCGTCGGTTGGTACTCCATGTTCTCTAATTGGATGGCAGGATACAACTCTTGTATGATCCTTTTTTTTTCTCTACGCTATCTAAAAATTTCCTTTATCATAAATCCTTTTATTTATCATAAATCCCATCAAAAAAGCAATTCCAAAAGGGCAACCGCCCTTTCTTTATATAAAACAAAAAAGAAATTTTGGAACAATTGACGGAAATATTCATATACGTTGTTTATAATTCGGCCTCTTTTCATTTGTGTAATATAAAATACCAATCGAAAGGTTTAGCGCTCGTTTATATCGATATGTTTAAGACGATACATGATAACTCGATGTCGTTCGATATACTTTTGGAGATTAATTCCACCTCACCAATTCAAACCAAAGCGAGACAAGATATGGCCGACAGCCCGAATACCTTCGGGAAAGAAACGTGTGGGTTATGCGCTGATTTGTCGGGTGAGCCCGAGATTGGATCATCCCCTTTTACGTGATCCAGACAGGATCAAAAGCCAAATCCCCTCCCATCATCTCCTTTGCCCCCGCCTGAAGTTGTCCAAAGACTCTAATGATGAGAGCACCAAAGATGCCGCGACGCAACCTTTTGAAATTGGAATCCCGTTCATTCCAAAAAAAAAAATAATCATATCCTTTGGGAATATCGAGTCTAATACCCGGAGAGATTCTAATTCTGGGCATAGCCCCCTTAGCTCGCCCCTATGGAATCTCCCTCGTCTTGGAGGCCCCCCCCTTCTCTTCTGTTCTGCAGTTCGTCCATGTTCGACAGGCAAAATTTATTCAATCGGTAGCAGAAAACCTGCTGTTAGGAATGGCGGGTGTAGTTCCCAAACTTTTCAATTCCGTGTACTTAATCTTACATATTTGTGGAGGATTCTAAGACGACCCTTTTGGCTATTTTTTTTTTTATAACGGATGCGGCGTGGTGTGCTGCAAGACAATCGGCACGAGAATTGATCAGAACGACTCTATCGGAATTTGATGCGAAAGTTCAGAGCTGAATTGATAAAGTCGAAGAGTTGAGAAATGAATAGATAAGGGTGCGGTAGGTTTAGGGTCGATCAGGGAATTCCGTCTCTTTTGGATGGTTGCATGCGTCGGTAGAAAAAGTTTGAAAGGAAAGAAAGATTAGAGAGACCCACAACGATGATGATGGTGGTGGTGGTGGTGCGTAGGAGCAAGTTGTAGGCATCATTGTGGAATCTCTCTCATTGTGAAGTTTGACTCCTGAATGGACAAAAAGGAGACAGACATGGCTAAAGTTTCGGGGTTGGGGTTGGGGTTGGGGTTGGTGGTGAGACATAGAGATGAAGGGCAACAAAGAAAGAGAAGAATTGTTCATTAAAAAGACAAAAACTCAAACTAAAACACAACATTTTGGCAAAATTAAAAGTTATGAAAGATGAAGTTGTCGGGATCCTGTCCACCTGCCGGCCACCAATTGGTTCACTATATTTTGTTTGGGAGTATATATCTTGTTTTTTTTCTTCCTTTTTTTTCCTTTTTGGATGAGACATCACTCTTTGTTGAGTTGTCATTCCTGCTTATATGTTATGTCCCCATGTCCCCCTTTTCAGGTCATTCATTGCTCGTATTCACACAACTATTGTTGTCCGAAATTCGGTTTCGTAGATGTTGAATTATGTGAAAAAATAGTATTTGACCTTATTTCGGTCGGGATTATTTGTGTCGGTAGATAAAATACCTTCCATCAAAAGCCGTTCTTATTGATCTTTTTTAAAATGCCTTCTATAGAAAAATTAAAAATTAAAAAGTATTAAATATTAAATATTAAAAAAAAAATATTCACGTCAACGCCAGTCGATCAAAATTAGTCGCGTGAACTAAATTTACTACAAATATAAAAAGCTTATAACTGGATTGGCAAAAAGAAAAACATAAATTGGCTCGATTTTAATAAATTTATAACTTGTATGGTAATTTTTCCATATAAGTACGTTTGTATATATGATTCTTGATGATATGAAGAATTTTAGGGGAGTCACTTTTGAAATTGGTGGTCTCAAGAGTAGAGTCATTATCATTATGGCGAAGAAATTTCACCCAATGGTGGAGGGTCATGTGACTCCCTTAAGGGGAAGCTTCAGCAGTTTCTCGGTCATTAAAAAAGAAGATATTAGGATCGCTCTTTTCTCAAGAGTTAATCGGTCCGGGTACACAAACTCGCCATTCATTCAAAACCGCTACCGACGGAGCATGCGTTCATCATCGACCGGCAGAAGATGCTGGCATGTTTTGGATGTCAAAGTGACTGTCAGAAAACATATGTGCAAATGAATGGAAATCAATTACTAAGGGAGAGGGTACGAGCAACCCTTCACTAAGGATAAACTTCTCTTCACTGCCATTATTCTAAGTAATACCGTGATGGAACATGCGTGCGTAATCTCCTTCCAGGCTTCTACCAAAGACAGATCATCAGAGGGCAAATTTAAGGAGGCTTTCCAGGAGATGGCTTCCCATACTTGGGCTTCTTGAGACATAAAACCATAATTCCATCGACCCACATCTCTTTTACGGATCTATGTCCAAGAAACAACGAACCAAAGACAAATCTCGGGACGGTAGAATCTGCGGTTCGACTAAGAGAGAGAGAGAGAGAGAGAGGGAGGGACGGAAGATTGAGATTGAAAAACGTGGCATGATACTTTGCAAAATACATGTTATGATGTGTTTTTTTTTTTGTGAATATTGAATGATTTGGAAAATATTTTTCAAAGAACGATTATGAGAGTCCGTTCATATGTCATGTTGATATAAGTAATAGGGCTACATACTTTCAACGGTACATAGGGTTCATCTGAGGCCAGTCGATGCAGCAACTTTCTCTTTTATTTTACTAATCAGCAAACACGTCGATGTTCTCCCGCATAGCATTGTGAAAATCAAATAATCACAACCTCCCGTCTCATAAATTGGAGAAACTTGGGACTTCGAAGACAAACTGCTATCTATTTCGGTACACCGAAGCAACGTCAATTACGTCGTCTTACGCATGTCATGTGTCAAATGTGTTAGTGCTCGTGATTTATCGCGAGAGGATTTAGGTCGCAGTGTTTATCTCACTGTTTCTGAATATACGACCGGTTTGATTTTGACACAATAGAATAAGATTCGAGCAAAAATTTCCTTTCTTTACAGCAATGGGCGCTTTAGCTCGAATCAATCAAACAAACTCCAATTCACCCTCCTCAAGGTGCGCCACGAACTTGACGAGCCCACGGCCCTCTACTTCCCTGACAAACTCCACCCTGAAGGGACGATTGGCGGTCAGGCTCTTGCCCCTCCAGAACATCAAGTTCTGCTTCACCTTACCTTCCATCCCCCTCAGCTCCAGCTCCGGCACCCGCGGCACATGATACACCCTCACCGGCGCCTTCACTCTGATCCTCAACCCGATCCTCGTGAGGTCTGGCGGCAGCCCGACGTCGCTCTTGAAGGAGACCGAGGACGGCTTGGGTTCCGACTCGAGCGCAACCTTGCAGGATATCGTCGACCTTGTCTGCGTCGAGCGGATCCGCAGGGGCAGAGAGGCGGATGCCACGGACGACTGGAGAACAATCATGCGTGCCGAAAAGATGAAAAGTGGGAAGGAGGTGACGGAGAAGAAAGAGGATTGAGAGTTGGATTCGAAGGGAACGTGGTCAGAGATGAGAATTGGGATGTGACAAAACTTATAGAGAAGACGAGCAGGTACTTGTAGCTGAGAGCTAACAATCTTTCGGGTTGGATCTAACCAACAATCCTCGCCTTGTAGGGGTAGATGGTGCTTCTTCTAACTTTCCTAGATCAAAGATGACACCGCTCATTGCCTCCTACAATTTGAAGTCGGCTGCACTTCGTGGCCCTTTCAAAGTCAGAATTGCTGTCGACCTATTTATCTCCAAAGATCATGCAATCACCTCGTTTACGCGCCGATCTACTACTTCCTTACGATCGTTGACAGTAAGCCCATCGGTCCACACTATTATCCATATACCGCTTGGAAGATTCGGTGGCAGCCGACGTTCACCTTGTCCTTCACCGCGATCCTTTTCCCGTAATGGAGTAAATCATCTCCTTCAGATAGTAATTTTTCTTTTTTTGGAGGGGGGCTGTTGGAAGTTATCCACAACCAAAAAAGAAAAAAAAAGAGCGACTCTTCAAGCAATATCCTCACGATTCTGGCACGAGTTAATCCTCTCTTTTACTACAAACAGGGGAGATGAGAGAAAGGACAATTGCTAATTCAACAACAAGCTCATACTAAGCAACACCTTACTCACTGGCAATGGCATATGGAACTGGTCAAACCTTGCTGCCCCAGTGTCACCTCGACACAGATTACAGAAAATCTCAGTAGGTCATAAGGAACTGACGATTCTCCTTAGTCACTGCCTTGGAATTTCAGATGGAACTTTGAATGACAGCTTCCACTGGACGCAGATCCCAGAGAGGAAAACTTGGAGAAAATCTAGAAGTACCGCAGAAGTACTATAGGGGACAATTACTTTGTAGGAGATAAAACAACCAAAAGCTTTACAAGCCATGTTTAGTGGAGCAAACTGAATCCCAGCACCAAAAGTCACATAGATTTCTCACACGGTCACGTTAACCAGCTCACACCCATATGGAAAACATGGGACATCCGTACACATCGAGAAAAGAGGCTGAGTGTCAAAACCAAAATGGGGAGCTGTTTACATTACACAGAATTTACAGGGACTTGACTGGGAGAAACAAATTGAAGCGGAAGAGAAGATTGTCCCTGATATGTATAGAGGAAATGGCACATGCTTTTAACAAAATTTTGAGATCTTAAGTCCCTGGTATTATAGCAAAAGAATATGAAAGGAGCTTTCAGCTATTATTATATGTGATGGCTTGTGAAGCGACCGATTAGTCTGCATTGTTCTGGAAGCAAAGAAGAGATGACCTGTCCATTGAGAGGAAAGAGCTCACCATCGATGCCACAGCCATTGTGCGTGTGCTTGCCAGCTTTGATCTTCACTGACTTCACCTGCATTAATTAAAAGCTTATGTGATGTATTCTAACTACAGGATGAATACTTCACTCATCAACAACTCAGAACGCATATGTGGACAATAGCTGTCCTAAACGATATGTGTAAAAGTGTATAGCCACCAGCTCCATTTCCTAAGACGGGATATGCAGCAATGTCAGTTCCCCTAATGATTTAATTCATCCTTTTCATATTATCTGCGAAGTTCTTAGCACATTATGAAGATTCGCCAACAGACCGCATAAAATGCAAACATTTACCCAGAACAGTTATATAGATTACCAAACTTTTAACTGCCAAGGCATCATGCACCACAACCATATCCTGGATCATCCTAATGCTTTCGAATTGCAGTCAGTCTCAATTTGCGGGCAGACAGGTACAAAAAATTTCACCTTACCAAAAAAAAAAATTCCATTAATGAGAACCCTCAATTTTGAACCAATTATATACATGCATTTTCATTCAACTTCTTTCCCTTATTCCACCTTAGTCCCCAGCCCCTCACCCTCAAAACCAGATCGGAAAATAGACAAGTCAAAAGAAACCACCAAATACAAAAATGATAGTGAAAAATGGAAGAGATTCAGACAACCTAGTTCAGACAGCAGAAACGTTCAGTCCTGAAGGAAAGATGATTAGCGTGCATGTACCTTTATGTAATCAACATATGGTAGCTCAAGGTGTCCACCCATCTGAAGACGCACGAAAAATCTCAGGAGTCTCCACCTCCCACTTCCACGAACTAGAAGCATATCTAAAGTGTTGTCATCAGGCTCTGCTTTTGGTGCCACCACCTGAGAGCTCTGAACAGTTCGGCAGGCATGGTTACAGACCAATATGCCAAGAAACTGTCCCTTAGTAACTACCCACTTTTCTTCACACCTAGGTATTAGTTCTTTCTTAACTCCTGTTTCTATATCATCAGGAGGCCCAGGCAGTTCTATTGGGTTTTCTACAACCCAATGAGGCTCAGTGTCCCACTTAGGTTCAGCATCCCAAATAGGACCTGGATCAGACATTGTTGATGAAATATCCTCCTTATCATTTGTCACAGCATTACCCCATGTCCGATCATGTGTAGCATGCAGCCCAGACCATCCTCTATCTGTCCTTGATTTTGACCTTGTCCTCGGCCGGCTTGGAGTTGTTGACAGGGGATTTTGGGGATGAATAACTTCTGGTTCAGCCATGACATTGTTTCTTCCAGATGACAGGCGTTTGGATTTAGGATCTATGCCACGAACATAGTCCGATGGTTCAATGCTAGCATGAGTGCTACTGCAGGTTGTATCCGGATCTCCACCAGATATCCGGCTTGGGGTCATTATTGAGTCAATACTTGATAAGCTGGATGCTCTAGGCATGCCTTCATTGCTCGACCTTCTCATAATGTCCTTGTACAGGTCTGACATGTCAAGTAATTCACGTTCAGTCGACAGCTTTCCTTCCTGATCTTCTTGCAATGCTGGAAGATATTCCACTTCATAGTTGTATTTTGGCAAACAAAGGAACTTCAGGAAACCAGCCACAAAGTAACGCAGAGGACCAAAGCGCTTCTGATATTTCGCGGACATTTCCAATACTGAAAAGAATAATACCAAATGTTAGAGACAATTTTTGAGTTAGATGAGAGCACTTGTAATTACATGAAAGGGAGGAGGTAGTGTTAACTAGAAATGTAGTTAGGTGATTTGGACATATGTGCCTATTTTGGCCATCTCCTTTGGGCATCAAGATAAAAATATAATGGAGACATACAAGCATTTGAAAGATATAGTTTTTCTGCTTTAGTTTGAAACATCCCGAGCATTACAGAACTATACGGTAAGGGAACATAAAAATTGCAAGTTGTATTACCATCACTGACGAAGCCATAGTACGCACAAGTCATCCCAAAGTGAATGGCACCACTTTGAAGCCATTCAACAGCAAAAACATCTGTAGCAGTTAAACCACCCTGAAGCAATAAAAAAATATATCTTATTCAAGAAAAAGCAGCACAGCAATTGAACAAATACCAAAAAATCACATCACAAAAACCAAACAGATACGTAAATGAATAATTCCAAAAGTCTATGCCAGAAAGAAATTTAAGTTCCTGACATAGATCACTCAAGAGCACTGCAGGGGAAAAAAATTCACAAGCATCACTTCATTCGAATCTGGTTCACTCACACAAACAACCATTCACTATTAAATGCACTTTTAGACATTACTATTGACATTAAAATGCTCCTGCATGCTTCAAAACTTTCTGCTTCCAGAACTTAAAAAGCCTGTTCACTAATAGCCATTTTTTCAGTTTACTTGATAGTTACATAACATTTTAGCTTCTCAATTCCTCATAGTCGGAGGATCTTATAATCGTGCTTAATTTTACAACTCACTAGTGTAGAGCAATTTATATGTTTCACATGCAATTTTATTATGATAGAACACCTTCAGAAGCCTACAAGAAGTAAAGCCCGTAAAGTGATCTTAGGTTTGGGAAATAATGCTCCTGAAGCACATAGTGCTCTACTGATTCATCGAGAGGAGGAATCTGATTCCTTGAACTAATATCAGATGGTCAAGGAAGCATGTCAAAAAGTGATTTCATGTTCTTTGGGTAAAAACCATGATACAGTTTATTACATGAAGAGAGAGGTGGGGAAGAACAAAAATGTCGAGCATGGAAGTCATTTTGAAGCATAACATAAAGAAAAGAAAAATGGCTTTGTAAAAGTGGAACGAGCATTATTACAAACATTAAATGGTCGACTCTTGACATAAATAATAAAGGGGGAAAAGAGGAAATATGGAGCTCTAAAGAGAGAGATGGAGAGCATGGATCATATCAAATGAATGCAAGCACAAACTCACAAATTGTTAGAGATATGGAAACATAGTTATGTGTATGTATGCATATATACACTAACTCGATCATGTCAGTGCCACCAATCAGTGCATAAGTACATTTCATGACGCTGCAGGTCATGTTTGGAAATAATACCATAGGGAAAGCAAGTGATACCTTCACAATAGCTAAAGCTGCAGAAATTGGATCCCTGACTCCCAAAACAGTCCAAACAAGTGAATTATCAGAACCAGCAGGTATTATCCCCATAGGTATGGAAATTCCTTCTTTCTGGTTATCCCTACTAAGCAATCCATTCAAAACCTGTAGAGCACATAAAAGGTTGTGACTTACGCATCTAAGAAGAACAGAGAAAAGAAGGTAAATAGGTAAACAGGTCATTGCATTAAACTACTTCACACCTCTATGTGACACGAGTCTCAGTATCATAGAAGGTATGGCTATCCAAGTGAGATTTATACGAAGATAGAAGTGGGCATGAATCAAAGTTGCGCCATGTCTTGCATAATCACAGCAATACACACCAATTATTCATGCTATAAAAATATGAATAGCCATCTACCACAGCTGCCCAAAACAGCAAAGCAAGTAAAAATATCAGTTGCAATGCTGAAAATGTGTTCCTCATCATTAACATGTTTGCTCGCCAATTTCATTATTTAATAGATAATTGCCAAACTAAATTTGAGTAATTAACCAACATTCCTCATATTAATTTTTAAACTATTTGAGTCACTGACCAGCTTTTTATCTTGCTTAATTTTGAAGAGTACCAACATTTATTTATTCTGCCAAAAATCACCAATTATTATAAGAATCACCAAAATTGACTCAAAAACTCTGATTATTCCACTTTGTCTTTTGTTTTCAGGAACCAGCATGCTAAAAGTTCAACACTAGCTTGGTAGAAGACAAAAGGGATATGCAATTTTGGTTGTCCAACTACAAATTCTAAGATGGAACTGCATATTACAAACCTAGATTCCCAGCTTTCACGACATGATACCTCTTACAAGCATTTTTTTAATCCTAAATGTGTAGGATATCATAGTTTTCACTACCGACCATACTATCACTAGTTCTTCCCAGCAAGTATCTACAAACCCTTCCTCCCAATTAACAAGCACCAACGACCCCAGTTACTGTTAACAACTAACACCAAGCGAGATAACATATACCATAAAACATTAGAGGAAAAGTTCCATAAAAAACATTTAGGAAAGTGCTGAACTCTTTCAACACGGATACAACTTAACATATTGCATAAGATCATCAGCTCCACTGATTGCAAGTTTATACAGTATCAGACCAGAACCTTAAAACTAGCACTTATTCATTCTTTCATGCAAGGGTTTGGCAGTCCCTTGAGACATTAAATCCCATAGTAAGATATATATTTGATAAATAAAGAGTAGGAACAAATATCGTAGCAAATGACATACCTCATTGACAATTCCATCACCCCCAACACATATTATTCCTGGAGAGCATTGAGCAATGCAGATAAATAGAAGCAGCAATCAGACCGCAATAATTAAACTACAAAGAAAACTGTACAAGCAGTGAGAGCTTAATTTAGTAGTCCTACCATCAGGACAGGTGCTGAAGTCGACACTAGAAGCTAGACTTTTAGCATGACCAGCATGAGTAGTCTTAACTACCTCCAGCTGGAATCCTGCAAGCTGTTAGAATGGATCATCAATAAGAAATGGATTTCTGAATGAATGGAAGTATGCAGCTAGATGTTAGAGGAATATTCCAGATTCACCTAGAGCAACATGCATGCAACATAAGATGTAAAAATGCTCTTTTGGCTGCAGAAAAGAAATCTAGAATACATCAAAAGTGGACTCTCTTCCCTTAGTACTTGAGAATTACATAATCTAGTTCTTGACATTCAAATCGACACTGCATTCTTTTAACCATGACCATACACAAACTCCGGTTGCAAGTTAAAGCAAGGGCCACATTGAAACGGTCCACCCACAGGTGACATGAGAATTATAGTCCTCCTCCAATACATATGAGGCTTCCAAAACATATATGTGACTTGCAATAAGGAAACAACTTATCCCATATCCCTGAAGCTGATTTAGTTAGGTAAAACATATAAAATTATGCGGAACAGGAAGGTAGAAGGAGCATTCAGGATTAAAAGCCGTGTGCTTCTGGAAGTTTTTACACAACCTTATCATACGAAAAGAAGTCAATTGCAAGGATGCACAATAACAAGATGAAGTAGTCTGAAGTTTCCTTCCAGTTCTCCGTGAGACATGAAAACATAAACAGCTAAGCAAATGGCAATTGAGCTAAGGGCAGCACTAATCATGCTTCCTGGTGGCTAGATTATATAGCTTTATGGCATAAAAAACATTCAGGGAGGTGCAATTCTATCTTTTTTTCTTCTGTGCAGCTGAGCTGAGAAGAGCATGAGTGTGGGCAGCCAACTTAATTGAATAGCATGGACAAAGAACTTGCGTTTTACAAAAGAGAAGATAATCTATGAGTCTATGCCATACCTTAAATATTGGCTCAGCCATTTTGTAGAAGACTTTACTCGATCTACCTCGTCCAGATCGTGGGTTTAATATGACGAGCATTCTGGGAGGATTCTTGCATCTGAAAATTAATTCAGGTGGAGGGTCAATGGGAAGCAATTCTGAAGAAGCTTGCTTCTTTGATGAAACCATTGGGTGTGGCAAACAATTGACATAGCACTGCTGGTCAGCAAAGCCACCCACCCATTGAATTGCCTCTTCTTTGCTAGAAGCCACAAAACGGAAGTCCTTGCGACTTCTCTTTTGACCTTTCATAAAACAAAAGAAGCCGCAAGATCCATTCCTTTGGGGGTAAGAATGCACTGTAAAATGTCTAAGTCCAGCATTATAGGACACCTGTCAGAGTTATGTCATAAAACCAAAAGTTTTGTTAACAGCCTTTTCTCATTCAAGCAGTACCAATCTATCTATGGATCTATGTCCGAATATCATCCTAAGGTTAATTTTATCATCTTATTCTGCTCGAATGAAAAGGACATACCGAGACAACATCATCGAGTGGCAAGACATTGGAGCCCCAGACTAAAGCCCTGCTGGTAAGTTTAGCATTGATTGCGCCTTCTTGAGTACTTGTTTCAGCTGAACTTTGTTTCCCGTCCTTGCCATTCTTGTCATCTACATTCTTTCTCTTATCTAAAACAAGCTTCCCCGAATAAACAACGTAACCCAACAAATCGGACTTCTCATCTCCGCCGCCTCCTCCAATTATATCAATCCTGTGCTCATCCGCCTTCTTCACTTTAAAAGGATCATCGACCCCGACGCTCGTCGGATTAATATCCTGCCTGGATGCCGCAGTTTTAACCTTGTTCCGCTTCTCAGGGAAAACGACCGGTGACGCGGCGTGCCCTCCACCAGGCGAACACAGCCCCATTCTCCTCAAAGACTGCGGAGGCACCGAAACCCTAAGACTATTATTGCTCCTGGAAAGACTCCCACTCTTTTGCATCTCTGCCAATATCTACCTTCCTCTTCTAATTCCAACAACCCCAAAATTACACAGAACACAAGGGAAGTAGCATCACATCCCGGGCGCGCGCGCGCTCTCAACAGCTTCGGACAGATCCTATAATCGCCAGTCTTCCACGGTGACACCGATTCAAACAACGATCCGAGTAGGAACAACGCCTAGCCTCGCAGATCAGATCGGCCAGCTAAATCCGCACATTTCCCTCGATCAACTTCCCCCTTTTCCTCAAAACACGAATCCGATCCAAGGGAAGAGCACCGCAGAACCGAGAAACAGCCCCGATCGGAAGAACCGAGCTAAAACGGAGAATTACCAGCTGAGAATTCGACCAACTACCACCACTCCCCCCCGCCGCGAGCGCTCCGCCGCCGCCGCCCTCGACGGATCGAAATCGCCGGACGAATGCGCAGGACCCCAAAAAAAAAAGGAGGAGAGAGACTGAAAATTAAAAAAAAAAAAAGAGGATAAAGAATTCTTCGCTCCTTCGAAAGATAAAGAAATAGAACTGGAGACGGGAGGAGACGAAATGGAAAACAGAGAGAGAGAGAGAGAGAGAGAGAGAGAGAGAGAGGAGGCGGGGGAGGAGGGTTTGGCTTTTATCCTCTGCTTCGCCACCCATTTCTAGCTTCAACGTGCGAGGGCTCCTGATTGGTCCACGTCGGCGTTCGCCTCCTCGCTCCCTGCCGTTTGACGTGTGATTCAGTAGTTAGCAGTAGGACACGGAACTCCCACCTAACGTTAAACGTTTTTATTGATAAATTGAACAATTAGCTTAATCAACTAATTAAATGGTAATGATTGTGCGACTTTTTATTAAAAAATTTAAGTGTATTTGAAAAGTATATGAAGAATTGCAACGGTTGGGAGGAATATTCGAGGAAAATTACAAAAGAGGAGTCTCGCTTTTTAATATTTTTTTGGAGCTCCTTTTTCGAAAAAAGAAATGGTTAGATAATAGATAGTGGCCATTGCCTTTCTGATTGGAATGCATTTTAACAATTGGTGTCGGCTAAGGGTGTGCATGATTCATGACAATCTGGTTTCTCCCTGGAGGAGGAATCGGACCGCTTAAGTCTTGGACCGGACTGAATAGAACTCGTCGGTCCAATTCCTAGAAAATATAATGGCTCGGTAGGATACTAGAAAAAATCTATAAAAAATTGAATTTTTTACTTATTTTTAAGAACAAAATTATTTTGGTAAAGTTGAGTAAAAATTAAAATGTTAGAAACTTAAATTGAGTTATTTTAACTTTTTTACATCTTTATCTTTTATCTTTTATAAAAAAATTAACATATCTAGTCCGACCTTTCTAGGAATCGGGAACCGAACCGAACCTCCGGTTCTTGGCTAGTCCGGGCGGTTCTCGGTTCGGGCAATCCACATTGCTCACCCCTAATGTCGGCTTCTTCTCAATTTATTTTAATGCATTTTATTTTTGGGTCAAATTATCTTATTTTATTTCAGTGGATATATTTATAAACAGAAACAGTTTTATGTCGTTTTCGATTTATCTTGTGGGACTCGAGCTTTTGGAGATAATGATGGGGTGGAGCAGGTGGCATCGGGAGTGAAGCGTGGGTACATTCGCGTTGTACATTCGCGATATCTTCTTGGAAATAGCTTGTACGCTTTTAAGATTTCTATTTACAATATGGTTTCAAAATAATAATAATAACATAAATATACCATTCGAAAAAATTAAAAGAAAAAAAAATAGTTCATGCACCACATCTATCACTATTGATTTAGTTCGATTCAATTTCAAAACCACGATGTATTGATCCAGCCGAGAAAGGCATGAAAAGATATCGTGCATCCGCGAACACCATCAAAATATATTCTTGATTAATCCCGATTCGAGGAGTTCGTTCAAAATTACGAATATTTTTATCCTCAATCGATGATGCTCGCAATATATTATCTATAAAATAAGCTTAAAGGAAAAGGATTAACCTCTTTTGAGAATTACTCGATGTTCGGACATAAAAGAGATGAGCAATGTTTCTTTTTTTACCATCGAATTTTTTGGAAAAATATTTCTATACATGGATATTTAGTACTTTATTTTTTAAAATTTCATCTATAATGATGTTAGCAGATCAATAAAAGGACTGCTAGTGGTTGCCAACCCTCTTACCTAACGTGTTGGCTCCATCCATGCAAATTCAACGAAATATCATTATAATTTCCTCCAATTTGATTTTATATGTCAAGAATAAGAAATTCCCCCCCCCCACCAAAAAAAATGCTTTTGTGAAAATCAACGACACTAAATGACATCTTTAGCATATTAATAGGAGCAAAAGTAATTCGCTTTCAAAAATTCCTTAAAATTAAAATTTACAATTGATCAAGTCGAGAAGATTGGAGTCGAGCTTTGAGCCCATCGATGTCTCGACTAAATCGAGTATCGAGCACTCCGTATTAACTTGCACTATGTGATATACGGAAAGTATGTGCTTTGCTCCTCTTGGTCGCGACTCTATTTTTTTTTTGTGACAGCAATCATTTCTCGAGTAATTACTCTTTTCTGAACAAGAAATTAAAACTTTGGCAAAAGCGATAATATTGGGAAAGCAAAGCATCTTATAAAACCACGAGATTCCACTTGCAGGACGTTTTGTGATCACCAATAAGCCTTACAATGTCCATCGCATCAACCATCCGTCCGGATTTCTGATTATGTGAATGCCATTAAAGCTTTAGGACCCACTTATTTGATTGTTTTGTAATTTTCTGGTGTTTATATAACGAAAGTTTAGTCTATGCATGAAAAACTTTTTTTATTGATCGAAATTAATAAGCTCAAATTGAAGAAAAAATGACTCCCCATTATTTATGAGACCGTAAAACCACAATATGAATGGGAAAAATTTGAATTTCATGGAAAATAGTTCATTTTATCGTGAAGTTTCTAATAATAATGTGTATATGACATTGTGTTTTTTATGCACCTTTTACATCGTGTCGATTTTTTATTGGGATGCATAGCCGAAGCCTAACATTCTCGGAATTCGAAGCGTCCAACAAAACCACAAGGTGCCATTCGGGCAACATGATCTAATCATCAATGCATGCACTACAATGTCCATCACATCTAACGTTTGACTGTAATACCTAATTGAAAATGTCATTGAAACCTAAGTGCAAATTCATAAGTCGATAAATAAATTATTTAACGTGAGACTCGATTCAACCAAAACCACGCAAGGGCCAATTTGAGTAAAATTGCGATTATAAAATGGATAATAATACGAATGGTTTCAAAATTTTGACTTAATCTACAACGTGGCTTCAGGATTTTTAATTTCTTTAATAAGGTTCTTGCACTTTAATCCGGTATGCAATTTAGACAATAATTTTTTAATTCATCCAATATAGTCTATGAACTTTTAATAGATGTTCAATTCGATCTCTAAACTTCATGAGAATATTTAATGTTATCATTCTATTAATTAAAGTTCGTGAACAGTCATTGAACATGTACCGAAAGTTCAAGAACCGCATGTGATAAATTAAAAATTCAAGAACCTATTCCACATTGAGTCAAAACCTAATGACTATTTACCTTACTTTCCCATTACAAAGAAAAAGATAAGAAGGATATTTTCTTGGAACCATTCTTTCAACCCAAATTGTGTCGTGATCCTCTTGGCAAGCCTCTCGTATTATTGAACATGAAAATTTCAATATTTAAAATCTACGACTTACTTCTATATTCGAAAGGGGATTTTGCAAAATCTCGATGTACTTAACTTTTGAAACACACTTACATAATCACGTTATCCAGAAAAGTTAGATGCCCATTTACATAGTAGAACATGCTAATCCAAATTATCCACGCAACTCGATAAATACACGAATAACATGCATACCATCGAACGCAATGGCTTAGCAATAAAATCATCACACTGTCTTTCTCGAGATCACAATTCTCGAGTTATGACAGGAGCGAATCTCTCTTGCTCTCGTGCTTTGAGCATGTGCAGCTCAATGCTGCGGTGATGGCTCATATAATCAGAGGCAGGCCACGTAATTATGGTTCAAATCAAACATTTTGAAACACGGATAGAGCTCTTATAGTAGTGCCTATTAAGTGTAATTTCTTCCCTTCTCCTCGTGCTTGTCACTTTGAAAAAAAAAAAGCATAAAACTTGCTTCGTCCTCGACACAAATACGTTATCGTCTCATCACTTCATCCCTAGACAAATATCAGAGTAAGAAGCACGGGAAAGTTTGAAGCACAAGCTACCGTTACGACAAACCAAGCTACTCACTCGCTAATTAGTGGAAGAACAAAGATCGAAGGAAAGATTAATTTATAGGATGAAGTCGACCCATTCAATAGATTAAGCATGTCAATTACGTAACCCACTGCTGGGAACTTATCCCGAAGAGGAATTGGTAAATCGACAAACAAAGGGTCTCTCTCTCTCTCTCTATCTCTATGGCTCTGATTTTGTCCTTTCCTCTTTGAATAATCAACGTGAAGAGCATTTGCTCTGGACTGTGACAATTGCCGGTCCACGTCAACATCGTATTGGCTCTTGGACACTTATGAATGTCGAGGCTAACTTCACAAAACCACCTTCAAAGTTTAACTCAATCCGCATGTCATTCTCAAACTTTTGATTCATTCAATATAACTTTTAGATTTCGGCCTAATGCGCGATATTGTCATCAAACTTTTAATCTACACAATATCATCCATCGTGCAATTTGGTGGGAAAATTATCCAAAAAGTCCTGAAACTTTTCACATTTTTGTTAATTTAATATTAAATATTTTTCACGTTTTACCAGTTGAGTCAATCCAGTCAATTCTGACTATAAATCACTAGCATAAATTTCGTTTATTTTAGATGGCATTGCAGATACAGACGTGGATAATTTTTAGTAACATCTTAATATTTTTCAAAAATCTTATTATTTTATCCTTTTATTATATTTTTTTCCCTTTTTAATCCTTTTCTCTCTTTTTTTTCCTTTTCTAGCTGGAATTTAGTCAAATAGACTTAATTAGCAATATATGAAAAGATTCATTACTCAATCCACACAATCAAAAGATTTCGAATTCCTAAATCTTGTGTGGGGTCTTGTCCAATTCGTGTCCGCACCAGATTTCGAACCCAGTGAGGTCAAGAAAAGCCTTAGCGGATCAACAAGCTCACCAACGGAAAGCTGGGCCTAAACTCCAAAGCAACCCAAAACCAGGAAATCAGGGCTTGCACGCAGACTGTGCAGCCCACCCACGACACGAGTCAAACGACGACTCGGACCCAGTCCACAGGTTTGAAGAGAATGCTTAGAATATATATAAAAATTACCATTCGAAAGAGATGGAAAAATTAAGGAAATTTGATAGGAAAATGACACAAATAATTTATTGGTATTGGTCCAATATGTAATATGTCAGCTGAATTATCGGTAATTGTTTGTCATGTCTCATTTTCTTTACTCATACGGCAAATGTGACGTTATTGGATGACTCCACGTTAATAAATTCATTTGATGTGAATCAATAGAATGATAATATTAGATATTTTCACATGATCTATAGATTGAACTAAACATCTATCAATAATTTATGGATTACATTGCATATATTAAAAGTCTAAAAACAATGCCAGACATTACATTAAATTTCCGGAGATCGTTCATTTTCTCAAAATTGATAGATTTATTTGGATGATTTCCCTTCCCTCATTGATCATTATCTCGATATCGATTTTATCTCGGAGGAAGTTCCTGGACAAAAGAATGTGATAAATATATTAATTTTGTCCATTTTTAATCATTGAATCCAAGAAAAACGTTGACATAAGAGTCTTTATCTTTTCCTCTAATGTAGACCTGATTATGAATGCGGAAGCCAATAGAATGCGTGCAAAGATGAGTTTCCGCCTGTTTGGACAAGGTTATTCATTTAGAAGTCCGACCTGGCGGTATAAAATTCTAGCTAAGCTGACATGATTTGAAGATTCAAAAACACACGTGCATACACACACACATATATATATATATGTGCACACACACTTATATTTACCAAGAGTCGACTCGGATCCGTTGACCCTCAATAGGAGTCAACACATGTTTTTTTTCTTACTTAAAGCAAACAGATAAGTATTTCTTTGGCAATTCCATTGTTGTCGAAAAGGAAAAATCTCGAAAAACACAATTAAATGGGCTCCGTGAATCAATTTCTTAAGCATTTGCCACTCTTGAATGGTTGAGGCCGAAGCGATTGAATTGTCAACATAGGATGGACAACATCTATATTAGTAATTCCCATCCAAAATTAGTCGAATGGACTAAATTAACACGAATATAAAATAATTATGACTCGATGGATAAAAAAACTACTAAATTGACAAAATTACGATAAACTTAATTTTTTTTGGATTATTTTGTCATCAAGTAATTAAGACTTTGTTCGTTTCACAAAAAATATATCATTTCTGGAAATTCTTTTTATGGGAAATCATTTTATAGGAAAATGACAATATTTTCCGACGTTTGTTTATCAAAGACCGTCGGCTCGCCAGCCTTGAGCAAAGTCAAGGTACGTCGTTAGCGGCCGTAATTTTTAAAGGTAAATGAAAAGCACGGCAAACATTTTCCCCATTTTTGAAGGTGTTTTTTTCATTGGTGGAAAAATATTTTTCTTAACTATTTTATATTCCATGAAACGAATGCTGAAAATTTTGAAAAATATTTTGTATAAAAATTATTTTCCGTAAAACGAACGAAACATAAACTCTCGAGTTCTCATCCCTTCCTTCCAAATGAATCGCCCCAATCCACCTCCATTTGCTATGCTTCTCCCTCCAGTTTGGTTGCCCTAAAGCCCTCTCTCCCAAATCTACGCTGTCGTGGATTCGCTAGAGGAACGAAAAACAATGCGGCGAGTTTCGACGAAGCACGACCATGGAGACCTCCACCGCAACCACCAGTAGCGCGGCGAGCAGCAGTCAAACGACACTCGGAAAATTCGGAAAGGCAGTGCATACACCCCCAACCATTTTTATTTTGTTTTTCTATTTCATTTTTTTTGAACTCTTATTCGAATTTCATTCTCGACAAAAAAGTTTTGTTTCGGTTGTCAAAAGAATTAAGTATTGGTCCGCCGATGAGTTTGGATTATTATTTGAGAGTAATTTGGCTATCTTAGGCCTTTATTTAAGATAATGTATCATGTAGAGCTAAAGCACAATTGACCGCCCAACTGAAAAACGGTTCGGATTGGTCCGATTCTTTGGAGTTTTGGTTTGGTTTGCGGTTTCTAATAATGAAACCGGTTCTCGGTTCTTGGGAAGGCGAGACTGGACCGGACCACCTGAATAGAAAACTAGAAGCGACTTAGTTTCCCTTTCTCTGAGTTATCTCAATATCAATATTTCTCTAGTTTTCTCCCTTAGGCATTACTCAAGATTCTATCGCCCTAAGTAAGTCTACGTCAATACCCCATTTGTCTCCCTCTCTCTCTCTCTCTCTCTCTCTCGGGTCCCATTAGATCGCTCGGGAATAGGACCAGTCCCATCGGTCCGCTTTTCGGTTTCAGGGGGGACTGAACTGCCTGAGGAACCGATCACCCCTAATCTTTTGAAAAAAATCGAAGGCATTTTAGCTCATTATGTGGAATTTTCCTTATAATAATCAATGATCAACATGTGGACACCCTTTTTTTTTCTATTTTAAGATAGATAAATTGAAAGATAAACATGTTGACTCGTCATTTTAGATGTATAACTTAGAATATATAATCCATGTCATCAAATAACATAAAAATATATTCATAATAAATGAATTAAGAATTTTAAAGGCGATAGTACACGTTAAGTTAATTTATATCGTGTTTTTTCTTCCTTTTCTTTTCCATCACCGTCACACCGCATGCAAAAATCCCACCCTCGCGTTGCGCTGGGCCGTGCTGAGCTGGAAATCCTCGGCAGCACACGCGTCGATCTACCAACGGCTCCCGCGGGGTGCCCCCGCCCAGATCGTATCCTGACCGTCTGTTGACCCCGTCTGGTGTCGTCCCCAAGAAGCGAAATTTTTCTGCTGCCGATTCAAATGATTGCCTTTGCCTTCGCTCTTTCGTTCCTCTTGGGCTCTCCCTCTCCCTCTCCCTCTCCCTCTCTCTCTCTCTCTCCTCCGATATAAGACCTGCCCGTGTTCGCTTGTCACACCTTTTGACCCATCTCGGTCCTCTCCTCTCTCTTCCCGAATCGCACGTAGGGAGGGAGGGAGGGAGGGAGAGGGAGAGGCGGTGAGTGAATTGTGCTGATTTACTTCGAGGGTAAGTCGGATTGCTTCGTAAGTTTTGATATTTTTTTCCCGTCGATTGAGCAATCGCTTCTATGGCGAGTCTTTTCTTTTGGGTGTTTGAGATTTTTCAGCTTGGTTTCTTTTTTTGCTTTTTTTTTTTTGGGAGAAGGAGAAGGGGGGGGGGGGGACTCTCTGTTTCTTGGTCGATGGTCAACTGGGGTTTTTTGGTTTCAATTACATGGATTGAAATAGAGTCGTTGACTGCCGACGACCAGTGTTTTCAAGTTTGTTCCTTTCTGTCTTAATTGGTCATTTTCAATCTTGATTATGCTTTTTCGGTTTATTTTGGTCCTTTCCTTCTGGGCGTGTTTTGTGGACGTGCTACGAATGGTTTCCGGAGTTTCGAATTAGTTGAAGAGATGAATTTCGTGAATTTTTTTAGTTCGAGGTGGATCTGAGGGTAGGAACCAAGAAGCTCAATTCGCTGGATCTGTTTGCTTCCCTCGAGTACCTCTCTCTTCCACGTGAAATTTGTAACTCTTTACCAATTTTTGCGTCATAAGATGCTGATTGTTCGCTGTATCGTGGGTGGATTTTGAATTTCTGCCCAATGTCCTGTAAAATCGTTTCTTTTGACAATATCACTATTTCTTTTATTTTTCTGGGTTCAGCAGATTAGGATTAGAACCTTGTGGAGCCTACCCAACATCTGGAACCTGGGTAATTGAGTCGGAATTCAAATTAACTTACCCAGTTTCTCTCTTTCAAGGCTCAGCCAAGAACGCAACTTGTGCAAAGTTACCACTTTTTTTGACTTCCTTGTTTCTTATTTTGTCTGTTGTAAGGCTTATGTTTTGTCTTTTAAATGCAATCAACTATACTGACGGTGGTCAAAGTACGGGTTTTGGATGAGGTTTTGGGCATAACTATAAGGATTAGCAATCGAGAGATGGCTGAGATAGTGTTTACCAAAACGGCAGTGATATGAGTAATAGCTTATTGTGAGATGCACTCATAACCTATTGTTATGTATACATTGGAGACTTCTTTCTTTTCCTTTGGCTAAATATTGCCAATAGTTTCTGATCTAGATTATTTCTTCAATTGATACGGAAGTCTCACATAACATGAACATACCAGGCTTGTGTATTTGGTTCCATTGTCTTTTCTCTCTTAGTGATTGAATTGTCGCAGTCTTTTTCCTTGTGTATGCTCTGAATTGGTGTTTATGCTATTCAACAGCTGAGGATAGATGCCGGCTCTACAAATGAAGGCCAAACCCTTCGCGACTTGCGAGAAAGATGGATACCTGCATAGTTTATGTGAGGACTCGAGAAAAATTTCTAAAAAGAAGAGCTCTTTGCTGTGGAAATCCCACGAGGCGTTAGATATGGAGACAATTGAATGTCGAAGTGGTATGTTCGTCAGGTTCATAGTTTAGTGTCTTAAAAGTGAATCTTCCCTTACACCCGTCTGTCTTGCACACGTTTTTGGGCTCGAGTAGGCAGACATCCTTGCACCCTTCATACTTGCCATTTTCATGCAGATTTTGACTCCAGTTATACTTTAGACTTCAATAGTTAGATTTAACACTGATTTTTTTGGTGGGTTTTAATGATGTAGGAGCTATATCAGAAGCAACCAGAATTGATGAAGCCATTGATTCTGAAAAAGACAGCCAGCAGGACATCCTCGAGTCTCAAGAACGATTGTCGTTCTCTGAAGATCTAACCTCTCCAGTAGTTGTAAGTTATTGATTTTAGAAGCTTTTCTGAATTAGTACATGATGCCAGGGGCCTTCACTAGAATTCCTTTATCAGACAGCTCTGTTTTAATTTTTCACATCATTCAAGTAACTCTTTTCTTTCAGGATTATGCTCTTTAACTACATTGAAAGCACAAACCGCTTCTAGATTGTTTCTGGAATTTACCTCATCATTAGATTGGTTTGTAGTTGAAATTGGCATTCTTTTCCTGATAGTAGGAAAAAAATAAGGGTAAAGAAGTAGTTTTTTTTCTCTCTATTTGAAGAGTATCCTGGAAAGTGATATAGAAATTCCATAGCACTGAGCATTGTTGAAGCAAGTCAGAAAATATACGTGATCAAACTATGTAATCTATTACTGGATGTGATTGAACTATGGAATCTTTTTCTAGATTTTTCTTCGGTGCACATTCATAAGTCGGCAGTATGAGTATGGATCTTTTCTGAATGGACAGCTTCAAGTATGGATGTGAATCTTTTCTTATATGGATATGAATATTTTCTAAGTGGTTTTGGGAACTTTAATGACTCTAATATTCGATGGAAAATTAGGAGAACTGAATATATTCTAACTTTCATACCTTTCTGCAATTCCTGTTAAAGGGGCCTGTATGTTCACATAATCTTTCTGGAAGTTTAAAATTGTCGTTATGTGATATAGTGACTTGCTTTTCCTGGCAGGACTCTTCACAGGCTCCATGTCCTTCACCCTTGGGAAAAGTGTCCTCTGTACCTGTAGAGTCCAAGGTCACCAACAGCATCTCAAATGTTACTGATGATAAAGGTAATTGGGATCAGTAACCCTATATTATCCAGTATCTTGATTTTTTGTTTCTTGGATGCACAATTTATTTTGCAATGGATCTTCCACGCGGCAGGCATTTCTCTTTGGTCAATTTGTGGTATTAAGTTAATATAGATCCGGGAAGAAATAATGTGAAAGAAAATAATTGAATCGGGATAGAAGATGATAGTAAATGGTTGATTGATCTTGGTATGTAAAATTCTCAGACACTTGCTTTTATCATTATCAATGTTTAGGATGGGATATGTCTTGCTGAGGTTGATACCGTGCGGTCATAATTTTTACAGCGTGGGACCTACTTTGGTTGATAGATATTAGTGGTGCACTTCACATGAAGATTTTTAGTGTTGGTACATGCACATGGGTACTTCTTCTTTTGCCATGCTCCATAGAAAGTGTCAATTTGGAGCTCAGAATGTCCAACAAAAACTAGCAACTTTGAACCCCAGAAGACTAAGAGATCCTTAGAGAGCAAGCTTCCACTGTTAGAACAGAGCAATTTAGATGGGCGAAAGTTTCTTCCACCACCTTCTACTCAGCTGTAGCAATGAGAGGGAATCATTAAACCACTCTTAAGTTTCTAACTCAATTGCAAAACCTTAGGAAGGCAAAAAAAGTGTTATTTTTTATTGTAAAGACAATCGGGAATTCTGGCTTTCTTGTATATTTCTGGAGTTGGCCAATTTAGCCGAAGTTTATCAACCTAAGGAGAAAAGTGTCTGAGGTACTTGTGAAATATTGGACGTGATTAGTTTTTTTAGACAGTTTTAGTATTTATGGTGGCTCTTTTGTGTTGTATATGCCATGGGGGTATGACTGCCCTGGTGAAATTGCAAGTTCAATCTTTCATATCATTTGCGATCAATGTGTATTAGACCCCACCAGTTGATTTCTTAATACGTGCTTACTTTTTGCATTGCCTTACATAGTCTTTCTCATCTCATATTATCTTTTCTCATTTGTTGCAGGGAGGGAAGATTATTCTGCGAAGAAACAAGTGGAAATCAGCTCTGATAATTCCAAGAGCACTAATTGCTCCACTCACCTATCTTCACACGATTTGGATCTACACTTCTTGGATGATGTTGATGGTAACACTAGGAGAGACAGTGACGGTACAATGGCATTAGATGATATTATGAAAAGTAGCCTTGTTCGGCAACTCGAATGGACTGAATCCAATATGCTTGTTGACATGACTGGGAATTGTGTCATGTTGCCCTTTCCATTACCAGAAGAAACAGTAAATGCATCTTTTTTCCAAGGACAGACATTAAGTGACGAGCTCTTGATGAATTCAGAGAGTGCAATATTTAATATGGTGACCCATCATTCAAAGATTTGTGATCAAGCTCTTGCTAAATGCAGACCTACTGATTCAGTTGAAATGGACTCCTTTGATTCCTTCTTGTTTATTAAAAATTTTCTTGACCTATCTGATATGGAAGCTAACTCCCTGCCAGCACTACTGCCTAAAGAAATGATAAGAGGGAAGCACATCACCTTAGTTCTTGATCTGGATGGTATGTGCACTTTCTTCTCGTGTAGAGTTTCCTCCCGTGTTTTGACTATTGATTGCCGTGTTCTCTCTCATGTACTGTTTCTATTATTTTCATTGTTGGTTCAATGAAATTAGGTTTTCCCTTGGATCAATTCACTTCTTGAGGTGATAGTTGATATTCCCTTAGAGAATCTGAATCTTGATAAACTTCCTATTTGCAGAGAAGAGGACTTTTGTTTCATATTTTTGCTTTTGCAGAAAATCAGGTTTTGGTAATTATTTGAGGGTTAGACTGCACAAACGATCTTTGAGCATGGAGCACTCCGGTGCGCGTCTAAACTGCCTTATAATCATGTTTATTTGAGAATCTATTCATTTTTTGTTCTTAGCTAGACATTTGAAATTTAACATAATCTTTGCTTCGTTAGTATCACTCAAGAGTGTCACTTTCTTCTCAGAGAAAGTGATGGTTGTTATTTCTCCATGTAGATAGCTGCATTTCCTATGTTCACTCGATAGAGCTTCTAATTTTGACGTTCATTTGCTGCAACATTACAGAAACTCTTGTCCACTCTACTTTGCAACCGTGTGATGATGCAGATTTCACAATACAAGTTTCCGTGAACATGGAAGAGCATACTTTTTATGTTCGTCAGAGGCCTTACCTCAAGACATTCTTGGAAAGGGTGTCGGAGATGTTTGAGATTGTTCTGTTTACAGCCAGTCAGAGGTTTTATGCTGAACAGCTTCTGGATCACCTGGATCCTGATCGGAAGTTCTTCTCTCGTCGTGAATATCGCGAAACATGTGTTCTATCAGATGGTATTTTCACTAAAGATCTGACAGTCTTGGGAGTTGATCTGGCGAAAGTTGCTATAGTTGACAACTCTCCCCAGGTTGGTTTATCCTTTCCAATCAACTCTGCCTTAATATGGCGTCTAAACTTTTGGAGCGCTTATATGGGTAAAAAGAAAAAGGGAGAAAGAAAAACCTGCCCTTTTGTGTTTAGTGACCTTGAGAACTCGTAGTAGCTAAGGAAGTAGCTGGTTATTTTAAGAATACAGTTTTCCATATCCTTTGTCAATGGGCCCTTTAATTCTGTTCTCTATGCATCTTAGGTATTCCGGTGGCAAGTGAATAACGGGATCCCGATCATGAGTTGGTTCGACGATCCATTGGATAGTGAGCTGATTTCGCTACTTCCCTTCCTGGAGTCTCTGGTTGAGGCAGATGATGTTCGTCCTATCATTGCAAAGAGATTCGGTGGTAAAGAGTAGTTTGTAGGGTGTGAGAATCCGGCTAGTCGAAGCAGTGGTTCTGGGGCTCCTAACATGGGAGGCTCGAAGAATCTTGAGTTGACTTACGCTAGCATTGGCTTTTCAGTAATAATTGGCAATTGGTCTTGTCATCAGGTTTTCTCTAGGTTACTTCGTTTTTGGGGTGGGTCGCGGGGCTGGTTAATCATAGTCGTAGTTACAATTTGATTGGAAGTCAGAAGCCTTGTATAAATTGTAGTTGCTGCTTGTGAGGTTGTCCAACGTGTATATATTTTTTGACTGGCAGTACAGGTCTCCCCAATTGTATATATCCATCCAAGTTATAGGACTATTGTTCTCGATTTGCTTCAGTAATAAATATCGTATCGTGCATTATGGTTCTTCTTCGTGACACTTTTGGTCATCGGCTGATGGAAGTTGTCCTCTCTCCTATTTTAGCATCTGCCTGAGTTACAGAACCGCGAAGGACATGTTTACCTTTTTCTGGTTTCCTGGCCATGAAGACATTTTAATTGAAATCATTCATGGACCCGGTTACAGACTCTCCGCCGGACCGAGGTGAGGGGAATAATACATCAGGACCTCTATAACCTTTGGCATTAACAAACAGCATTTCGTCGAAAGGGAAGAAACGAAACGCCCCTGATTTGTCCATTGGGCCAGACAAAAGCATAATACTGGCAAGAAGAATCACAGGATACAAATACTTACAAAACTGCTTAAGAATCACAATTTTCACAGCAATACACAACTAAGAAAATCATAAACAGTACAATGATCCCATTTATACACTAAGGAACCAAATCAAATATGAGCAAAATTTTGAAGGCTTGGACAAATATCAGAAAGCACCTGAAATGCGCGACTTGACGGGCTTGGGTTTAATTTCTAGGTTATTAGAAAGCACCTGAAATGCGCGGCTTGACGGGCTTCGGTTTAATCTCTATCCTCCTCGGGTAAACCAAAACAACCAACCATGAAGGCATCGCTATATCTACACTACCTTCGCATACAGAGTACGTAAGCAGATGTCAAAATGAGGCTGAAGTTGTTCTTCGCAGCCGATACTTTGGCTGGGGAGGGGGTCCACACAGCAACATCGTCTCAAACTCCTGCAAAATTGAAGTACACCCGATTTAATGACTCATAAAAGCTAAACGCAATTTACTGAACAACAAAACCATTACAAACACCATTAATGTGCAACACATAGGATATAAGTGCTTGAAGTTTCCATTAGAAACAGTTCTCATCAGATAGTCAATAAGATCTGTCGACAACATTACTCTAGAGTAAATTTCACAGATCTAAGGAAAACCATTAATTCTTTTCTGCCTTACCTCTAGATATCACAGTAATGACATAGATTAAACCTCAAGAAGGTAAGAAACCTCCAAAGCACCAGGTTTCTCCACTAGCATAATTTTTCAATGAAGATCTCATCGATTTTTTTTTTCCAGTTTGTCTAAATTTTTTGCATAGACAGGAAGACTGACTAAAGTCTAAAAATGCCGGAGCCTGTTCAGGCAATAAGAACCTCACTTAATCCTCAAACTAGCCCACTTTTGCAAGTTCATTGCACCTATGACAGCTTAGTGAAAGGAACACACAGCCAGAACTACCAACCCCAGACGTCAATCTTTTGAACTTAATAGCCTAGTTCCAACAAATTAAAGAAAAGCGAAGCTTGCTGACCTCATCTTAAAAAAATTTTACAAAAGACTAAGATTCAAAAAGAATATTGTGCACAGAATGATTACCAATAGAAGCTCTTCTTTTATATGGAGAGTAAGGATGATACTGGGAAAAAGTACCAAAGGATACCAATCCTAAACCCCATTAATTATGGACAATCTAACAAACCTAACAAAGTGCAAAGCCATGTATTCTTGGTAGTATAAACGGATGTCGCAACACCCTCAACTGTTCTGAGGTTTTCTCCAATTATCTATTACTGCAATAATCTTTCCATTTGCTGAAGCACCCAGGATACAATTTGCCTGAACTTAATAGCTATTACCATGGAAGTACTTACCTCCAACTACACCCAAATCCACAACCTCAAGTACAAAAAGAAAAATACCACCACATTAGACATGAACTTACACCTTTTCAATTTGCAAATAATACCCTGAACATTCATAAAGTGGTAATCCATTACCTAGTCAATAAAGGGAACCACAATTGCAATCTTTGTCCTACAGTAAGAAGTGCAATAAACTTCTTTTTCTAGCCTCATGTGAAAGGCAGCATGGACCCATAGAACAAGGGGCATGGCCCAACACCACAACCAGCTTAACATTTTAGGATAGGAGTCCAGAATCTATACCAGGCGTATCTCTTCACAAGATGCTCTGAAAATTGGTCAGTTAATTCCCCAGCCACCTTCCTAAGCCAACACGCCACATTAACAAGTCTTATGCATGCTACCTCCAGGTTCTCAAATAATTGATAATTATGGCTCCAGCTCACTTCCTAGAATATGACTAATCCTTGCTCATTATGCAAAAACAATCATTATATCTTCCTCCAGAATTTCCAAGTTAGACTGAGAAAATTCTAGTATGAAGCCATCAACCCCAGAACTCATGACCAATTCTCCTCTTCTAAGGATAAGTTGTCTCCGCCTCTGGATGACCAAAGATTGTACATATCTCTCAAGTCCTCTTCCTACGAAGTAAAACCATCCACCCTATCTTGTGTGCACAAACATAATTTAAACTGGAAACTCCTTATGCCACTTAATAATGGCTTTCCCTCGATGAATGTTGTTCATCCAAGTTAAAATCCACATTCACTGTATTACATGCTCGCAATCTCAAGCAGAAGGGTAAGTTTTGGTCCTTGTCTCCCTTTTGCAATTATAAGGCTACAGACAGCATTTGTAACCTAATGAGGAAGGGCGAAAGTTGCCTTGCATTCTTTTGTCCCTCTCTTGCCTGTCGAGCCTATGACTCCATTCATGCTTCCAGTGACATTGATTTTTCAGCTTGACTTTTCCAAAGCAATCCTATTTGACATTTCACAAAAGGAACACCACCCTTTACCTCCTTTGTGTCAATAAGACCAAACTCAGACAAAAAGCTTGTTTCCCTAGTCCTAAATTGTCCAAACTAAGTACAATCACTCAATCTGACTTTTCAAGTTTCCACAACAACGTTGGCCATGCTGAAGCTGGTAAACCTATAATTTTTTAGGAAATCCATCTCTCTAACAAAATCCAAGAAATCATTGACTTTGAGGCAAATCAGTTATATCAAGAGGGAGAAGTAAACCCTATCACCAGGAGAAGCACAGGATGATGGCAGCAAGTTTAGATGGAAGCAATAAGCACAAGTTTATTTAGATCTTCTTATGAGAGGAAGCTTTGCGAGTGAGGGATTTTTCCTGAAATTCAGCAAAAGTGAACTGCCCCTCCCTCGATTCAACTTTCCTGTATATGAAGAGCCTTTGCCATAACTCTACATCTCTCATAAGGACACAGGACAATGTAAAGTCAACACTCAGAAGTTGGAATATTAGGGGTTTCATCAGATGGTCAACCCACAGAGCACTCGAAGTTGCATTAAAGACCATAATCCAGAAATCCAGTGGGAGGAACAAGTACTAAATCGCTGTCCTTAAATGAAAAGACTGACCTTTCGTTTCCTTAGCCTTTCATTTTCCTCTTCTAGCCGCGAAACTTTATTCTCCAGCTCAGTTGTGTAAGCCTGTTTGGAGACACCAATAAAATTAGGGTAAAATTGAAAGAGAGAAACAGGCAGACATTTTAACATTGCAAAAAAACCATTAGACTGAGTCAGCCAAGCTTAAACAACCAATACAAGCCAAAACTCACCTGCTTCCTCGCTCGTGAACGAGCTGCAGATTCCCGATTTTTTATCATGCGCTTTTGCCTCCTTTCGACACTCTTATCCATTACTTCTTCATGAGTGCCTCTTTTCCTACCACTCGCATGTGAATCCGACAAAGTTCCCATCAATGGTGAAGGTAAAGCAAGCTGGTTATCAGGATAAGGAAGGTCCATCATGGAACCAGCTCCCATTTGCAGAGGCTGTGGCATAGTCTGAGACGGCATGTATATACCCATTATGTTTTGCTGTGGGTGAGCAAACTGAGGTTGTGGGTACTGCATCCACTGTCCTTGAGGTGGAACCTGCGGTGTGATGCTGGGGTCGACCCTGCCAATGTTATCTGTTCTCCTTTTATCCAAAGATGACTCAACGACAACACCCGCTTTTACTAAGAAGTCCTCCAAGGTCATTTCTCCCAAAGTGGGTTGTCGTTCCTTTGATTTATTTTCTCCTCTGTTCTTATTTTGCTGTATATCTCTCCATACCTCATCAACCGTCTTCTTGCTCAATGCACCAGTTAATGAAAGGCTTCCCTGACGTGGGAGAGCATTTTGGTTACCCACAGCTGTGCCCTCAACATCCATAAACATTGACTGACCGGCCTCAGCTGTCCAGACATTCTTCAAAAGCTCGTCCAGGTTCATGCTGCTCAATGGCTTCCCTAAATCACCTAACTGGTTTTGGAACTCATCAAGCGTCAGACTGTATACTGAATTCTGCCTAGTCAACGGCTGAACTTCAGTGGATTTTCCATTATCACTGCCGCCGCCGCCGGCATTACCACCACCTTGTGAAGCCATTGTCTGAATCCCCATTCAACAACCTAATCTAGCCTTACCAGGTCAATCCAATATTAGAGTCATATCTCTACCCACAGCAGACATAAAGCTGACAAAACTCAGATGCAAACCAGGAAACCTGCACGCTGAAATCAATACCAAAATAAAAAGATTATCAAATGCCAGCACTTTTCAATGAGCACTTAAAACATAGCTCAACATATACGGAACCCATTTCTGAGAAATGGGCATGCATCAGAAATTTGAAGGAGCGGATCCCTACTAGAGCAGTAATATACAACATGCAGCGGTAGCTCAACACATGAAAACATCATCACTCCCTACTCCAGCCACAGGTGTTTCAAAACTTAAAGCTGATCGACAAAGCAACATAGAACGTAGCTATAATGGACTCAAACAACACCCCCCCCCCCAAAAAGAAAAAAAAAAGAAAAAAGAAAAAAGAAGAAGCATATTCATCGGTCAAAATGATGCATAAGTGTAAAAATAAAACGCTCCATCGCCCTTGAGTGCGGGACCACGGAAAAAGAGCTTCGCCAATCAACTATAATCGGCACAGCATTCGACATAAAAAATTTGGGACGAGCGATACATGATCGAAACAACCGCATGCAAAGGAAATCGCCACCCTTCCCCCGAAATGCCTCGAGAAACCGGCAATCGAAACCGCAACCCATCCGCTCACGCATTCCCAGCAGCGACAGAATCAAACGAGAAGAAAACGAAAAATCTCGAGATAGGAGGGGGAAATCATCGAGAACAGCTCTGCATGCGCGACGATCCGACGACATTGAACTCCGAAAGCCCAAATTCCCCGAGAAAGAAGATTACGGCTCCGTTCGAAGCGCCACGCGATCCCTTCTTCCCGTTTGCAAATGCAGCAGAGAACGCAACGGGAGAGGGGGGGACGAAAGAGGAGACTCCAAAAAGAAGCGAAATTTCGGAAAATTCATCAAGGAGAGGGGAGCGGTTTGCTTACTCCCGCGCTGGGGGAATGAGATCGATCCGCGAGCGGGCGGGGAGGAGCTTCCTTCGAGCGCGAGCGCGAATTGCAGGAGGAATCTTCAGTTTATTCAGTCGCAGGTGGCAGAGAACAGTTCGCAGGCGAGAGCACGGAAGAGGAGCGAAGAGAGGTAGGAGACGATGACGACGCAATAAATGCCCATTTATTTTATATTTTTGGTAAATTCAAAAAAATAAAAGTGGAAGGGAAGGGAAAAAAAAATAAAGAAAGAAAGTGCGGTGGGAAAATTGTAAAAAAGAATCAGGTGCTTAGAAAATTTTTCAAGGACTCGAAATGCTGTCGTTGGGGTGAATATTGTTTTGAATAATGATCTAAAGTGTCATTTTCAGATATGAAATGATTATGATTATTTCAAATAAATACCTAAAAAAATAAAAAAATGAAAAATACCTTTATAAATAATTATGATCAAATCCTTTTTTGAGACTGATTAATCATTGTAGATCCTTATTTAAAATATAATTTACTTTATTATTTATTTGAAACAATGAAGGCATTTCAGATTCTTATTTGAAATAATATTCACTTCGTATTTTTATTTGAAAAAATAATATAATTTTTAATCGTTATTTGAAAGTTGGAAATTTAAAAGAGGTAGGAAAAAAAGAAGATATTTAAGTAATCGGAAAATAAACAAATTATATCATTACGAAGGTCATTGAATGATTCACGGAGAGCCCACTTGTTAGCTGTAATAAATGCCTACCGACTCAAGGGCAATAAAATAGAGGGGAGGATAGCTAGCACAACCGTTCTCAAACTACTGTACTAATGTAATTAAGCATTGGAAGTTGTTAGAAATTATGGAATTTCTTTTTACATAGTCTCACCCAACTAATTCAATCCGGATTTTACATTTATAAACTTCGGCGCATAAGTATTTTCAATAAATAAATAGTAACTGAGTCAATGTGAAGTGTGATCTCTAAATTTTTAATTTATTTAATATAATTTATGAAATTTAGACTAGTATGTAATGTAGTCCATAAACTTTTTATTGACATCTAAATTTTAGGATTTTTAAAAAAATTATCGACGGTAATTTAGGGAGAAAAATTCGAAACAAAGCAAGGTTCAGCGAAGCAAAAATAGATGAATTTTCAAACGCAAGGGATAAACACTAGGGATTTCGGTCAAATCTTTACAAGAAACGCACGCACACACACAGGCCAAGACATGGGGAGCTTCCTTCGGGGAGATATACACAGAGAGACCGAGGGAGAGGGGGCATGAAACAGAGAAGAGAGAGCGCAGAGAGGGGGGAAAGAAGAGAGCGTCTGTCCGAGATCCGATCCAGCGATTTGTCCGCCCTCCCGCCTGTGTTGTTTTTCCTCTTTTCACCGGTGGGTTTCATAATTTGGTTCGTTTTTCCTTTCGAAGCCGAGGAGGTTGATCGGCTCAGTCGATTGTCTTGAAGTGCCTTACTGTTTGGTTTTACTTCTATGTTTTTGGTGGATGCATTAGGGCTTTGAGTATTGCATTGTTTTGATCCCGCGATTGAAGTTTTCCGCGCGCACTACTTGTTTGATGAATTGCTCTAGAGAACCAGCCTCCCTTTTTATTCTTTTTTTGTGCTTTTTTATTGTCTGCTTGTCATGAGTTGGTGCAGGAGTTTCTTCGACAAGTTGGTCGTCGTCCACCGTGGATATGTCGCGAAGAAGCAGCGCGTCGCCGAGGTTGTTTTTTTTGTTGCAGGTCATCCATGGACGCGCGAGGAAGAAGACCCACGAAGGTGGGTTCTGACTGATTCGTATGAGGCGCACGGGCTGTGGGCCGAATCCGTGGGAGGCCTGGTCGTTCGCAGGCCTGCGCGCGTGGGAACAGCCGAGTTTGGGCCAAATGTGGCGTGTGGGAGTGGGCTTGTTTGTTCGCAGGAGGAGAAGCCAAGATGGGCTGTGGCTGGACAGGTCCACACGCGCGCACAGGAGCAGAAAGAACAGGCCCACGCTGAAAGGTCATCCACACACGCGCAGAAGAAAAGGGGGGCAAAAGGAAAAATAAAGGAAAATGGACTGGGCCCACACGAGCCCAGTCCAGTCCCTTTTAGCTCCGCGGGCTGGCTGGCGCGCGGGTCGGTTTGAGCCCGACCCGTTTCTTTTTTGTTTTTACTTTATTTTATTTTCGTTTATAATATTTTAATAAAAAAAAATTCTGCAATAAAAACGTCTTTTGCTAGGTTAATTTGTTTACTTCTTCATGCATGTTTTTTAATTGGCTTGTTTTAGTTTATAGGCATGATTATTTGTTTTTGGTTTTTCTTTTCTCTTGATGTGCATTAGTCGATAGTCCGATCTCACGTTCAAGATATGACTCGCGACCGCATGAAAGTCAGTCGATCCGATCTTATACCCGAGATATGATTCGTTGATTTAGTTGCGTTTTTTTTAATTCATAAAATATAAAAAATTGCATTCCATGTTTAGATTGCATATTAGATAGAATTACATTTTCATGTTTAGATTAAATTGCATTTAGGTGTTATTGCATAGCATGATTAGATAGCATTTTAAATATAATTTACATATTTAAGTTAGGTTTTCGTGTTTTATTTTAAATTCAATAAAAATCCAAAAAAAATCATATGCTTGTCACATGCATATCATAGCATAAACCTGTCTTTTCATTTTAGGTTGAATTAGTCATTGCATAACATTTAGATTAGGTACATTAAATCTCATGTCACTTAGGAATTGCATAAAAATTCATAGCATGGTAAAACATGACATTTAGAAAATTTAGGAATCATGTTAGATTAGGTTTTCATATTATAATTAGTTTAATTAATTTCGAATTTTCATTTAATAAATAAGAGAAATGCCTAAAAAAACCTTTTTGCATGTGATTCAATTTATTTAGTTAATTAGCATGTCATTTAGTCCAAGTTAATCTAGGATTTGCATGTTATAAGCCATGTTATGTCATGTCATTAGGTTTAGACTTTCATGCATTTGCATATTAGTTTAGCTTTCATATTCTAAAATGTTATCCGTAGTTAAGATAATGTTTTTGTTTTAATTAGGGATTAATGTAATTCCTAGTTTAAATTAGTTGTTATTTAATTATTGATAATTAGTTTTATTAATTTGGAATTGCGTTAAAATGGTTGCATATAGAATTAGTTTTCCATTACATACATTGCATTCATATAAAAAAAATCATCTTTGTTTTACTTCATTAAGCATTTACATTAATGTCCGCGTACCCGCGTGGTCACCGTGCATGTTAGGGAGTAAGTTTAAAATCAATTCAAGCTGCCTGCAAACTATTTTTGAGATAAAAGAAACTGGTTCTGAAGTCCCCGAATTTATGATCTCTGGTTTGTAGGGGTAAAATACGACTCTCAGTATTTTACATGAGTTTCTAATTGACCTACCGTTAATAGATTAGTGGCGACTATGTCTGAAATTGACTTTGCATGTCTAAAAAAAAGTGAAACCTAAATTGCGAGTTGGTATGAGCTTGGAAGAGCTCGAGTTAAGTAATACTTAGCAATCCATTAGTCTAACTTTAGGTGGTGCACCTTCGGAATGGTCGCAACACTTTTTAACTTATTAAATAGTCAATTGACTATATAAAAATATTAAGTATCGTTCATCCATTAATTAATGTTCATGGACTAGTTTGATCATATGCTGAAATTTTATAGATTATATTGAATAAATCAAAAGTTTAGTAACCACTTGTATTATTTTCTTTAAAGATAACTCTACCCAAACTAAAGGGAAAAAAAAAAGTGCTAACGATTGAATTCGAATGGAATTTAGTCTATTTGCTGTCCATGAGAGTTTGATTTAGAAGTAAGCCAAGGTTTTGAGGCGTGGATCTTAAAATGCCTATTGATATAATGATGAACACTAAACTAAATTTCTTGAGAAACTACTAATTTGGATTTGAAACTCATAGAACAAGCCATTTGCTTTTATTGACCGATAAAACGCTATTTACTTAATTAAACTTTCAAACTCTCTTTTGATTCAAAATCGTGGTGTAACGTGTTTCCCCCCTGTTCCGAATGATTAATCTTCATTGCAAAAAATTATTTTTAAAGTTTTTATTTATTCAATATGGTCATTGAATTTTAATTTAATACACAATTCTCGTTTTGTCGCGACATCCCCGAAGGTGCACTACTTAAGGGTATAGGCTAATGGATTGCTAGGTCTAGCTTAGCTCGAGCTCTCCCAAGCTCATACAAATTCACGACTTAGGTTTAAATTCTTAACATGCCAAATTGATTTCAAATGGAGTCGTCACTAATCTATTTACGGTGGGTCGATTAAAAACCCATATAAAGTACCGGGAGCATTTTGAATTCGAGGAGTTAAGAACCATTTTCTTCTATTTGAAAAATAATTTGTAAGCAGCTTGAATTGATTTTTATTCCTTAACATGCACGGTGATCATGCAGGTGCGCAAACAATTATTTAAATACTCAAAGGAAAATAACAATAATCAAAGCAATAAAACAAGATAAAACAAATCAATAAAAATGATTCTTTTTTTTGGGTTTTTTAATATGTATGCAATGCATGTAATGGAAAAATAATCCTATATGCAATTATCTTAATGCAATTCTAAATTAATTAATGAAACTAATTATTTATAGCTAAATAACATCTAATTTAAAATAGGAACCAAATTACATTAATCACTAATTTAAATTAAAAATTTATCTTAACTATAGATAATATTGTAACATATGAAAACTAAACTAATATGCAAATGCGTGAAAATCTAAATCTAATGACATGACCTAACATGCTTTTAAATATGAAAATCCTAAATTAACCTAGCCTACGTGACATTTTAATTAGCTAAAATAATTAAAAGACATGCAAAAAAGGCATTGTTTAAAACATTTTCTTATTTATTTAATGAAATTCGAAATTAATTAAACTAATTAATCATGAAAACCTAACCTACATGATTGCTAAGTTATCTAGATGTTAATGTTCTAGCATGATGAATTTGTATACAATTCCTAAGTGACATGTGATTTAATGTGCTTAAATTAAATGTCATGCAATAGCTAATAATTTAAACTAAGAAAGACATGTATATGGATTTTTATTTTTACTAAACTTGAAATTAGACGTGAAAACCTAATTTAAACATGCAATTATACTTAAAATGCAATCTCATCATGCAATGTAATATTAATCGAATGATTCTAACTTGAAAAATGTAATGTAATCCAACATGTAATTCAAATAAACAAAACTCATTCAAATGAGAAAAACATCAAAGCTAAATAAAGAAATTCTCGCAGATAGAATCAATAAAACCTTACAGATCAAAATATCAATTCCATTCTCGCGAAATTAATTAGCTCATCTAAAGTCTTATAGACGAAATAAAAAATTGATAATGCGGTTGCAAATTGAAAAAATCGATTCAAATTGATAAACCTATTGTCTAAATCAAACAAATTAACCCAAGAAACTAACATTAAAAAAAACAAGCAAATTGACATAATGAAGGATTCTTTTATTGCAGAAATTTTATATTATATATTTTTATTTTATATTAAAATATTAAAAATAAGAAAAAAGGACAAAATTTAAAGGAACCGGGTCAGGCAGCCGAACCGGGTCGGTTCGGCCCGCCCTACCCGCGCGAGCCCAGTCCACCCCCTTTTTTTTTTTTCCCTTTTGAACGTGGGCCTCCACGCTTTTGTCTCGGCCCGTCCAGCTCAGCCCGCGATCCAGCCAGTCTTCTTCCTCTTTGCGCGCGACCAGGCCCATCTCTCCTCTCCTCCACGCGGGTCTTCTTCCTCCTCGCGCTGCCCTAGCTGCAGGTAACCTGCAGGAAGAAAATGGCAGCGTGCTGCTCGTGGCAGAGCCACGGCGAACGGCGCCACGGCCGAACAAACTCCCCGGCGACCTCTCAACGTCACCACATCCGCACGTGCAGCACAGAACACACACGAGGAAAATCCACGGAAAATGCAATATGGCTAAAGGGAGTTCAAACGCAGGGTTGAAAACACAAGAAATCTAATCCTAAAATTCAACATGGAGAAATCAAGTCTCACGGCAGCTTTGAGGTCGATTGAATCGGTAAATCCCCAAATTGATCCGAGAACAAGCCCATCTTCCTCCTGCGTGACTTCTTCCTCTCGGCGCCTCTCTCTCCCGCGTCCTCTCTTTTCTCTCGGTCTCTCCCTCTCTCTGGAAGTCTCTCGGCTTCTCTCTCTCTGTAAGTCACTCTGTCTCTCGGTGCAGAAGACCCTGGAAACTCCCCCGTCTCTTGGTCTCCATCCCTCCGTCCGTGTATGCGTGTATATGCTGTTTTTTCTTTGCTTTTTCTATGAAAAGTCCTTGTCCTCTCACTGTTCCCATGGGAAGATGAATAAAGAAATCTTAGTCAAATCTTTATGAAATTTTTGACCAAAATTTCTTTCCCCCTTTTTTTATTTACTTCCCCCAAAGAAACTTCCCTCCTGCACGATTTTTGTTTCCTCTTATTTGCTTTTGAGTAGGGAGAGGACAGAATCCGATCAAATCCCCCAGAGATTTGACCGAATTGTGTAGGTCCTTTTTCATGATTTTTTTATTTGATTTCAAAATCTCAAAATAGACCCAATATATTATCAGTAGATAGTCTTCCCTAAAATGCAAGATGCAATATAATGTGTATATATATTTTAAGAATTAAAATAAATTCTAATTTTTTATGTAATCTATATGTTAATATTAAAAATTAGGTGTCGACACGTTTCAATTCTATATCGTTGCTTGGATATTATATCAAATAAATTAAAATTTTGTGAATAATATTATACATTGAATAAATTAAAATTTTAAATGCGATATTATATATTAAATTAAAATTATATGTAATGCGAAAAACTACCGACTTCTTTTCGGCGACAAGCGAACCGTAATTTGAAATCAAAAGCAGAACCGGCCGACCGTTCAAATCGTCGCCTCCAACTCCTCGTCGTTCTCGTACCCCTTCACCATTACGCAAATCTTTCTGTAGATCGACGTTTATGCCCGTCCCATCGATCCCTCACTGACCGGATTAGGGTTTCTTTCCGGCACCAGCGAGTCCCTCTTTTCCGTCACCGAGAATGTCCGCATCCACTGTGTCCATCACCGCGAACCCGGCGTCGGCGCGTCGGAGGCCGGTGCTTCTCGCTGACAAGAAGTCCAGCGCCAACATCGAGCTCGTCCCCGCCGAGAACGGGGCCAACGTCGACGAAAGGGCCGGCTCCGGCAACAGCAGGGATCTGAGCCACCATTCGATCCGGGGCGAGGCCAAGGACCTGCCGGCGGCGAAGAAGGCGCTGGGGAATTCCACGATCTCGCCGCGCCGGGCTCGCAAGGTGGCCCCGAAGGCCGAGAAGCCGTGGTGGCTCACGGTGGCGAGCGTTTTTACGAAGAATTTCATGCTTTTGCTTGTCGTACTAGGTCTGATTCAGTTGGTTAGGAAGCTCTCTATGAATTCGCCGGGGAGTGCCATGGAGTTTACGGATTTCGAGGGGCGGATTGCGGAAGTGGAGGGGATGTTGAAGAAGACTTCGAAAATGATTCAGGTACAGGTGGATGTGGTCGATAAGAAACTGGAGAGTGGGATTGGTGGGCTTAGGAAGGAATTAAGCAAGCAAATTGAGGATAGGAGTGCGATGATGAGAACTGATCTGAAGAAACTGGAAGCCAAGAGTGAAGTTGTAGAGAAGTCTTTGAGTGAGTTAAAGGAAGGAAATTGGTTATCGAAGCAAGAGTTCGAGAAGTTCATTGACGAATTTATGAAGGGAAAGGGTGGTGGAGGTGATCAGAGTGATGTCAGTTTAGATGATGTAAAGGCTTATGCAAGGGATGTGGTTTTGCAGGAGATTGAGAAACATGCTGCAGATGGGCTTGGAAGGGTAGATTATGCGCTGGCCCCTGGCGGAGCAATGGTGGTGAAGCACTCAGAGCCTTATCTTCTTGGGAAAGGAAGTATTTGGTTTTCAATGCGCCATGGTGTTCATACTAATGCACATAAAATGTTGAAACCCAGTTTCGGTGAGCCTGGCCATTGTTTTCCTTTGAAAGGAAGTAGTGGCTATGTGCAAGTTAGGCTTCGGGCAGCAATTGTTCCTGAAGCTATTACCTTGGAACATGTGGCAAAGGTGATGCTTTCGTGCATAACATATTGCAATTCTAGCTGCAGAATCGCTTTCCTTTTTTGCTCTTTTGTCTTGGTCTCTTGCCTATATATACTTGGAAGTTTATGGGAGTGCTGGTGGGGCTTTTATATATTAATTTAAACATGAGGAGTTATTGACAAAAGGCAACAGAATCGTGGTTTTTCTTCCCCTGTCCAAAGTAACTGGGTACAGTGCTTGCTTAGAGTTTGTATCGTTTTGTTTTAGTTGACGTTGAGATTGAGATTGATGAACTTTAGACTTGTGATTAGATTGTACAGTTAAACTGGCAACATTGACATGGGGAGAACATCTGTATTATCACCTCTTAGAACAAGAAAGAAGATAGAGCATTTGCCAAAGATGTTTTGTTCATTGCTAGTAATATTGGGCCAAATGTTCACCCTTACTCTGATGCACACATAAAAGAGGTGGTAACATAGGAGCAGGATGCCGATGTAATGAAATAATGGTGCACTATATTTTTCATCCCCATGCTCATAATTCTACTGATGGGAAGTTTTGGATGCTAGAGGCCCATTTTGAATGGTCAGTTCTCACTATTTAAAACCTCCTTACCACCAGACATCACTGCCCCCTATGCGGGTTGACATCATGTAGTTTTTTTAACGTTCTTGAGAGACCTCTGTGGATCAGCTTGCAAAAGACGTTCCAAGTTCCCATTCTCAAACAATGTGGATCTTAGATCTCAGCAGTCCACTGTAAAGTGTGCCTGCTGTCCATTTATGTGTGTACTCCCATTATTTTGTGAAAATTTCAATTTTCTCTTAGATAATTCTGTGACACTCTGTTTGTGTACCAAAACCATGTCTATGTTTATTATATTCAGAGGGTATTTATTGAAAAACCGATTTTAGGCACGCCTAGAAGAAAGTGTTTTGGTGGTTTGCTTCTAATCTAGGAAATTCCTTGTGGCTGTCATGGTTCAAGAACCACATTAAATAAAAGTGGTGATTTAAAGACCTAATCAGAATGAATCAAAAAAGATTGGGATTCCGTTGTAGGGGCTTGGTTATGCTTATTTCTACACTTGCAAACAGACTTTTGTCTCATCCTCTCTGATTGCTGTAATTTTTGTAGCCCCTCAATATTTATAGGATGTTAGTGCTAGAAAGCCTGCTGGTGTAGATATGCCCTGACAAGCGAAGCTTTTGTAAAGCCCAGTGGCCAGAATATGGGGAAGAGTGGTTACACTATAATATTACATATTACTTGGAGGTGATGGTTTTGGCTTCTCGATGGCATATCTTTAAGCGTGAGTCACAAGAAGGCTTTTACAAAGCTGTATAATTCAGGTCATTGTTTGAATAGTTTGGCTTTCTTCTGTTTTAGTTGGATGATTTTAGAAAGGAATGAGAGAGTGGTACGTGAAGCGAGGGTTTGAATTTTGGTCTTTACTTTCTCTCAAGAAGGGGGAATATTGTGGGTACTGGAAGCTTCCCATGTGAAAATCCGCTGCCTAGATTGATAGAATCACCTAAAATAGCTCATTATGAAAGCTATGCATTTGTAATTGTTGATGTAAACTCTGTGATTGACCTTCAAAATAACACATTTCCTTTATAATTCGCCAACCCTAAATACTTTCTCATGGTCTGGCCAAGGAAAGCTTTTTTCTGGAGAAGGAATTTAGGTGCTTGTTTTGTTGGGTGGTATAGGGGATGTTGGATTTTGGTAATCACTGCCAGCATCCTTGGTGCAGTCCTGGTAGGGTTGGTTGGACACTGGCAATGGTGGTGGGAGTGGTCGTGGCTCAATGTGTTGGAGGCGGACGGCATCTATGGTGGCCTAACTGTTTTGGAAAAATTAGTGGGTACATGCATATGTCTGATTTGGTTACGTTTATTGTGGGTCTATCTTTTGATTACTTGCTAAGTCTATGGCTGGCAAAGAGAACCTTTGAAGTGAAACATTTCAGTAGTCAAAGCAAAAGAAGCAGAGTTGACTCTTTTATTGAACGAATTGGCGAAATAGGGAGCAAAAACTGATTTTGGGTGGTTCTCGCAAGGGGTATTGGAAGTCGACTGAAACATGAAACTAACACCGGAGGAAAGCTATGCAAATATTGTCCTGCTGGGCGCGCTCATGAGGGTTGCATCCTAGATAGCAAGATTCTTGTATATAAAAGCATTACTAACTTACGATCTGAAAGTACCTTTAGGGAGCTCCTCTTGTAATTAAGAGTACTATAAGCTGTGTGAAAGCTCGCACAAATCAGCAAAACCTGTGCCGAGCGGTTTGATGGTTCTAAATGATAGATCGGAGTTGTACCATTAGGATGGGGTCAAAGTTCCTTCGCAATGAGCAAAATAGATCATAAGTTTTATGCTTCAAGCGAGAGACTTTGCTTTTATAGGGGCTTGCGACTAATTAGCTAGTTGGTGAAATCTCTTATTTGACACATTTGGTCTGATGACTTTATCTCATTACTCTATTGGCTTTTGTTCATCTGCTGATGATTCGTTGTACACTTTCTACCAGCTGTATATTGTTCAATTTTGTTATGTGGATGCATTTGATCTGATGACCATGTCACGTTTATCAAATAGTTTGCTGTTATTTCATTTTCCGTGATTATTACCCAACCAACAAACTGGAAAAGATTCGAGGGATTGGAATGGCCTTTTGATACAGTAAAGGGCACGATTTTTACATTTTCATTGGACTGGGATTTAATGAGTTTATTCTTGACTCTAATTTCTATTTTTTGTATTGCATTATCTTTTGTATACTTCTTTGTTTTTACCAGATTCATGGTTCTATACTGCTTCTGTTTTCAGTATTCATATTTCTTAACCGTCAACCTGGAATTGTTTGAAACGTGGATTCTCTTCCCGTTGACTTTTATTTAGTCACTCTATGCCATTCATTACTTTGTTCTGAGATGAGATAAAACGGGTGCTTGCTTGCTACCTTCTTCATCCCCATTTTCACCTCTTTCTCTGTGGATAATCGTCAGATAATCGAATTGATTATCTTTGTTTTTACCTGGTTGGCATTCTACTGAAAAATTGGTTCTTTTACAATGATTTATGAACAGAGTGTAGCCTACGATAGGTCAAGTGCTCCTAAGGACTGTAGGGTCTCTGGATGGCTTCAAGAACATGCTGATGCAGCAGCAGTTGACACTGAGAAGATGCTTCTCTTGGCAGAGTTCACTTATGATCTTGAGAAGAGTAATGCTCAAACATTTGATGTCATGGATTCAAAAGCCTCTGGTCTCATTGATACGGTCAGGTTCGACTTCACATCAAACCACGGAAGCCCCACTCATACATGCATCTATCGCCTGAGAGTGCATGGCCACGAGCCTGAGTCCGAAACACTGTTAGCCATGCAGTCTTGACATGTTTTGGCTCTTGTTTTTCTCCTTTTTAATTCTTGTTATGTATCAATCACTCGGTTAGATCCAGTTTTTTGCTCTGTAAGTGTTCTGCTTCATGCCACCAGACTTCTTTTCTCTTTCTAGAGTTATGATCCCTCGTGCTTAGACAATCTATGTGTAACTATTTTCAATCGTAAAGTTTAGATTAGTAAATTTGATGTACATTGGGAGATTTTTGCTGTTATAGCTGTAGAGTTGATTTGTTTCAATAGAGAGGTAGTCCATTCAGGGGATGCATAATGTCAAAAGTTGCGTTTGTTTCTTTTCTAAGTGAGAAGACTGAAAAATCTGGTGGCAAAACATTTTTGGTAGAACTCATCTTGTTTCTGAAACCAAAAATGGTTTTAATCAACAAGAGATTCTTTCTGTTATTTTCCATTTTAAATGAGGGCCAGAAGTGGGATCTAGTGAAAAGGTTTTCATGTTTTGTTAAGATGATAGAAGAGTGAAGAGCATGAAACATTATTGGCAAAAAAAAGCCTGTAACTAATCAAGCGTAGAATTTGAGCAAATATATCTGATTATAAGGAAAGGAAAATTGTAGCAGAAGATTAAAATTATGAGAGATTTTTGGTTGAGATCAGAAACTTTATGATAAAGGACATGATCGGTTTCTGAAGACTACAGTCACTATGTCCCGTAGGATCCTGCGCCTAATTTGGTTTGTGCTAAGTAAATGCAAGTGAATTAGTATTAATGTCGTAAGTTTTGAGCATAGTAGCAATTGCGTTGCTACTTCTTCCTTTTTTCTTGTCTTCATCAGGAAAACTTTTGTTTATAATTAACCTAGAGAGCCTCGTGGTCATCCTGCATCTGTTTACAAGTTTGTGTGAGCTGCTTGACGTTCCTTTTTCATATTTTGCGTGTGGTTTTTTGTTACTTGCTTCGAGGATAACATCTTTAACTTGCCGAACATTACTGGCACTAATCAATGACATTAGCACGTGCCAAAATGTATCCTTACTCGGTTTTGCTTAGCTAAATTCGAAGAGAAATTGTGAGCTTCTTTCTATTATGTTCGTATGGACCGCAAAAATAGATTTGGCATTTGGTCATTGCACCAAATTGTGTACTGCTGGCCTGTCTTCTTTTTTGGCTGAATGACCTCAATCGCACACGAATGTTCTTCGCTGGAACTTGATGTGTTAGTGAATGAGAGAGATTTCTCTGTCTGCCCTAGTGGACTGGTCCCTTTGTTATTTGCCGTTTCCTTTTTAAATCTCTTGTTGGTCTGTGAAATTCAAGTTTCGTGATACCAATGATGATCGAATCCCATAACCAAACGGCATTTACGCTCCTCATGTCGTCGTTCTGGCATTCATACTTTATTATAGTAGACTGTTCTGGACAACCATGAGCACGAGTGAGTGGGGTAATGCTGATGCATCATCTCGACTACGACAAGTGCATGACTTGCACGTTACAGGAAGCAGAAATGAGTTTCTTAAAATACCCATCTCGCAAGCCATTCTTTAATGGAACCCCCGAAGCACTTAGAAGATTGTTCCAGCCGTTATGAGAACTGTCCTGAAGGAGTAAGGTCCTCCATGATAACCTAAACGCTGAAATGCAGTTCCACTCTTCATTCTTTTAGATTCAGGAATGTTCCTCTGAGAACCAATAAAGAAAAGGGATTTAATTGTCGTCATCTAAGTCAAGAGGCTGCTGTTTCTCTGTCATCTTTAACATTATTTTGGACTGGATAAATTGATAACGCTGTCTATTTGCGAGAAAATCTAATTTTCTCATTTTTAGAAATTACTTAGGTTATGTTAGGTAATTTAAATAGGATCAATTTTCAGTATTTGGCGATGTTCTCTTTGGACCAGATATACCTAAATAAAGTGCTGGATAAGAAATTTGCGATAGAGGTGAGATAAATCTTGATTGGTTAAAAAAATCATTAATTAACTTGACAAATTCCATTATTTTCCAATGATGGAGTGACGCATCCGATATTGCCCACCAGCTACCACGCTAGGACCATTGTTATTTCTGACATCGCCTGATCGCCACAGAGTCCAAATCACCGCCGATTGTCATCTTTTGGTAAGCCGGTAGTGTTATGACAATGGCGGTGAAAGGCGGCCCGAATATGGTCGTCGTGGCTCCGACCACGGGGCCAATTTGCAAGATTAGGCTGCGTCCGGAAGCTATGACGATAATTGCAGGTATGGTTTCCCAATATCGGCTGGAGTGCTTCCCACGGCCAGCACATGGCAAGCGACGGAGAGAAGCAGGGCATCATCGCAATGGTTGAGCAAGCCAAAGGGCTGTGAATCTCATTTTGTTTGTGGGAGTAGAATCTACTTGTTTATATCCTAAGCATGTTTAATCGTTGCATGGTTTTTTCACCTGTGCATGTATCAGCTTGTTCTGCGACCGTGGTGAAAAATCCCCAGTTTCCCCGAATAGTCATCTGCTCTCAAGTAGGCACAATCCTATCTGAAACAGCAGCCGTTTGAAGGTACCAAAACCCAGCAACAATATGAGCGTGAAGGGGGGCGATCGGACACACACATACCCCTCGGTCGCTCGTTTCTCTCTCACCGTGGATCAAAGCATATGTCTCTCTGTCAAAGTAGCCAAACATGACGAAGGATTTTCAACAATTTTTTATCCTATCTCAAGTTGTACAAAATGTACGATGGGATTTTCTATGATTTAAAAGACATTCAGAGAATTTCTGATTCAACGTTATCTTATCTTATTTCTATCCGAATTCGAGCAACTAAAAGCAGTTTTGGAGCTCATGTTCACATATGATTGCGCATCAAACTAGCAAGAGACATGAGATTAGACCATCTCCTCGGCTACTTCTCTGGCTCTGTCTTTTTCGGGGTGTGCGGGTCAGGGCTACGGAGAACAAATTCAAGTCCATTTTTTCTTGAAGGCGATTCCTTTTACACAGATACCCGCATTTTACAATTCGATGGTTGCGACCAATATGAAACACAAAGCAGAACACAACAACACATGCTGTCTCCGAGACAAGATTCCTCTCACCACATTTCTCACATATTAAAGAGAGAGGAAAGGAGAAAAAAAAAAAAGGAGAGGAGAAAAATATTCCTGGTCTCCCTCTATATCAGGATCACCTACTTTTTCTCCGACACAGCAAATTGATAAGTTACACATAGTTTAAAGCGTTGGGGACCATCAGGCTCGCCGATCATTCCTCGCAGGTTGCTTCTTTCTGCTTGATCTGAGCAGCTGGATAAGTATAACGTGCAATTCATTGTTTCGATTGCTTGGTTGACCGTTTCCTAGATGACAGAGCTTTTGGTCTGCTGGTTTGGACCGACACGTTCTTTCGAATGGGGTCATCTTTCCATGCTTCAGAACATCGCCCGTTATATTTAGGGTTTTCTTTTCACTATCGAAAACTAACCGTAAGTTGCTCCTGCTTCGTAAGAAGTGTTAATTATACTAGGAAGCTGTACTTTTGTTTATGACACGTGGACAAGAGGAAATCTATTTGACATTTGGATTTCTTTTAATGCGTATCCAAAATCGTTATTGACCGATGACCTATAGGGCACTTGTTAATTTACATCTTTCAAGCTAAAACGGCGATGTTCTTTACAGGAACCGGAATGATCGGTGTTTGTATTGTATAAAATTTTACACAAAGCTAATGCGTATTTTTCAAAAACAGAAAAAAGAAGAAGAAATGCAGTTAATCAACTATGATTTCATCTCTATTTTTGCCTTTTCTTGATTGGGGTTGTCGAGCACGATGATGAGTCTTTTTTGTTCATTCGATGTTGGCTACTCTCTTGTGAATGGCCATTGTTAAGCACACGAAAGTGCATAGTAAGGATGCTGGATGTCGTAAGACAAAAATCAAGACTTGAGTAGTCGAAACATCGTGGTAGAGGGGTAAAAGCTTCTAAACATGGGCATTTTTGAGTAATTCTCAAGAGCTCGAGATGGAGTTTTCACTCAAACAAAAGACAAAGGTGACTGTCGATAATTATTTCATAAATTCCATGAATTTCGATTTCTCAAGCTACCGGGGAAGGAACCTTCCCACATCCCCACATGGCCATACCCAAGAGAGTGATATGGCATTGCTTTTTTTTTCTTTTTTGTGTTTCACTATCGTCATCCGATTCATACTCCAAATCAATTATGCGTAGCGATTTATCAACTACATCATTCAATATGTGAATTCTATTTTTTCTCCAAAAAGGAAAAAAAAACATAAGCCCTCCAAATGATGATTTTTCTTTCTAATGTGTAACGATTTTTTATGCATTCGACTTATTTTTAAATACGTGGAGAGTTCTCACTTGGATCGTTATAGATAAAGAAAGCATTTGAGACCATCTTAACGATTCGAAATGATTTAGCTTGCTTTCAAACATGTATGCTTTTCATAAAGGAACATAAAAACTTGAAAATTAGATCTAAGTCGAAAAAGGAAAAGGTTTCAAGAAATGGGTAGGGAGTAGGGTGAGTCGGGGGAGTCATCGAGGCTAAGGGAAGCAGCTTCAGATAAAAAGGCTAAGGGAATCCATCGCTTTGAGGGAGCCGGGTGAGTCATCGAGGCTAAGGGAAGCAGCTTCAGATAAAAAGAAGTCCACAAGTTGACAAGGACTTTGCATGTTTCTTGGATGCTCTTCTTGTTCTTTTGCAGGCCGCACGTAGATTGTGTAGTGTTGACCTCGTACCCCTCATCGTTTCAGGTGTCAACTTGTCGCTACTACTATCCCGTGTCATGTCTTCTCGGCTTTCAAGAGGACCGTATAACGGCGGCTTGCTTTCAACGGAAGCTGGTACCATCGCCCGTGTTGTAGCAGATAGCACCATAACACTGGCGGAACCGGATCCAGTGACCTCGTACGGACCAGGTCACTCGGACGGCTGGGAGCTTTTTCAAAAAGAAAAAAAACCCCACCCCCTATTTAATGGGGCCGTCCGATCTCAAATCGGACGGCTCCCATGTGCAGGTCCTCCTGAACTCTAGGTCAGGTGATCCGGATCCAACTCTGGCTAGGTATTTCGGGCGACCGAAATGGATCCGTAACTAGATAGATCGGGTGATCCGGATCCAACTCTAGCTAGGTACTTCAGGCGACCGAAATGGATCTGTAACTAGATATTACTTTTTCTCTCAGCCTAATTTTTTCAAATAACATAAATAAGTAAATCCCGTAATCGGGATCCATCTGACTTCATGTCAGACAATCCGAGTCCGCGACTTGGACGACAGCAAACTCTCGAATGTCACTCTGCTTCCTTCGCTCGTCATATCCACCTTGTCCATCATTGCCACCCTCTCAACCTACAATTCTCTCTACTAGACTCCTCTTGTGTGTATATGTCCGTAAAAGGTTTTAGGCTTTCTTTTTTATTATTATTTTCCCCATACATTTCTCCCCATCTTTTTTCTCCTTCTATTTTTATTTTTACTTTTATTCTTTGGCATGTAGAATTCTATAATTGAGAGCTTCATGGGCTTTCCTTTCTTATTGGATTGCAATAAGTTTTGAACTATTGATGTCAATAAGGATAAGTGCAGAACGGTTGGGGAGTTAGAATATAGATAATTTCTCTCGTTCTTGGTCTTTGGAATTGCTTAGTTTGAAAGAGACAAAGAAATCTGGAAAAACTGCTTTTTCTTGGATAGCTTTAGGCAAAACCATGCTATATATGATCGATTGTTCACGGAAAATTTGGGTCCCCTGAACAACCAATTCTTTATATATATCTTCATTTGCCAAAGTATGTCTTGAATAGATTTTCCCTCTTCCATAAGAATATGTTTCGTCCTTCCTGTTATGGCATTTCTTTCTTTTCCTTCCATGTGACTTGAGATAGTAAAAGAGAATGCGCTCAATTGCACTTGAAGAGCCGGAAGTTTGACGTACATGGCTTATTAGCGTGCATCAGGGAGCTACCTATGCACTCGATTCTCAATCAATTGATCTCTTGAGATAAGTTTATAGTAGCAATGACTAATTGAAATTCAGAAATCGCATGCCATTTTTATAGATTTCGTTACGCGATAATATTTACCCTTTTTTTCCTTTTGCCAAGTGGAAGTAACAAACTCATAGGTCTAAAATTTCAGTGACGTTCAGTAAAGTTTTACATGTTTGATGTACTCGCATTACTAAAGATTATTACTGCTTACCTCTTGAATTTAGATTTCAGATTCATGATGAGTCTGAACATTTTATTCAATTTCATTTTATTGCGCACATATAATTCGTTTGTCCAATGACGTCAGGTGTGGGAGACAATGCAATGGTGGCGAGACAGAAGGTTCTTTTCACTATGATATAGAAGAATGACACGGAAGGTTCTTTTCACTATGATATAGAAGAATCATACGAATGGAAAGAGATATATTATGAAGTGATATGTAAGTGTAGACTCTTTGAGCTAAATATCATTTCTTCAATATTTTCTTAGTATGTGCAATTCTTAAATACTAAACACACCCAAAAAAAGAAGATTACTATGATCGAGTCGACTTCAGTGTAAGCCCTTGCCGAAATTATCTCCTTTCGTACCCATCTCTTATAATTTGTTGTCAGTTTTTCAATCTGGGAGAAACTTTGGAAATGGATTAAATCATTATTTGCTAAAAGAGTTTTTCCAGCTGGGAAGAGGACAAGCTAAGCACAATTTAAGGAAGGATGAGCTTACACTAAGATCATACACGTTTTCTGGGTCGTGATTGACTGTCTCCACCTTAACCGGTTTGTTCACTGCTTTCTACCCTCAAAACGAGGATGGCATCAAATTGACCTGCGAAGAATATGACAAAGCATATACCTTGACACAGCCGGATCATGTAGCCACGTTCCCATGAGTTAAAAAAAGAGGCATCTCTCTCAACTTTCAACCTCCACACCAGGAGAGAGAGAGAGAGAGAGAGAGAGAGAGAGAGAGAGAGAGAGAGAGATGTCTGCGTCATGGTTTGTAGAATCTCAAGAAAGGATTTGTGTAGGAAGCATTTGCCATCAGATAAAAGAGGGAAAGGACTTCTGCATGGAATATAATGCGTAGAAAGCAGATAACTCCTTATACACATTACAACAGTATATCCTACAGCATATGCCTTGCCTTGAAGCACCGTCTCATATCTCTATCCGGAAAAGAAAAAAAACCCAGAAATAGAAGAGCTCCTGTAGCCCTATATTTAAATCTTTCTTCAATGGGTCCTTGACACAGTACCTATCGTTAGAAGTCTCAATATATAGCATATCGGGGTTCATGTTACGTTTTTTCACTTAGGTGAGCGAACTGGTTGTAGGGCTTATCTCCTTTGGCAGGCAATCTATTGAAAAAAACTAATGGGGAGAATAATCAAGAATGACCTGCCAAAGGAGAGTTGCCCTATAACTGCTCCAGCTCGGTCAATGCCAAAGAAAAGCTTGCATTTTATGCCTAAGCTAAGGTATGGTTCCAAGTGTCGTCTTGTTAGGTGTGTTGGGCAATAATAGAAGAAGTAACACGTATTGGGAGAAAATAAGTGACACTGTTTGTTTCAATCAGAAAGAAAACAAGAGAGATGAAAAATAAGAATACATAAGGAGGTGAGGTACGACGAACCAAATCTCCTTAAGACGATTAGTTCCTGCCCACGGTGCTAAGCAACTTCACAAACTTCACCTCCCAAGATACAACACCTCGAACCTATTTGGAATAGCACTTTGCAAACAGCACTCTGTCGAACACTTTTTGAAACCAGTACACTTGAGAGAACTTGAGGAGAGGAGTGATGTGAGTTACAAGTGAATGAAAGAAGAATAAGAACTCTCTCTATTTATAGAGATTTCAAAGAAAAAGGTTCATGAATCTAATAAATACAACCATTAATCAAATACATGAACAAGAAGATATATGAACAGATAGAGTTCATGAATCTTAATAAATACAATACATGAATCGAGAAGATTCATGAACTCAAGAGATTCTATCATAAATCAGATACGTGAATCTAAGAGATACATGAATTTCAAAATACATCAATAATGAGATACATGAACTGAAGCGACATATCTCGTTTAACATAGTATATTGATCCATTAATCGTAATAATTATAACAATCCCCCACATTAATGGATCAACAAAATTTTTGACTCGAGGAATGTCAAGTGTGCTTGTGGAAATACACTGCATCAAGATAGGTAGCTTTTGCTTTGAACCTTCTTTAGTGAAAGCCTATCGGACATACTTAACCAGTTGGTGGACATAGCCTTGAACCGCCAGTTGTTAGTGTAAGCCCAGACAATAGACCTCACACAGAGTACCTCCGAATCAAGATTGGTTCTTGGTTGCGTTCATTATTTCGGCCCTGAACCTCTCAGGATTCATGCGTGCTTTTAGAAAAATCTTACCTTAAAAGATTTTCACAGAGTCGGCCAGCTCCACGCATATAGGTGCATTCCTATGGAAGGTATCCTACCGTACCTTACTTGGATATGGAAATCCAAGATATATGAATCATTAAACGCATAGCATACCCTAAAAACGTTGTAGGAAGCACTGTTGCATCCTAGGAATGGAGACAGTGCTCACTCTAGGGAGTACCATGGAGATGTTCTTTCAGAAGATGAAAGTAAAGAAGATGCCAACGTAATGACACAAGACCCTTGGGGTGGACCCCTGGCCCAAGACCCAAATCCCTCGTTTACAGAGCTAGAGCTAGTATCCACTACCTTCTAGGACTGGTCCTAGTGGCCTCATCCACAAATGCCTCAGAACTATACAGATATTCCATCTTCATCAATGTTAGGAATCCCAAGTACTGAACAACCTTTATCTCAATGGGAAATTGATGAGCTTGTTCGGAGTTATAGACAACAAAAAGACGGATACAGCTCGGATGAATGTGACAATGTACCAGGTCCCAGCTTTCCCAGCTTTCCTAGTTCCAGCTTTCCCATGCACCAAAGAAAGAAAAAGGTGAAAGTCACTCAGGATAATTTTGAAAAAATAGAATTGGCCAAACAAATAAAGAAAGCAAGACACCTGGAAAAGTATGAAGGACACAATGCTGAAGACATTCCATCATCACCAAGCAGCTTGTCAGAGAGTGATCTTGCCGATCTTTGAAAATGATCATCGGTTGTCTATTTACAGATGTTGGTGCATGTGTGTATTATTGGTGTCCGTATGTATTATTGGTGCATGTGTCTATTATTGGTGATCCCACATTTATTTTGTTGCTCGTTTTAATTCATTAACATATATTACCCACTAAATTATGTGATCATTTACTCAAAACCTGACGACTTCTTGATGGGAGAACTTACTTGCAAATGGGTGCGAACGTGAGTTATAAATAGGGGTCTTCTAAACCAAATTCTAAAGTTTCAGTAGAAACGCACCATTAGTTTCAAGAAGGAAATTGGATAGAGAGTTTGTTCTCTAAACGTTCGACGCTTTTGAAATCAGGTTCTTTATCAATATCATCAATGGCTGGGGGTAACTAAAGATATCTTCACGTTTTCGCATTCGGTCTCAATTAGAATGGATTTGTCTTTTCATGGATAATCGAGGCATTCGGATCTTTATGTATATTTATTCCAACTTACCATCTCTTTACTATTTGACAAATAGGTCGATTTTCGAATATTTAAAAGAAAAAATTACCGTTGTGACTACAGTTACCATCAAATCATGATTTCTTTTCGTTTCTATAATCCAAGAGCATGAACATAAAGACCTAGTCATTCGGCGGCTCACGAAATATCATACAAGCCGCGCACATCGACCTACTCCGGTTATTTGGGCCATGCAGATAGTCCCAACCCAAAGAAACTCACTCGCATTTCGCAGGGCCCTGAACGAATAGCCCCTCGATTCTGATCAACCGTGCTAACCCCGGAAGGCCGAGGCGATTGTTCCTCTTATGCTACTTCGGCATGTCTTGCACCATTCGCACGGCCATTAATATCATCTTTGGGCGGTCGAACCTACCAACTAATTAAAGCCTCAAACTCCGCATTCACAATCACTATAGTCTCGGCAATCTCGTAATTTCACTGAGGGTCAAAATGGCGAAATCACATGTCATATCATGCATCACTAACCATATAATCCACGCTTAGTTCACTCACTACATAAAAACAATGATTTAGCCACAAATTTTGCTATGAAAAATTTGGCAAAATTCGTCGCTAAACGGTTTTGCGACGAAAAAAATTTGATAGCTAACTCGGCGTTGCAAAATTTAGCGACGGCAAATTTTATTTTTCGTCGCTAGTTAGCGACGAATTTTTTTCCGTCGCAGAATTTAGCGACGGAAAATTTTATTTTTCATCGCTAATTAGCTACAGATACATTTCGTCACAAAACTCGTCACAAAACTTGTCATCGCAAATTTCGTTGCTAATTTGGCTACATATTTTATCCGTCACAAAATTCAACACTAATTAGTGACGGATTATTTTTCGTTGCAAAATTCGTCACTAATTTTCATTGCAAATTTCCTCGCTAATCAGCGACGAATTTTTTTTATCGCTAAATTTTCGTTGCAAAATTCGTGGCTAAATTCGTCGCAAAATTCGAGGCAAAATGCGTGGCTAATTTTAATTTGTGGCAAAATGCATGGCGGTAACAATTATTTGTGGCAATATTCGTTGCTAATTTGCCTCAATTTTCGCCTTTTTGGACTGTAATTTGCATCGAAATTTGTCGCTTATTTGCCACAAATTTTTTTTAAATTTTTATCATGAACATTATTCCGAAACAAATTTATCATCAAGTTTTTATTAATTTTTTAGCGACGAAATCAACAACAAAAAATGTTAATATTAAATTTAATTAATAGGAAATTTTATTTTTAGAATTAATTCTTAAGCACTAAATAACATCAAAATATTTATAATGATATGATGAAATACATTCATTAACATTATTCACAAGAATGACATAAATATTTTCTTACAAGTTATCGGCACAATAGCAGCCACTGAAGCACCAAGTTCCTTTCTCTTTCATCAGAATGCCAATTACAAAAATATGACTACTACTTTAAAGCAAGACATATCTGAATAAAACATCAAAGATAAAGGTAGCATTCCAAGTAACATCTTTGAGTACTTTCACATTACAGTCTTAAAAAAGCACCTGATTTCTCAGTGTTCTCTTCTCCTGTTTGTCTTCCACCCGATATAGCTCCTGCCTTTGCTCTCTCTAACGCTTTCTTGATAACTGCTCATCTTTGGCCCTCTCTGCTTCTAGCTCTTTTCTCTTGTGCTCTTCCTTGAGCTTTCGTTTCTTCATCTGTTGAGAAGAAAAAAGAAATCCATCTAGAAACTTAACACACTTGATAATGCGAAACAAAAACAATGAACTTTGCATTACCAATTTCTGTAAAAAAAAAAACAAAACAAAGAACGATGTTTGGGCATCTGTTGACCATGTAGACAAGCAAAGGAAGGCAGATATCAAGATGATACTAATCCATGCAAAATCATGTCATCAAATACCAAGGAGCACCAGATAAACCGTGATAATATATAACATAGGTAATATGATGACCTCCTAATGCAAGAAGAGAAACTTCATGATGTCTGCAAAGGAAATACTAGATCTTGCTTCTAAGCTTATGAACCTCTGCAAGTTGGCAAAATGAAAAAACAAATTTCTTCGCAAGAACAATAAATCTCCTTGAAGAGAGCCCGATGACATTGAGACTTGTAATAAACTCACAAAATGAGCACTCCCCGCTAAGAAATGCCACAAGTGCACCGGGAAAACAAAGTCTCGATAGCAGTACGCTTTTATGTATCAGAGTATTTACCAAACAACAATGCCTAATACAAAAATTGACATCCGATATTAACTATGTTGCTCAAGCATTTAACAACATAAAATAACTTATATTAATAACAAGAGGTTGATCAAACATTTTGTGCACTTTGTTGACAAACGTCGAGCGGTTTGCCTTGGTAACAGCCCTAGACAAACATTGTGAAGAGTCTGGAAAATACACAACAAGAGGTTGCTGGGAAAATCCAATTTATGAAAAGCAAATCAAGAGTGCTTTTATAATTTTTGCTTCTTCAATGCTTATCTATTCAAGGGATTCTTACCACCTCAATAATATTTATATACAACCTTATCAAAAGAAGTCCATTTTCAACCAGTAATTTACTATATCTTCTGTTTGGCCGGACATAATACTCCTCTCTCGCTTATATCTTTCCTACTATTTAATTCAGAAATAGCTTTCGCATTAGTCTTCACGATTTACTCATTCAGTTTCATTCATCCCATGATTTCATTCCCCCCCACTTATTTGATCCCCTTGTACCAAATGCAAACATCAGGAGAAATACTATTAAGTTAAAAAAAAACTAAAGTATCTAAATAAGAGCATCAAGAAACACTAGCAGATTCATAAAATATTTTCTGGTATCTACAGTACATCTGCATCGTTGCCTGAAAGCACAGTTTTCACTGCAACATGGCCAAGCAGCAAATACAAGACCCAAGCTACAGCAAATAGCTCTAATATAAAATCAACATCATCAAATCATAGTTCTATGAATTAACTGAACATTAAATAATAACCAGATAGGGGGATTATCCTCTTGATTTTAAATCAACAAATCAAAATGTGCTTATAACTCAATTTTGACAAGAAGAGAGATGATTTGTTGATCTGGATCCCCTATACCTCACAGAGTGCCTCCATTGCTACAATCTTCAGCTTGACTGTCCAAATCAGGCTCAATGTTGTTAACTACGATTCAAGAAAAATCAATTAGCTATCATAATTGAATAGAGTCAATTGAGATATAAAATAGAAGCTAACTAGAACTTTTACAGCAAAACAACATGCTTAGATAGATAATTTTACCACTCCAATCTCCAGCAATGTGCCAATCCCCATAAAAAGGAAAATTAAGGTACACAGTTCCCCTTAAACACATAAACAATGGTGGATGTCCTCATTTTACTTCATATACTGATCAATAAGCAAAGTAAACAGCATCAAAATCCAGTGATCAAAAGAAAGGGAATGGCTATGACGAGCTATTTAGGAACCATGATAGCCCTTAAGCCCTAGAGAGAAATTCTGTAATCCTCTTCCAGAAAGATCGACTGTTCCTTTATCGTATTGCCAACAAAAAAAAAACAGTTCTTTTGGCAAGCTCCGGTGAGCACGCCCCTCCGCGTCGAATTAGCGAAGACCCTGCGTCGAATCAACGAAGCCCCCACGTCGACCTACCAGACAGAACGGCCGGCAGCAGCACCCCCCCCTCTCCGCGTCGGAACGCGCAAGCTCTTGTGAGCGAGAGCGCGACTCCGAGACGTTGGGAGAGAGAGAGAGAGAGAGAGAGAGAGAGAGAGAGTTGAATCAAGGGAGGCGGAGGCGGAGGAGGTGGAGGAGAGGCGGCCTTCTTTGGTGATGGAGAGCACCGCAGGGTTAGGGCAAGGGAGAAGAAAATCGTAGGGAGAAGATGACGGGGAGTGGGAGGGAGGAAAATCGCGACAGGGAGAAGAAAAGGGCCGGGAAGGAAAAAAATCGTTCGCGCTCAAATGAAGGAAATATAATCAAATTTGTGACGGAAATAAAAATCCGTCGCAAATTTAGCGACGGAAAGAAAATTCCGTCGCTAAATTAGGGACGGAAAATAGAAATCTGTCGTTACATTTGCGACAGAACCTTCTTTCCCGTCGCTAATTTAGTGACGGAAATAGAAAGCCGTCGCAAAAATTTAAATTTGTTATGAAAAACTATTATCCACTATGATATTATTTTAAATTTTTATGTGACGACAAAAGTCTAAAACTTGTATTTATACTACACATTTATCATCTATCAAGATTTTATTAATGGGCATCGTCAACAATTTGCTTACATGAATGTGCAAAAGTAGATAATGTTGGTATGACGTTCACATGGCTTAAATAAAATAAAAATAATAACGTTTTAATTGGAAAGTTATTTGATGGAAGGTGAATGTGTAACATAGGTACAAACTTGGGGTTTTTTAATGTCACAAAAGCATATTTAAAGTAAATATCTTATAGTTGACATAATTTGAGATTTTTTACGTCATAAAAAAATTTAAGTAAAATATAACGATGAACGTGATTTTGGTGACTTTTTCCTTCTTTAAATAGATTTTTATTTTGGCATCATGTTTGTGTAGAATTATATATATACACATACATATATTTCACATTCATCAATATTTAAGTAAGACAGTCATAGCATCTATAGAGAATGAATTATTTGTGTAGTTATACTATATATAAAACGAACTTACAATTTTGTATCTACTTTTCAAATGATCAAGGCACCCTTATCTCATCTTAATGTTGAAAAAAAATAATGAGAACATCAAATGTCGTTAATCATTAAAATTGAAATAATTTCCTCGTCACAAAATCCGTCGCTAATTAACGATGGATTCCGTTATTTCATAGCTAATTAGCGACGGAGCTTGATTTCTATCGCTAATTAGCGATGAACTTGCGAGTGAGGCGGTTGCTTTTATGCCACGATTTTTAGAAATCAGCGACGAATTTTGTTTCCGTCACAAAGTAGCAACGGATTTTGTAACGACATTTTTTCCTGTCGCTAATTTGCGAGGGAAAAAAAATTTGTCGCAAATTAGCGACTGAAAAAAAATTCGTCGCTAATTTGCGACAATTATTTTTCCCGTCACTAATCAGTGATGAATTTTGTGACGACTTTTTTCTGTAGCTAATTTGCGACGAATTTTTGCCGTCACAAATTAGAGATGGATTTTTATTTTGGTCGTAAATTAGCGACGGATTTTTTTTCGTCGCTAATTTTTCGTAGCTAAATTATAATTTTTTTTTGTGACTATATATAAGCAGAAGAAAGGACACGTGGCACTTCTTTTCAACGTTAATTAATGGGCGATCCGGCCCTCAAAGCAAAATTTGTTGGGATCGTGCGGACTTGTTCGGTGTATGTCGAGCCGAAGGGAGCTTGATTGAAAAACGCATTGTCCCTTCGGCCACGTGGCGAGTTTCTAATTGGGGAGTACAGACCATAAAGGTTTGGCAGATCTTTTGACAAAGAACGCACCTTTTGTTTTCGGCAATTAATTCCATCGAAATATCATCTCACGTTACTTGGCGGCCATCATGCGATTTCCCCCCACTCGATAACTTCCCTATACAGATCGATGCCACGCGAGAGGGGTATTGAAATATTATCCCGTATCGCTTGAAAATAGATTTGATTTTCACCGGAAAAATTATATTATATGACGATCAATCTAATCATAAATATTTCGATAATTTATCATAAATTAACACAATAGACTAAATTAACACGATTGAGAGTTTCTCTCTAATCGTTAAGATCGATGGTTCAAAACCCGTAATTACTAACATCTTAGGTGGGGGCCATGGTGTTGATGTCCTGATCCAGGCTCTTTGATGTCGTCTGGGCATGGAGGGCACATGTTAGATTTCTCGATCATAAAAAAAAATATAATAGATTTAACGCTTTTTAAATAATTTTTCCTCTCTCTACCTATATGTAATCAGTTTCATAAACACGGATTTCTACGCTACCCCATATATATTATATCGCACTCTTTGTCACTATACGATTTTGAGAGAGGGGATTAAGCAAAATTAATTAAACCAAGACTAAACTCGAATTAAGTATGGGCTATTCCATGACAATCTGGGTCGGTCACATGCCGCCAATGCTGTCAATCGAGTTCGCTATTGCGTGGAATTTTCTTTATAATTGCCAAAGGAGAATTAGGTGGTTGGGATCGTGCGTGCTGCGTTTGCACCTACCACATCACAAAAGGGAGAGATCTCTCGTGGCCATGTCATAGGGAATTCGGATTATCTGACATAAAGTTAGAAGATCCGGATCCGACATATGGGGCCGTTCGATCTCCGTTCGATCTAGATCGGACGGCTCTCATTTTAGGGTTTTTTTTTGGAAAGCTTTTTTTTTAGCCATCCAATCTAAATCGAACGGCTCTCGCCTGACTTAAGTCTGCCCAACTTGTCAGGCCATCCATCCAAGTCGTGTCGCCGGGGACGAGCTTACTTTATATTATGATTTCAGAGATCTCGAATCTGTCCTTAGTTACATATTCGAGATGACCACAAAGACACCGCAAGAAATCCATTTTTTTTATTAATCTTTTTGGGTTTGTTAAAGCCCCATTTCCCCCACTCCTCAAGCTCTCGAGCGAGCCGAACAGTGTTGACTTTTTTGCAGAGAGGCATAATCGAAATATTCCGTATCGATCGCATCGACCGAATTCTCTTCCTCGTCCCTTTCTGGCGATCATCAAGAAGCTCTTTTGTCGCGCAGGCAGGACCGCCGCGCCCATGATTCGCATGATTCCATCGCCTGTCTTTGCATTACCCGCTCCACGTCAGTTGCTTTTGCTTGCTGGCTGTTCGATCTCGCCAGGTGCCTGTTCCACCAAATATTATAAAAGAGCGCGTGTTATACGTAAGTGCCGAGTAGACTTTGTCTGACTTTTTAGAGCGGCGGGAGACTTCTTCACATGGGGAGCTAACTAATCTCGGTTCCCAGGATCCGGATGGTGACCAGATTTGAGGGTTTTTATTTTTATTTTTGAAAAGTGTTTTTTTGCCCCCAGCCGTCCGATCTGAGATCGGACGGTGGGGGTAAAAAGCTAGTCACCCCTACTCAGCAAGTACGCTAGACTGGAGATCCATTTCCCAGTTCCTGTTCAATTGCATTGCGGGTGCATTATGTTGACCGATCCCGTCCCTCAGAGATGGATGGCTGAGATCCGCACTAGTGTTGGTGGGGTACATGAGCCTTGGACCCAGACCAATTCAGTGAGGCTCATAAATTCAAGTGTCCTAATGAGGAGAGACCGTGATGTGATGCGAACCAACATGAACGGCTCACTAATGTCGTGTGATGAGATATTTTGATTCCCATAGCCTCTCGTGTCGTGGTCAACGATGTCACCGAGCATTTCTATTCGTCCTCCAAATTTCGAGCCTAATTGATGGGGTGTCTTTTCATGGTCGGGATTATGAGACGCACAATCGAACACCGTATATCTCGATTGCATTAGCAGCTCGTCGGTTCTTAGTGAGTAGAATGCTCAAGGAGCCGATCATGTGACATGATATATATCTATATATCTGAAGCGGAAGTGATCGTTCTACGAAGATCCGTGAGTTGCGAATTGCCGACCTCAACCCCCAATCGAACCTGTGATTGGTAATCTTGGTATGAACGCGACCTGTTGACGAACCTGTGTCAACCAATCAACGCTATAACGCCACGAACAAGAGAATTCGCGATCTTGCTCGATAAGTTAAATTCGATCGCCACAAGGAAACCTTGATAAGATCTATTCCTCAAAAGAACTCAAAGAAGGAAAACATTTCTGTGTAAAATTATGTCTGTCTCTTGAGAAACCTATAAGCAACCTTATATAGGGTGCTAACCCTAATCCTAACCCTACTAGGATTAGAATTACAAAAATAACCCTAATTAATTTAAATTCGTCCAAAATGGAAAAAAGGCCTAAAAGTCTATCTAAACGACTTCAAATCGCTAAAACATATCATCAATCACTAAAGTAGTGAGTATTGATCAATGGCCCATTTCCAAGCGTCTATCCAAATTTGAGTCAATTCGGAGTTCGTCAACTTGAAACCTCTTCAGAATTCGCTAGAGTAAAAGTAATCATGTTGCACCAAAGAATTTCAGCATCTTCAAATCTTGAATCCGAATTGTCTCCATGCCAAATATCTTGAATCATGATGCCGATAGCTTGTTTGAATTCCTTTACTCTCGCTCGAGTGATCGGGCCTGGCGGATAGATCAACGGGTCCCTAGCATCTCCTCCTCGATAGGGTTCGATGTCCTCATCATTCCCTCCCCCGTGCAAAGGATTTGCCCTCAAATCAGCGTTTGCATCAAAAAGAGTCAAATCAGAAACATTGAAAGTAGCACTAATACCATATTCACCTGGAAGGTCGATCTTATAAGCATTATCGTTGACTCTCTCCAACACCATGAATGGTCCATCCCCTCGCGGTAGTAATTTAGACCGTCGCTGTTTGGGAAAACGCTCTGTGCGCATATGAACCCAAACCCAATCGCCGGGCTCAAACACTACTTTCTTGCGCCCTTTATTAGCTTGCTTTTCATACTGCTTTGTCTTGTGCTCAATATTCATTCGCGTCTTCTCGTGCAAGGTCTTCACAAAGTCAGCTTTCTTAGCACCATCTAAATCCACACGCTCATCAATAGGCAAAGGGGTTAAATCTAACGGAGTTAAGGGATTAAAACCATAGACAACCTCAAACGGTGTGAATTTAGTAGCAGAATGCACGCTCCTATTATAAGCAAACTCAACATGTGGTAAACAATCTTCCCAAGACTTAATGTTCTTTTTAATGATAGCACGCAACAATGTCCCTAAAGTCCTGTTAACTACTTCAGTCTGACCATCAGTCTGTGGATGACAAGTAGTAGAAAATAAAAGTTGTGTACCTAACTTCTTCCACAATGTCTTCCAAAAGTAGTTAAGAAATTTAGAATCTCGATCAGAAACAATAGACCTAGGCATGCCGTGCAAACGTACAACCTCACGAAAGAACAATTCAGCAACATGCGACGCATCATCAGATTTATGACATGGTATAAAATGAGCCATCTTTGAAAATCGATCAACAACCACAAAAATAGAATCCTTTCCATGCTTAGACCTAGACAATCCTAATACAAAATCCTTAGAGATGTCAACCCACAGATGCGTCGGAATAGGCAAAGGTGTATACAAACCATGTGGCTTAGTAGTAGACTTAGCCTGCTTACATGTAATACATCTCTTACAAATTCGTGTAACATCTCGTTTCATGTGTGGCCTATAAAAATGTTCATGTAGCACTTCATAAGTTTTATTGATTCCAAAATGCCCCATTAAACCTCCACTATGTGCCTCTCGCATTAACAACTCGCGCAAAGAGCATCTAGGCACACACAACTTATTTTCACGAAAAAGATATCCATCATGCCTATAAAACTTTTCAAACGCAACATGCTCACAAGCTTCGAATACTCTCCCAAAATCATCATCGTTACTGTATAAACCTTTGATATGCTCAAAACCTAAACACTTTGCTCCTAGAGTAGTTAGAATCGCATACCGTCGAGAAAGTGCATCCGCTACCACATTTTTTTTACCCTTCTTGTACTTGATTACATATGGAAAAGTCTCAATGAACTCCACCCATTTGGCATGTCTTTTGTTCAATTTTTGCTGCCCCCTCAAGTACTTTAAGGTCTCGTGGTCGGTGTGGATCACAAACTCCTTTGGCCACAAGTAATGTTGCCAAGTCTCCAAAGCTCGCACCAAAGCATACATCTCCTTATCGTAAGTCGGATAATTCAATGTTGCTCCGCTTAACTTCTCGCTGAAATATGCTATGGGACGTCCTCCTTGCATTAACACAGCTCCAATACCTGTACCAGAAGCATCGCATTCTATCTCAAAAGTAGTACTGAAATTCGGTAAAGATAATAAAGGAGCATTAGTCAACTTATCATTTAATAGATTGAATGCTTTCTCTTGCTCTTCTCCCCATGTGAAACTCACGTGCTTCTTGATAACCTCGGTTAAAGGTGCGGCAATGGTGCTGAAATCTTTCACAAATCTACGATAGAAACTGGCTAAACCATGAAAACTGCGCACCTCTCCTACTGTCTTAGGTGTCGGCCATTCACGGATTGCTTTTCCTCATCAACCTGTATTCCATCAGCACCAACAATAAAGCCTAGAAATACTAATTTGTCAGTTACAAAACAACACTTCTTTTGGTTAGCATATAGTTGTTCAGCCCTTAAAACCTGCAAAACAGCTCGCACATGCTTAATATGGTCATCAATGCTTCGACTATATATCAAGATATCATCAAAATAGACAACAACAAATCGACCAATAAAAGCACGCAAAACATGATTCATAAGTCGCATGAATGTACTAGGTGCACTAGTTAAACCAAATGGCATGACTAACCACTCATACAACCCGTACTTGGTCTTAAATGCAGTTTTCCATTCATCCCCCTCTTTCATCCTAATATGATGATAACCACTTTTCAGATCAATTTTAGTAAATATGCAAGCTCCATGCAATTCATCCAACATGTCATCTAGCCTAGGAATAGGATGTCGATACTTTACCGTTATATTATTGATTGCTCGACAATTAATACACATTCGCCAAGACCCATCCTTCTTTGGCACCAACAAAACAGGAACATCGCATGGGCTAAGAGATTCCCTCACATATCCTTTTTGTAGCAATTCGCTAACTTGCCGTTGGAGTTCCTTTGTCTTTTCAGGATTACTTCGATATGCTGGTCGGTTAGGCAATGGTGCACCAGGAATCAAATCGATTTGATGCTCTATGCCTCGAATCGGTGGTAAACCTCCAGGAATCTCATCAGGAAAGACATCTTCAAATTCATGTAACAAAGACATGACAGAACTTGGCAAATTCGGGTCAAGTGCATTAGTAGTAAGTAGTGCCTCCTTGTACAAAAGTACAAGTATCGATTGGTCCAGAACCAAAGCTCTCCTCATTTCGCTCGATTTTGCATAGAAATTATTTTCTCTCTTTTCTTTTTTCTCTCATTTTCCCTCGGTTTTTACCACTCCACTCTCTTTTTTCTCTCCTTTTGCTTGCGTTTCAAAATTTCCACGCAACCCCTCAATTTTATCACTTTTTTTTTCTCTCTCAACCTCACGTTGTAGTTTCAATTGATCTTCATACACCTCAGTAGGTGTCATTGGTACCAACGTGTAAGTCTTCTGATTCATCACCAATGAATATCGGTTAGTGTAACCATCATGATGTACCTTTCGATCATATTGCCATGGCCTACCAAGTAAAAGATGCCCCGCTTGCATAGGTACAACATCACACACCACCTCATCCTTGTATCGCCCTATTTCAAATGGAATGCGGACTTGCTTTGATACTTTTACTCCCCCACTATCATTTAACCACTGCAGTCGGTATGGTCTTGGATGTTTTGTAGTCTTCAATCCCAGTTTTTCCACCATGGTACAACTTGCTACGTGTGTACAACTATCTCCATCAATAATCAAACTACAAACCTTACCATTCACCAAGCATCTTGTATGGAACAAGTTATCGCGTTGCTGGTGATGCTCTTCTTCCTTGACTTGAACACTAAGAGAACGCCTAACAACCATCAATTCACCTGCAACTAGCATCTCAACATCACTACAATCTTCCAACGATGGCATGTCATCATCGTCTTCCTCCCTATCACTTTCAGATTGAACATCTCTAGGCCCAGTCATTATCATCACCCTCCTATGAGGGCATTGATTTGCCATATGACCCCTGCCTAAACACTTAAAACATTTAATTTCACGTGTTCTAGTATTAGAGTTTTCAGTTTTACCTGAAACAGGATTTGAACCAACTCTGCCATCTTTCTCCTTCTCCTTTGAAGATTCTGTCTTCGTGTTGTTTCCCTTCCAATTCGGCTTCTCATCTCTCTTCCAATTAGACTTCCAATTCAAGTTTGAACCTCCACCACTCTTGTGATTTCGATCCAACTTCAATTGCCGCTCAACTTTGATGGCTTTGTCCACTAACTCCTCCAATTCAACGTAGTGTTGCAGCTCTACCACCCTTGCCATATCCCGACTCAAACCACATAAAAATCGTGACATTGTGGCCTCACGATCTTCCACCACATTAGCACGGATCATAGCAATCTCCATCTCTTTATGATATTCTTCTACACTCTTGTTGCCTTGTGTGAGATTTTGCAGCTTATGGAACAAGTCTCTGTGGTAATGACTAGGTATGAAGCGTCTCCTCATTACCGCCTTCATCTCATCCCATGTTTCTATTGATCTTTCACCGTTGCGTCTCCTGCTAGTCACAAGTTGATCCCACCAAATTATAGCATAATCAGTGAATTCAACAGCTGCAATTTTTACCTTTTTAAGCTCCGAATAACGCTGGCAATCAAATATCATCTCCATTCGCTTCTCCCATTCTAGATACGCATCAGGATCATTCTTTCCTTGAAAAGATGGAATTTTCATCTTGATATTGCCAAGCTCATTATCTTCTCGATGTCTAAATCCGCGGCGTCCGTTTCTCCTCTCAAACCTGCCATCTCGATCATCTTCTGTATCGGACACGTATGCATCATCAAATTGACGTTGCCATCTAGGTTGTGCCCTAGGCTCCTCTCGCTGATTTTGTCGTCCCCCTCGGGGTGGCTCATCAATTCTCGTCTCACATCTTGCAACCCGGTTGCTAAGTGCTTCAATTTGTAAACTCAATTGTTGGATGCCTGCTAGAATCGCATCATCCCTTGGACGAGTGGCATCCTCCCTTTGATTCACACTTTCCTGACTTGACATCTTTTTGTTTTTTTTAATCTGCAAGAAAACGTTAGAGAAAAAAAAAGTTCTCACCAAACACTCCCTTACGTGTTTCACTCAAGGTGTTTGTCGCTCCTCTCGTGTTTAACTCAATTTCGGCTTTTTCTTCCCTCAAATAAACTCACCCACTCTTGCCTTTTACCTCTCGTTTCCTTCTTACAAGCTCTTTATCGGACTTCAATCTAGTATCACAAGCTCCTCGCAACAATCTCTTAACCTCCAAACAAGATCAAATTCAGCACTATATTGTTCAAATCAGAAAATTTTGCTAGATTTGAATTCAGACTCAATGTTTGCTGCTATTTCTTGTCTATTCGGTCCAACTATCAACAATAATAATTATAACGAGTCGTCCTCTTGATTTTTTTTTGTGATTTTTTTTTGGCTTTTTTTTTTGCCAAATCTTTTTTTTGGCCGATTTTTTTTTTGCCTCTTTTTTTTCCCGACGAACTCAATTACATAAAAAAAAGAACTAGGACCGAGAAACCCTAAATCAAAGTTTAAATCGTAGCAAGAACAAATTTAGAACCTTGACTCAACTGGTAACAAAACACTAAATCCTAAAAACCTAGTTTTATGAATGAAAAGCAATAAAAGTATGATAACTAGACCTTGTAGAACTAGCTCTGATACCAGATGATATATATCTATATATCTGAAGCGGAAGTGATCGTTCTACGAAGATCCGTGAGTTGCGAATTGCTGACCTCAACCCCCAATCGAACCTGTGATTGGTAATCTTGGTATGAACGCGACCTGTTGATGAACCTGTGTCAACCAATCAACGCTATAACGCCACGAACAAGAGAATTCGCGATCTTGCTCGATAAGTTAAATTCGATCGCCACAAGGAAACCTTGATAAGATCTAGTCCTCAAAAGAACTCAAAGAAGGAAAACCTTTCTGTGTAAAATTATGTCTGTCTCTTGAGAAACCTATAAGCAACCTTATATAGGGTGCTAACCCTAATCCTAACCCTACTAGGTTAGAATTACAAAAATAACCCTAATTAATTTAAATTCGTCCAAAATGGAAAAAAGGCCTAAAAGTCTATCTAAACGACTTCAAATCGCTAAAACATATCATCAATCACTAAAGTAGTGAGTATTGATCAATGGCCCATTTCCAAGCGTCTATCCAAATTTGAGTCAATTCGGAGTTCGTCAACTTGAAACCTCTTCAGAATTCGCTAGAGTAAAAGTAATCATGTTGCACCAAAGAATTTCAGCATCTTCAAATCTTGAATCCGAATTGTCTCCATGCCAAATATCTTGAATCATGATGCCGATAGCTTGTTTGAATTCCTTTGCTCTCGCTCGAGTGATCGGGCCTGGCGGATAGATTAACGAGTCCCTAGCACCTCCTCCTCGATAGGGTTCGATGTCCTCATCATGACACCTCGTGATAGACCCAGTGAACTCATACATCGACTACGGATATAATCTGGGAGGCTTCCTAAGTTGGATTCGATGGCATGTTTTGATCGTTTGGTGAGATTCTTTATAGGTGCTCATCTCAAGTTGGGCATTTGAGATTGAGACACCCGATCTCAAGAGATATAAACAAGCACTGTGACGTGAATAGAGTAAATTGAGCCAGTTTATCATCCTTAGATGAAGCAGATTGCTTTTATCATAATGTGCTGGAAAACAAAGAAAATCGTCTGAATTACGATCCTCGATTGATCTCCTGTTTTTAGGTGGGCAACAATGTACTATGGCTCCAATCGACGGAACAAATAAATTTTCACCTATCGCCTTCGACGTAGTATTATGCCGAAAAGATGGACACGCGAGATTCTATCAAATATCAATGGTCATAATTCAATTGATTCTCGACCAACTGGTTTCTCCATCAATTCGCAGGAGTCGCATGCCAATTATGTGCGCGAATGCACTTCATTGACGAAAGAGCGGATCCCTCGGGTTAATAAGGGCCTGTTTGGTAAAAGTTGTTTTTGTTCCCTGGAACAGAAATTTCTGTTTTAAAAAGAACAGAAACCCGTTTGGTTACATTTTTGTTCCAAATCTGTTTTTTTTCCTGGGAACAGATTTGGAACAGAAACAAGAAGTAAAAAAAACTTGTTTTTCTGTTTTAGGAACACTTTTGAGAAACAAAAAGAACAAAAACTTTAAAAAAAAATTCTTGCCCCAACCACATCCTGTGAACTCTTAAATTTAAGATATTATTTTAAATTAATTTTTGTTATAAAAAATAAATTTAAAATTTTTAAAATACTTTAATAAGAAATTGCTTAAAATTTTAATTTAATTGAATTTTTTAAAAATAATTTAAATAAATTTAATTTTGAAATTTTTAGAAATTTTAACATTTTATTTTTTTTAAATTAAAATGTAAAAATAAATTAAATTACATTTTAAATTTAAATTTAAATTTTAAAATATTTACCTAATCCATTTTTTATGATATCCTTTGAGACGTATTTTTAAATTTTAAATGTTAAAAAATTAAATTTTTAGTTTTAGTTCTTTTAAAAAATTAAATTTTAATTTTTTTAATTTTAATTTTTTTATAGAAAATTAAATTATAAATTAATTAAATTTTATTTAATTTTAAATTTTTCAAAAAAATTTATAATTTGTTTATTAAAATGTAATTTAGTTTATATTTTTCATTTTTTCTGTTGACGATAGTGCCTTCGTTTCTTAAAAAACATATTTAAATTTAATATCTCAATAAAAAATTTAGAAATCATACCAAACACATTTTTATTTTTTTTCTATTTCAAGAACAGAAATTTTATGTAGTTACTAAACAATTTATTTACTCAGAAATTATTTCGGGAAGTGTTTCTCAAAAGAAGTATTTCTATAAAAAAACTGTTCTTTGGAACAGAAACGTTACCAAACGCACTCTAATTGATTAGACGGCACTAGGTTTTGAGAAAATCAAAAGCAATGTCCAGTAAGCCACGTCAGCAGCTCACAGGGGCGGGACACGTGGGGAAAGAGCTCTGGCTCCTGTCCGACCAACTGCAGGTTTCAATATTTAAGACTGACACGCCGGTCATTATTGATCTGACGGATTCTTGTCCACGGTGTTTGACTCTCCCTTTTTATTTTCCGAACATTGCTCTTAAATTTGCAGGAGTTCACTTGTGCTGTTGCTTCATTTAATTTCAATCGAAGATTTGATATTATCAAAATTAAGAGACGGGGCCAATTATGAATATACCTTTTTAAGATAGAATCATAAAGGCGACCGCTTGCACCCAAACTTTGGAAAAGGTTCATGAACTTAATATCCATAATTTCGATTCGTATTCTTCTTATTTTCATATCTAATCGATATATGTAGAGATGCTTATCTTCAATGATTCTCTTTCGAAAAGTAAAGGAAAAGAGCGTGCTAAAGAGCCATCTTAAGTATCGATATAAGTATGTTATTATGAAGTATTCCCCGATAACATTGTCAATAAGTGCCGCTTAGACTTCTAATTTACAGGATGCTAATTGTTATCCTTGTAAGGAGCGACTTTCTTACACCTTCCACTGATTTTTGCTTACAGCTAGGATTCTTTGTCTCTTCGAGATGCTTATCTTATTCAATACCATCCGTCTTATTTTGCTTTAATGTTACAAACTTATATACCAACATCGAAAAATTCCAGTGTCTTCCCAATTGTGTACAAACTCTATCGGGTAATTAATGAAGTCCTCTAATAAGACTTGTCACGTTTGAACTAAGTTTCAGGAGAATCTAGAAGTTTCACAAGCTCTTCATGATAGCTTGTCATGTGAAAGCGCTCTTAGAAATAGACATAATTTTATAATCACTACAATTAATGTTTAAGGCTCACAATTAGAATTAAAAAGCAAGATAGCGAATTTGCGGTTTAATTTAGCAATTCTCGTGTCATCAGGTTCAAAATTGCATTAACTTGTCCAAACATGTTAGAGAATCAATGATTTTCAAGTACAAATCAGATTTGCACGGTCTCGCCGCGACAATTCTTTTATTTTTTGGAATTTTGCATTTGCGATTTACTCTGACAATTGTTTTTTTTTATTTAAAAAAAAATATTTTCTCGGATCAACACAGTCGCGTGCCCTCTCCACCCACGCACAGAATCACGTGATGTGTTCCCAGTATTTCGTGGGGAAGCGGAGTGCAAAGAGGGAAAATGGCTGGCCTCGAACATCTGGCACTCGGCGCATGAGTCAAGAAGTCGCATTTGAGAGAGAGAGATGAAAATGGATCGTCTTATTTACTCCACAGCCGTCCGATTCAGATCGGACATCGGACGGCTGTGATTCTTTCAAAAAATAAAAAACTCTTCTTTTTATTAATGGATCGAACGGCCCCTAAGATCCCCTCCATCATGTTCCTTGACACGTGATCAGGAGATCCAAATATGAGAAAAATCGATTCGTCTGGCTCCCATATATACTGAGACGAATCTAGTCCTTTCTTATACGTCACCCAGATCCGTCCGACTTCATGTCAGACGATCTGGGTCCTACTATATAGCATCCCTCAACTCCTACTTGTGAGCATCACCCTATCATTCTCTACCGTCTCTCTCTCTCTCTCTCTGAGTAAGAACTCGCGCTCGAAGAGCTAGCGTCATCGTCCGCGGCCGTTGCTGCTCGTTCTTCGTCTCGATCAAGCTTCAGAGATGGCGCAGAACGTCGGAATTCTCGCAATGGACATCTACTTCCCCCCTACCTGCGTCCAACAGGTCTCTCTCTCTCTCTCTCTGCGCGCGCGCGAGAGAGCCTGTGATTTGACGTGTCCGTGTCGCGCTTCGGACTTCGGCCATGTCGGAATGAGAAGGAAGCCGGGGATTTCGAGCGTTTGAGCTCGAGAAGATTGGATTGGCTTGAAGTCTAGGTTGTCTTTGGAGAATGATTCTCTGTTAAGGATGTCCGTAAGCGCGAAATGGAAGGATGCTCGACTGACAATTATTTATCTCCTTTTTTTTATCCTTTGGTTTTTTTGCTGCTGCTCTTGTTTCTCCGGAAGATTTGACCGTGGAATTTTGTTTTTGGCGGATTTGGATGGTTATGTTTAGTTCGGTAATGCAAGATGCGTGCTGTTGCTATGCCTGTCTGTGCTTGATTTGTGTTTTTTCCGGTAACAATGACTTCATCGTTTAATGCTCTTACGTACTCTTTGGAGTGCTACTTCAAGATATCAATTGGAAGATTTTCAATGCTCCGTTCCTTTCACAAAAAAATATAATATTTTTCAGAAAGTTGTATTTTATAAAAAAATAATAATATTTTTTGATATTCATTTAAAATTTAAAAATGGACCGGACCTCCGGACTTTAACACTTGGGCGTGAATCACTTTAACAGTAGCTATCTGATATGATAGGATGCCCATGCATCCCAACGACTAGTTTAGATTAAATAATCATAGTAAAAGGAAAGTAGCAAGAAGGTTCTGGGATTAAACATTAGAAAGAGTTACTGACAGCAATTAGAAAATGAAGAGGCATATAATAAAAAGATTTCAGCAACACGAGCGTCGGTGCTTCCGATCCACTCTTCCCAGGATCCTACGAGCAACCCTGATGACTCTACGGCTCCTCTAAACCCTAAAACCCTAAGGCACAGACTCGCCGAACAGAGGATTAGTGAGATAAAACATCGAATCAAATGCATCTAGCCAAATCAACAGTAGAGGAATAGGAGGATACTACATAGTTGGTGCACTGACCCTTCTATTTTCATGTAGTTGAGGTTCTTTTGTTTTAGTCATACTCACAGTAGAACCACGACATTCTTCTACTCTTACCTTACTTTACGTCATTTTTTAGTATAAGTTTTGTGATGCTGGATAAACTCTTTATGTAAAGTTAATTTGGTAAAAACAATACAATTCACTTACCTTTACAAAAAAATAAAATAAAATAGAGGAAGCACGCAAAGTCCCCTGTAAACCAATCGAAACAATCCGAGAGTCAACGCTGTACGAAGCTGGCTAGACAATTTGATTGAGAAAAATCCAGAACCAATTTAATCAGGCTGGGAAACAAGGAGAGAGAAAAAAGTAGAATTGACGGAAATATCATAAGCTCCGGCGGCCGACCAAATCCAGCAGCAACAACATAAGAAGAAGAAGAAGAACAGAAACCCAAATGAAAAGAGAAAAAACAGAGAGCACGCCAACAAACTTTCATGTGAGGGGGAAAAGGACGCCGGAGAGGGAGAGGGTTCGTAGCTCGGAGAGATCTGAGGGGAGGACGCCGGAAAAGGAGGCGGAAGCGAGGTTTATGGCGGTGACGCGCGAGGAGGAGTCGCAGTTGACGCCTTTCCAATTGCAGTAGGTCTGGGGAGAGGACCAGCCGGGCGACTTGAGGGCGTCGCAGCAGAACCCTGAAAAAAAACATATCTGGGGAGAGGACAGAGTGCGAAGGAAGAGAGAGACAAAAAGATACAAAAATAATTTGAAAAATATTTTCTTTTCTTTTTAAAAGAATATTTTTCATTAATCGAAAAATATTTTCTTTTGACAAATTATTTTCCGTCCCGAAACATCACAATTTAAGGAAAATATTTTTCGAAAAAATATTTTCGTGAAACGAACAGAGCCTTAATTTGCTATTGTGTGGATCATTTCAGCGTCTGGATCTGTGTGAAAGTGAGGTTGTGCATGTACATAGATTAGGTTCTGTCTCGAGTTTCATTTTTCTGTTGTTTATCCTGTGTTGCGTCTGAGAATCGTGTATCGAATTTCTGTATGGAAATCGAACGGGTGCTTCCGATAGTAGTGCTTTTAGGAAGAAGCTGACAGGTCTTGAACTAGTTCTGCCCTAAGAAGAATTGTTTCGGATTTTGCTTCTACACCATATCTGTGATTAAAGTGGATATAGTATATACTAGCTTGATCTTGGACTAGTTGTTTGAAATTGTGGTGAAAAGGCAAGGAGCAAACTCAATTTTAAGCAACTACACAGACCGTGAACTGTGAAGTGAATCCCATATACATTTGGTTATGGAGAACCCTCCTCTATATATGAACTTGCATTAAGATAAAGAGAAGAAGAAGATATATTTCACTCAACTATGTATTTTATGGCTGCTGCTGCTTTGTTTAAATACTGCTTAATTCACATTTCGTTAGCACTATAAAGATTGATGCAACAGCATCTGAAATTCTGTCTCTTGTTTCTTGGCATTGTAGGAAGCAATGGAAGCACATGACGGTGCAAGCAAAGGAAAGTATACCATTGGTCTTGGACAAGATTGCATAGGATTTTGTACCGAAGTTGAAGATGTCATCTCAATGAGGTTAAATTTCTATAATCCATTCATTAACGTGTCATTCTTTTGTTCCCCTGTACACCTTCCATTATAAGGATATTGTTCTTCGGGAGTACCGTTGCTTTCTATTGAGCTTTTGAGCTCTCCTGAAGTATGATGTTCAAATACCATAAGGTCCATTACCGTCTGTTAGAGGGTCTATAGTGGTTTCTCCATTATATTTATTTGGATTGTTTTCTAACTAAATCTTGTACTTCCAGTTTGACAGTTGTTTCATCCCTCCTTGAGAAATATGAGATTGATCCAAAACAAATTGGTCGTCTGGAAGTAGGCAGTAAGACTGTCATTGACAAGAGCAAATCCATCAAGACTTTCCTCATGCCAATTTTTGAGGTACATTTTAGTGTGTATTGTTAGGTCCCTAGTTATATGTTCTTGTGGAGGCACACAGTGCCATCAGCTTCAAAAGTAACATAATAAAGAAATCTGATAATAGAACATCATGTTGCTTTTAATATTTTAGAACTGTTTCTTTTGTCATTCTTCTGCCTCCGTATTTGAGTTGCTCGATAAGTCCCGTTTTCTACTTGAAAATGCTCATCTTTAGTATTGCCGGTACATAAGCAGGCTTGTGGAAATACTGATATTGAAGGTGTCGATTCAACTAATGCTTGCTATGGAGGGACAGCAGCTCTATTCAACTGTGTCAACTGGGTGGAGAGTGCTTCATGGGATGGTCGCTATGGTCTTGTTGTATGCACAGATAGTGTGGTATGTTAATTCTTTCTAACTTCTTCCAACATTTTTAATTTTTTCTGCTGTGCCTGCCTTTGAGTTCTGGTTTACAGCCCTTTATTCTCTCTTTTCTAACTGTTGCTTCTCTTTCTCAGGTTTATGTGGAAGGACCAGCACCCCCTACTGGAGGAGCAGCTGCCATTGCTCTGCTCGTTGGGCCTGATGCTCCTATTGCTTTTGAAAGCAAATTCCGTGGGAGTCATATGTCTCATGCCTATGACCTTTACAAGCCCAATCTTGCTAGTGAATACCCCGTAAGTCTTCCTAAATGGCCCCTTTCGTGATGTTTGAAACTTTTCTGATTCTAGAGTTCTAGATTGATATCAAGTTCCCTAATTTCGGTGCACTTGTCATGTTGAGCATAGTAGATGTAGTTTCAGAACATAGGATGGAAAGGAAGTTCTCACCTGTCACATTTCCTAAATTATGTACGCATCTTCCACTGTTACAACTGGATACCTTTGATTGTAATCTCTGACTACTTCACTCCCATAGGGTCTGTAATGTCCATAAGTACACCACTAACATCTGCTAAAGAAGACAATGAAAATTCTTAAGAAAGCTGATGTGCTTTGTTCCGCGGAGCTCAATACATACATCACTTTCTGAAAGTCTGTCATAATTATTCTCAACTGAGCACTGGGAGTTTCCTCATTTCAGATGTTCATAATCGGATAAAGATGTTATCCAAGTTATGCAAAAGGAAGTCGATATAGATTCATCCCCAGCTCTACCAGAATATTCTTAAGAAAGCTTAATGTGCTTTGGTCTGCTGAGCTCAATACATATGCCACTTTCTAAAAGTCTGTAATAATTTGAGTTTTCAACTGATCATAACTCTTATACTTTGAAATAAATCAAGTCCCTATACATCTAATTTTTCTAATCTAGTCTATCAAGTGCTTCTGGAACCAAATACGTTAAGGTCTTTATTCTCATGTGTAATTTTCCTAAGTAGAAATTTTTGCAATATCATACTTTCTCTTTCAATTCAGGTCTTTATTCTCAAATTATTGGAGGATTTCATGGAAAGCGACTGATGTTTGCTTGCATCCACTGCTTGAAATCCTGCTGCAGGTTGTTGATGGGAAGCTACCGCAAACATGTTATTTCATGGCTCTTGACTACTGCTACAAGCATTTCTGTCACAAGTGAGTTGAAATTTGTAAATAAGAGTATATGACCATCTCAATCTTCTTCGAAATTTGAGTTATTACTTTCCTTTTCCTTATCCTGCTGTTGCTTTTCACAGATACGAGAAATTTGAGGGTAAACAATTTTCTCTATCTGATGCTGACTACATTGTGTTTCACGCCCCATACAACAAGGTCCATTACTATTATGACCTGCCGCAGATAACACTTTATCTTTTCTTGCTTTTTCTTACACTTTTACTTTCAATATTGCAGGTTGTGCAGAAAAGCTTTGCACGTTTATTGTTCAATGACTTCTTGAGAAATGCCAGGTTTTATTCTTTATATGCTGTACTACTTGTGAAATTCAGTGGAATCACACCATTGGACTCTGATTGATTTATGCTCTTATTTGGCAGCTCCATTGATGCGGCCACCAAGGAAAAGTTGGCACCATTTTTAAGCTTATCCGGTGACGAAAGCTACCAAAGCCAAGATCTAGAGAAGGTATATTGGGAAACTAGATTTTTGTTTTTGAGCTAGAGCGTAAAACTTGTTGGTCACAACTTTACAATGCCTTTTATATGCAGGCATCCCAACAAGTTGCTAAGCCTCTGTATGATGCGATGGTGCACACTACAAAAAAACTGTTTTTTCGCTACGGACAATTGGCCACGGACAAAAATCCGTCGCAACTGGCCACGGATATAGCGACGGAAAAAATATTCCGTCGCACACTGGCGACGGTCACAAATCCGTCTCCAACAGCCATGAAATTTGCGACGGTTCCACAAATTCGTCGCCAATTTGCCACAGACGGTAGATCCGTCGCTAAATCCGTGACTAAATAGCAGTGGATTTAGCGACGGCATTGCGTCGTCGCTCTTTAGTGACGGAAATGGGGACGAATGAGCGACGGATATATTTCCGTCACAAAATCCGTCGCTAAATAGCGACGGATATATTTCCGTCGCAAAATCCGTCGCTATTTGCCGTCGCTCTTTAGTGACGGAAATGGGGACGAATGTTTCATCCGTCGCTATATTCCGTATATAAAGGACACTCGTGTTTTCTTCTCACCCGACAACCCCCTTTTCGTCCTTTCTCTCCGTGGCTTCCCAAAACCCTAGTTCTTGAGGTATGTGTGTTTATGCTAAACTTGTCTTTTTTTGTCCATAAATTGTAGAGATCTCGTACTACTGCATGTGCCTATATGACTTTGATTGTCGAAAAGTGTGTCGGTATTCTGAGGAAAGTAAATCTGCGGCAAATGTAAGGCCGCTCGCAGCTCCCCCACCAGCAGCCGCCTTGCCTAGATCTGGGCAAGGCCCAGCGGCCTCGTCTTCACTTCCAACTATATAGTACCGAAGCCCAACGCAGACAATGATATATCACTTTAATTGTAGTCGACTTTTTAAACTAATATGTCTGGGGCTTCTTTTTTTCAATTGTATTGTCTTTAATATTGTGAGTGTGGATTCTGGAGTGAAGTGAAACATATGTACTCGACTCACTTTTTTTGTGGAGTCATGATTTTTTTTTTAAAAAAAAATTCAGGTTGTGTTAGCTTATCAATATGTGATACTACGTACTAAAATAAATAATATTTTTTTATCCAATGCATTTCCCTAATTTAGGTTTATCTTTATTTCTCTTAGTAGGGTTAATAGCTGGAGCTATCAAAAATTTTCTTTAAGTACGTGTCCATTTGAAGGTATTGCAATCAAAGTGAATATATTGTTGCGAGAATCATCAACTTGACAACTTTCCACGACACAGAATCCAATCAAATAATTGGGTAAGTCTTCTTGGCACATAAAGTTATTCAATTTTTCAATTTCAATTTACTTATTTATAAAAGTTTGGACTTTTGAGAAATAAATAATTTTCAAGATGATATGTATTGGCTATGATTTGTAATATTTTAATTCCTTTTGTTTTTCATATACAGACACAATGCAAAGTGAAAGGTCTTGGATGTATAATAAGAACTTACCGAGACGTCAAGGATTGACCGAAGAGTTTAGAAATGGGTTGGAATTGTTTTTGGACTTTGCTAGTAATAAATTTGAGTTCATGGATGGAAATAAGTTAAGGTATCCGTGTAAAAAGTGCTATAATTGTAGATTTCATGAGGTTGATAAAGTTAGAGAACATCTTTGTAGATTTGGGTTTACTCCGAACTACTACAACTGGACTTGCCATGGTGAACCATTTATATCTGATGAAGGATACAGAAGAAGTAGCCAAGATTTAGTTAGTGAAGAATGTGGATATTCTAACCAATTGAATCCATACCAGAGGATGGTTATTGATGCGGCAGGTCATAATCTTGTTTCCGAATTGAACTATGGAAGTACTAGTTGTACTCCTATACTTGAACAAGGGGGTTCTAGTCATGAACGACACTTGGATGACATAGCAGGAACAACAATTCATGAGAATTTGTCTAATGATGCTTTGCCATGTAATCAATTCCGAGAAGTGTTGAGAGCAGCAGATGAACCTTTATGGGCAGGTTGTGACAACCACACTAAGTTATCAGTAACAGCGAGAATGTTAAATATAAAGGCAGAGCATAATGTGTCTGAGAATTGCTTCAACTCTTTTGTTGAAGTAATGCGAGAAACACTGCCTCGTGATAATGTCATGCCAAATGATTTTTATGATATGAGGAAGTTGGTGGAAAACTTAGGTTTGCCAGTTATAAGGATTGATGTATGTAGTAGCGGTTGCATGTTATATTGGAGAGATGATAAAAATGCAGAGTATTGTAAATTCTGCAGCCAACCTAGGTACAAGACAAACACGAGGCAGCGGAATAATCAGAAACGGAGACCGATTAAACAATTATTTTATCTGCCATTAATCCCTAGATTGCAAAGGTTGTATGTGTCTCTGGCGACTGCTGAACACATGACTTGGCATGCGCATCATTAAACAGAAGATGATCTACTATGTCATCCTTCAGATGCAGAGGCTTGGAAACATTTTGATCGAACATTCCCTGAGTTTGCGATGGAGACTCGAAACATCAGGCTAGGTCTGTGTGCCGATGGATTTGCCCCATTTGGGAAAACGGGAAAAAGTTATTCATGTTGGCCAGTTATCTTAACTCCGTACAATCTTCCACCCGGTATGTGCATGGAGACACCTTATATGTTTTTGACATTGATTGTGCCTGGCCCACAAAACCCGAAAAAGTTGATAGACGTTTATATGCAACCATTGATTGAAGAATTACAACAGCTATGGGTTGAAGGTGTTCCTACGTATGATGTTTTTAATGATCAAACATTTGTAATGAAGGCTGCCCTTCTTTGGACGATAAATGACTTTCCAGCTTATGGAATGTTATCTGGATGGAGTACAGTTGGGATCTTAGGATGTCCAATATGTATGGAGAGATCAAAGTCATTCCGATTAAAACATGGTAAGAAGGCAAGCTATTTTGATTGTCATAGGCAATTTTTGTCAATGAATCATACCTTTAGACGGAATAAGAAAGAGTTCATCAAGAACAGGATTGAAAGAACACCTCCACCATTGAGGTTGATGGGTGAGCAAATTTGGGAGCGAGTGAATTATTTTCCAACTGTTGTTGAAAATCCTAAGGACACAACTATGGGGTACGGATGTACACACAAGTGGACAAAACGCAGTATATTTTGGGATCTACCATATTGGAAGTCACATCTTATTCATCATAATCTTGACGTCATGCACGTAGAAAAGAATGTGTTCGATAATGTTATCAATACAGTGATGGATGTCTTCGGAAAAACGAAAGACAATTTGAATGCAAGAAAAGATTGCGAGATCTTTGTGATCGGCCAACACTAGATGTGGATGCAAGTAGCAGGGGACCAAAACCAAAAGCTATATATACATTAGACAAGGAGCAGCGACGTGTTGTTTGTCAATGGTTGAAATCTATTCGGTTTCCTGATGGATATGCTTCGAATCTGGGGAGATGTGTAGATTTGAATGAATGTAAGTTGACGGGTTTGAAAAGTCATGATTGTCACATATTTATGGAACGGCTAATTCCAATAGCTTTCAAGGAATTTCTACCACACTTTGTATGGGGCGCCATTACAGAGTTAAGTACATTCCTTCATGATATTTGCTCAACAGTGTTAAAAGTATCTCACATGGAGAAACTTGAAAGAGATATTCCAATTATTATTTGCAACTTAGAGAGGATATTTCCTCCTTCGTTCTTTGATTCAATGGAGCATCTCTTGGTTCACTTGCCATATGAGGCCAAAGTTGGAGATCCGGTTCAATTTCGATGGATGTATCCATTTGAGAGGTACAATACTTATTTTGTGAAAATTGTAAATTGCCTTAGTATATATTTATCGCACTGATAAATATTTTTGAATTGTCCAAAATATAGGTTCTTATACCATTTGAAGAAAAAAAGTAAAGAACAAGGCATGTGTTGAAGCTTCAATTTGTAATGCATATATTGTGGAAGAAGTAACTACATTTGCATCATATTATTTTGAGCCACACGTGCATTGCAAGAGGTGGCGAGCAGGACGAAACGATGAGAGACCCAGTGATCCCAATTGCAAATCATTCTCCATTTTCAATTATCTTGGTCGACCAAGCGGCGTATGTAAGTGTCGTTACTTAACAGGTGAAGAATATCATGCAGCATATACATACATTTTATTGAATTGTCCTGAAGTGGAGCCATACTTTGAGTAAGTAAACTTCACCAAAAGTTATTTCGATTTTCGCAATAAACAATCGGCGTATGTTTAATTAGTTAAATTTAACAGGATATTTCAAAGTTCCTTGTATGGACTACCGCCAAGTGAGATTGACCGTTTGTGTGACGAAACGTTTGCCACATGGTTCAAAACATATGTAAGTTCAATATCGACCAAAAGCTACTTCATTGACCTTGATTATTGTTACGTCATAATTGAAGACCAATATTTATTATTGTTATTATATTTTTTGTGTATTGGACCTTAGGTTCAGAGTAATCGTGATAATTTTCAAGAGCAAGGATTACTCTATCATCTATCATTGGGGCCAAAATCAAGAGTACGAAGTTGGCCCGCTTATTTTATAAACGGGTATAATTTTCACACACGTTTATATGGAATGGAAAAAGCCACAATGAATAGTGGTGTGTGTGTTCAGTCATCCAATTCAAGCAGTGCAAATAATGATTTCTATGGGTTGTTGGATGAAATCGTAGAGGTAGAATACACTGGACCAATCATGCGGGTTGTGTTATTTAAGTGCATGTGGTTTGACCCTGTAAAAGGAATGAAGGTGCATACAAAGTTTAATTTGGTTGACATCAATCACCACAAAAGGTATATGAAGTATGAACCATTTGTATTGGCACAACAAAGCATTCAAGTATATTATGCGCCATACCCTAGTTTGAAACGTGACAAAGTTGATTGGTGGGCTGTATGTAAAATCAAAGCACGAAGAAAAATCGAGGAACACTGGAAGGATACAGCATATCAACAAGAGGAAGTTCGTAACACGGTTGACACTGAGGAATATAACATTCCAACTTTACGAGATCCATATGGAGCAATGATAGATGTGCATCCAACTGATTTTGAGCTCGATGACGAAGATGATCTTGCGCTCGAGGATGAAGAAGATTTTGAGTTTGAGGATGAAGATGATGATGAGGACGAAGACCAGGCCCAAGACGAAGACGAATACCCAGATGAAGATGAAGCCGAAGATGAACACGAAGATTTTTAATCTCCGTATATAAACTCATTATGTTAAAAGCTTAATTGTTATTATTTGTTTGGCAAACTTATGTCGTTGTTATTGTGAACACCTTATAATCTGTTTGCTGTCTATAATTATTATTAGTGTATCAATATTTAATATTTAATATTTATAATCAGTTTGGTGTATATATATCGTTGGTGTAAATTTAATGGTTATTGAATAGCAAACTGTTTATACAAATAAAATTAAGATAACAATTAAATATAAATATATTATGAGTGTTATGATGTTTTAATTAAAAATACTTGAATCCCTTTCCACTATATAATATATATTACGTATATATACATGTATATATATAACGAATTTGCTTACTTTACGTATATTAGTGTATTTTTTGTATGACCAATATTTATTAAGGAACGACCGAAGGGAACAGACAGATAAATAAAAAGAGATGGAAAAAAAATGAAGTATAAGAACTTAGATTTTAAATAAATGAATTCAAACTCAAAAATGATTGTTCTATTTGGTAAGAATATAAGATAATTATTCAAATCATCTTAGTTTTTTTTTTTAACAATTAAGGAATTTCGCGACGGAAAGAGTGACGTTTGTCTAATCCGTCGCTGAATAGCGACGGAAGTGGCGACGGATTAATATTCCGTCGCTATATAGCGTCGGAAATTGCGACGGATAAATAGCGACGGAATTTGCGACGGATAGAAATTCCGTCGCTAAATAGTTGCGACGGATTAATATTCCGTCGCTAAATAGCGACGGAAATTGCGACGGATAATTCCGTCGCTATTTAGCGACGAAAGTTGCGACGGATTAATAGTACGTCGCTAAATACGACGGAAATTGCGACGGATTGAAATTCCGTAGCTATTTAGCGACGGATTTTGCGACGGATTATTATTCCGTCGCTAAATAGCGACGGATTGAGATTCCGTCGCTAATTATCGGGTTTTAAAGCACAAACTCTTTTTTTCCCCCTGTTCAGTATATCCCTCCCCCCCGCCCGAGTTCTGAAGCTTCAAACCCTACATCGACTAAGGTTTGTCGATCGTCGCTCGTCGCCCATTCTCTTGTAGTCCATCTCGTCGCTCCTCGCTTCTCGCTCCTCCTCCACCGAAGGCTTTGTCTTGCCTTTCTCGACGACGTCCTTCGGTTGAAACCCTAGCTGAGTTACAATCCGTCGGCGACGCTAGTCAGTCCTCGCCTCCCTATCCGTCTCGGCCGAGAGTTGATTGAGCATGAGGAAACCCTAGAAATTGCGAGGTCATCTTCTGAATCGGGTAATTTTAGTCGATATTGCTCTAGTTCTTATTTTAGTCGATGATTTGTAACGAAGGCTCCTCTCTTCCACGCGATTTACACCGAAGGCCGCCTCTCCTCTCTTCCACGAAGGCCGCCTCTCCTCCGCGTGAGGTAACACACTCTCTCCCTCTTTACAGCATATCGTACTTTCAATCCATTCAAAATAAATAAATTTTCCCGATTTGTAAGTACCTGACCAGTTTGCCTAATGAAATGATATTCATTTTTAGAATGTCTATCTCTTGGTTTTGCCTCGGAAGTGATTCGTAAATCTGGTGAAGGGATATTGTTGTAAATCCTCTAAGAAATGAGTCAGGTGTGGTGTTGTGGACTGCGTGTTTGGACTGATTTTGCCGGTCTGTGTTGGTCCTATACTTGAACTGGGCTTGTTTCGTTTCATAGTTCGATCTCTGTATCTGAAGTTTCTGCTTATTTTTAGAATAAAGTCCTTGGAAGCATTGTCTATTGCTTTGGACTTTGCTGCACCAAATAGCTTGTTTGCATTATCATTGGCTATTCATTCTTTTCGACATTGTGTGGATATTGGAAACGAAAGTTTGATTGAATCTGCAACTTGCTTGTTTACAGTTTGATGCTTGATATTGCAATTGTTGAACTGACATGCTCTATGAATTTATTAATTTTAGACAGTAGTTGGTGATCTCTTCACCCTCTAACCATTCAAAGAAAACGAATCTCAAGGTATTGAAACATATCCTTCCATTACAATTCACCTCAATTTCAACTGTAATTCTATTCATTGTTGGCTGAAGTGTCATATAGTTGACATTTTACTCGAATTTGTCTCACCTTTGTACAGCGATGATGTATAGACGCCGTGGAGGTCGTCGTATAACTGGTGGAGTACGACTGCATGTTGATTCCCCTTCCCCTTCCCATCCTTCAACTGCCTCGTCCCCTTCTCTTTCATCTTCCCCAGCACTTTCATCTAACCCACAACCACCACTGCATGATGCTGGACAACGTGCACACATTGGAACCTCCAATGACACTGACCAATGTGGCCACTCTCGTATCTCCTTTGACCCTTTACACTCGAATACTCAAAATACAACCAATGCAGAAGATACCCGAGTCGTCATAAGCCCATATGGAAATTCGTAAGGCCTCCATTTTTTAAACTATATGTAATATTTAGGACTTTACGTGTCCGAATGTCAATTTAGTTAACACTGCCCTTTTTTTTTTGCAGATTTTCAGATACTTCAACTGTCAGAGAACTTAATAGTATAATAAATGGTTTTTGGTGGGGGCCATATACTACGTATAGTAGCGCTCCAGATGTAGTGAAGGAAATGTGGTGGAACGAGTTCAAGGTAAGTTTTATCCGTCACTAATTCGCACAAACTAAGTTCGTTTACATAAGGCGAGAATGTTTTCCTTCTTGATTGCAGCGGCAATTTAGGTGGGCTGATGGGCAAGAGGCGGAAGTTTTCAGAATTTTTAAGAAGAAGTGTGGTGATCACCTACGAAATGTCATGAACAAAGCGAAGTCGAGTGGGAAGAAGCCACAATTTATTCCAAATGAAAATTGGACAGAGATTAAAAAAATTTGGGATACGGAGAAGTACCAGCAACTAAGTCTACAAAATAAGCTGAATCAAGCTTCTAATTGGAGTGAAGGGTCGGCGACATATGCTGGGGGCTCGATCAGTGTTGGAGAGCACAAAAGGAGAATGGTAAGCCAAATACACATGTTGTAAGTTAATTACTTTCATCGAATAACTTATGTTTAATGTTTGTAGGCAGCCGAATTGGGGAGGGAACCGACATACACCGACACATTTGAACGTGCATTTCAGAAAAAAGATAAGAGTTGGACCAGTGAACGAGCTCGAGCTATTAAGGTTTGTAATGTCTTCAGATAATTGTAAGGAAAGTATAATGCTTTTGCATATTGTAATTCTAATTATGAAGATGAGATATATATATATATATATTTCATGTATATTTATCCTTGTAGGAAAAGTATGAATCACTAGCCATGTCTGTCCCTAGTGTTGGTGATGGTGATGGGGGTGTTCCGGATGAAGAATCAGTGGATAGTATGGACCTATGGGTTGAGGCATCGGTGGGATAAAAAGAGGAAGAATATTTGGGATGGGCTCCTTGTCAAGGGAATACACACCAAAAACAGTTGGAACTTCATCATCTGGTGTATCTGGTGTAGTTGGTTTAAGGAGGGCAGCACATGAAGAGCAAATGGATCGAGAAGTTGACCAACTGAAAAGGCAACTTGCGGAGAAAGACGAAGAAATGAAAACTGTCAAACAACAATTGCAACTCATATTGCAACACTTCAATATCCAAAACAATGAGGTTCCTCTTGTACCTCCCACTACTATTCTAGGCGATGAGCATGCGAATGATGATGCTGATGCTGATGAATAGGTTCTAATCTCTAAATCTAGTTTCTTCTTTTACATCAGAGCATGCATGAGAATATTGAGCTGGCTTATGTGCATCAGTGACGTTAATGACGAATGTTTGCTTAAAATGTGAACTTTTGGAGTCGAAAGTTGTTTTGGTCATACGCAAAAGGTGTTGTAAATTCTAAGGTTGCAGCTTTCTTGGATTAAAGTTTGAAAGAACTTGTGGCGGGTACAAGTCTGATTTCATCACTTTCAGGTGTAGGAATAGAAGACCAGTTGACCGGTGACAGTGAACTCCCTTCAAAATGGTATAGTGGAAGACTTGGATTTTGGTGAGTTAACGTTATATTTTCATTGGCACATTAGTCATTGTTCTATTGAAATGAGATATTGATTGTTTGCTTTTGTTATGTTTTTGCAGGATTGAAGCTAGAGAGTTTATGCTTTGGTGGCCATTTGAAGGTGTTGTCTTTTTCGTAGTTCATAAGAATGGTTTTTTTTCCATTTATCATCTCGGTTATTTGTGGGATGTTGGATGAAATGGACAGATGGTTGTTCGTTAGTTCGTTGTTGTGTTTTGATATTTGTATCTTTTTTTATGAGATATTGATAGTTTGTTTCCAATGTTCAGCGAATGCATTTTTTTTATCAGGTACATAACAACAAATAAACGTCTACCAATTATTATTATTATGTTTTGCATAAATCTGCATGCAGTTTCTTTTATTGTTAAAAAAATTTCGATGCAGAAGATGATAACTAAATGTTAATTGGACTTTTGTTATGTAAATTTATCGGTCAATTTCACAACGAACTAACGAACAAAATAGCTAAAAGAAAATAACAAACATTGGCTAAGAATTTACCGCCGACGAAATTTTTTTTCCCTCGTTTTGGGTAAATTGTTCGAAGTCAGCTACGGAATATTATGATATTCCGTCGCAGATTCGCTACGGAATTTAGCGACAAAAGATTTCCGTAGCAAACCGATTATGCGCCAATCTAGCGACGGATGTTACTTCCGTAACCACTTAGTGACGGGTTTTGTGACGGATTAATCCGACACAATCGGTTTAGCGACGGAATACTTTCCGTCCCTAAATTTGCTAAGGAAAATGGCGACGACTATAATACGTCACTGAAATAGCGACGGATACAGCTTCCGTAGCGACTAGCTATGGATGTAGCGACGTTGTAATCCGTCGCTGCATGTTTTGCGATGGACCATATCCGTCGCTAAATTAGTGACAGATTTTGCGATGGAAAAATCCGTTGCTGAATCCGTCACAAAATTAGTGACGGATTTTTCCGTCGCAAAATCCGTCACTAATTTTGTGACGGATTCAGCGACGGATAATTTCCGTAGCAAAATGGCGACGGATCTTAACATTTTTCGTCGCTAAATGTTGCGACCATCCTTTTGCGACGGATTTTTTTCCGTCACAAATTCCGTGGCAAATTTGTTTAGCGACGGATTTTTCGATTTTTTCCGTCGCTATTACCGTAGCGAAAAAACAGTTTTTTTGTAGTGGCAACCAACCACCTTGATACCAAAGCAAGTTGGAAACATGTACACTGCATGTCTATATGCAGCATTCGCTTCTCTGATTCACAATAAGCACAGCTCGCTGGTAATTTTGTCATATTTAAATTCTGAATTCATAATATGGGTCACGTGACTGTTCTGAAGGCAAATGAATTTTGATAGGGTGGGAACCGGGCGATATTGTTCTCCTATGGAAGTGGTTTCACTGCCACAATGTTCTCATTGAAATTTAATGATGGGCAGCATCCGTTCAGCTTGTCAAGCATTGCTGCTGTTATGAATGTTGACAAGAAGCTGAAGTCGAGGCATGAGGTAATTTTAGTACTTTCTCATACTTATTTCTGGGGAGAAGAACACTAGAAGTACCAAAAGTTGTGTACGGCGCTCACTTCAATGCCAAAAGTTTCAAAACGCTCATTTCAGTTTCACTTTTTCAAAAAATCGAAAATTTTAGTGCCAACTTCGATATACCTGTCGGAAATCTGACGTGGCCTATTGTTTATTAATTTCCAAGTCCAATGTGGCTCGCCGGAGGCACAATCATCATATAAACATCAAAACGACGTAGTATAGTCAACTTTCCCAAAAATAAAAACCCTAAATCAAAAAACCAAAAAAGATAAGAAAAAAGAAAAAAAAAGAAAATATGGGGGTGAGGCGGCGGCTGTTGCCAGTGGGGTTGCCAGCCCCTCGGCGAGGGTCGGCGAGGTCGCCAGCCAATGCCAGAGGGCGAGCCTGGGCGAGGCTAGCCTCGCGCAGGCCTCTCCGGGGCCAGCCCCGCCCAGATCTGAGCGGGCGAGGGCTTTACCGCCCTCTAGCAGTGGCCGGCGAGCTCCGCCGGCAGTCAGAGCTTGCCGGCCAACTATTTTGTTTTTGAAAAAACAAAAAACAAAATAATTATATCCTACGTGGATTCTTATTTTGGCCGAACAATTACTACATTAGAAAATACCAATAATTATAAAAACCACGTCAATTTTTGACCGGAATTCTCGCCGTTGGCACTTAAAAGATCATGTTTTTCCGGAATTGGCACTGAAATGAGCGTTTTGAAACTTTTGGCACTGAAGTGAGCGCCGTACACAACTTTTGGCACTTCTGGTGTTCTTCTCCCCTTAAGCTTGTATGCATTGAGTATTGTCATGCCTTATAGGTTAATAATTATACTCCCTAGGCTGCCGACCTTAACTACATCTAATTGCATTTGCATCATTTATCAGCATGAGCACCAGCTCTACCAGCCTCTAGGTTTACACTGAAGAACATCTCTTCTTGTGTGCTTGAATGTGCACATGATGTGCCTACTAACCACTGATACCAGTGCACAATTGTCTCCTTAAGAAGAGATTGCTTCGACCTTCTCTTGTGCATCATGAACCATTATCTTCTCTTGTATTAGCAGCTGAATTGGGAACATGCATTGACTAAAGAAACAGTATAAGCTTCGCTTTTAAAGTGACGGTTGTCTTGGAAGGAAATGCTTAATATTGGTGCCCCATGGATTGAACACATTTGAACACAACTTGCGTGTCTTGCAGTTCCCGCCAGAGAAATTTGTCGAAACGATGAAGCTTATGGAGCACAAATATGGCGCTAAGGACTTTGTGACAAGCAAGGACTGTAGCCTATTGGCCCCAGGTACATACTACCTGACTGAAGTCGACTCCATGTACCGGAGGTTCTACGCCAAGAAGGCCAAGGACAGCCACTGCGAGAATGGTACAGTTGCCAATGGTCACTGAAATGAACGTCAGTACATCAGTGGCCTCCGCGTGTGAAGTTGGCTCCTGTGATTTTAGATGATTGTTGGAAACGGCGTAAGAAGAATTACTGTGCGTTCATAAGTTTCTACCTAAGAACAAATAGTTTGATCAAGATCAAGTTTTCTCTTTCTTTACCTAATGATTAGCCTTTCAAGAGTTGCCTATTGAAGTCTCCCTTACCCTTTCCAGTACGTTTTGTTGTTCCAGATGACCTAATTCTCGTTCAAGAGTTTAATGTCTCGATAAGCCCACCGATCAAAATTTAGAAAATGGTCGATGGCTTCATCATGGTTCACACGATCCGCTTGGTAAAACGAAGGGGGCGAAAGCCAGAAAGAATTACGATCATAGTGGCCACGGCATATAGACGCCGGTCCGATCATCCCTTCTTTAACAGTTGGACCAAGTGGGTTAGTTTACCACCCCGTCGTTCACATACACCGAGAGGGAAGATGCGGCCTATCAATGAGAGATGGATCGAGCAAGATTATTCGCATGAAAGGCTGGCCCCATCGGCGAGTGCTGCCGCCCACGTTCAAGAGCTGAAAATTCCAATCCAAATCAATCCAAAACGCAAGGCTCTTCAGCAATACCGAACCCCACTGCCTCGGTTGGAAGCAAGAAAGGACTTTCAAGGTGTTATAGAAATTAAAAGGGGCAATGTTCGTATAAATGTAAAAGTACAAAATTCGGAACAAGTAAAGTAGCACGCAAACCAGAAATTGGACAGCGTTCGGGAATAAAAGAATCAACAAGAATTGTTGAGAGCCACAAGCCAACGAAGCAAAGTTAAGCGAAGGAAACCTGGATAGATTGTTGGAACATAGATCCTCGAATGCTTGAGCACAGATTCGTTTAGGTTCGAGCCCGACGAATTTATATCGTGCCCTTAAGACGACTTTTACCCTTTTAATCCAGTACCAAAGCAATCGGCAAACCGTCTCCTAGGATAGAACGAATCTCGTCTTTCTCTCGAGGTACTTCAAGGAAAAACCGATGAACTCAACCGTATGTTGTTGAATGATACTGCACTGCACTTGACCAGAATGAAGATGATGCCTGTTGACTAAGATGATTTCAGTTTCTTGGCCGAACATGGATGAGGAAGGCACCTATTGGTCGAAAGGACATGACCTATCGAAAATGAAAGGACATGAACGAAGAGTCACATTGTTTGTGAAGGTGATGCTGAAGAGAGAAAGAAAAATAATAACAATTAAAAAATTATTATTATATTCAGACCGGAGCTCGGCTCGAGCTGGCGGGCGGCGCGCGCGCGGTGATCACCGATTTAGCGTAGGTCCTCTCCTCTCCACTTTTTGTGATGCCCCTTGAGGCCTAACCCCAATTATGAGGTTCCTTATATATACTCTAACTTTGTCTCTCTCTTCTCTAATGTGAGACTCCCACCTAAATTTCTGATTAACAACTCTAAGAACACTTAGTCCCATCATCCAGCAATTAGGATTATCGCAATGAATGCGTACGACAGTTAGGTCGATATGTTTTGCAAGCTTGAGTCAGTTTCCTCGACAAGGCAGCTCGAGTCATTTGGCGCGACCAAGCGAAGGGGTATAAATTTCTTGGCCAAAGGGAAACAAGAAAACACATATGAGCTGGCCTATGCTATTGCTACATTTGAAAGGTTGTAAATTCTTGCATATGAGGCACCCCACCCCCCGGCGTTGGCCCTCGGCCGCCCGCAGCGCGTATGCCAAGAGACAGCTTGATGGGCATACCGTCTAAAAGGGGACTCGGAGGCCTGGTCAGGGGTGACCAGGTTCTAATCTCAGCCGTTGGTTCTGATTCAACACCTGGGATTAAACTAGCGGGAGAGAGACAAAAAAAAATTCATTTTGAATGTCACTGTTTTCTCTCTCTCGCCCGCGATTCTCGAAAGAAAGAAAGAGGATTAGGAACTGAAGAAGAAAAAGACGACGATGTGCAGGAAGAAGGGAAGCAGGCAGGAGGAGGAGGAGTTTGTGTCTTCCTTTTGTTGAGTTGACTCGGATTCCGATTCTACACATCCGTCGACTTCATTTTGCAGAGAGAAGTGGGCGTCTCGCGACCTTGATATTGGATATGTTTGTTTGTAAAACAAACATTTAAGGCACTTTCCTTTTTCCCACATCGGAAAGAAAGGAAAGTTTTGGTCACTTTATATATGAGTGTGCTCTACTATTTCAAATAATGAGAAATGGGCTAGTGGGCTAGACCTCACTATACCCGCGTGCGGGTGCACGATTATGCGCGTTTTTGACTCATTTAATTGACGCACTTAGCACGCTTATGCGCCGCGGACCAAATTAGCCTTAATCAACTTATTATTTTTTGTATTTTCGAAATTAATTTTTATTTATTTATTTTTTACTCTTTTAACTTGTGACTTTTCGGACATAACTTGACTTGTGACTGTTCGGAAAAAACAGATTGTTTTAAGACACGAAGAGGTGTGTCCGAATTGCAAGTCTTGAACACGAAGAGGTGTGTCTGATTTCGACAGTTTAGACACCAAGAGGTGTGTTCAATTTGACACACTTATATTGGTCATATCTATTCTGTTTTATGTGTGAACTTCCATTTTCGTTTTCTTCAACAACAAAAAATACAGTCTTGTCTTCAATTGTTTCGTAGAGAGTTTAAGGAGATTATCTGGAATTGCTATCCACTAATCTCACGAGACTTTGTTGTATCCTGGAGGGAATTTGCCAGAAACTTATAGCAACTAAGTGGGGCAAATTGATTCTAAAAGAGAGTGATTACACGCCTCAAAGTCCAACTTTATTTTGATTCCATTCCTTCCCATACAAAAGTTTTCCCAACAATTTTTAGGATCAATTTAGCAATAATGGATTCGGAATCAATCAAAGTGATGAACCAAGATATGGTCAAGTTGGATCGGTTCGATGGCAACAACTTCTCACGGTGGAAAGACAAGATGATGTTCCTTCTTACGGCCTTGAAGATCTCGTACATTCTGGATTCTAATTTGGCGCCTATTGAAGATCTTGTTCCTACCATTGAAGGAGAACAACCAAGTTTAGAAGAAATTGAAATGGTGAATAAGGCAGGACGAAACGCAAAGAAGACGAATTATTATGTCGCGGGCACATTCTGAATACGTTGTCCGATCGACTATACGACCTGTTCACGGAAATGAAGTCCGCCAGGAAAATTTGGAATGCATTGGAATTCAAGTACAAAGCAGAGGAACAAGGTACAAATAAATATCTGATTGCGAAGTATTTTGATTTCAAATGTTTTGATACTAAACCTCTTCTGGAGCAAGTCCATGAACTACAAGTTCTAGTGAATAAAATTCGTGCTCTCAAAATCGACATACCAGAAGCATTTCAAGTTGGGGCGATCATTGCCAAACTACTTTCGAGTTGGAAGGACTATGGAAAGAGGCTATTGCATAATACAGAGGATATAAGTTTAGTTCAACTTCAGAAACATTTTTGCATTGAAGAAGAGTCATGCTTGCGTGAAAATTCTGATTTGAATGATACTGTTGGGTTTAATTTTTAAATGGGCCGCCCAAGATGGGTAGAACCCGGCCCATAGCCCGCATTATATTTTGAATTATCTCAAGGCGGTTATTATCTTTAAGGAAAAATAAGATATCAGTAACCGCATGCATTTTGAGATAACTACCACAAAAACAAACGTACGCTTTCTAGAGAGAAGCAAGGAGGAAGACAGTGTGTTTCTTCGGCATTCGGATCTTCTTTTCTCACAAGTTCGACTTTAATCTGTGGAAATCAAGGTACGTCCGAGTGGGTGATGTGCCTTCAATCAGTGATACAAGTATTCTTCATCCTTGGGCAAAAATATTTACTTTTCCGCTGCGATTCACTTTGAATTTGTTTGAAGTGAATGGATTTTGAGTAAATCCATCATTGGTATCATAGCCCTTTCTACTTGTTTTCCTGATTGTCTTCATGTAAAGAGAATATAGATGTTGTTTAGATTGAATGAAATTCGGATTAATGCATGTTTTAGAGGGTGGCAGAAAGTTCTTATGTGTTTTTCGGAAATTCCCTTCAGTAAAAGTCCAATATTTTTGCATATACGGGTAGTTCTTGGCGAGACGGTCGTTTTGAGTGGTCGCCGGTCCCGAGAGGCCACCGGACGAGGCCACACGCGCCACACGCGCCGTGGCGGTTTCGGTATAAGGGCAGCGACGGTTTTTCGTATATTTCGAAAAATATATACCAGATACGGAGTATATAAGTATACCAAGATGACGGGCTCATCGATACGAGCGTTTCGATAGGTGGCTCGTCACGAGCGAAGGCCGGGAAGGCGGCGCGTGGGCCCCACGTGCCGTTGACGTCGTCGCGGGCAACTTCTACGCTTCAAAGGGCCAAGGCCCGGACGTGGGCCTTAGGCCCACGCCTTAGCCCAGTTCAAGGGCCTGCGAAAAGCGCTGACGTCAGCGCGACGTCAGTCCAGCCCAAGGCCCACAAGCCCAACGCCCGCGAGCCCACCTAGCGTCCTAGCCCACACGGTCAATCCGTTGACCGTGGGCTAGCCCACGCGCGACCCGATTTGACCCGTTGACTTGACCCGGTTGACTCGTCTGACCGTTGACCGTTGACCATGATCGTTGACCATGACCGTGACCAAAAAAGAAAAAAAAAAGAAAAAAAAAGGGCGAATCTATCTTTCTTTGTTTGACTCGTGGATTTGTGTAATCCATAGTGAAATATGAGTTTTCCTAATGAGTAATCTTTAACGTCCTGCATATGTTGCAGGAACAATGGTGCATCAGTGGAAAACTCCCATAATTGTGAGGAGGCCTGAACAACGAGAAGAGCTGAGAGGCTTACAAGAAAACCTCAGGAATTATCGTTGGCAAGAGGGCACATTAGAGACTCACATAATTCGAGTCAATGACATGATTCAAGAGGTCATTTGGAAGGGTGGTCAAGCAACAATGATGGAATTCGATAAAGCAACAGCGCTTTATGATACACTTCCACGAGATTGGAAGGTGTTGCTTGATGAGGTCATGGAGCGTGTCTTGGAGAGGGACGAGGACATAACCTATGATGGTCTTATCGTAGAGATGCTTAAAGAGGACTTTAAGAAGGGAACTCAAAAGACTACTACCTTAGGAATGAACTCTCAATGGCAGAGAGTTAATGCGCCTTGGAGAAAGCCACCTAACCCAAAGGGGTTTCCGGCAGTATTCTCATGGCTGCCGAAGATTGAAAAGAAGTTTTCTAAGACCTTTATGAGATCATTGCCTAGGCTCCGCAAGAAGATAATAAAGAAAGGAGGAAAAACTTATTATGTTTGTAATGATTCTGAGGTTTCGGATGATTCTGATAGTTCTTAGTTCATGGTTAGAATTTAAGTTTCTTTAAGTGTTTCTCTTTAAGCTTCCATGATGTAAGTACAAGTTTTGTTCAATTACAATGGCATCTTGTTATTTAATTTTCATACAAGTTGTTGTGTTTAGTAATTGTATTGTGGCAAAATAGAAGAGGTTAGTTCTTTAAGTTATAAGTAACTTAATGGTACTTATACTTTACCTAAAGAATTATATTAATAATAGTTTCAAGTTAGGCTTTTGGGATGATGATTGGAGGCATATCGTGTCCTTTTGACTCTCAAAACTAGCGTGAAATTATTAATAATATAGTTAATTAGGGTGAAGTAGTTGCATGAATGAAGACAAATTGAATGGAAATTTTGTGCTTATATGTCTTATGAACTTTGTGTTCAGATAATGGCATCTGCTTCAAAGAATATAGTTGCAGAACTAAATAAAGGAGAAAAATTGAACGGTGATAATTATGAAATTTGGAATATGAAAATCCAATACGTGCTGGAAGAGCAAGAAGCATTGGAAGCTCTTAACCTGATTATGGAAGAACTGGAAGATGGGAATACTGCACATCATAAGAGAGATAAAGAGGCATTTTCTGTATGGAAGAAAAAGAATTCCATAGCTCGCATCACGCTGTTAAGCAGCATGGAGAATGACATCATGCGAGAATTTAGGCGTTTCGAGAATGCTAAAGATATGTGGAGTGCATTGGCTGCTAGGTTTGGTCAGACTTCGGTCACCAAACTAAGGCAGCTCACTATTAGGTTTGACTCATACAAGATGTCACATGGTCAGACCATGAGGCAACATTTGAGGCGTATGGCAAACATGATAAGTGAGCTGAAAGATGCTGGACACATATTAACTGATGAGCAGCAAGTGCAAGCAGTAATTCGTTCTCTTCCTCATAGCTTGGAACATATGAAGGTCACTTGACCCACAATGAAAACATCAAGACCTTCGAGGATGCTATGCGCCACCTGGAGTTGGAGGAGGACCGCCTCTTAGCAGCTAGACCCGAATCAGATATATACTTTGTTGGTTCAAGCTCACATGGAGCTTCGGGTCTTAAGCGCAAGCGTCAAGGTGGGTTTAAGAAATGGCCAAGGAAGAGAATGAATCCGTCAGATAGGAAACCAAGGGAAAACCAGAACCAGAAAGGGAAACGTCCCGTTAAGAAGAAGAACATTTCAAGGGTGAAATGTTTTAACTGTGGTAAGAAGGGTCATTTTGCTCGTGATTGCACTGAGCCCAAAAAGGTAGAAACCCTTAATACATGTGAAAGCGTCACTTGTGTATCTAGTTCTGTTTTTCTAACTGAATCTTATCCTTTGTGGACTGTAGATTCGGGAGCCACAGACCATATAGCGAAGGATAGAGGAGCCTTCGTGGAGTTTCGACGGGTTCCACAGGGAGCTAAGTACATATATGTGGGAAACAATTCAAGAGTTGAAGTCAAGGGCATTGGCACCTGTCAACTTCAAATGCGTGGTGGTCGTACTCTGTTTCTACATGATGTATTATATGCTCCCGAAATTCGTCGGAATTTGGTCTCAGTGTTGGTTTTAATTAAACTTGGTTTTAGTGTGAATTTTCATGATTCTGGTGTGAATTTGTTTTTAGGAACGAATTTATACGATTCTGGATATTTTCTTGATGGCTTCGTTGTTTTGGATGTTGAAAGACATAATGTGAATGTGTGTTATTCCCTATTTGCATCCTCTAATATTAATGACACCGATGTGAATACATGACATGCTAGACTTGGTCATATTGGCCAACAACGAATGAACAGATTGGCCAAAGAGGGCTTATTAGGCAATATCGACAAAGTCGATTTGCCTGTTTGTGAGCATTGCCTTGTTGGGAAAACAACACGCAAGCCATTCGAAAAAGGAACAAGAGCTGAACTTCCATTACAGTTAATCCATTCCGACGTTTGTGGTCCGATGAATGTTAGGGCGAGACACGGGGCTGTTTACTTCATCACCTTTATAGATGATTATACTCGATACGGATATGTCTACTTGATTTCTCATAAATCTGAAGCTTTTCATTGCATCGAGAAATTTTTAAAATTAGTGGAGAATCAACTAGATAAGAAGATAAAGGCTTTAAGATCCGATCGAGGTCGAGAATATCTATCTGATGAGTTCAAATATCTTTGTGATGAAAAAGGGATTGATAGACAATTGTCTATTCCCTATACTCCTCAGCAGAATGGTGTTGCTGAGAGGAGAAACAGAACCCTACTGGAAATGGTTAGATCTATGATGGCGCAAGCTAAAATGCCTATTACCTTTTGGGGTGATGCTTTAATGACTGCAGCCTATATACTTAACCGCGTGCCCTCTAAATCAGTTACATCCACTCCATATGAGTTATGGACAGGTCGAAAACCTAATTTAACTTTCTTGAAGCCTTAGGGTTGTGCTGCTTATATTCATGAGCCATCTCATAAATATGGCAAGTTAGGTCCTAGAGGCAAGAAGAGTGTTTTTATCAGATACTCGGAGCACTCAAAAGGATATGTGTTCATAAGCGAGCAAGAAAGTGGGAGTGTAACTGAAATTGAATCACGAGACGTTACATTCTTAGAGAATGAGTTTCCTAAAAAGGGCGAAATAGGAGAAAATTATTCCCTATTTGAAACCATGGATATTGATGACAGCAATGTAAGCATTTTTCCAAGTGGGAGTGATATGAGAAGAAGGGAATTGGTTCCCGAACAATCTCAATTGGAACCTCTTGATGAGACAATGCCACTGTCATCTGATCCGAGTGGGAGCAATACTCAATTGAGGGATCTATCCTCAATACGTCGGACGAATCGAAAAAGTGTTCCTCGTCGACGTTTCAGTATTGAAAGGGAAGCTTTCATGGTTGCTCCACAAGATGAAGAAGAGCCAAATAATGCGAATGAGGCTCTAATAGGCCCTGATAAGGAAAAATGGATGCAAGCAATGGAGGAGGAGATGAAGTCTATGAGGTCAAATCAAGTATGGGAATTGGTTGATCTCCCGAAGGGACGCAAAGCTGTAGAGAACAAATTGGTTCTCAAGATAAAGCGTAAAGCTGATGGTTCAATTGAGAGGTATAAAGCTCGCCTTGTGGTAAAAGGCTTCACTCAACAGAAAGGAATTGATTACGAAGAAACATTTTCTCCTGTTGTTAGATTTACCTCCATTCGCCTTATCATGGCTATAGTGGCAAACATGGATCTCGAATTACATCAGATGGATGTAAAGACTGCCTTTCTCAATGGAGAACTAGAGGAAGAAATCTATATGAAATAGCCTGATGGTTTCATATCGAAAGGCCAAGAACAAAAAGTATGTCGACTTCTAAGATCGATATATGGCCTTAAGCAGTCGTCGAGACAGTGGTATATACGTTTTCATAATGCTATAATGGCATATGATTTCTCAATGATACATGAGGATCATTGTGTATATATCAAGAGATCCAATGACCAATTTGTGATTTTATCATTATATGTTGATGATATTCTGCTTGCCGGGAACAATATGGAGTTTGTCAATACTGTGAAAGGTTGGTTATCGACCAATTTTGAGATGAAAGACATGGGTGAAGCTGCGTACATTCTTGGAGTTAAGATTTCAAGAAATCGTTTGAGGAGATCATTATCTCTTTCACAAGAGACTTACATTAAGAAAGTCCTCGAACGTTTTAGTATGCAAGACTGTAAGCCCATATATACTCCAATGGCCAAAGGTGATCAATTGAGCAATAAATTGTGTCCTAAGACTTCCCAAGAAATGGAATACATGATGCGAGTTCCATATAGATCTGTTGTTGGAAGCTTAATGTATGCTATGGTGTGTACACGACCAGATATTTGTTATGCAGTTGGAATGGTAAGTAGATACCAATCCAACCCTGGTCAAGCACATTGGATCGCCGTCAAAAGAATCCTAAGATATTTGAAAGGTACTGCAAACTATACACTGTGCTATCAAAGAAGAGATCTGCGCCTTGAAGGCTACAGTGATGCTAATTGGGGAGGAGATTTAGATAAAAGGATGTCTACCTCAGGATATGCATTCTTACTGAATAATGGCGCCATATCGTGGAGCAGTAAGAAACAGACATGTGTATCCCTATCCACGATGGAATCAGAATACGTGGCTTTATCAGCAGCAGTACAAGAGGGTGTTTGGCTGAAGAGATTTATGGAACATTTAGGGATTACTAAAAATGCTGCTGGACCATTATTGATCAATTGTGATAGTCAAGCAGCAATTTCCCATACTAAGGATCCTAAGTTCCATGGAAAGACCAAACACATAGATATCAAGTACAATTTTGTCAAAGACATGGTGGCACAAAAGATTGTGAATGTGCAGTTTATACCTACGCATAGAATGATAGCAGATCCATTGACCAAGCCAACGACTAGAGATGCATACAATGGTCATGTAAGATCTCTAGGGTTGCGTAGAGATTGATATACTGAATATGTATTTCCCAAGATTTTCACAATGAATAAACTTTTTTTTATGTTTGTCTTCATTACTGATCTTCGTGTGATTAGTAAGATATTTATGCATTTCGATGAAACAGTTAACACTTTGTGTGTTATAGAAAGTATGTCGGACAGATCATAGATCGACCTACTCACACGGGCGATCGCCTCTATTTATAGTATGTTGGAGATGAGACAGTTTGAGCTTGTTATCTAAGTGATAAATGAGAGCCCTAGCTCAAACATGATTGTCGCCTTAACTAAAGAGTTAAGATGAGGTCACTTCGTTCGTGACCAAAAGGTGAAAAATAAAACAACACTTTTCACTTTATCTGTCTTTATGCCAGACAAGAGTTCTAATGGAAGTTCTGACAAAAGTGGATAGTGAACTCAATTTTAGATGTTGTGTATGTCTAAAATTATTGTCTATACGGTATTACCAAAAAGACATACGCTCCATGGGAAAGGAGAAAATACCGTAATGCGTAGTTCATGTTGCGCATGCATTTATCGACCAATAAGAGATGGTAGAAATTTTGATCTCAATTTCTTGTACCGTGTGAGACTCTAAAGGAAACAAATTCCTCAATAAGTCCCCTTATAACTCTTACTCATTCTCAAGATTCCTATTCAATGTTTGCTATCTTAGAGTGTTACCAATGGTTATGAGTGATTCGACCTAATGGGGCATCTCTAGAAAAGCAAGTTGGACTGGAATCAAGAGGTTTGAGGAAAGAGGAAGGTCAATTCAGTATCGCATTATAACATTGTATTCACAGACCGGTCAATTATGATTGATGAGTTTAATCATAGTTGTGAATACAATATCAAGTTTGAAAGAGATCAAGAGAGATATCAATGCGATTGTTTGATCTAGGGTACTGCATACTATATCCACTGACTACCCAAAGAGAATAATTTCTTAGTGGTTATATACTCCTAACAGATATATAACAATGAGCTCTCAGAGTATGCTGGTCGCACGGATTATTTGTCAATATGAAACTTGTCGAGAGGAGAATGAAGCGTTCCGCCCATCGTGGGCGAGTGGGAGAATGTTGGGTTTAATTTTTAAATGGGCCGCCCAAGATGGGCAGAACCCAGCCCATAGCCCGCATTATATTTTGAATTATCTCAAGGCGGTTATTATCTTTAAGGAAAAATAAGATATCAGTAACCGCATGCATTTTGAGATAACTGCCACAAAAACAAACGTACGCTTTCTAGAGAGAAGCAAGGAGGAAGACAGTGTGTTTCTTCGGCATTCGGATC